>JAIWYQ010000006.1:2400000-3000000 GCA_022818035.1 Armillaria solidipes | reverse complement strand
TGCACCTACATCCTCTCCTGGAAACAGACGCAGATATGAGTGCTCGTAACTCTGCAGGAGAGTCTCCAATGTGCTGTCTTTCAAGTTGCAGAGAAAATCCTCCAGTTTTCTCGCTCATGGGCAGATTCAATGCTTGCCGACCACCGGTGTATACCGTATATCCATCCAATAACTATCCTTCAGAATGAGCAGTATACATGATCATGCATGGCATATAATAAAGGATCTCTCAGCTGGGCAAGATGATACCTCCAACATATTAGTTTGTCATAAGTGCACAGCAACAAAACAGTCTTCGATTGCCGTATCATACCCTTTTCTTTGCCTCCAGTTCCATACTACCAGATATTCTACACTTGAGAGTCTTAGACGATCAAGTGTGCAGATGTTGCGCAGATGCGGCGAGGATTATACGACACGTGACCGTTAAATTGCCTTTCTTGTCAGGTTCAAGGGCGTGCTACTGAAGTACTAACATAAATACAGCCTTGTATTGTAAATTTGTCAGTCGTAATCAAATATATGATTTAGATAGATATTCCATCGGTTCATATCGAGACTTTGTAAAAAACGGATGTGTCAATAAAATTAAGAAACGGAGCTTCGATGGGACGTTAGCCCCTGTTACCGCATTCCTCGTGCTAGGATGGGATAACCACTGTGCTAATCTCTCCTGCCAATGACTTCTTGATCGCTTGCACACCCTCCCTATCCTGCCTGATAATTATAAGCACAACGGATGGATAGGTCAACACGAGACGGAACAAACCTTGAAGCCATCCGTTATCTGCCTCAAAGGACACAAAACATCCTCATAGAGCCTTTCCCTCAGCCTTCTCGTATCCTTCGGTTGCCCACTCAACACGATGCACGTCATTGCCGCGTTGGCGTACTTCGAGCCCATCTTATTACCCAATCGACGGGCACACTCTTTCAGGCGCTCATATTCCGTCTCTCCACGCTTCGGCTCTCCCAACACTGCACGTGCCATCGAAAGTATCGCCTTCAACGTCTGGCCAAACCCGATCTCGATGAGCACGGCCCCGAGATAATACAGATCATATCTAACGTCCCCCTGTTCCACAAAGTCGTTTGGCGCTGGGAGCTTCTGACGCACAGGTTTGAGGCCGATGAGGTAGGCAGAACTGATCCGAGCGTCGGTTTTTGCTCCCTTCTCTCCTCCCTTGGTCGATAGGAGCACGTTATCGCTACAAATGGCTTGGTGCACCCAACCCACTGCATGCAGCTCCAGTACCGCCATGGTGACCTCCGCCGCGATACGAAAGCGGTCTTCGAGCGCCATCCGGATACCATTACTCAGGGCGTTCGCGAGCGTCGGAACAGGCGCCTTCATGTTAAGCTTTGGCATCATAAGCGGGAGTTGATATATGAGGAAATACATGCTGCCGTCATACTGCTTTGCGAAACCTATGCAAGGGAGGAGGTGCTCTGGCATAAAGGGAAAATCCGGCACATAGAAGATCGCTGCTATCCTTTCGATCGCGCTTCTCGATGCGCCATCCTGAGCGCAGCGGTGGGCCTCCACGTACACCAGGTCTGTGTCGTTTATGGTGGCGAACGCACGGTCATTAATGGCGGGCCCGACTCTTTCGAGAGCGTAGTTCGAGATGAGGGGGGGTTGTGATTGCTTTCCGCGATTGTGAATTCGTCGAGCCAATGCCAACGCGCTCGTCAAGGAGTGATCGTACATCTTCGATGAATGACCGTACATCGTCAATGAATGATGGTACGTCCCCAACAATTGCTTGTATAGAAGGTCAACGGCTGTGATCTTCAGCAATACACCATAGGCGCGGATCGTCAATCCAGCTTCTTGCACCCACGCCCTGAGCTCGAAGACCAATTCCTTGATCCGCCTTTTCCTCGGCTCAATCCACTTCAGTCTGCCCTTGACGATGTTCGGTGAAAGCTGGACCCCCAGCTCGAACGATAGATCCTCAACCTTCTGCAAGGTGTGAGAGAAAGCATTTTGTGCGCGAGACGAGAGAGTCGACTCTGCTCTCCTGAGATATTGGCGGAAGATGTCTAGTCGAGTTTGGACGCATTCCAGGCAACCTTCTGCCAACTGAATGGTTTCAGACGCAGCACGGTGGTTTGAACACTTCGTCTGGATGTCGCCAATTGACTTGGCAGTCCTGTTGGCCGATCTAAGACTGTCCATGAAAAACGTCAGCGGTCAGAGATTCCTCCTCTTTAGACGGAAGACTTTCTCACCCATTGACAGGTTGCTTGGGATCCATGATAGATTAGGAAGGCGAGCGCTTGAAGGTGGGAACAGCACGGATCATGGGAGACCGGTAACCTCATTGATAGAGTGCGCAGGACAATCTTTTGTCGAAAAAGACGGCGACTTGATGTCGTTACACCGTGTCTGCCGAGACGTTTACGGTCAAGGGCAATATACATGAGGTGCACCATACAATATAAAACAAAATACTTCGGCAAAAACTCGCTGCAACGCCTACCACCATGACAAGAGAACGACCACAAACATTGTATCGGCCAGCGCCTAATCAAGCGCCCATGAGTTACCCTGGAAGTGTACGTATGCCTGGCGCTTGTGGGTTGGCAAGAAATGGCGCCGTCTCAAAAGCGCTTATCTCAAGGAACCTACAATGTGGTGATGAGCGCTAGGTCAGCAGGAAGACTTCCCACGTACCTGCCTTTGCTCTTCTCCCAAAGATTCGCGCCTTCTCGAGAAGCAGTGGTGTAGAGCTCAAAGTGGTATCGCAAGTGTTGGTGGAGGGCTGCGGCATGAAGTATACTGAACCAGATAGTCACCGCTACAACCGAAAGTCAACTTCAAAGTATTCGCCAATCAGAGCTAAATCGAGTCGAGTAACAACGAAAAGTCATGAGGCGCTATACCCCGAACCGCGTTAACGTCATATACACGAGGCTGCCGCGCCATGCCATCGGATCTGCATTGTCTATACGTTGAGATGAAACATTGCCAGAAGATTACAGCAGACAGACCTCATTGCTGTATCTTTAGGCAAGTCGGAAACGCATCCTCGTAGTCAAATGCTACGGACACGTCGTAGGTTCCTCATATGTTTGACAAGGTGCCAACTGTTCCACGAAATTGATAAGACGAAAAGAGTACAAGGATGATCACAAGCCGGGAGACGCGACGTTTGCTTGTCCCTGGAATGAGCCTGTACGCCTCGAAATCCGGATCTTGGCCAAACGAAGCCAGGGCGTATGCGACCTGAAATGTGACCCAATCCATGCTCTCCATGCTCAACGGGAGGTAGAAAGACTTTGCTCCGTGGGCACAGTTCCGGCCCAGAAGTCCAGATGGGATCAGCGCGTTAGCCCGCGATAAGACTGGAGCAGTGACGTCCGACGCCTTGTACTCTGGATTATTATTCATGGTGCGGGCAACTGTAATTCAAGGATATCGATAAGGTCTTATTTGGATAATCCAAGAATTGACAAGACCTGTAACATGCAACAGGAAAAATGAATACAAAGTCTAGCTAATAACGCGACAGGCAAGAGCCTTAAAATGCATCAGGATGGTTGATCATAGATGTAGTCAAATGAACGTACCTTGGCCGTCGTCGGAAACAGAGGTAAAAGCTATACGCAAGGAATACATTATAAATCATAGCTCAATGATGGTGTAATAGTCTGCGCGGCAAAAGACGAAGTTCGTTTGCGACAGATCTTTTACAAGTCGACGATTTCCTCGGATAGCGGGATACAGATCCCTTTGGCGTCAGAACTTATAGTGTACGACAGTCGGTATCGTGCTCAATAGCAGAGGATCCACAAGATGTTTGGCCTATCGTCGAGAGAAAATTAATGTCCAAACATACGGAACACTGTTGGGAAATGTCACAGCCCCGTCCATCTCGAAAGGTGAGAAGGAACACACCTTTGCATTTCAACTTCATTGCTCGTTCTATTGCGACTCCGATCCTCTTGGGCTATCTCCAGGAACGACATTTTCACTGGTTTATCGATTCAAAAGACAAATGTAAAGGGAAGGCGCGAATAATGAACGTAACATCACACTTTTGAAGTCGATACTGTGCATAGTCGGACCTCGGGGGCGAAAGTCCCTGCTTTCTATCGTAGTAGCCTTCTGTAAGGGACACGAGATATCGGGCGGGCTGGAGAGCTGCATCCTCGTCGTCTGGAACGATGAACAGGTATCACAACGGCGGCGATGATGGCGACAACAAAGGAGATGAACGTTGTTGTGAGATCTTTGTACTACCCCCCGGTCCGGATCTGGGCCCGGGATTTTACCGGTCTTCCATGATCTGCTACTTCAACCGTGCGGCGTATACTCAGGATGTCCTCACAGGCTCGATAGCTTGACGTCAGCTGTATCGACAACCTTCTATATGCTTTCGTTGTATTTCTAACTGCATTGAAAGGTTGTTTACTACGCCCTATGCATTTTCAAGTTGCGGGCTTCACTGGCCACAGCATAGACAGTGATGGCCTCGGAACCATCATATGAAGAGTTTACCGACGATAAGGCATATTGCAGAGCCGTCTTCGTGCTGGAATTGCCTACCCGAAAAGTGAGTTTGGTGAAAGCAAAGAATACTATGTTTCTTGCAATGCATTGGTTCAATATCATGAACGCTGACTGTTCACATTAATAGGTCATATTGCAATACCGGCGTCTAATGAAAGACTTCTTATCAACATGCAGCTTGCTATATCACTTCGTCAACCTTCCATGCGCAAAGCGACCGTCTCACGATCGCAGTTCGAAGGAGGCGCCCATGTGTATCAGTGACAGCAACGGAATCCTCTGCCAATTCGAAAGCAATGCTTTCTCATGACTGGTGCTACTACTATTCTACGGCCAGCCTGGATCAAATTACCGAGCTTCTGTCTCCAGTTAACACTGCACGCGTGACGAGTCTCAGCTTGTAATTGAACAGGCTTGATGGCCGTGCCAAGTTCGCTCATATTGACCTCCGGTACTACACAAATGCCTAAATACATTCCTGGATCTCCCCCAACCACACATATGGCATGTTTTCCGCGAGCGATGGAGTTTCTAGATATAAAGAGACTTGTGTCCACCTCAGTAGGCTTCGCTTCCTCCACTCGACATGCCTCGATACTTGTTTCCGGTACATGTCTGTGTTCATTATTATCTGACGACTTCTAACTTTCCGCGCTCATCAGGGGAACGTCTTACTATCACTTCTCTCCATACTAATCTATGGCTCGTGTTTGCCATGTGGTAGCGCTCAGACGCAGTCAGAGCAGCCTAGCGACAGCCAAAGAACTGTATTCAACATCCTCTGGAGTTCTCTTGCAACCATTTTCGCCTGCGTTTGGATCGCCATTCATCCCAACGTTCCAGGGCCGAAACTGATGGAGCAAGGATGGTTCTTCACTTCAGTTCTTCGTCGCACGGAATTAATGATTGTCACGGTATTCGCACCCGAAGTCACTACCATATGGGCATTCCGCCAATTTTCCGTTGCTCGGAGTATCCGTGATCGTGAGTATCTCTACCTTGCACTACTTGAAGTTGGACTGAACACGACTGTAGTTTCTCCCGAGACGTTGACATTGTCACATGGCTTCCTTGTTTCCATGGGTGCATTTGTGGACTCTAACGGATGTCCAATAACCCGTCAAAATCTTGTAAACGATCCTACCCTTCTACTCGAGTTGGCTCAGATATCCAAGATGGATATCGATGACCGCAACAAAGGCGATGGCCTCTCCAAAGGACTCGCCATGATACAAGCTACTTGGTTTGTCATGCATTGCATTGCCCGTCTGGTGAATCATCTCCCCGTCACCATCATCGAAACCGTCGCTACTGTGGGTGGTCGGGAAATGCAAATTTTCGATGAATGATTTTCTGTAACCCTCACCTGTGCTCCGTTTCCTTAAAGATTTTATACGTACCTTCCTTGATGTGTTCTCATGCTAGAATAAAAATACCCAGGGATTTAAATGAGTAGAGCAAGCATCGGACAGTGGCCGAGGTGCAAGTGTCAAAAAATCGCGATATGCAAAATTCCGTCACGGCAACTGTCACGGTCAAATTGGAAGTCCGCCGTTGCCGGCTACGGCTTGCTGATGCTCACGAAGAGTTCACTGAATTACTCCACGTCTTTCATCAACGCGGAGAATGAGGTTACAGTACGACGGAAACTGATAGCATGTGAATATAATTATCTATGGTACATATGAGGACTAATGTAAGCATGATTCCCAGCAAGATCTGTACTAGGAGTAGCCTGAGAGCTAGAGGGCAGTATGTAGTATTGATTTGGTGGATAGGACAATGACGAGTGGGAATGGGAAACACCGGTCGAAGGGAGAGCGAAGGAAGGCTGTGGTACAGGGTAAAAGGATGAACCAGGCTGCTGGAGAACACGGGAATCAAGAGATGAAGATGGTGATGGGACATTCAATGGGATCGTTTCCAGGCGACGTCTCTGTGCGGGAGAAGGCTGCATATCATTGTTGGCGTGATTTGAGATGTTTTCGCTCTCTACGAGTGCAGGCCGTTTACGAGTACGCGAGAAGATACCAGAATAGCGGTGGTCTTCCTTCATTTCCGGATGGTCATTGAAGTATTTGAGAATTTCACTGCGTAGTTTAGAGACAGTGAGTCCCTCCGTTTCAAGACCTAGCGCTGCTGCGAGATCACCAAGGTCCGTCTTGTTCTTCGATGTCAAACTTCCGCTGAAAACCATTGTTTCGGCCTGCGTCAGTCGTCGAACCAGATCCTCGCGCTCTTTTCTCTTCTTCTCCTGCTTCTTCTTCTCCACAGCATCCACCTTTTCTCTCCGTGCTTTATTATGCTCCTTGACCTCTTGGTAGCCTTTCTCTGCTGTCATGACACGCGAAGAAGTCTGTACTCGGGCCGACTTTCCTGCTCCTGTCCCTTTGTGCTTGTTCAGCTTGTACTGGGCCACGGCTGCGATCCGACCAGCAAATACTGCATGCGTCTCAGCAGCATCCCGCTGAGCCTCCACCTCTGCAAGTAGGAGCCGCAGATCCCGGTTTTCTTGCTCCAGGGACCGTCGGTCACATTGGGTACCTACAAAGGGCACACCTGAGACAGAGCTCAATGACGAAGTTGGACGAGACGAAGAGCGCGTATGGCGCTGACATTCAAGGAAAGGATGTGGGGCGGAGTCCGAACGACCACTTCGAATGCTAGTTGATGAACTTGGCCGGGATGTTGTCTTCAAGTTGGAAGTACGAGAATTTGCGTGAGTTGCGCGATTGAACATGGGGGATGGGGCTCGAGAGGGTGTAGGCATTATTACCTGGATTTGAGGTGCTTCAGGAACAATGTACTCATGAGCAAGCGTAGGATCGAGCCACCGTGGTCGAGCCGGTGTGGTTGGAATTGGGGCACAGATCGGAAGTGTCGTTGGGCGGCTCTCGGCTAACATCATTGTCGGCGGAGCCATCAATCGTGCCTGGTCTTCTCCTTCTCTTGAACTGCCTCCATCTCGAACCATCCTGTGTGCTTGCCCTCCATTACTACCCTCTCCGTTCTGGTCAGAACCACTCTCTTCAGATTCCGGCTCGCTCCCTTCAAGGATGTCAACGTATTCCGAATCTGATGAACTGGTGTCATCAGCAGCCAGCTTGCTAGGGTCAAACAATTCGTCGTCAGAGGATGCGTCAAACACAGAGGGCATCCTCATGGGGAATGAGTCAGGCAGATGCATTTGTGTCGATGTGGAATAGCTCGGTGCGTAGTCTTCTTCCTTGAATATGTCAGGATTGATTGGCCTGATACCAGACTTGCGCCATGCCTGGAGGATCGTCTCCGGTTTGAATGATGCTCGTCGTGCTTTCATATATTCTGTCACCACATCTCGGAGCTCCATTGCCTCTCCGGTGGTTTCCAGAAGCTCGTCGCATTGGTTGAACCATGCGTTTTGAAGCGGCCCAAAGATACCAACATCGAGCGGCTGCAGGCGATGTGTCGTATGCGGGGGTAAGCAAAATAAATGGACGTTATGCTCCCGTGCATACTCAATCCATTCTAGTGTGGTATGGGAGCCGTGACCATCGTAAATGAGTAAGATCGGCGCCCCAGTTTTATTTCGAGCCGTCGCACAGGGTACAAAACCTTGTTTGAACCACTCCAGCCCCACGTAATCATCAGTCCAGCCGTTCTCAGAAGTCGCAATGCTAGATTTCATTATGTGAGCATTGAGCCGTGTGTCTGATTTAACACTCACATTGTATTTGGCTCAGTGAACCATTCAGGAAACTTTGTTGTCCCTGCGAAGACGAACCCAGGTGGTACATCACTACTCCCATCTGCACAGACAGCTTCGATGATGGTGACCAACTGAAGATCGTCGCTCTTTAATTTGTACTTCGACTTGTCGTCCCGTGAAAAGAAGAACTTCTGCTGTGAACCCCTTCTCCCACCTCCCAGCTGTATCCCTTTCTCGTCCATATTGTATACATTTTCCCAGGGAATATTGTAAGTCTCCATGTGCTCCTTCAGAAGTTTGAAGTGTCCCTGAACTGTTGTATAATTGAAGGCCTTTGCACGTTTAGGATCCAGTCCGGACCCCCGTCCTAATTTCAGCTCGGGATGTCGTTCCAAAAACCGTCGGATCCATGCTTTTGATGGGCTATTCATAGGTACAGCCTTTCCCTGTTCACGCATCAAAGCCTGTACTTTTGGCCTGATAGTGCGCTTATTGACAGGGTGGCCTGTCATTGACAGATACTGGATCCAATCAACCATAGCAGCCTCGGATGCAGGCCGAAGAAGAAGCTGGTCAAGGTGGGCCTTTGATTTTGGTTTTGTCTCTCCTCTGATCCGTCGTCGCAGCGTGTCGTATGGTACATTGAACTCGATGGCCGCCTTTTGAATATTCTTGCATCTTCCAAGCCTGAATGCCTGCCGGGCTTGTTCTATGCGTTCTTCTGTTTCTGGAGTGATGACCCGTGATTTCTTCTGAGTTTTGGGTGGATTTCGACGGCGAGACGAGGTCATGGTAAGACGATGCTGAAGCACGGCGAAATGTTCAATGTTGGACTCGTCGCGATGCTTCATTGGCGCCGAAATCCGGCAGAACGGACTTTAAAACTGTCACATTCTGTAACGCTAAATCCAATGTATCTCTCATTTTTCGTGCATCCCTCGAGCGATAGGTCCGGATTTTTTTGTTTTGAGCACTTACAATGAGCCTTAATCATGCCCCCAAGTCATTCCGAGGCTGTCCAACGCTATAAATGTGAAACCGGAGGTAGCCGGTCCTTACAAAGGCCAATTTCGGCCAGTTTTTGCTGCCTCGCAACGCTTCCTCTAAGCCTACAAACAAAATTACTGCACAGTATTAATTATATGCATTCATTGAGGTATCAAAAAAAACCCCGAAGCCAACAACTTGCTAGAATGTGCTAAAAACCGAAATTTGCACATCGCGATCCATTTGCACATCGTGATCACCTATAGTATCGGCTACGCCGTGTTCACCGTCATCAATTATGCAGTGTGGTGGCATAAGCCGCTTGGAATCACAATTCCATTTCGGGCGACCGTAGCTTCGCCCTATACAACCGACACTACCCCGCTGCAGAGCCCTCCAGGTCTTATTCCACGGAAGCTGGGTACAGAATATCTTTTGGATTGGGTGGACATTCGTCTCTCGAGCACGTTCTTTGGTGGAGACGTCGCGGACGACTTCGCACCGTCTAAAGAAGAGGGAGTACCTCGTCTTTGGTCGGGGCATGAGAATAATATAACATTATTCTATGTCGTTACGAGCGGCGTACTTTTTGGTACCATCTTTGGGGCGATCCATTGCGCTGCTTGGAGTTCCCATTTCCCAACCTCCATCGAGAAAAACCTCTGGCGAGCGTCGTCACTCTATATCGCGCTCATTCCGGCACCTGTGATTATTCTGACATTCGCAGCCGAGAAATTGGCTGATCGTTTTGGACTCGACGTGCCTGGACAGGATAATTTTTGGTTCGGACATGGATACAGGCTCCTTTGGATGTTGATCTATTCAGTGTATATTGTTGCGAGAGTTTTTCTACTTTTGGAGCCCTTTCTTGCGATGAGGTCTCTCCCACTCGGGGCATACGAAGATATTTCATGGACAGATTTCCTTCCACATGTCTAATTATATTCTCGTACAACTTCGACTTAGATTTGTATCTATAGCGATAGTCATATTCCAGCTGAATCTAGCATATTTCATATAGAGACTGTGAGTGGAAGGTTATACAGTCGTCGACCATAGACCGGCCTAGATAGACCGAAGCCATGATGTCTCCAAAAAACGATGTTGAAAGGATTTCGGTCTGCCGCTATCATTACTTCAGGCTCGCTGTCGGTCGTGATACTTCCTTGGACGCTGCTTCTGTGCCGTTGAAGAGAAAGAAATCCTAGACCTTCTAAAGCCTACCCATGGTCAGTCGGTACTGTGAAGTCGGTCGTGATACTTCCTCAGACGCTGCTTCTACCGTTGAAGGTTACTCTACCTTTGTCCTCACCAGAGAGGGTCATGTGTGCAAAGACTACAACGAACACAACAGGGCTGTCGTAGTCAGGCGGGATAGGATGATAGGTGCGCCGGTAGGTGGAGTAAATAGGTTCAAAGGGATCCTCCTCTATTTATTTGGACCAGCATTGCGTATGACCCCATCTCACAGAATGTACAAGCAAGCATTGGTAATGAAGAGGTATTCGGAAGCCAAGTTGGATACTGAGGTAAAGGTTGACGCGAGGGTCATACTTACTGTGGTAGGATAGGGGCCTACATGGCAAGCTTTCCATCCGCGAGGGCCGTCCAATGATACGATTTCGGTCCTAACTGCTGAGTCAACGTCTGAAGATTTGATGCAGCAGCACATGAGCAGGATGCCGGTAAACTACGGGCCCCAGGCACTAGGGTTGCTCACGAAACTCGGTAGCAGGCCAGGCCCCTGGTAGCAGCCCCCTTGTGACAAAACGTCACTAAGGAACCCCTTGGAGGTTTCGCGCAAATCCGAATTCCGCCCGGCGCCGGGCCAACCCAGCTGCCAACGCTGAACAGTGCTGAGTGAACAGTGAACACTGAAGTTTGAACTTTGAACAGTTGTAAATTTTTTTAAAAAACGTGCCGGAAGATCGACTTCGCAAGCTGCCCCAGTGAGGCTCGAACTCACGACCTTCCGATGTCAACATAACAGTCGGACGCTGTAACCAACTCAGCCATGGGGCACATATCACTCGTGTGCGACGTAAACTAATAGGTTGGAAGTAGTGATGAAGGACCTCTCAATATAACACTATTTAATTTGATTTAACCTTATTCAACGAGGCCTTCCACCTCCCCAACAAATGATTTGCTCTAACAATCAGTAAATCCCTCAACATCTGCAAGGACGCCGTCACCACATTCAGTTTGCTCCCTGGGACCTCATGCCAGTCTATAGGCACTTCTGCCACAGGTATGCGGAGTTGCTTGGCGAGCAGGAGGAGCTCGACGTCAAATATCCACGTAGGTAGGTGCTGGTGAGGAAATATCTGCTGCGCCGCAGAACGCGAGAACAACTTGAACCCGCATTGAGTATCACGGATGTGTCCGACACCTACGATTCGCAGGATGGTGTGCAGTCCATACATGAGGATGTTCCGGAGTAGCGAACGCTGAGGAATATCCTAAGTCCCGGTGAAGGGGAAAGGGCAGGTGCGTACGTACCTTCACCACCGCGTCCGTTCTGACAAGATGTGCACGACTCCCGACGACGACCCCTGCACCACAGTCTGGCGCGATATCGTCCATGGCGTGCCAGAGGAGCTCCAAATCGTTGAACCGGCTTGCTCCGTCGGCATCGACCATCAAGAGCCGCTCACCACTCGCATAGAGCATCCCATGACGCACCGCACCGCCCTTTCCCAGATTTTTCTCCAGAGTGACTACGCGGATATCATATTTTGAATACTTCCCCGCGAGGCTGAGAGACGCGGCAGAGGTATCGTCAGAGGAGCCGTCGTCGACGATGAGCACCTCGAATGAGTGTGTCGTTTTGCTGAGGTGGTCGATAGCGGAGGCGAGCATGATGGGGAGGCGCTCAGTCTCGTTGTAGGCAGGGATGACGACGCTAAGGTCGACGGTGCTCGGGTCGGAGAGAAGTGGTAGGGGCTGGGCATCGGTGCGATGCTTGTGTGAGCGGTATTTCTTTTCGGAGTCACGGGTGATTATTGGGTCAGGGGACCATGCGATGAGCGCAATGTACAACTAATAACACGGTTAGCTGAAGAACTTAAAACATAATAAGGAGCAAGGAAAGGAATCAGGCAGGGTTGTTATGCCCTGACCCAGAAGTTTTCGTCCTCGCCACGGCGTACAAAGACCCGCAGCTCGAAGAACAAGGATGAAACGGGTTTTCATCTCGCTGAAAGAGATCGCAGAGCGGCAACACGTACAGATATCACCACCCCAAAGACTGCTGCGAGGCCAGCATAAACAATAGTGGAAGTTTCCATGGCGAATTCTCCCGTCTACGAGATGCTCATTCGACCCCAGACAATTCCTGATTGAAGTGAGAGAAAGGAACGAGAATAAAGATAGGTTGAGGTTGAAGGGAAGGAGGCACGCTGGTGCGAAGACATGGTGACCGAGCGTGAGAATCTGGCGACTACGCCGTCGACGTGGAGCTTCACAATTGCCTTACATGGAATTGTGTTAAAAATATTCAAAATTTAATTGCTACGCAGTCACAGGCGAACTAGAAAATCCAATGTTACAGTCTCAACAGGATTTATCGCCGTGGAAGAGCCAGTGGATCAGCAACAGTTGTTGAAGGGAGCGGCGGTTTCACAACTTCATCATCCCCTCTGAAATTTGAAGTTTGACGGCCTCTCACGGACGATGGTTGGTATAAGAATGGTGTTGATAACCAAGCGAAGAAACTCTTCGACTCGAGCGTTGGTGGTGGGCTTCAGCACTCACCTCCCCCGTTCCACGCCGGGAGTAAATCATGCTTTCCTCTTGTAAAACAACACATACATAGGCTTCCTGGCTCTGTAACGCGTGTTAGCGTACCGTGAGCGAACTGGTAAAAAGATGCATACCACCACGTCTCTGTCATCGGCAGTCTTGATATAACTTGATACTGCTCAATAGAATTTGCACCTCCGGTTGACGAAGACAGAGCAGAAGGGATGGTATCATTCGCAAAAGAGTTTCTTGCCGACGGTCGTGGAGTCGGTAGATTAGCAAGCGCGAACGTCTCTGTTGAAGTTGAGGGGGGTGGTGGCTTCACAACTTCACCGTCCCCTTTGGTGACTTCTGCTTCACCAAATTCCTTCTTCCAAGCCTCTAATCTCCCTACAAGAATGATTGGCGCATGCTTCAACATACGAGTGAATTCCCGTTCATAGATTGTCTGCACCAAGACGGAAAGTGGCGAGTCTAGCGGGCCGAAGCTCGCCGAATCCCAGTCGTATAACACGACGTAGTCGAATTTTTCACGATTGGCGAAGAAATTAACTTCGGCGGGAGGACTGATGATTAGTGCTTCCATCAATGACGTCGCATTTATGCTAGAGGCTGTGATTAAATAACTGAGCGGGGCGTTGCAAGTGAGCGTACCTTTCCGCCGTAGTATTGTTGGCTCTATGCGAATGACAGCATCATGCTTAATGTGTCCTCTTTGGAAATCGGCCCTGTCTCGTACATCGATAAGAAGTAACTTGGCACCAGTCGACAACCCCAATAGATCTTTAGGGAAAAGAGAGTTACTAACTGATGCGCGATTGATAACTGGAGCGCCGTACAGCAGAGAAGCGTGGCGGGAATAGCCATTCGGAAGTGGGTAAGTGGATGATGAATGACGCACAGCGTGACTGGGAAACGACGGTGACTGTACCGGAGACGGCTCTTGTTGCAACGATGATCGTTTAGACGTCGTATTGACAGCAATACTATTGTCTCGCAGCGTCTGCAACCGATCTGCGAGAGTCCCACCATATCTGCGTATCGGGCCGTCGCCTGGGCTGGAAAACCATCAATGAAAAGGGTCACCACAGCAGCAGCCGAGTACGTACCTCGAAGCCTGCGCTTCTACCGCCCTCAGTTTCTCTTCTACTATCTTTATCCGCGACATAAGATCACTGAGTACCTGGCCATCTCGGTCAACGGGAGCTGTGTGTAATAATCGGGCACGTACAGGTCTGAAATCATTGAATTCTTTGTGAATCGCACCCGCTACTTCTCTCCGCCTGCATTTCAGTCGATGCGGTCGCACCTTTGATTAGGCAAGCCGCTTTCACATACGCGCTCAGCGCCGCCCTAAGATCGCTGCGAGCGTCGTACTCCTTCCCTTGGTCATACAGCCTACGAGCAGTTTTAATGAGGTTAATGGCAGGTGCTCCTCTCCCCTCCCTCTGAACAGACTCCAAGGCATGGCTTTTGATTTCCGCGGTTGTCATATTCGCCCTTGTCTTGACCAAACCGTTCGTGCTGGCTGGTGCGACAAGTGGTACCGGCGGAAGCTTACTCCCAAAGGGTGGACCTCCGAGACAAGATACGCTTGACGACAAAAGCAGCGGCCGGAGGCGTACCTCGAAGCCTGCACCTCTGCCGCCTTCAGCTTCCCTCCTACTATCCCCGTTCGTGGTATAAGTATCTGGAAAGGATCACCACAGCAGCGTGTACCTTGAAGTCTGCACCTCCGTCGCCTTCAGTTTATCTTCGACTAGTTCTGTTCGTGATAAAAGATCATTGAGCATCTGAGTACCCAGATCAACGGCAGCTGAGTATAATAATTGGGCACGTACAGGCTTGATATCATCAAATTCTTTGTGAACCACACTGCCATCTCTATCCGCCTCATTGATAAGGCTAGTCGCTTTCACATACACGCTCAACGCCACCTTGAGATCGCCGCGATCGTCGTACTCCTTCCCTTGATCATACAACCGACGTGCCATTTTGATGAGGCTAATGGTGGATGCTCCCCCCATCTCCTCCTGGATGGACTCCAAGGCTTGGCTTTTGATTTCCGCGGTCGTCATGTTCGCCTTTGTCTTGACGAAGCCGTTCGTGCGACGAGTGCTACATGCAGGAGCCCATCATATCATCACCTGAAATACACAAGTAAATAATGGCATTCCTTAAATTAGAACATGCATGCTTGAAGCTAATGTTCGGCAAAAGGAGTCATTTCCGACTCACTGGTTTAATACTAAGATGGCTTGTATTCAAGCGCAATCGTTACACAGATAAAGCCAATAATAAAGACGGGCACCATCTATCAGTAAATCAATGTTCAGGTTCAAATACGAGTGTTGGGTCCCGAACATCAAGGAAGATCGTTCGTAGGCATCTCTACGCGATGTCGGTGCCGACCAGAATCCTTTAGGACACATCATACCCGCCTCGGTATGTGGCAGCGTCGGCGTCGGATGCCAGAGGTGATATCCTTCGGAGAGACCATGCAGGGTACAGAGTAGATCGTGCTCAAAGGAAGGATCAGACAAATTTCGTATCATTTCCTCGTCTCCAAGGTCGCGGATACATCTAAATGATGACGTCAGGCCTCCAACGAAGAGATGAACAGACGATGATTATCGAGAGGAGAAATTCAGCTGAATGGGTCCTTGATATCAACAAGGAGGCACAGGGATCTTGAGGTGAAGAACTAGTTCATCACGTCTCCTGGTGACTTGCAGCGTTCGCTTCAGCGTCATGACCAAGACGCAGTATTTGCAGTTTTTCCCGAGGCCGAGTCAGGGAGCAACATGAACTGCGAAGACGGATATTATGAAAGACATAACGCTTTGCGACCGCCAAACGAAGGGAAGCGGTCGTTGGGCGGGGAACGTGTTGAATGTGTAAATCACAAAAGCCCTTTTATCCGCTGCCGCAGTAGAAAGTATTACGATGGAGAACCGGTTCGTTTCCGCTAAGCGAGAATAAGGCCCAGTGCCAAGTTTATGTACACGACCATCAGAGGGTACGGTCACGGGCAGGCTTCCGAGCAATACCGCCAGCAATTTCCAGGCGGCGGCATGTACGGGCAGACGAACATCAATGGCGGTGGTGGTGGTCGAAGGAAACCAAGTACCGATAACGGCGATCTCCGAACAGGGGAGACATTTAGAGCTGTGTCTCTCCGTTAGTGCACCCACCACCACTCGTATTTCCTTCTCTCGATCCTACTTTCTCCTCTCTAGATAATGTCCTGGCAAAGTACTTACTCTTCTGCTTTTATGTATAAGCCCTGATACTGACGACAACGCTCGGCAGCATACGTCGATGCCAATCTTGTCGGCAGTGGCAGGATCTCCAAAGCAGCTATCATCGGTCAGCAAGGAGGCGTCTGGGCCGCGACGGCGGGATACAACGTGAATGTTCTCTCGCGATGCATGCCCTGATCTCGTGCTCACCGTTCCCTGCAGCTCTCGACGGAGGAGCAGAACGCTATCATCAACGGTTACAACGATGTTAGCAAAGTCCAAGCATCGGGTATCCGTGCCGCTGGGCAAAAGTTCTTTACCCTCCAAGCGAATCCCCGTAGTATATATGGGAAGAAGGGGGTATGTGGATTGTGTTCCTTCAATGGATTAGAGTGCTGATTGTCTTGGATAGGCGGATGGAATCGTGATTGTGAAGACAAAGCAAGCGATCCTTGTTGCTGAGTATGTCGCGCCCACCCAGGCGCCGGAGGCTACGCCGATTGTAGAGGGACTTGCGGATTACTTGATCAATGTGGGGTACTAGGCTCGAGCTCGCTACGCAGAAGAAGTTTTGGAATGTATCAATCTAACGCCTTGAAAAGACGGTTTTATATGCATGGACCTTGTACATTTCTGCAATCGATTGAATGGAAGAGGTGAGTCTACGTCAATGCCGGATCTACAGAATATCTGATTGTATATCAGCGACGTCGACGTGTGATCAATTGCTGTTGCCGTACCACCGCACTCGGTTGAGGGCGACAAAGTGGATAAATTCGAGTCTTGACCGCCCTATTCGCGATGGAACAGACTGAAACGTCGATTGCAGTCATGATTCTACAGCACCACGGAAACCATGGGTGTCCTGCAAGAGGCTGGTTGCCTTTTCGTCAACAGAGGGGAGCACCAGAAGAAATTTCATGGCGCCCAGGGCAGAAGCGACGCCACAACCAAGTGTTAGGGTAGCGAAGCAACCCCATTTCGCGACCGATATGAAAAATTCTAGTCAGGTAATGAGCCGGCTCGACTTTCGGTTGATACTGCGGATCATTCTGCTGCTTGCTACAGCTGCTACTACTACTTTTCCACTGCGTTCTGCTGCCTCCATAGCCTCTAAAATACAAGAAATACCACACATATAAGTAGAATGGCCGGGCCGGAGGAAAAACCGATGATGAAGGTGAAACCAGCGATCACGTGCTGGGCATATGGCAACGGTTCTTGGCAGAAATTAGAATCGAATTTGGCTTGTCAACTCATCAATTCACCGCCAACGAACCGACCAGCCCAGTCAAACTGGATTCCACATTCTTTTCTTTTCACGCCCTTTCATTTCTATATATAAAATTCTAAATGCTTGGACTTGTTCAAGACCACCGCATGCTTCGCGTACGACAAGCAACTGGAGGAGAGTCGGGCAGCAGCACCGGGACGGGGGCAACGTCGGCCTCATCGTCGTCCTCGCCATCGACGACAGCGGCGAGCTCAGGTGCGTACTCAGTCCTGTTCGTCGAGCCGCGGAGCTTGACCGTAGATCAGGGACTTCGGAGACTACGACCTCAGCGTCAACCAGCGAGACCTCGTCCAGTCAGATAACGTCCGCGACCACCTCGCAGACCACGTCGTCATCGTCTTCAACGTCGTCAGCGACCTCGACTACCTCCGCTGAAACGACGTCGACAGTCGCCACCACAGCAAGCAACACCTCGGCCTCGACGTCAGCCACTACTAGCGCCTCTACTTCAACTACTTCAAGCGCTACATCCAACACCAATACCTCGACATCGACTTCTGCTACGAGCTCTGCCACGACAACGAGCGTGCGTTGTTCTTGATATCGTTCCTGATTTTTTTCACATACCGGCATCTATAGGCCACCTCGTCCAATACCCATGTGGAGACCACGGCAGCAGCAGACGCAGACCCATCGTCTACGGGAAGCTACACGACGTTCACTTATACTCAGACGAGCTCGTACCGTACCATAACCCGCATTGGCACATCCCAGTTACCAGGCTCGACCGTCAGCGCCGAGGCCTCAGGGTCAAGCTCAAGCTCGCTCAATACCAAGGCCCTCGCTGGAGGGATAGCAGGTGGTCTCATCGGTTTAGCTATTCTAGGATTCGGTATTGCGTTTGTCCTGGTGAGCACTTTGTTTTTTTTTAAGGATGCCTCAGCTGGCACCCGACCATTTTCGCTCGACCGAGGTTTCCCCCCCTTCCAAGCGACTGTCGGTTTCAGGGCCGAGAATTTGCAGTAGAAATGCCGGCTGGCTGACCTTGTGATACGGGTGCCTTCTTTCAGGAACTATTTTATTTTCGTTCCAGGCTCCTGTCTTGCAAAGGTGGCGGCAATGGCCGTTGTTCAGCCGTCTTTGCTCGACAGTGTATCGTACAGCTCGTTGGCTGAGCTTGTCACGATGGATGGGGTGTTTCATCCCTTTTTGATAGCTTGTTGCATATCACTTTGTTGGGACCTTCGGGTGCCAGAAGTGCCTTACATTCAATTCAGTACTGACTCTCCATACAGCGCCGCAAGAGGAACCGTCGTCGTGCAGATGAATTTGAAGCGTCGCAATTCCGCCGCTCCGCCGTGGTTCTGGATGAAGATACTCTCGCTCCCCACCGGCCTGCTGCTACTGCACCGCAGATGTACGAGCGTGGACACTCTATCGCACCGTCTATCACGAGCACTACTAGTCCCGGAATGGCAGGACAAGGAGCGTATTACGCTGCCCAAAGCGGAGCCGACGACCAGTATGAGCCATACGCCGCCCATCCTTATGCTTCCGCTCCATACGCCACCACCACCGCACCTCCCGCCGTTCAAGACCTACAGCTAACACACGTCCTCCAACCCCGGCCACAGTACACATTTGGTCAAGTTCCACAGCATTCTGGGCAGAACGTCATGTCCGATGATGGACATGAGAATATGCAAGGCGCCTACAGCTCGGAACCTACCCCACAAGCTTCGTACGATCAGGAGGCGTACGGTAACTACCATGCGTACTCGCCGGATAGCGCAGCGTACGGAAACTCTGCTGGCGCGCATGCGAGGACCAGAATGAATGACGACGACGCCTACGGCGGGATTTGAGATTAGGGAGGGGACCTTGTTGTATTTCTGTGTGCTGTGTTTCCATCTATCCCTCAACCTCGCTCGCTCTAAACAAACAATTTCTCTATTTATACCTTTAAGTCTTCTTTCGGACTCGCCGTTATTTTTTATAATTTTAGACAAACCCGATTCTTTCTGGCGAGTTCTGTGCCTTGACGCCCCTTCTCCCCGTTTCTCTCCCCCTTCCTTTGAGCCCGTCCTTTCCCCCCTTCGTATATCGCTCACTCTATACCAATGCGAGCGATACCTGTCAGGTACATGGTTTTTTAGACCCCTCCCTCCCATCCCTCTACTTTTTTGTGTACACCACACTTTGTGTTTATGGTAGTTTTTTGTGTGTGTTCGTATATAGCTTATTACTATCAATCGTATGGGATACATTTGTATTATCTATCGGATGCTTGGGTAGTGTTCGCCACTACCTGAGGCGGCAAGAATCGAGATGTCATGATGTATGATGGTGTTGGTGGACCTAGTCTAAGATGAGGGAGGAGCTGAAATCGGTCCTTTAGCAACGTATCTGACGTGTGGAAGAGAGGCTAGGAAACGATAATGTGAACGGGAATGTATACAAGATGTACTCAGTGTATGCTATCACAGTGCACCGACCGGCGACAAGACGCATCCCACCTCTGGCTCCAAACACAGACGTGAGCTGATCAATTCTTGACTAGTACGCCGAAGGGGACGGCTCTGGCATGTCGGAGCCGGGAGACGCTCCCTTCAAAATCGCAATCGCCTAGGAGATGTTCGTCGACAGTCGACGCCGGCATACGGATCGATGTCATCAAGCGGGACTTCCTCATGTCGCTCTTGGCCAAGTTAAACGACGTTGATTATTCACATAATTGTAAACAAGGAGCCTACAGTCTACAGTGGTTCGCAAGGCGCGGGTCGCGTCTTGGAACCCTTCTTCAGAATATCATTCGGCACTAGCTTGAGTTGCTCGAGGCGGGCAAGGAAAGGAAACAGTAAAATGAACGCACCTGGATGCCACGTCCCTTTCTGTCTAACATGGATCTTGTGAACTTCCGTACAGATCTGCCATCCTGGAGCGACGGTAAAACTAGAGAGAGAGAGAATTTCGCGACCCCAATCATGAAATTGGCACATGAAGGGGCCCTACGATGCGGACGTCATGATACACGCGAAAGTCGAAGCAGGGTCTGTTGTCACTAAAAAAATAAACAAGTTTCTCGTGCGATCTTGACCGAAGATTCTGCGATCAGAAGCGTCCCGGAACGATAACAGAGTCCTCAGCTCATGCGTAGCACGGACCCATGAGGACTAAAGAACGTAATTTGTCTGAGCGGTTGGAGGCAAGGATATCGCCGAAATGGATATCCAACTCGACACCTGTTTCGACAGCCTCGAGAGTGGAGAGAAGATCAGTACGACAATGATCTAAAGGCTTGGTTGGCCGTTCGTCCCGGAATGATATTGGCGACGTGATCCTATTAGGTCGGTGCATCGCTTGCGATACGAAGTAAGCCTGTACGATGCGTTGTGAGGAGGAACCGCGAAGAATGTTTTGAGAGAATAAATTACATACAAAGGTACTTACGCGTTTACGAGCCTGAAAAGCGGTGTTTCATCGAAGATATGTAAACGGCACTTTGCGCTGTAGTCCCAGGAAAACCGACTAGTCGCTCGGCAGCAAGCGGATTCATGAATGCGGGGTTACGAAGGGTGCATGCCTCAAATGAGTTGGGTTCCAAGAAGCAAGACGGGAGACGAAAAGCGGAAACCAGAAAAGTGGGAGCCACTAATCCAAACTAACATGCGACTTTGAAATGAAGAGGAAGTGAACGGATAGACCCAGAATTCGGAGAAGTCAAAGGAAGACACGTATGGTTGAACTTTCCGTTCGGTGCTGATGAACGCGAGACCAAAGTGTTTGGTAACGGTATTGTCCCTCGTCCTCGATACCTCTTGTAGTAAGCTGCAAAGATGGAAAAACTCAAGACTGCGAAGAAAATAGACAACTCACCAGAGAAATTCTCTCGCTTCCTATACTACAACCTGGCGGCCGGTCACAAAAACGTGGGACTAGATCAGAAAGGTGCTGGTAAGCGGTCGTGATAGTTTGGAAAGGAGGCATCACCAATAACGCGTGTTCATCGTGTTCCTCTATAGCCACAACCATCGACGAGCTCTTTAACAATGGATTTTCAAACAAACTCTGTGTCTCTTGACTCTGAACCCTGGCCTGGGTACGACCTTAGCAACAGTCCCCTCCAACACTCGTCTTTGAACCTTGACGGCTTCGACGAGAATATCGACAATGACGAGAACCCTGGCCCAACTGTCGTCGTTTCCTCTCCACCTATTCCCTCCGACAGTCCTGCTCGCAGTAGATCCTCCTCTCAGGCTCGAAGGAACCGCACCAAGGGAATTCGCGGTGATTCTGTAGCGAGTGAGTGTATTATTGGACGCTTCGAACCGAGTGACCTGACGAGGATTTTCTCCTTAGGCGAGGCTGACTTTCTCCAAACGAACGAGGATGGACCTGACCCGTCTGACGGTCGAGGACATGGACGCGCAAGAGAAACAGAGAGTCATCGCCACAGTGTGGCGCATACAACCCATCATTCCGCTTCGCGTACCCGTTACTTGACTCGGCGGAGCGCTCCGACTAGTCAGGCTACAAGTCCATCGACGCCAGTGGCTCCTTTACCTCCGACTGGCCCATCGGCATTCCCAGGAGCTGATGATGCTACGTCTCGTGCGTCGTTTGTTTAGTCTTCTTGGCCGTACTGAAGATACTGTATCTCAGAATTCACATCGGCAACAACCCAAGGGCCGCCGCCGCGTGCAGGTACCGATGTCAAGTCGACACTCTGGGATTTCTATAACCACGAAGCTCGTGCAGCGGATAAGGATATGCTGAAGCATTGGCATGATGACATGAGTACGCTCCTGATTGTGGTAAGCTATTCCCACGATCTTCGAGGACTAATTCTCACGCACTAAACCAAGGCTGGTCTCTTTTCCGCTGTGCTGACCGCATTCATCATTGAGTTCTACCGGAAACTGGAGCCTGACTACACTGCTATCTCTGCTCACCAACAACATACTATGTCCATCAATATTCAGGCCTTGCTCAATGCCAGTTTGAACCTGCCTGTAGAGCCAATTTACGATACTGCTGATCCAATCATAGGATTTCAGCCATCTCCAGCAATTGTTTGGACTGTGGGCTTATGGTTCTCAGCTCTAGCTTGTAGCATTTCAGTTGTAGTTCTTGCCTGGCTGGTGAAGCTTTGGTTTCTTGCATACATGAAAGGCATGAATAGTGGGAATGCCTATGATTGTGCTCATCGTCGGCAGTATAGGCATGATGCTCTGCTTGCCTGGAAGGTTCCTGCCATTGTAGCAGCTCTTCCTGTGCTTATTCATATGACTATCACTCTTTTCTTGGTTGGACTAGTTATTCTGTTATGGTCACAAATTAACAGTCCTGCTGCATATACTGTTTTGGTGACCACTATTTTAATGATCTTGGCATATTCTATTACCACACTGCTTCCATTGTTCTACGAGGCATGTCCTTATAAAAATATGGCATTATTGCTTTTCTTGAGAATAATGATTTCTCTGGTGTTAAAATTTAAAGAAGCTGCTGTTGTTTCATATAGAAAGATTATATTCTCTACTAGGAAGTACTTTACAAATACATCTGATGAGTGGAATAGATGGACCAAAGATTCTGAAGACTTTGTTCAAAAGCATGATATATTTTATGAAAGAAAAGCTATTCAAGTCATGGACACAGAGCTGACATGGAAGAGCATTATATGGCTTCTGAAATACTCCCAGAATAATATTACTATAGATGTAGCTCTCAGATCTATTGATAGTCTGAAATCTATGCCAAAGATGATGTCTGCTTTATTCAAAGTCAATATTACTGACTTTCTCTCTATGAAGATCAGTACAATGCTACCTGATACTTTAGATGATGAATTTTGGACAGAGACTCTATTTTTCAGACTGATAAGCTCTGCATCTGAATTATCACCATACTTGCATGCATCTTTTCATCTTTGGAGACTTGTATATCTACATGGTAGTTCAATAAATCTGATATTCAAGTATAAAAAGAGCGATACACAGTTTTATGGACAGTGGCTACACCTATGGAGGAGGCTCAAAGAGAACAGATCTCTTATTCATACATATAACTTGGAAGAATCATGGAATACAGGATTCTTTGTCAGAATTATATGTAATGAAGCTTTATATTATCATCTACATCCTGAAAATCTGCTTCAGATACAAGAGAATATATATTATAATACTGATCCTCTACATGATCTGCATCATCTGATGGAATCATATTTAACTCAGAACACAATTTCTACCTCTCATGTTCCTGAGCTAAATCAAATCTTAGAGACCATCACTCTTATTTTATCTAAGAATGATCATGATGATCTTATCTTTCAAAAAAGGCCAACTTTCATGCTTCTTCTTAAACTTGTTGGTCTGTTGGAAGTCAAACAATCTAAATTATACACATCAGTTGCTGTATGTCTTGAAATGTTTTCTCTGCAGACACAAAAAGACAGACATCAGCTTCTGCTTGAGCATTCTTACGATAAGATATCAAATACATTTAAATATCAGAAAAGGATTTCTGAAAGCAAAGCATATCTTAGAGTGATTCAAATTGTGAATATTCTTCTTATGCAATCTAAAAATCAAGAGAAATACAAACAGTCAGTTGAGGGAATTGCTATTACTCAAGAAATTTCATCAAAGTTTCTTGAGTTTGCATTAAGAAATAATAATCAAAGTAATATTCCAGGAGAAATATTATTGCCTGAGCAGCTATCAACAGCCAATATCTGCAGTCTTATTGATTTCATTGATGTGGAGAGATGGACCGGGAAGGAGTCCTCACAGGCTTGTTGGTTTATAGACCTTCTTGACAAGTATTATGAATCTGGGATGCTCTCTTCTAGCTATGAAGCTAAAATCACAGTTTTGATTGGCAAGCTGTTATGCTTAAAGTGGCCCAAAGCTGAGCATGATCAGATTTATGTAAAACTCTTTTCTTCATTAGTTTCCAAGCTGCAGCCTGTCAATGCTGGAGCAACATATTCTACACTTGTGACAGTGCTTAATCACAGTCTGTCAGATGATTCATCCCATTTACTTCTACAATTGTTTATTGGACTGGGTGTGCATGAGAAAGTGCTAGAATCACTACCTGCAGCCTCAGCTTTGGATCGTTTACCATGGTTTGACTTTTCTGGTCCAATGCAAAAGGAGCTGCAAAAGTCATACTTTACAGATGAGCAAAGAGTAGCTTGGATTAAATTATTTACAGTTGCACAACAGTTAAACAATCCTGCTCAATAATGTTTGTAGTATAGTAAGCTTGTACAGTAGACATACAAATTCCTTGCCAATTCAATGAAGGTAAGAAATGTGTGAGACCCAAAATAAAATAACTATATTGGACCTATGGCATCTCAGATTCTGAACACAACACAATATGTAGATTTGAAGGTGTATCAAGAAACCATCCTTCTAAATACTCAGCATCATGAGTGAAACTGGTGAAATGTGTGCACCAACCAACCATCCAATCTACTATCTGAATGCTCACTTTGCACTCCAACTGCAGGATCTGTGATCTTACCTTGTGAGTGGCTATGATGGCCTGTCTATGTTCAATGGTGATAGACCCAAGACCAGCTCCATTGAGATGGATCGGCAGGTAACAGGCTAGAACCATCAGAACATCACCAATGGTGATGCCGATGGTACTGTCCTATTTCGATCAATTCGAATGTCACATGTCTCAGAAGGGTCATTTGTATTCGGAAAATGGCCCCTTGTCACAGGTCACAGAAGTCCCATTCGAGCAGGTTCAGGGGTCACCAATACCAAAAAGTCCTATTATTTGTGATTTTTGGCCAAAATCGCGCATAAATTACACAATTTTCTTCTCCGGGCCCATATTATGCTAATTTACGTAGCCCTTATCAGCAGGATATATAAGAGATATGTACCAAATCATTCAAGAACACCGTCACCTATTTGGATTTTGTCCGAATGTCACTGTCCCAGAAGAGCTATTCGGTCATTTGAACTGGTCCCAGAAGGTCACGCGTCACAGACCATTCGAATTGATTGTAATAGGACAGTATCTGTTGGGAATAGATGTTGGCAGGAAATGAACATGGTGGTTGTGGCTTGAACAAAGGTATATTCCGGTGCAAATATGCAGGAGGTAGTGGTACGAAACCAAGTTACAGTAATGATCAGTACGAAAATCAAAATAATAAGGTAAAACAAAAGACGGCGTAGCCGTCGGCCCAGTGGCTGTGAAACCACAATCCTCAACAGTATCGTTATCGGGTCTAACAATAAATACCCACGGCATACGTCGGGATGCATCGACAACGCTGCCGCACTCATTTTGACTTAAGATTGACTTTTGACGCGTACACTCCCGAGGTTTTTTCCAATCTCTCTAATGACACGGGCGGTTTTCCCCTTTTTGCGCGGGGTTGCCTCTTGCGACAGTAGCATTAGTCCCAGTATGTTAGTTATGGCCGCGCAAGGGCAGAATGTATGAGGATAATCCGAGATGATGGCGGTAACTCTCGTACCAATATCCAGCTTTTTATACTACAAAATACCCATGGAATAAGCCAACACGTAAGTAAATACATACGAGAACCAAACGGCGACTAACTGCTGTGCCATGAAACGCTTGAATATCTCACAAAATCTACTTTGAACATAAGATAATATGTAAATTGGAAGGAATATCACGGAAGCGCCCCTCTAGGTATTCAACGTCATGAATGAAACCCGCAAAATGAGTCTCTTGACCGATCCAATCAAGCATTGTGATGTTCCAGTTTAGCTCCTTATCTGGTGGTAAAACCCGCGTCCTCGCATCGTGTGCAGCTGTAATGGCCTGTCTATGCTCAGCGGAAGTGGCCTGCAGGTCGATCTCGTTGAGGCCGACTGACAGGTACATGAATAAAGTTCTCAGCACGTCACCAACGGTAACACCCGCAGAATCATCGTAGGATCTGACGATAAATTCCCAGGGATGACAACGAGATACAATGTTGAGTCTGGACACTCGCGGAAATGTGGCAGGCTCTAAACGGAATGCATCGTATGGTTCTTGTACGTCCTTTCGAGCTCGAATTGCGGTTTCCGGAGGATATATCATGTTCCAAACGATGTGATCATCGTTGGAAGATGTCGAGCGAAGAATCGGATGAAGCATTGGACGCAGCCGCAACTTGGCGACACTTTCGACGTCGAGAACAGGCCCATCTACAGAGGAGCTGTCAGATATGGCTATAGTGATTAAGGAGGACGCACAACCAAGACCGACTGTCCATTTATCTGGCATCGTATCCCTAAACTCGGGGAAATCGTCTGGTTTCCCTTCAGGCCTTGGGAAGACTTTCCGAGTCGGCGGAGGGGTAATCCTCTGACGGCGCAGCTGGGCAACGAGCTGCAACGCCAGTTGCTCGAGTTGGTGACTGTCCTGCGTAGCCGGCAGTGTTACAGGAGGGATAGGACCATCCAGGGGTATCTGCGACACAGATATTGACTGGCTCGATGACGAAGAGCGAGACGACGGCGTCTGGAATTGAACCGAAGGGCCTTCCTGGGGCGATGAGCGACGGGACCCTGAAGAGGGTCTGAGGATTGAGCGTAGTGTAGGTGACTTAGTATCACGATGTCGGAGGGTATGATCGGGATCCATGAATATGCAGAAAGACTCTAAAAAAGTCAGCACGAGAAGATCTCAATTGAACGTCGACTCACAATGAAGAATACAGAAAATACAGCTAGGTATACAGAAAACACAGCAAAAACATCGAGCGAATCGCGCTTATGTGGATCAAACTATCGCGCTCGCAGGGAGGGTATCCTGGGTCGTAGATGGCTGAGGTCAATGGTTGACATGGAAGACATACCGGACCGAGCGAAATCGACGAAGAGAGCGGTACAAAGACACCACAACAACTTTCATCTCTTACCATCATCATCGCTGCTGTATACCCGGCGATACCTCTTCATAGCCCCGCGCCAGGATCGCTCAGATTCTCTCAAGATCACCAAATTCTCGCAGGAAGTACCGAACAACAAACATTCGTAGTGAAGAACGCCGGCCGTGTCTTCGACCCCGAACCTAGCGAGGACATGTATACGCTGTATATCAACACCGCACAGCTTTTCGCTGCAGGATCGATAAGTATTCTGGACCTGGAGATTTTGCCGCAACTTAGCCTTACGTGCTAGGAACCTAGCAGGATTGGAACCAAATAGAAGGGGGATCTTCGAATAGGTCGGATGCTGCAGGGTGCGTTAGTGCCGACTTATGTTTGAGAGCGCCACGTCAACCTCTTTGCCCCTGGTCGACGGTGCTCGAAATTAGAATGATAACGGCAAACAACAATACTCGCTACTGCAGAGCCGTGCTGATTCTTTTGCGTCGTCTTGGTTAGCAAGGGTTCATGTTATCTATCAGGATGCGAATTGTCTTGCGTTGATTACAGCAATGCGTCCTTGGATCCCGCGTCCTGTATGTGGGCACTATACATATTCGAAATTCCCGAAACTCCGAATCTGGGTAAGGATTTCTCTTCTCTTTGGAGTGGGATCGGAAGAGATTCGGGTGCAATGTGCTACGAGGTGCGTTGACGCTCCTTTTTTCAAGCTCAACGCACTCATTGGGCTAGGATTGACTTTTAACGCGTGCACTCTCGAGGTTTTTTCCAATCATCGAAATTCACCAAGGCCCAAAATCTTCGTCGACTACAGCGCGTTCTCTGTACTAACTCCACCAGTCCCTCCGTTTATTTCCCCGTTACATGCGTTGAACCGAATGCGATGCACCCGTTGCAAAAGCCGTTGCAAAAGCCTCTACTTCAGTTTCGTACTCGGCTTCCGAATAGCTTATTTGTCCATTTTATTGAATACAATTTTGGTACAATTTCTACCCGTTGCTCTGGTTTTATCTCGTGAATGGGGTGATACAAATCGCTAGTCCAAGAAATTACAGGAAGATCCCTTTGAAGTACCGCTTCAACCCGTCTACTCCACCTACGAGCGCACCGATCATCCCATCAGGCCTGACTACAACAATTCCGTCGCGGTCGTTGTAGTGTTTGCGCGCATAGCCCTCTCCGTCGGTGAGGACAAAGTCAGCGGGGGAACCATCAACGGCAGGAGCAGCGTTCTGCTGAAGTATCACGACCGACTTGACCGCACCAGCTGGGTAGGCTTTTAGAAGGTCCAGAATTCCCTCTACTTCTAGATCAGCACCAGGGAAGATGAGGACCGTATGGTACGATGTGCGGAATATGTCGAAGAGGTACGTCTTCTCTCCCTGGGAAGACACAAGACCCGGTGCGTCGGGAGCACGGTCTCCAGCACGCAAGGCTCCACCCTCTCCCGACAGATACGGATCGACGCTCTCCGGCGTCCCCTCCTCGTTTACAACTATTGGGCTCCTACGGTAGTTGACGCCGAACTGATACAATTCGGGCCCTCTCCGCCACCCTTCAGATGAAGCAGCTCCCCCTGCGAAGGTCTTGTTATGGAGTTCGGTAGTTTTGTCGAGCGTAGCTGCGATGACCGGGATGCGTTCTTGGGTATAGGTGTCAAGAAGTGTAGGAGCCGCTAATCCTCTATCGACGAGGGCGAGTTTCCATGCTAGATTGATCTGTTGGCGTGTGGGTTATAATCAAGTCTGAGGCAAGTTCGGTGAGTTATTTACCGAATCTTGGATGCCTGAGTTTAGGCCCTATGTATGTGTCAGCTGTTCGTCAATAAGTAGTTCATTGAAAACAACATACCTGACCTCCCGAAGGGCTATGAGCATGGGCAGCATCTAAAGTCATCGGTCATTAACGATATTTTTAGTAAAGAGAATGCCACACCTCCCGCTACAAAAGCTCGCCCTGAACCGTACTTGTCCACCATCCGAATATTAGGCCTGTAGGAAACATAAGTAATCCGGACATATTCTCTGCGAAAAAATACTCCCCGGAAGTTGGATATCCACACGAGTTCACCGAACTCGATGTCTGTCCGGCCAGAGATAGCATAGAACTCTTTGATAAATGCATCCCGTCCAGAAGTTACCGCCGTCGCGTCCAACTGGGGCCCCGAAGCATAGAACTGATATTTGTTTGCAGTCGGGTCCTCAGATGGCCGTATGGTCACTCTATGAAGACACTAGTAAGATAGCTCCAAGTAAACTTCAAGGAACGTACGATTTCGTTGTCATATCTCCGTAATAATGCCAAAACTTTCCAAGATTGTCGGAATGGATGGAACGCTCGGGTTGACTGCGAAACTTACCTCGTCAAGCTGTGGCTTGATAATCTTGATGTCGCCGACGACTATGTTATCACTCTCTCGGGTCTCGCCGAGGAACGTCAAGCCTAGTGTTTTGCGTACAACGCTACGAGCGCCCTCCGAACCAATAAGCCATCGAGTTTCGATGGTTTCTTCCACGGTCTGGCCGTCGCGGGTTTTAAGGACGCGGGATACTACGCGGTCCGCAGACTGTTCGAAGGATACCAGTTCGGTGCCCAGTTCGACTTCGCATCCATACTTTGCCAGGTGTTCTCTTAGGACCTCTTCATGGCGATCTTGGCCGAGCAAGATTGGATCATTCTGGGGAAATTCAGTTAGAGTCCGGTGGGAAGGGAAATCACATACGTAAGGTTTATCTGGGGCAAGCTCGCCTTTGTTGACCATTTTTGTGATCTTCGTCTCGCCATTTGAAAGGTAATGAATGAAAGGAAAGAGAGGGCCTCCTTTCTTCTGAATGTCGGGTAGGACACCAATGAATTTGTAAAGTTCGAGAATCCTGGGCTGAACCGATATGAGAATGAGCGACTAAGTAGACGCGCCAACACGTATACGAACCTGGATACAGCATCCTTTCTGGCCGATCTTGTGGGTTTCGACCTTGTCTATGACGCGAACGGACATGCCATTCTGTCGTAAAGCGAGAGCTAAGGCAAGGCCTGATGGACCTGCTCCGGCCTAAACGTAGCGGTGAGATCGCACATAAGGAGGTTTAGTGGAAAACGTACAATGAGAACTGAGGTGTCCGTCATGATGGTAGATGAATGGGAGGAAGTCGACTCGCAGCACGCATACTTATAAGTAGACGCTACTATTAACTAAGGTCCGCTGGATCTATTAACAGATAACTCATGCTTCCAATAATAGCTCTAGACTGACGCGAGCACAGCTGTGCCGGAGGGGGTGTGGAGTATCGCATGACTGCTTAATGCTTCCCGTCTCATAATGGATCGTTTCTTAGTACGGACGGACGACACCCCGACGGCAGTTGGCGCAGCGGGAAGTGCCGACTTATGTTTGAGACCGCCGCGTCAACCTCTTTGCCCCAGGTCGACGGTGCTCGAAATCAGCTGGACAAGAGCGCTACTGCGGCGTCGCCTTGGTTAGCAAGGGTTTATGTTATCTATCAGGATGCGAATTACCTTACGTTGATTGCAGCAATATGATCTTGGATCCCGCATCCTGTATGTGGGCACTATTCATATTTTAATTTCCCGAAACTCCGAATCTGGGTAAGGATTTCTCTTCTCTTTGAAGTGGGACCGGAAGAGATTCGGGTGCAATGTGCTACGAGGTGCGTTGACGCTCCTTTTTTCAAGGTCAACGCACTCATTGGACTAAGATTGACTTTTGACGCGTGCACTCTTCCCATCATCGAAATTCACCAAGGCCCAAAATCTTCGTCGACTACAGCGCGTTCTCTGTATTAACTCCACCAGTCCCTCCGTTTATTTCCCCGTTACATGCGTTGAACTGAATACAGTTCACTCGTTGCGAAAGCCGTTGCGTCAACCTTTACCTTCAGTTTCGTATCCGGCTTTTGAATAGCTTGTCTGTCCATTCTATTGAATACAATTTTAGTACGATTTCTACTCGTTGCTCTGGTCTTATCTCGTGAATGGGGTGATACACATCGCTGGTCCAAGAAATTACAGGAAGATCCCTTTAAAGTACTGCTTCAACCCATCTACTCCACCTACGAGCGCACCGATCATCCCATCAGGCCTGACTACAACAATTCCGTCGCGATCATTGTAGTGTTTGCGCGCATAGCCCTCTCCATCGGTGAGGACAAAGTCAGCGGGGGAACCATCAACGGCAGGAGCAGCATTCTGCTGAAGTATCACGACCGACTTGACCGTACCGGCTGGGTAGGCTTTTAGAAGGTCCAGAATTCCCTTTACTTCCAGATCAGCACCAGGGAAGATGAGGACTGTATGGTACGATGTGCGGAATATGTCGAAGAGGCACGTCTTCTCTCCCTGCGAAGACACAAGACCCGGTGCATCGGGAGCACGGTCTCCAGCACGCAAGGCTCCACCCTCACCCGACAGATACGGATCGACGCTCTCAGGTGTCCCCTCCTCGTCAATGACTATTGGGCTCCCACGGTAGTTGACGCCGAACTGATACAATTCGGGCCCTCTCCGCCACCCTTCAGATGAAGCAGCTCCCCCTGCGAAGGTCTTGTTATGGAGTTCGGTAGTTTTGTCGAGCATAGCAGCGATGACCGGGATACGTTCTTGGGAATATGTGTCAAGAAGCGTAGGAGCCGCTAATCCTCTATCGACGAGGGCGAGTTTCCATGCTAGATTGATCTGTTGGCATATGTGTCATGATAAAATCTGAGGCGAGTTGGGTGAGTTATTTACCGAATCTTGGATGCCTGAGTTTAGGCCCTATGTATGTGTCAGGTGTTCGTCAATAAGTACTTCATTAAAAAGCAACATACCTGACCTCCCGAAGGGCTATGAACATGGGCAGCGTCTATAGTCGTTGATCATTAATGATGTTTTTTAGTAAAGAGAATGCCACACCTCCCGCTACAAAAGCTCGCCCTGAACCGTACTTGTCTACCATCCGAATATTGGGCCTGTAGGAAACATAAGTATCTAAACATATTCCCTGCGAGGAAATACTCCCCGGAAGTTGGACATCCACACGAGCTCACCGAACTCGATGTCTGTCCGGCCAGAGATAGCATAGAACTCTTTGATAAACGCATCCCGCCCAGAAGCTATCTCAGTCGCGTCTATCTGGTGCCCCGAAACGAAGAACTGATATTTGTTTGCAGTCGGGTCCTCAGATGGCCGTATGGTCACTCTATGAAGACACTAGTAAGATAGCTCCAAGTAAACTTCAAGGAACGTACGATTTCGTTGTCATATCTCCGTAATAATGCCAAAACTTTCCAAGATTGTCGGAATGGATGGAATGCTCGAGTTGAGTGCGAAACATACCTCGACAAGCTGTGGTTTGATAATCTTGATGTCGCCGACGACTATGTTCTCACTCTCTCGAGTCTCGCCAAGGAACGTCAGGCCTAGTGTTTTGCGTACAACGCTACGGGCGCCCTCTGAGCCGATGAGCCATCGAGTTTCGATGGTTTCTTCCACGGTCTGGCCGTCGCGGGTTTTAAGGACGCGGGATACTACGCGGTCCGCAGACTGTTCGAAGGATACCAGTTCGGTGCCCAGTTCGACTTCGCATCCATACTTTGCCAGGTGTTCTCTTAGGACCTCTTCATGGCGATCTTGGCCGAGCAAGATTGGATCATTCTGGGGAAATTCAGTTAGAGTCCGGTGGGAAGGGAAATCACATACGTAAGGTTTATCTGGGGCAAGCTCGCCTTTGCTGACCATGTTTATGGTCTTCGTCTCGCCATTTGGAAGGAAATGAATGAAAGGAAAGACAGGGCCTCCTTTCCTCTGAATGTCGGGTAGGACACCCATGAACTTGTAAAGTTCGAGAATCCTGGGCTGAACCGATATGAGAATAAGCGAAGTAGACGCGCCAACACGTATACGAACCTGGATACAGCATCCTTTCTGGCCGATCTTGTGGGTTTCGCACTTGTCTATGACGCGAACGGACATGCCATTCTGTCGTAAAGCGAGAGCTAAGGCAAGGCCTGATGGACCTGCTCCGGCCTAAACGTAGCAATGAGATCGTGCACAAGGAGGTTTAGTGGAAGACTTACAATGAGAACTGAAGTATCCGTCATGATGGTAGATGAATGGGAAGAAGTCGACACGCAACAGGCATACTTATAAGTAGTCGCTACTAAGGTCCGCTGGATCTATTATCGGATAACTCTCGAGTCATCATGCATCATGCTCCAATAATAGCTCTAGACTGATGCGAGTACGGCTGTGCCGGAGGGATACGCCAGTGCCAACGTTAGGCGTGGAGTATCGTATGACATGAGAACCCGCGCTTAACGCTTTCCGTCTCATCATTTAGTACCGACGGGCGACACCCCGACGGCAGTTGGCGCAGCGAGAACATGACGTTCAAATGATATTTCCATCCTATTGCATATGCAATGCATTGTTGGGCAGTTAACGTGATTAGATTCCGAGGTCCCATTGATTGTCGAACATCGTGGAGACGTTTTTGTTCACCTGGTTATTATAAATAAGTCGAGAAAGCTCGCAGGGTTTCACGAAACCATGCTTTCTCCAGCGTGGCTCGCTAGTGATTGTGACGATATGCCTCAACAGTTAAAAAATCAGGTGACCGTAATGTTCCACTGCCTTGTCCGTATTGTGCCGACACGTATAATATAAGACTTTTCCCGAAGCCTCTCTACTTGCGCAGGCCTAGGGTTTCCGATGCTTGTACAAAGAACAGTCTGCTCGACCATTCTCCCACGGGTGACTTAGTATCACGATGTCGGGGGGTATGATCGGGATCCATGAATATGCAGAAAGACTATGAAAAGTCAGCACGAGAAGATCTCAATTGAACCTCGACTCACAATGAAGAATACAGAAAAATACAGCTAGGTATACAGAAAACACAGCAAAAACATCAAGCGAATCGCGCTTATGTGGATCAAACTATCGCACTCGCAGGGAGGATATCCTGGGTCGTAGATGGCTGAGGCCAATGGTTGACATGGAAGACATACCGGAACGAGCGAAACCGACGAAGAGATAGCGGTACAAAGATACCACAACAACTTTCATCTCTTGACTGTTACCATCATCATTGCTGCTGTATACTGATACCTCTTCATAGCCCCGCGCAAGGATCGCTCAGATTCTCTCAAGATCATTAAATTCTCGCAGGAAGGACCGAACAACAAAAAATCATAGTGAAGAACGCCGGCCGTGTCTTCGACCCCGGCACAGCTTTTCGCTGCAGGATCGATACGTATTCTAGACCTAGAGATCTCCCATGAGAGTTTTCCGCAACTTAGCTTTGCGTTCTAGGAACCTAACAGGATTGGAACTAAATAGAAGGGGGATCTTCGAATAGGACGGATGCTACAAGGTGCGTTAGTGCTCACTTATGTTCGAGACTACCACGTTAACTCAAGGTCGACGGTGCTCGAAATCAGAATGATAACGGCGAACGGATACCCTGACAATACTTTCTAAGGATGCGAATTATCTTGCGTTGATTACAGCAATACGTCCTTGGATCTCGCGTCCCGTATACAAGCACTATCCGTATCCTAATTTCCCCAAATTTCTCTCTTCTCTTTGGAATAGGACAGGAAGAGATGCGGGTGCAATGCTACGAGGTGTATTGATGCTCCTTTCTTCAAGCTTAACGCACTCTTTTTTTTTTGTGGAACGCGTGATTTCTCACTTGTATCGGACAACCGACTACGTCGGCCCCGTCAACTCGTTAGTCTGGGGACTGATACCCTTTTGTAAGGAAGGATGTTGGTTCTGTATGTGATGTTTTTGTTGTGTGTTTGTTGTGTTCCGTGAGCGTGGATATGTGGAGGTTAAACGGTGACAAAGGGGGCACCCGGAGAGATGCTTTTACGCACGACTACCGTGTCAGTGTGGGACTCGATGACGCCCACGTGGGCGTAGCTTGATCCAGTCACTACCCACTAAAACCCCGCCTGGAACTAAGGTCCAATCCTTTGGCAGCGCGTCCTCATTTTCTAGGGTCCCTTTCCACGTCCGTAACACTCGGATCTCCTTCTTTATTGCCTTCTTCCCGTACTTCCTGGGGTTGGCTGATAAACGATCTAGCGTTAGTCGCTGATTTATTGCGTACAGCCATCGTCCAGTGATCTCCTCTTCTGATGGTCAGCTCTCGACATCGTCTTCCTTGGCGATTCGTCTCTCGCACCTTAGCTTCCAAATCAGGCGGGCTGATTCGGATATTACTATCCTGTATAACCTCGCTGCACCAGAGAGTTTCTTGTTCTCGTTGTCGCGGGGGTCATACATCGCACAACCTAAGACCAGCTCCAGCGACAGGGTTGGCCATTCACGGCCCTTTTTTCCCCATAACTCGCTGGCAAGTTGCCATATTCTCTCCTGTCCTGGGATACTGCAGTCTAGTGTAATGTGTTCCATCGTTTCCGTAGTGCCGCAACCCGGGCAGAGGATTCTATTCGCATATTCAGGGCCCAGGGCTGCCCATTCATCCCCTAGCTTATACGCCCTGTGAGCCGTTTTCCACAGGAAGCCTTTGACAGCTCTTGAGATATCATTGTTCCTCATAGCGCGCCAGATCATCGCATCCGATGGGGTGACCCGATTTACTTCGCTGATAGATGCACGTATCCTGTCCAGGTGGTAGTCTGTAGCATTCCTCTCACATTTGCCATGCAGTTCTTTAATTCCATGATACGCTACGGCTTGGGTCAGTGTAGCAAGTTTGGCTCCGTTTATTACAAACTGATCCTCGATTTCTAGTGCTGTATCTGGTCGTCCGTCATCCTCCATTGTCGCTCCTTCGGCGGCTAGTCTATCGGCCTTCTCGTTCCCAGGTTCGCCACTGTGGCCCTTCACCCATTGGAAGGATACCACATTTCCGTGGTGGCGCAGTTTTGCTGCCGTCGCTTGGAGAAGGCGCCGGTTCGGTATTCCTATCCATCCATTATCTTCCCACTTTCTCAGGTGGATATGTTGAGAGCAGGTTATTAGCGCAGCGAGTACGTGCCAGACTGGAGACGAAGGTCAAAGAGCTAAAGAGCGTTGACCTTCGATCTCCGATATTTGCTAGCTACGATTATGTAAGGTTGACATGGAGGGCGTCGTACTACTACTTCAACAGGATACACAGACCGTCAATGGTATATGTGGAGTCCGCTTTTGTGTGTATGGGGATGTATGGGTTAGCATCTATTGCTCTTTGCAGTACCGCTCTAACTTCCCCTGTGTTATTCGTTTGTTCAGCTCCTTTTACTCGCAGGGCAATGTTTCTAGGGTCGTTATCACTATACCACACACCGCTTCCAGCTCGAGCATTTTCCGATCCATTGTCTATTGCACTTTCATCAGTGTAAGCGACATCCTCCATGTCCATTCCGCTTCTGAAGCCAAGGTAGTACCTCCTAGCGGGTATCTGGCTCTGCGTAGTACCCTTTGTAAAGATGCGGAAGCCATCCGCCAAGGAGGGAGAGTCATCAATGGTTGGGTCAAATATTATCCTTCCCCCAGATTCCCTCGCTTCAAGGTTCCTGACCCTCAGGTCCTCTTGGGATAAGCTCAGACCATCATCTTGCTTAGCCTTGCGCGGGTCCCATCTTGGGAGTAGGCGATCAAGCAGTTTGACTGCTGCTCTTACACATCCTCCTGGCTTAACGCAATGTAGGACATCTCGATCGAAGCAGCACCCATCGCACTGACAGTCATTCGTATTGTTGTGCCTCTCATCCTGTTGTCGATTGGCTATATCAAGAGCATTACTCACATACTCCACTCCGTGGTTCGTTTGCAGGCATATATTTCTCTCTGTGTTATTCATTTTGCGTGCTTTCTCCCGGATCCCAAAGTGGTGCCAGATTGGTATTTTACCAAGGACCTCAGCACATGATGCGGCCATTTCAAAGCGAACCCCGAAGTCTCTTGCAGTCTTTAGCATCCTTGCCGTATGTCGCGGAAGTTTAGAGTTGCTATATACATTAACCTTGAACGTTTGCAGGAATGTATTTGCCGGTATGTTCTGCCGCACTCTTGGGTCTCGGATCGAGCTTAACGCACTCACTTAGACTAAGATTGACTTTTGACGCGTACACTTCCGGGGTTTTTTTCAATCATCGAAATTCGCTAAAGCCTAAAATCGTCTTCGACTACGGCATGTTTCCTACTAAGAGCTCCACCAGTCTCTCCACATGTTTCCCCGTTACATTCGTTGAACCGAGTGCGATGCACTCGTTGCGAAATCCGTTGCGCCAACCTTTACTTCAGTTTCGTACCCGGCTTCCGAATAGCTTGTCTGTTCATTCTATTGAATACAATTTTAGTACGATTTCTACTCGTCGCTCTGGTCTTATCTCGTGAATGGGGTGATACACATCGCTAGTCCATGAAATTACAGGAAGATCCCTTTGAAGTACCGTTTCAACCCGTCTACTCCACCTACAAGCGCACCGATCATCCCATCAGGCCTAACTACAACGATTCCGTCGCGGTCGTTGTAGTGTTTGCGCGCATAGCCCTCTCCATCGGTGAGGACAAAGTCAGCGAGGGAACCATCAACGGCAGGAGCAGCGTTCTGCTGAAGTATCACGACCGACTTGACCGTACCGGCTGGGTAGGCTTTTAGAAGGTCCAGAATTGCCTCTACTTTCAGACCAACACCAGCGAAAATGAGGACCGTATGGTACGATGTGCGGAATATGTCGAAGAGGCACGTCTTCCCTCCCTGGGAAGACACAAGACCCGGTGCGTCGGGAGCACGGTCCCCAGCACGCAAGGCCCCGCCCTCTCCCGACCGATACGGATCGACGCTCTCCGGCGTCCCCTCCTCGTCAATGACTATTGGGCTCCCACGGTAGTTGACGCCGAACTGGTACAATTCGGGCCCTCTCCTCCACCCTTCAGATGAAGCAGCTCCCCTTGTGAAGGTCTTGTTATGGAGTTCGGTAGTTTTGTCGAGCATGGCTGCGATGACTGGGATGCGTTCTTGGGTATAGGTGTCAAGGAGCGTAGGAGCCGCTAATCCTCTATCGACGAGGGCGAGTTTCCATGCTAGATTGATCTGTTGGCGTGTGGGTCATGATAAAATCTGAGGCGAGTTGGGTGAGTTATTTACCGAATCTTGGATGCCTGAGTTTAGGCCCTATGTATGTGTCAGGTGTTCGTCAATAAGTACTTCATTAAAAAGCAACATACCTGACCTCCCGAAGGGCTATGAACATGGGCAGCGTCTATAGTCGTTGATCATTAATGATGTTTTTAGTAAAGAGAATGCCGCACCTCCCGCTACAAAAGCTCGCCCTGAACCGTACTTGTCCACCATCCGAATATTGGGCCTGTAGGAAACATAAGTATCTAAACATATTCCCTGCGAGGAAATACTCCCCGGAAGTTGGACATCCACACGAGCTCACCGAACTCGATGTCTGTCCGGCCAGAGATAGCATAGAACTCTTTGATAAATGCATCCCGCCCAGAAGCTATCTCAGTCGCGTCTATCTGGTGCCCCGAAACGAAGAACTGATATTTGTTTGCAGTCGGGTCCTCAGATGGCCGTATGGTCACTCTATGAAGACACTAGTAAGATAGCTCCAAGTAAACTTCAAGGAACGTACGATTTCGTTGTCATATCTCCGTAATGATGCCAAAACTTTCCAAGATTGTCTGAATGGATGGAACGCTCGAGTTGAGTGCGAAACATACCTCGTCAAGCTGTGGCTTGATAATCTTGATGTCGCCGACGACTATGTTCTCACTCTCTCGGGTCTCGCCAAGGAACGTCAGGCCTAGTGTTTTGCGTACAACGCTACGGGCGCCCTCCGAGCCAATAAGCCATCGGGATTCGATGGTTTCTTCGACGGTCTGGCCGTCGCGGGTTTTAAGGACGCGGGATACGACGCGGTCCGCAGACTGTTCGAAGGATACCAGTTCGGTGCCCAGTTCGACTTCGCATCCATACTTTGCCAGGTGTTCTCTTAGAACCTCTTCATGGCGATCTTGGCCGAGCAAGATTACATCGTTCTGGGGCAATTCAGTCAGAGTCCGGTGGGAAGGGAAATCACATACGTAAGGTTTATCTGGGGCAAGCTCGCCTTTGCTGACCATGTTTATGGTCTTCGTCTCGCCATTTGGAAGGAAATGAATGAAAGGAAAGACAGGGCCTCCTTTCCTCTGAATGTCGGGTAGGACACCCATGAACTTGTAAAGTTCGAGAATCCTGGGCTGAACCGATATGAGAATAAGCGAAGTAGACGCGCCAACACGTATACGAACCTGGATACCGCATCCTTTCTGGCCGATCTTGTGGGTTTCGCACTTGTCTATGACGCGAACGGACATGCCATTCTGTCGTAAAGCGAGAGCTAAGGCAAGGCCTGATGGACCTGCTCCGGCCTAAACGTAGCAATGAGATCGTGCACAAGGAGGTTTAGTGGAAGACTTACAATGAGAACTGAAGTATCCGTCATGATGGTAGATGAATGGGAAGAAGTCGACACGCAACAGGCATACTTATAAGTAGTCGCTACTAAGGTCCGCTGGATCTATTATCGGATAACTCTCGAGTCATCATGCATCATGCTCCAATAATAGCTCTAGACTGATGCGAGTACGGCTGTGCCGGAGGGATACGCCAGTGCCAACGTTAGGCGTGGAGTATCGCATGACATGAGAACCCATGCTTAACGCTTTCCATCTCATCATTTAGTACCGACGGACGACACCCCGACGGCAGTTGGCGCTGTGGGAACTGCATATGCAATGCACTGTTGGGCAGTTAACGTGATTAGATTCCGAGGTTCCGTTGATTGTCGAACATCGTGGAGACGTGTTTGTTTGGTTAAGTCGAGAAAGCTCACGAAACCATGCGCATGTAAGATACTTTCTCCAGGTCCCAGGCTTGTTGTGACGATATGGCTCGGCAGTTGAAAATCAGGTGGCCGGAAATCACTGCCTTGTCCGTATTGTGCCGATACATATACTTTCCCGAAGCCTCTCTACTTGCGCAGAGTTTCCGATACTTGTACAAAGAACAGTCTGCTCGACCATTCTCCGACGCAAGTTGTTCGTCGTGATGCCATATTCGATGCCTACCGTCTGATGATTAGAAAAGACACCTCACCTGAGATTCAAAATATATAGGCGGAATCGAACGTACCATTGAGTTCCAGGGCACAAAATCCGTGGTAGACCTTTTGATATGAACCCTTTCCCACCATTTTCTGTGACTCATCGGTTCTGAAAGTCACCCGTGTGATGGTCGTCGATGACGATAGATGGCGTCTGCCAGAACAGCTACTTGCCTGCATCTCTTTTGTCTGGAACTTGAGAAGCCCCTGATTAACATCGTTGAGTATGTTCTTTATGAGTATCATGTAGACGTGGTGTTCATGATGAACTTACTACGCCCACTGTCCGATGGTAGTAGAGAATTATCGCGGTATTAGTGTGATGCCGTTTACAAAATTAACCTAGGAACAGGGTTCATTTTACACGCGTTTTCAGGGTTGTTTTGATGCTGGTATATACTTTCAATTCGCTGTCGATTTAAAACTTGAAATGAGAACAGATAAAGAAACAGACAGCCTACGATGAACAAGATACCGTCTGTATCACAATGGCAGCTCTCTGGATCTCCCCTAAAGGCCAAATCATGTCAGAAGGATCTCCAGGTCCAGCATGATGCACGCGACGGTGATGGCAACGGATTGAGCATATTGTGACCGTGACCGTTACTACCTTATTCTTTTCCTTCACCGGGACGGCCTCGGTTGAAATTTCTCTCTCCATTCAACGCTTCACGTCTTCATTCTTTTTCACCGTTATATTATCCACGCTCTTTACCGAAAAATGCTCCACGGACTGAACGAGAGACGCGCTGCTCACCGTGGCCTGGAACGCCGTCTGGGTCCTACGCCGTCGTCCATGCTGAGCACGACCACTAACCTGCTGGAGAGTCTCTTGCCTTCGATTACGGACGGCAGTGCTGGTGAGGAGTCTGGTTGCAACTGGAACGAGGGAAGGGAGTGCTGACTAGAATTACAGAGACGACGCTTACCATTCGTCGCACCAGTACTGATTCCGTGACTTCAACCAGTCCCACCTCGTCTGCTACTTCTAGCACCCATACGACCATCTCTACCTCCACGTCGTCGACGTCGACGTCTTCTTCAACGTCCACCACGACGACATTGACGACGGCTTCATCTACCCAGTCGACGACGACTTCCTTATCCACGACCTCTTCCTCTTCTTCGTCGTCGCATCTGTCAACCTCAAGCACGCCGAGCGCGGAAGCGACAAATTCATCCACGCATACGACAGGCACAATCTCTGTTACCGTATCAGGAGCAGCCAAATCAGCCTCATCCAGTGCTGTTGCATCAGCATCAGCCAGTTCGACTGGTGGGACGAGCAACACAGGTGCAATTATTGGAGGTGTTGCCGCCGGAATTATCGGACTTGCGTTGGTCATTGGAATAATAGGATTCTTCTTGGTGCGTCCCTACCTGAAGCCCGTATTCAGCAACTGATTGTTCTTCAGCGTCGATGGCGTACAAAACGTCGCGAACGAGATGAATTCGACGCCAGTGAATTCCGACGTTCTGCTGTTATGATGCAGGACCCACCCCCAGATCCTGATAATGACCGACCATTTAATCCCCGTCCTCCCAGCATGCTGGAACGTCGCAATCATCCAATGTCGTTCGGAACGCAATACGGGGCACCGGGGCCTATTCATTCTCCTCCGGAACGTTCGCAAACGCACTACGATATGGGGATGGATCGCGGCTACTCGCCGCCTCCGGCCGCAAACTCCGCCAATCCATTGTTCGCCCCTGCCATGTATAGACAAGCCGACGATACGCCTCGAGCGTCCCCAGTACCAACTGATACTCCCCAATATGTCTATAGCTACGATTTAGATGATGGACCGCTCCCCTCACCAGTGTATGGACTTGGGGGCCCCACCATACCGCCGAGCGCATCAGTGAATCGCGCATCAGGGAATACTGTCAGCCGGGATGTATCTAGTGTTGTCACCTACGAGCAGTCTGTCCACCGTCCGTCCATGGCTTCTAGCACTCCTCGGCAGAGTCTGCCTCTACCAGCGAATGATTACATCGACGTCACTCGGTCTAGTGTTACTCCCTTCCAAGCCGCTCAATACGTGGAGATCGCGAACCGACTAGCCACCGAAGTTCCTCAAGGGTTGGATACGCCAGCTGTGAATGAATACGTGCATAGCAGGGATGCGTCGCTAGCAACTATCGGTTCAGTGGCTCCACCTGTAGTTCCTCCGAAGGACAGCCATTATTCCCAAGCTTCCAATTCAACGCGTAGTCAGTCCCCCAAACGAATATCTGGGCAGTCTCAGGCATCGGTGGACATCATGAAGGACCTCGAATTCCCTGCCCCGCCATCCCCAGTTCTATCTACCTCATCCCGTTACCGCGTTGACTCCACGCCTCCCACTCTCCCCGAAATAGCCATAGATCGCGGGTCTGTCTCGCAATATTCCTTGCCCAGCTCTTACCGGGATAGCACCGGTAGCGTTCCACAGTACTCTCCGTTCCCCGGCTCTGGCTCCGGCTTCCCTAGCGGTGTTAGTCAAACCATCACTGTAGGCGGTAAGCTGGGCCCTCAGAGCAGGTTCCCAACCACGCCCAGCCCCCTTGGAAACAGCTTTGTGATGACAGAGAACAGGAATCAGTTCCCTTCCAGCCCTACCCCCTCGAGTCCTACTATACCTGTGGCCAAGGTTCAGAGGCCGGAAACGATTTACGATGCAGAAGATGCGTATGGAGGTATCTAAACGGAAAAGTTTGGTTAAGATCTGTTTTTATATTATATAAAGGTTGATTCTGCGGGATCCGGGATCTCCGTATACCATTGTGCGCCCAATCACTTCCTGCCAGCGGTCAGGACTTGCTTACAGTTGTCTCTCTTTTCACCCCTTGGGATACGGATACGGATTCTGGTAATCCCCGTAGTTTTTATCCACCTTTATTGGCGCCTTGATCGGTGTGCTGCTCTCTTTTCACTGTATTTCTGTTCATTGCTTTGATGTAGCGGCTCTGTTTTTTCTTCTTTTCCACTGCATGGGGTTTTCTTACGAGCTGCTACGACTTGTTTTATAATGGCGCTTACGTTCTTTTGATACCCGTTTGATGTTTTTCTACAAGTTAGAGGGAGGGAGTCTTATTTATTGTATCGTTGCTTCTTGTTGTAAATGTGGTATTTTTATTGATCTTAAGTTATAGTTGGTTTAGAAGGTGCGTAGTAGTTGAAGAGCAGTCGTGGGCTGCTGACATACGACGCGAACCCGAAGCTTTGGGAGCAGTTGCAGTTACCTCACCCATCCAAGTACATATCCGTAAATCTGCGACCTTCGTAAATAGCGTAGGACCTACTCATGATTGGGGAAGACCCTTTTGATTATAGAAGAGCGGTTCTCCGGTCCACAACGTGCAATTAACGTTAATGGTGAACAGTATGACACGACGATCAGTAACATTGATACTGAATGATGGCATGGTTTACAAAAATATACGCATCTATGTATAAATAATGTCGGGGAAGCCGCCCGAGTTCTATCGGTATATAGTTTACACGAGAATCTCCTTGAAATACCGCTTCAGCCCATCTACACCAGTCACGAGCGCCCCAATGATTCCGTCAGGTCGGACTACAACAACCTTGGTAATCTTCTCTGCGATCTTGTAATGCTTGTACGCATAATCATCACCATCCACCAATACGTAGTCCGCCGAAATAGTACCCGCTGGTTGGTGCGGAACAATGACCACGGACTTGACGATACCGGCGGGGTAACTCTTCAGAGCATCCAGAACGGCAGCGCTCTCGTCAGAGAAGACGAGTACTGTATGGTAGGACGTGCCAAAGACGTCGAAAAGACTGGTCTTGCGCGAGGAGTCATTGACGAATACGAGGCCAGGGGCGTCGGGGGCTCGGTCACCACCACGGATGGTGCCATCGTTACCGGATTGATACGGGTCAACGGTCTCCTCACCCTCAACGGGAGTTTCATCTACGATGACGGGACTAGCGCGGTAGTTAACACCTAGTTGACGAAGCTCATAGCCCCTGGCCCAACCTGCCCGGCTAGCTCCTCCAGGCTGGAAAGTCTTCGTCAGGAGCTCAGAGGTCTTGTTGAGCATTGTCGCGATGACGGGAATACGTTCTTGAGAATAGGTGTCAAGGAGACTCTGAGGAGCCAGACCCTTCTGAACAAGAGCGAGTTTCCAAGCCAAGTTGACCTATAGACGCGTCAGGAATTCAGTACATGTACACAATTTGCTTCACTCACTGAGTCTTGGATACCGGAGTTGAGTCCCTACAAGTTGGCACTGGTCAGACACGGTCGGAGAAAGAAGGCAGTGAAAATACCTGGCCGCCAGTAGGGCTGTGAACGTGAGCGGAATCTTGTAGTCCTTCAGCATATGATTATAATGTTGAAAGGTGGTGAACCTACCACCGCTCACAAACGCTCGGCCAGAGCCGTAACTATCGACCATTCGAACATTAGGACTAAGGCCACCTTATCAATGATGATCGTAATTTAAATGAATCATGCTTACTGAAAGTTGGAGATCCAAATGAGGTCACCGAATTCGATATCAGTGCGTCCACTTGTTTCATAAAACACCTTGATAAATTCCTCTCGACCAGACGCCATCTTAGCGGCATCCAATTCACGACCCATACAGATGAAAGTGTATTTGTCGTCGTCTTTAGTCTCGAAAGCTCGGAGGGTCACGCTAATGAGATGCGTCAACACCCAGCTACCAGATAATCAACGTGCAGACACGTACGCTTTTGTCCCCGGCTCGCCCCATACGTGCCATACCTAATAACAGTCAATTGCTGAACGGGGAAAACGTGAACCCGCAACATACGTTTCTGTCCAGCAGCGGCTTCTTGACATGGATATCTCCCACAACTAAATCATCTCCCTTCCGTGTCTCTCCAAGGAACGTCAACCCAAGCGTTTTACGCACAACGCTGTGAGCGCCTTCTGCGCCTATGAGCCATTGACTCTCCACAGACTCTTCGGTCTGTTGGCCATCACGAGTCTTGACGACGTGAGAGACGACGCGGTCAGGGAATTGTTCGAAGGACACCAGTTCGGTCCCCAATTCGACTGTGACACCATATCTGGCGAGGTGTTCTCGAAGTATTTCTTCGTGTCGGTCTTGCCCTAGCATGACGGGGTTGATCTAATGTCCGAGGGGGTTAATACCAGAATTGACCGCAAGTACAGACACGCACATAGGGCCGGTCGGGGGTGTCCTCCATGAAGGCCAATACCTCGACCTTAGTTGTGCCTCCAGGACCGTACTGCAACTTAGGCTGAGGGACTCCAGCTTTCTTCTGTATGTCAGGGAGGACACCGAGGAGCTTGTAGAGCTCAAGGATCCTAGGCTAGAGTAGGATTCAGAAAGTATACCTTGAGAAAACAGCGAACGCAAGTACCTGGATTCCAGTGCCTTTCTGGCCAACTCGGTAAGTAGGAAGCTTGTCAATGACTCGAACAGAGACGCCATTTTGAATCAGAGCAAGTGCCAGGGATAGACCGGAAGGTCCAGCTCCAACCTAGGAAATGATTGAGTGAAGGGCAACATACGAAATGGATAATCGCTTACGATTAGAACAGCTGCAGTCATTGTGGTGATTGATGCGATGGCGAAAGATGTATAGGCCTAGGAGCAAAAATATCGTCCTTTTTATAGCAACCCATGGTTGTTGCTGATCAACAGATTATATCCATCTCCATGTCGGAAGGAAGGAAAGAAGGAACTTAGGAAGGAAGGATGCTTCAGCATAGTAAGCAGTGTTACGTCAGATCATGCCAACTGTATAAGGCACAAAGGCGCATCAGAATCAAATTAACTCTGAGAAAACATTGGCTGTTCCCTTGATAGGGACCGTTGCCAGTGCGACGTCTACCGTCTACTACTACTACTCTGAATGTACTACGAGTTTAGCTGCCATAAAAATCACCTCGATACGCAATGTTATTCAGATTATTTTGTGGCTAGGCCTATTGCATGGAGGACAATGACCGCAGTTGGGAATAGGCATTTAAAAATAACTTATCAGATTGCGACTTCCAATAGGACAACAGGGTCGCCTAGCTCGTGATCTTAAGTAGGAAGAACGGAGAATGATGATAGAAGACCTTGTAGCTTAATTTCAAAAGAAGAATTCCTCTGCCGAGATGATGGTGCGCGCTTGCCAGAAATCGATATCCTGAATCAAAAGTATGTTCAAGCATATCAATCAACAACGCCGAGGTAGCTGGCTGAGTTCCTTGTCGGTATATAAATCAGACGAAGATCTCCTTGAAGTACCGCTTCAGTCCCTCTACCCCATTTACAAGCGCCCCGATGATTCCATCAGGTCTAACCACAACAACCTTCGTGATCTTCTCTGCGATGTTGTAGTGCTTGTACGCATAACCGCCAGCATCCACCAGTACGTGGTCAGCCAAAATGGCGCCCGCTGGCTGGTGCGAAATAATGACCATGGACTTGACAGTACCGGCGGGGTAACTCTTTAGAGCATCCAGAACGGCAGCGTTCTCGTCGGAGAAGACGAGCACTGTATGGTAGGATGAGCCAAAAACGTCAAAAAGACTGGTCTTGTGCGAGGAGTCATTGACGAATACGAGGCCAGGGGCGTCGGGGGCTCGGTCACCACCCCGAATAGTACCGTCGTTACCTGATCGATACGGGTCGACGGTCTCTTGACCATCGACTGGAGTTTCATCCACGATTACAGGACTGGCGCGGTAGTTGACACCCAGTTGACGAAGCTCGTAGCCTCTGACCCAACCCGCCTGGCCATCTCCTCCGGGCTTGAAGGTCTTTGTCAGGAGCTCAGAGGTCTTGTCAAGTATTGCTGCTATGACGGGAATGCGTTCTTGAGAATAACTGTTTAGGAGACTCTGAGGAGCCAGGCCTTTCTGAACAAGAGCGAGTTTCCAAGCCAAGTTGACCTATAGGCGCGTTAGGACTTCATTATCTAGATACAAGTTGCTTCACTCACTGAATCTTGGATACCGGAGTTGAGCCCCTACGAGTTGGCGCTGGTCAGACACGATGAGAGAAATAAAGTAATAGAGATACCTGGCCACCAGTAGGGCTGTGAACGTGAGCGGAATCTTGTAGTCCATCAGCACACGATTATAATATCAGAAGGTGAACCTACCGCCAGTCACAAAAGCACGACCAGAGCCGTAACTATCGACCATTCGAACGTTGGGCCTAGAGTCACATTATCATTAACGATCACGGTGTAAAGGAATAAGCTCACTGGAAGTTGGAGATCCAAATGAGGTCACCGAATTCGACATCGGTGCGTCCACTTATTTCATAAAATGTTTTAATAAATTCCTCTCGACCAGATGCCATCTTGTCGGCATCTAATTCACGACCCATACAAATGAAATTGTATTTGTCGTCGTCTTTGGTTTCGAAAGGTCGGAGGGTCACGCTAAAAAGGTGGGTCAGAATCCGGTTTAGATGATCGACGTATAGACACCTACGATTTTGTCGCCGGTTCGCCCCATACGTGCCATACCTAGAAAACTTTAATAAAAGTGAACGAGAGAATATTCAAACGCGCAACATACGTCTCTATCCAGCAGGGGCTTCTTGACATGGATATCTCCCACGACTAAATTATCTCCCTTCCGCGTCTCTCCAAGGAACGTCAAACCAAGCGTCTTACGCACAACGCTGTGAGCGCCTTCTGCACCCACGATCCATTGACTCTCTATAGACTCTTCGGACTGCTGACCATCACGAGTCTTGACGACGCGAGAGACCACTCGATCATGGAATTGTTCGAAAGACACCAATTCGGTCCCCAACTCGACTGTGACACCATATCTGGCGAGGTGTTCGCGGAGTACTTCTTCGTGTCGGTCTTGTCCTAGCATGATGGGGTTGATCTTCAGTTGAGGCGGTTAATATCAGGATTAACCACCAGTACGGACACGTACATAGGGTCGGTCGGGGGTATCCTCCATATAGGAAACTATCTCGACGGTCTTGGTCGCGCCTCCAGGAAGATAAAGCAACAAGGGCTGAACTACTCCACCTTTCTTCTGTATATCGGGGAGGACACCGAGGAGCTTGTAGAGCTCAAGGATCCTAGACTAGGGTAGAAGTCAACCAATATACCTCAAGTCAACGGCGAACGCAAGTACCTGGATACCAGATCCTTTCTGGCCGACTCTGTACGTTGAAAGTTTGTCAATGACTCGAACAGAGACGCCATTCTGGAGCAAAGCGAGAGCCAGGGAAAGGCCTGAAGGTCCGGCGCCAACCTACGGAATGATTAAGTGAAGCGCAACGTACGAAAGGGATGATCACTTACGATGAGAACGGACGCAGTCATTGTTGTGGAGAAGGATTTGTGTGCCCAAGAGGACAGATATCGTCATTTTTATAGTATTTCATGGTTGTTGCAGATCAACAGATTGCGTCGAGGTCCGCAAATCGCGTCGTTTCATCTTATCAGATAAGGGATGCTCCATGAATTATCAGATTACGATTACCACCGGCACAACAGGGGTGCCTACCTAGGCCTTCAGCCGACGATCCACCAAGAAACAGCTCCTTGTAACTTGTTTCAAGCTAATGCCGAGCTAATACATAAGGGCATGCTGCGAGTGAATCCTTCCAACTCGACATCTTCGCAGCATATTTGGCATGTCAGATTGGTCAAATAGTAGCATTAATAAATTGTGATCAGCACGAAACAACAATACATAAGACTGGTAAAAAAAGTCAAGGGGTAAATTTTACATCGACAGTCGTAGAACATCTTTAATCGCCATTCCTGTAGCCCTTATGCTAACGGAAGATTTGCATGTATCTCTTCCATCAACTCTTCCGCAATTTTGGGATTCGCCAGCTACAAAGGTCAAAATTGGAATGATTCTCCAAACGACAGCAGAAGAGCTTACCCTGAGGTTATAGTGTGTTGTCACTCCATCTTGGATGACACTAAAGCGTACGTATCTCGGATCCTGCGCGAGCACACAACGCATCCCATTAAACAATGTCACATTGAGCAGTACGGTGTACACTGCCTCCTTTCGCATCACTATGTATACGCGCCATTAGTAACAGTTGGACATATTAAAAGAAACGACCCACATAACCTCGCACCTCCTCCATCTGAAGCTCTCACATTCAGCTTTAATACACCCGTGCCGCGCTCCTTCCAGGCTGTACCATCAGAAAGTGCAAACAGCTTGCCTCGAACTTGATGGATCGTCTCCTCTTCTTCTTCGCCTGTCATTACTACAGAACAACCTTAGAACCGAAAGGCACCAAATTATGTCCAGAACTCTCACCTTCTTGCTCAGTCAAAGCAATCTTGGGAACCTCATGCTCCTCATCAGACTGGTCTTTTCCTGCCCGCAATTTTTCACCAAAGCTGGCGCTTTTTCCGTCGCTACTATCTTCTTCTGCGCAGCTATCTGAACCATTGAGGATAGACTCGCTTGAGTTCTTCTCCAGGTTTGCCGTTGCCGGGGACCCTGCACGAGCACGCTTAGATGCAGGCAGTGCAAACCCTTGACTAGCGCCACTATACGCCGAAAAAGCACTGGCATTGGCAGGATTCGCTCGGCGTGTGGGGGATTTGCTCCGTCCAAGCTTGGATGCTCCGCCTCCCAGCACAGACGACTTATTCTGGGCGATGGAAGCAAAGGGAGATGCTGGCGAGGCGAATGCTTGAAAACCGGAGCGCTTTGCGGGGGTCGCGGCCGAAGTAGAGGCCGTAGACGATTCTCCTAGAACGGGTGTCCCAAAGGATGAAGAGGATACCGAGGGCGTAATTGACGGAGTCGAAGAACCTGACGACTTTTTGGATCCAAACACATTAGGCCCTTTTACAGAAGCAAAAGGAGACTTGGCAGCGGCGTAAGCTCCAAACCCGCCCTGCGCAAAGTGTTAGTTATAAAATAGTGTACCACAGAGATGAAAGCGAACGAATTTCGGTGCAGGAGAACTAGGAAGCGGACTTGCGCTTTGCTCCGGAGGCGGTGAAGGTCGCTTGGTCTCTCGAGGATTATCATCCCCGCCTGCATCATCTCTAGGCCGTTTTGTGGGCTCTGAGGCAATCTTATCAGATCCTCCCGTCTCCTGGGGCCCCTGGCTGGTCCCACGTTCCAGGAACTTTCTCTTCAATCCTTTATCCCTCTCGCCAGAATCGGAATCGGAGTCTCGTCGCGAGCTCTTCGGAACTTCATCCGCCGTAGAGGGAGGTGAGGGTGGAAGAACAGTAGGCGCCTCGTTAACGTGTGGCACATCGTGCTCCGCTTGTTGGTCCTTTATGTCGGCTGACCCATTGGAAATGCTGCTTTCTTCATGCTTGTCCGACTTGTCACCATCAACAGACATCTCCACGGTAGAATCCTGCCCGTCGTTGGGACTAATCTCAAGATAAGGCTTCTTCCGCCAGTTAAGGTCCTCAACGCCCTGACTGATTTGTCGCACTTTGATTTTCATCTCTTGGGGTGGCGAGCCAAAGGTTGGCGAAGGGGAATTCGACCGAGAGCCAGCAATTCCATCGTCTTCTTCAGCTGTAGAGCTCAGGGCGACTCTGTTCTTCTTCGCCGGAGTGCGAATTTCTCGACTGTCGCGGGTCGAGGTGTCGGTATCCTGGGAAAAGTAACAGCGTATCGGTTAGTGACGACATTTCAGAAATGGTCGCGATGACTGACGACGAAGGCCTTCGTTGTCGCAACCGGCTCCTGAGAGACCTCTCGCTCTCGCTTCCTGGATAGCTTAACTTCTGTGAAGGTTGCCCAACAATGAGCCATGCCTCGACGGAGAATGATAAGTGAATCCGACCTGTTTCTGAGCCCACTGGCGACGGTGGCGTCGGTGGAGGCGAGTTCGCCTGCCTAATACTGCTCTTCGAGCTCGACGCCTCGGTCGGGGGAATGTCAGACATGACTAGGGCGGTGGTGGTGCTGCTCAACATTGGACAAGACTGGACTTGCGATCAGGGTACCCCTTCGGGTTCTCCCGAAATCTGCCTTTTTTGGTCTCCAGTCCGGCAACGTTGTATTCCATTTCCAATCTATTTTGAACGCCATTATGCGCCATTGAGTATGCACATGCAAGCGCCACGGACAATGTTAATGATCAGTGGTCCAATGTGCCGTAGAAAAATGCAGAAATACAGCATACAATAACTTCTAATCAGAAGTTTAAATGAGTATTAACATAAAGTCCTAACCATTCCCAAGCATGGCTTAATACTCAAAGCAAAATCCTGACCACTACTAAGGGTATATCGGCTTCCTCTGCCGTACAGTAAATCAACGTCCCAGTAATAGGTCGCTCGAGAATACACCAGCACTCCGGGACCGATGGTTCATAGCGGCGATCAGCTTTCACAGCCTTCCTAGGTACTTGAATGAAGGTGAAACTTACACCTTTGATACAGAGAAAGTTAAAACGCACTGACCACCAAGTATGTATAGACCCCATTCGAAGCGACCCTATTCATAGGCCTGAACCATATTGTGGCAATCAAACTATCCAAGTGCGCCGCAGTGGTCCTACCCAATGAGCTGTGAGGAAATCACCATTTAACTGATAGAAAGCGCCGTAAGCCTTTCTCGGCCAAAAACACCGCAATTACGAAGTTCGACGCTGTCTCGTCAGGTTTGACAGAGAAGCCACGACTTCTCATTGCCCCAAAAGTTATATGAAAGACGAGCGATATGTTTCTCAAAACATGCTTTCCTTGGCAACAGCGGTGGGTAAACATGCACTTTTGAGGGTGCCGGAACGAGCTGAACAGCGTTGGTCTACAGAACGCTTCGGAATCCGCGGCTGAATGGCATCGCCGCTGTCGTCATTTTCTGGTTTTAATGAATCGCGGAACCTTTCTGACCTCGATGTCGATGACAACGTAACGTCATGACGAACCTCCGCCACCTGCAGAATGCCGGATTAACTGTAGGGGAAGAACTCAAATACGCTCCCCCATTGTAGATCGGCAGGCTATAAAGCAGGTAGCCCTTGATCAGATCTGGACCACAGATGATCCATCGAGCCAGGTTTCCTGCCCCTGGTATCATACTCTGGTAATTAGTAAAAGCATGCGCCGCCCGACCCCTAGCACGGTTCCCATCTCAAGTGGAAACAGTAGTCGTCCTACTTGGCAGTGAGAGTACATGATGCGCTGCGCTAAACGTCAGTATCGACCGCGCTGAAGTCTATTCTGCCAAGTCAGCTATTAACCTCCCTCGATTTGGATGAAGACGTACGTTAAAAGCGTAAATGGAGACAGACTAGCATGCATAGTTTCCGGGCCTGGCATCTAGTCAAGGGGTGGACTGGTCATGTGCATCGACTGCACAACCACTTGGCCTAAAGCAGAGCCGCTAGCACTATGTCGGCGAGAATAAATGGCAGACCCGGTTATTAAGACAGCCAGAACAGGAACAGAAGCTTATTCCGCAGTTTGGAGTGAGTGGCGCAGACAGAGGACTGTGAGTCGAGGAACAACATTTCGCCATCAGAGTCAGGTGGTATTATGTGCAGGCGAAAGATGGAAGATGTATCGGAACCTTCGTCGTTTAACCACCATCCATGGGAAAAGATATCGGTTACCTGAAGATATGTTCCCATGGTTATGGCAACTAGTCCGCGAACCTTAATATGTGTGGGCACGATAGAGAGACAACCCTAGCCGACTTACAATCAGGGTCGGAGAGACGCAACAACACGACGGCTGAGGGAAGTTAACAAGAAGGATAGTAGCAAGAAAGATGACCCTTAAATAAATAAAACATGTAGTCCGGATTTGCCGAACGGATTGTGGCTGCCTGCGACAACTATAGCACTGCTTTTCGGTACAGTGTGAGAAGCGATGCCGGTACTAACGACAACTGAAAGGACTCACCGCGACCCCAGTACTGTTCAGAGGTATCCGAATAGCGGTGATCTTTCGAGGACCTGCATTTAAGTTGCCGCGAGCCTGTCGAGGCGGAAGTCTCCCAATCGGATTGATCGGACACATTACCTTTGTTGATCCAAGGCAAAGTACTACTCCCAGCCAAGTATCCTGGCATCGTCTTCAATTGTCTTTCTCGAATTCGGACCTGTCGTGATTCGAAGTGACAACGAAGGAGAGCTCAAAGGGGATAGGTATTGCCTTTTTGGGCATGATGTCCAACAAATCATCGGCGCGGAGGCAATTCATCAGGCACAGCTAAAACCCGGAGACGACGAAAAACGAGGGCTATAAAGCAGCGGAGAATATAATTCCTCCCGGAAACAGTGTTTCATTGCTAGTACTTTTCGTCTGTGTCGGTGGTTTTTTTTTATTTGCGGAGTTTATTTGGCCCGCCTTCGAGTTAGCCGCCGCCATCAACGATTCGCACAAGAAAAATGCGATTGAAGTCATGGCGATGGAGCAAAACTACATAAGGTCCAGAAAACATGAACAAGATATGAAATCTCAGTCGGTATCAGCCAGACATTTTGTGTGTGGACCGAGACTGAGCCAGTTTGGCGTCTTTCAGAAGAAGACGTCCAAAACAAGGCATCGACGATGGATCGGTGGCACTGTCTGAGTTTGAATTTCCGTGCTTTCGTCTCCCCTCACCTTTCCACACTTTATATCTTCCAAGGGCTTCAAATTATTGAAGCACCTCTCCCAGCCTTTTCTTCCTTGATAAGTTTGAGCCCTTTGTATTTTCTCTTCCTTCTGGGCCTTTCTCGCCCTTTCTCCAGCTAATTCTGTACCCGGAACCCGCAACCCAATGTCTCCTTCACATCAAAATGGTAACGAGACACAGAATTCCTCTGACCCTCCCGTTTTCCTGAAAAACGGTGAACGTGTCCGTCTAAATGGTAACATTTCTTGATATTCTCTCCTTTTTACACTTTTCCCACTAATATCTATATTTCAGATCACGTTTATTGTTCTCCCAGCGCAGAAGCCCGCGATGGCACCCCTTATTCCATTGCACGTATTATGGAATTTCTCAGACCGCTTGGTAAAACACAGGAGATATTTCATTATACTCGTGTTCGCCTTGCTTGGTATTACAGGCCTTCGGACGTTACAGAACGAACCGTCGCAGACTCACGTCTCTTATTGGCTGGCATGTACACTGAAGTGTGCGATATCAATCAGATACGCGCCCGTTGCCACGTTGTCCACAGAGACAAAATATCCGACCTAGCGGGCTGGAAAAAGCGGCCTGACCGCTTTTACTATAATCGGCTCTTTGATCCGTACATGAGGAAAGAGCTGGAAATCATCCAGTCCACTGACGTTCGAAATCGTAAGGGATTTTTCGATTCATTTCCTCGAACATGACTAATCTACGTTTCAGTTCCGGATAATATTAGAGAGACTTTGATCTCACGATACGAATATGTCGTGGCGGAAAAGGAAGTTATTCCTGACCTCACTGATCGTCTTCGTACGTGCGATACATGCTCCGAATGGTGTCCAAGGCAAGTATAGTTCGTACTTTTCGGGGTACACCATTAATATGTGATTATCATCAGCCTGGAGTCTGTTCAATGTGACAGATGCAAACGGTTTTTTCATATGCAATGTGTCAACCCTCCGCTGATGGCCAAGCCATCACGAGGATATGGCTGGACATGCGCGCCTTGCTCACGGAAACACGAGGAGGAAGTCGATAGTCATCATACCCGTCAGCACACTCCAGCCACCAATAGGCCGCTGAAGTCCAATGCACCAGCTGCGCGAGGGCGGGGACGACCACGGAAAGACAAGTCGCAGCAAGACAGGGAGGAGAATCTCCCTATCAAGTACTTTAAGATGTGGCCCTTCCGCTACTTTGGGTGAGAGGTCTGGAAAGTGGTTTTGGGTATTTACTGACGGCTTGCCATAGACAATATACCGTAGCAGAGGATACCCTCGGTGACTATTCAGACGGTAAACCCTCCAACTACAGACTAACGTAATGTTATAGATCAGGACGACCTTATATCCCCTCGAGCACCAACGCGTGTGGGCCCCAAGTTCCAGGCAACCTTGATTGAAAAGAATGCCCCATATCCGGGTGAGTCTGTTTTGCGGAGTGATCGACGGGCACTAAAATGGTCATGACAACAGATGAGGAACGAGGTGGTGATAGCACCGTGGAAGTTTTGAGTGCAATCAACATCTTGACAGGAGCGGAAGGTAGGCTTCTATATCGGTATCATGACGTCAAGTTCCTGACCCCAATTTCCCCACAGTCGACGAAAGTAAAATTGTTTTTCCGGTTTTGGTTGCAGCGTACTAAATATATGCGTAGTGGAATCGTGCAAACGTAGCCTCACCAGTGATCCCAAGGTATCGTCTTCTGTTGATTGGCTTACCGAGGTCATCCGCCGGTACTCGGAAGCCGCTTTAGCGGTAAAATCGATGTATTCGGTCAATATGAAGACAATTACTCGACAGGAGCAGGTTAGCAAATTCTTCGCGAAAGATATTTGTCATTCGCTAACTTCTGCATTCTGACAGTGGAAAACCCAGCCGACCAGATATACTGACAGGGAATGGTCCCGAGAAGAAATACACGCCTTTGAAGACGCCATCTTCACACATGGTGCACAGCTCCGAGCCGTCAGGGAGGAAATTGGTACCCGGACGATGCCGGAAGTTGTCCGATTTTATGGACATTGGAAGGCGTAAGTATTCTCCTTGTGTCGCCTCGAATATTCTGCTCATCACGGCTTCAGTGGTAAACTCGGGGAAGAGAACGAGCACTTTAGGACACACGGCGCGCTCCCAGAACCTCAATACGAGCAATGGGGAAGCCCGGACGAGGCCTATCAAGGCCAGACTGTAGGCCCGGCCGACGATGAATCGTCGATAGTCACTCAGCCTTCCAAGGCTCCCAGTTGTGGTGCCTGTCGAACCCGAGAATCCAAGGTGTGGTGGAAAGCGCCAAAGGGCCTCGCCACTAATTTCCTTTGCGATACTTGCGGTCAGAACTGGAGGAAATATGCTGACTTGAACGTGCGGAGTGTGCGTGAAGAGTCGGTGCCCTCAATGAAAGCCCGATCAGCAGAGAAACGCGAGGGGACTCCTTTGACGGGACCAGTGACTAAGCGTACTAGGGTGAGTTTGTTCTTTGTATGATGAGTGGCCCATTTCTGACTTGTATCATGCAGCTATCTGCTTCATCTGCTAGTGTTGTGTCTACGCCACCCCCACCCCCTCAATCGGCGGTTCAACTTCAATGTGTCTGTTGCCGAAAGAGCGGGCCCATCGGCAAAGTGCTGAAGTGTACGAAGTGTGGGTTCCGTGTCCATGCAGGTATTGGAATCTCCCTGCCATTCACTTCCTTTCTAATTCTCCGCTGCCAGGTGTCTGCGGTGCCGTCGTCAGCCCTGAAGATGTCGAGAAGTGGCGTTGTGATCTGTGCTCGAATGACGAGAATCTGGAGGCGTCCCTGGTCAGCTCGGACATTTTTGATCTTCTTTTCGATTTACCCATGGTTTCTCCGCAGATTATGGAGTGCATGTTATGCCCTCGAAATCAATTGTACGACAAGAAATTCGGCCCGTCGACCAACTCTATCCTTCGCGCTTGCAAGCCAACGGAGGGTCAACAATGGGCTCACGTCCTTTGTTCTGTCTTTATTCCCGAGCTCACTTTTTCCGACGCATCGCGACTTCGGTTGGTAGAAGGAGCCAGTACGATTGTTCCTCATCGATGGGCCTCTGTAAGTCTTCTTCGTGCTTCTATGTCATTCAGTGACTGATATACGTCTTATACAGAGATGTTGCATATGCCACGAGAAAGGGGGTGCTGTTGTGCGGTGCTCTGACTGTAGTAGGGAATACCATGTTTCATGTGCTTGGGATTTTGGGCACAAGTTCGGGTTTGAGATACAGCCGGTGAGAAGCTTACTCAAAGATTAGTGACGGATAAGACTTACTAATACTTTCTCCCAGGTGAAGAGCAGTCGACGAGATACCACCATTACCACGACCTTCCGCGACGAGACAGGATGTATGAATGCCATCATATCATGCAAAGACCACGATCACAGTCGACGAATGATATATGGTTTATGTGACACCACCGACGGCGGCGAGGTAAGTACCTATTTTTCCTCGCTTCACCTCGCCTAAAACTCAACCGGTGTTCATCAGACTGCACTACAAGTTTACTGTCGTAATTACAAACAAGCGACTGGTCAATCGCACGCTCTTCTCCGCAAGGCGAGGCGCCTGGATCAACTTCTCAACGTCCGGAGTGACGTCTCTGTGTCCCCTCCCCGCGACCGCGAAGCGCCAGTCTTCAACCCCGATCCTTCATGCGACACTTGCCTTACAGAATTCAGCCCGGCCTTCCATCTCATTGACGATGCAGCACAGACGTACCGGTGCCATCGCTGTTACTTTGGTACTCAAGTTAATCCGGTGGTTAATTCTGTGGTTCATGACGCTCCTCCCGAACTTTTAGTTAATTGATATGGTATCTCCTGTAGCTAATAATCAACGCTTTGAATATGAAGGAAGGATGATTATTTAATATTTTATGTGTGATATGGTAGTTAAATACGGTTTGGACCGTTTCAGCACCCAATATTGGTATCCATGCTCCATCTAGACCAAGCCTTGCACCCTCCTGATCGTGTGGCAGTGTGCGCAGGGTAGCCCCGCAGCGCTATATATAAGATCCTTTTGAGGCATACGCTATGATCTGCCTTAAGCTCTGAATAACTGTTTGCTAGGTCGTTTGGATCGACAGTTATTTGAATACCAAGTAATATCTGCCATTCCCAATATAATTTTGAGTTAACGGTATTCACGCTGTTCCCAGTGTCTGCATACTTATTGCGCAGAGTCTGCGCAGTCCGACCCAAGTCCAGTGCCGACTACGTATCTGCCATCGCAGTCGCGATCCGCTACTAATCCTGATCCTAGTAATAGTAATCCAGTGCGTAGAATTCAAAGTAAGTATCTTGATTTTCCGCAGTCAAGGCCGTCACGGTTTCAGTGGTTGACAGCTAGAACCAGGATAACCGAAGGCTGTATTTTGTGAACAGTTGACTCTGCATTCCGTAAGTGATATGGTGGCTCCGGCCGTCGTGATTCTTCCGTTGATTATGAACGATAGATCACGAGGCTGGCCATGCGCTGCCACAGTCAAGGATTAGGACTGATAGTGTGACTAAGTACCAAGGATGAGGTTGCTCTCTGAAAGTACTTGCTCGAAGTTAGGAGAGTCACGATATATGCCTATTTACGGAATGTGATTATTTACTTATTTATTTCAGGCAATAATGACGGTGGAAAATGGTTATGTAACAATATTCACTCTAATCCTACCTTCACCACCCTTCCTTATTGCGCTCGTGGCGCTGGCCTGTGGATAGCATATTGGGCTAATGCTCGTTTCGCCACCAAGTGCACCTGGTCTCGGAGGTCCACCCTTTGGGAGTAAGCTTCCGCCAGTACCAGTCATCGCACCAGCCAGCACGAACGGTTTCGTCAAGACAATGGCGAATATGACAACCGCAGAAATCAAAAGCCATGCCTTGGAGTCCGTTCAGAGGGAGTCGAGAGGAGCAACGACTATTAACCTCATTAAAACGGCCCGTAGGCTTTATGACCAAGGGAAAGAGTACGACGCTCGCAGCGATCTCAAGGCGGCGTTGAGTGCGTACGTGAAAGCGGCTAGCCTAATCAAAGGTGCAACCGAGTCGACGGAAATGCAGGCGGAGAGAAGTAGCGGTGTGGTTCACAAAGAATTCAATGATTTCAGACCTGTACGTGCCCAATTATTACACACAGCTTCCGTTGACCGGGATGGCCAGACACTTAATGATCTTATATCACGGACAAAGATAGTGGAAGAGAAACTGAAGGCGACAGAGGTGCAGGCTTCGAGGTACGTACTCGGCCGCTGCTGTGGTGGCCCTTTTCATTGATGGTCTTCTAGCGCAGGCGATGGCCCGATACACAAATACGGAGGGAGTCTTGCAGACCGGTTGCAGGCACTGCGAGATAATGGCTTAGCTGTCAATACGACGTCTAAACGCTTGTCGTTGCAGCACTCGTCTCCAGTACAGTCGCCGTCATCACCCAGTCGCGCTGGGCGTCATCCCCAACCGCCGCCACTACCACCATCGACATCGTTGTCGGTCGCGGCGCCATCCGGATCTCCCCCCTCACCTCACTCTTTGGTGTCTCCTTCATCGTTCGGACCTCCGTCGCCCTCTTCGACGCCGTCGTCTTCTCCGCTGTCGTCGCAGTATAACCTTTCCGAATTTACCCAGACTTTTCCACCTATTGATGAATTGGATGAAACCCCGGCATTCCAGCTGCCTTCGGTACCCACCGGCATCAGCAACAGCTCGAGCAGGTCGTCGAGAGATGGACGCAACGGCCTGTCACCGGTCTCTACTGGCTTTAGCGTCGGCTCTCCACACAAATCGCCGTCTCCACTCAAGTCCCCGACACCTTTGCCACACGTCATGCGCAACTTTACGAATCCAATTGAGAGGCCGTCAAGCACACCAGTCACACCTATGATGAACTCATTCACCAGTCGTCCAGGATCACCAACAAAGACTACAGCGACCCTAAAACCGTCTAACCTCTCCTCATCATCCACTTCCCCCATTCCAAATGGCTATTCGACCTACGCTTCTCCTCTTTTAAACGGTAGCTCGTCTCCTGCTCCACTCATCAATGGCAAATCAGTCAGCAATTCCCTTTTCCCTAAAGATCTAATGGGGTTGCCGACGGGCGCCAAGCTGCTTCTTATCGACGTACGAGACAGGGCCGATTTCCAAAGAGAACATATTAAGCGTGATGCCGTCATTTGCATAGAGCCAACAATACTACGCCGGAAAAGGTACGCTGACTTGTAACGTGCTGTTCAGTTATTTAATCACAGTCTCTAGCATAAATGCGACGTCATTGATGGAAGCACTGATCATCAGTCCTCCCTCAGAAGTCAGTCTGTTCGGTAATCGTGAAAAATTCGACTACGTTGTGTTATACGACTGGAATTCAACGAGCTTCGGCCCGCTAGACTCACCACTTTCCGTCTTGGTGCAGACAATCTACGAACGGGAATTCACTCGTATGTTGAAGCATGCGCCAATCATTCTTGTAGGGGGATTAGAGGCCTGGAAGAAGGAATTTGGTGAAGCAGAAGTTACCAAAGGGGACGGTGAAGTTATGAAACCACCACCCCCCTCAACTTCAACAGAGACGTTCGCACTTGTTAATCCACTGACACCCCAACCGTCGGCAAAAAACCCTTTTGCGAATGGTACCATCCCTTCTGCTCTGTCCTCGTCATCCGGAGGTGCGAATTCTACCGAGCAGCATCAAGTGTGGACTCCAGCGCGATCACGTGCCGACACTAATCCAAGCAATAATTATGTACGTGAACACCGGCCAACCTATTCCTTAGATCAGGCATACAATCATGTTCGGTATGGGTTCCTGTTTTCTGAGTCCGAACCAGACCATGACATGAGAATTCTAGGTCGCCCGCTGAAATTACCTATCCTAGTCGTCCCCAACCCTCAGAGGGGCCTTCACAATTGGTCAGAAGACCGGCACTATCCCGACAAGCGCCTTCTTCGTCTCCTCCCTCTACCCGGATACCAGACTCTGTACGTGGTGTCTTATTTTTAATGCCGATTCACTCATATTCCTGTAGTTTGCATCTCCTCCTATGTCTCCATCAATTTCAGGGTTCAATGGAATACCTCCCACCAACGGAATGCCACCAGTATCATACCCTAATTTCCCTCGTCATATATCTCCTGCTTCTCCACAGCCCTTCTTGCCAGACATAGCGTCTCCACCTCAGGCTTCTATCAATTCATCTCTCTCCAGAAGGAGAAGCGATTACATCGATCAAACACAAGAGGCACTGGCAGGACTGCATGGTTCCCAACGTGGACCAATAGACTATCCTGACCTTGCGACTACACGACCGTTAATCCGGCCTCCTCCGGCAGCCGCCTCGAGCGCTCTGGAGAGACAAGACAACCGGCCTCGTATAAGTCGGCAGCAGTCATTCTCTTCGCCTACTACCATCTTGACACCTCAAACCGGTGCCATCGTGCAGTCGCCTTCCCTGCCTGCCCATACTAATTCTTTATCTTATTGGTCCGACGTCCAGATTGGCATGTCCGGTTTGAAGAACCTCGGAAATACGTGCTACATGAATGCTCCGATACAGTGTCTGAGTGCGACCGTGCCCTTCGCTAGATTCTTTACCGGTAATTTCATTCGCCCTATACTTGTTGCAAGCATACTGATTTGAGGGTAGACGGTAGATGGAAACATGACATAAATAAGTATAATAAGTTGGGTACGAATGGTAAGCTCAGCGGAGCCTTTGCCAAGGTGCTATACGATATGTGGGGCCAGGATCTGCCTTACTTGACACCTATGGACTTCCGAGTGAGTGCTGCTAGGTCATGTCCCCATATATCCCAATCACCTAACAATCTACAGAGAACTATTGCTCAATTACAGTCGCAATATGCCGGCACTGAACAGCATGACTCACAGGAGTTCCTCAGCTTCTTACTGGATGGTATACACGAAGACCTCAATCGGGTCACTTTGAAGCCGCCCGCAGTTACGCTGACACCTCAGGAGGAAGCTGAGATGGAGAAGCTTCCTGCGTGTATTGCCAGCGATAGAGAATGGTCACGATGGATGTCCCGGAATAACAGTGTCATCGCTGATTATTTCCAGGGCCAGTTCCGGAATCAATTGCAGTGCATGACGTGTTCCACGGTATGTCCGAGTCCCTTGCGTATTCCTCCTGGGTGTTGAAAACCACCTTTCAGACTTCAACGACGTATAATGTTTTCTCTATCCTTCAACTTCCCATTCCTTCCGGCAAGCGAGTAACACTACAACAATGCCTCGACGCTCTTTTCAACGACGAGATCTTGGAAAAAGATGACGCATGGTGAGACTTATCCTCCGTGTTCATGTTACACTTATTCATTGAGCGACAGGGATTGTCCTAAATGCAAAACTAAGCGAAAAGCGTTGAAGAAGTTATCACTAGCACGATCACCGCCGATTTTGCTCATACACTTGAAGCGCTTTGAAGCCAATGGTCGGTTCTCGGACAAGATCGATACGTTTGTCGAGTTTCCACTGAAAGATCTTGATATGACGTCGCGGATGCCCCTTCCGCCTCACAACGAAGCTTTACTAAATGGAGGTGTCGTGATGTCTCCTAACGACCCTCGGAGACAGATACCACCATACAAGTATGATTTATACGGTGTCACGAACCATACTGGTAATTTGAGTAGTGGTCACTGTAAGTCTTTCCTATCTCCGCGGGCAATTCAGGTTCTCAGTTGTTTATTAGATACTGCGTTAGTCCGTTCTAGTGGTCGGTGGAACTACTGTGATGATAGTAGCATCAAGACTGTCGATGACAGAGACGTAGTGGTATGTATCTCTCCGTCAGTTTACTCACGGGTATACTAATAACTGTCGCAGAGTCAGAAAGCCTACGTGTTGTTTTACAAGAGGAAAGCATAATTTACTCGCTTTGGTTATTAACATTATTCTTACCTCATTCATCGTTCGTGTTTGTTACCATCTATATTTCCGTGCTATAACTATGCTATCATCTGTATACTACACTTGCATTATAACCTTCGGAATCAGGGACTTCCATTTTGTACTTACTTATGTCCAAATCAAGGTTGAAATTTTGATCAAAAACGGACACGTGATGCGACGCGTTGTTGATTCGAATTTGAATTGCTTTAGCTCTCGTCCACCACGATGAGCACGCCGGCCAAGAAACTCGTACACTGGGATGTCGCCAGTCCAAATTTCTCGGATTTTGGTTCCCCAATGTCTAATGCATCATCGGAGTCGCTGGTCTCGACGTCAAGTCTGCAGTATATCAATGCTCAGCTAGTGGCTCATGGATTCGCGCCACCACATGGTCTCTCGTTGGATGGTATCTCGAATGCGAACATGGATAGCGCTGTTAAATGCTTGATGGAGCTGCTGGGGCAGCGTATGGTAAGTGCAGTATCCACTGTGAGAAACAAATTAATGGACTCGTTCTGCAGAAAGATATGTCTCGCGCAGAAGAGTTGGCGACGGAGCTACGCACCCTCAGGTATGATCATGAGCGGATCAAGTCTATGCACAACAATGCAGCGGAGAAGGCAGCCAATTTTGAACGAGAAATGAATGTACACAAGTCCAAGCTCAAGTGAGTTTGCTACATGCAGAATATCCGTGCTACAACCTCATTTCTAACAGTGCGACTACAAAAAATCTTCAGTCTACGGAACAGTCGCATCGGCAGACGATGGCCGAACTTCAGCGATCACGCACCGCTCTGCAGGCCGTTCGAGCAACCCACCAAGCAGAACTCAAGAAGAAAGAAAAAGAGTATGAGAAGATGGCGGAAAAGTGGAACAAGATATCAGATGCGCAGGCCAAAGTCATGGCGGCTTCAAGTGGCTTTACTTGTTCCAACTTGCGTGTTGTGAATGGTGGCAGCGACGAGCTCATTGGACGAGGACCCGGGGTGTTGGAGGTTGCACTTCAAGAGGCTGAGAAGGCTCGCTCACAGTTGGCGACGGAGTGCTCGGGGCTCAAGACCGTTATTCTGAGCGCCGTAAACGGACTGCAGCGCCTCATATACGATATGAAGGGTAGCAACTCTGAACTCGATGTAAGTTAGTGATGATTTCCACTTATCGAACTGACAAGTGAATCTATATTAGCTAACTCCTTTCACGATGGCAACATTATTCCCCTTTGCCGCGCCGGATGTTGCAGGTGACAAACTGGCATCGGTCCTTTTATCTTTCCACGAATCCCTTCGGGTTCTTGCAGTTCCCGTTGCTCCGGTGTCGCCACCAGCTGACAGCTCTGCGTTAGCAGATGAAGAACGAGAGCGACTTCAAACCATCATTGGTTCATTAAAGACCGAGCTTGGTATGCCGTTTGCTCCTACTCGTTTCCAATTCTGAAGAGAGTGTAGAACTTGCGCAGCAAAATGCTTCGAACCGTACAACAGAGGCGCAGGTATTGTTCGATAGGTTCGCCGCCGATAAGCGCCTTGCAACGGGTCATGATCCCGCGGATATCAGTGTCGATTTCATGACCGTTCCTGAGGAAGACAAGCACAGAGAGCGTTTGGATGACATCAAGAAACAGTTGGAGGAAGAGCGTCAGAAGTTTACAGAAGCCACAATCAACTTAGGGAAGGAACGGGCGTCTTTAGAGGTAAAGCCATCAATCTACTGAGGTCTTCGTATTTCTCATGAAGTGCTTCCCCAGATGGAACGGAGGAAATTCAACGATGAAAAGCGTTCCTGGCAAGTTGAGATGATGCTCGCAGACTTACCCCCGACCCCCATTCCCAGCGGGCAATCATCCGAGGCAGGCTCTCCGCACAAATCTCCTCGCAAGTCTCCCAAGAAGTCACCTGCTAAAGGAAACAGCGGAACAACACGCAAGACCACGCGCGTCAGGCGCCGGTCCTCCCTAACCGCGTCACCGACGAAGAAGAAAGTGGAACCTGCGTTTGAAACAGAGGTGATCATTCCATCGACGTCAACCACAACCTCAGATACGAAGAGCTTTGAGTCTACTCCATCATTGCTGCCTAACTCTTTTGCTTTACCTCCTCCTTCTCCCCATTCCGCCCTTCCATCACAGCCATCACTGTTTTTGTCTCAACTCCCTGTGGCCCCTCCGGTCACGACCTCTTCTGCCCTTCCTGATAGCAAAGAGCCACCTGCTTCAGCCGAGATCTCGCCGCCCACAACCATTACTGAACCACTATTTGCGTCAGTGCCTTGTACACCTCAACCGGGCTTCCGCCGACCTTTTCCAATGGCAAAGCCCTTTGCTCCAAGAATGATCCACGCGTATTCGCCGGTGCGACCGAGCCCACTAAGTCGTATCTTACAGCTGGGTAACTCGCCCACTAGTCCCAATGGATTAAACTTCGATGATTCCTCGTCGTCAGGTGGGCTGGAGGTTTTGCCAGAAGAAGATGAACAGCTGTTGTTCCAGACGCCCCAGGAACCGGTGATGACCTTGGCTCAAGAACTGGGAGTGCCAGAGTCTCCTCCTGAGCCTGAACGAGCCCCAAGTCCGCCGGGACATAAGCAGGCGCGTTCAAGCACAATCGATGTGGGACGTACAAACCAGAAGGTTAACGTATCTACGACCAGGAGGGGTAGAATTATCCAACCTGAGCCGAAGAGATTGACAGCTCAGGAGAAAGGGAAAGGGAAAGCTGATGGTGTGGGCCTAGGTGTTGGGTCTAAGGGTAAACTCGGGGTGGGCGAGAAGGAAAACAGTGCTGTAAAGAGGCTTCCTGCTAGGAAGGAGCCTCCTTCATCAATGAAGCCTCCGGCTCCTAGCACGAAGCCAACTGTAAAGCTCGCAACCGGTACGGTCACGTCGCGGGGAAAGGTTATGCCCAAGATACCTTTTGCTGGTAAAAGCGTTGGTGGTCCCAGACGGGTACCTATCAACAGTGCGGAAGCGCCGCCTATCGGCAAAAGACGAGTGTAGAAGTATTTCTTGCTGTTTGTTCCATTCCTAGGTGTCATTTTGATTCTACGTTATCTATCATCTATCGCATTCTATACCACGTCTCATGTTACTTTGCATTCATAGATTACCAGTACTTCAGAATTTCAGCATGCCATGAATGACTCGAAATATGAATTCAAGTCTTCGACCTTGCGCAGTGGAGTCACCATCCCGACGTATCCATCGGGGCGAACAACCACCACAGCACCGTCAGCAACGACTCCGTATCTGGAGTAGACATTGTTGTCTTCGAGGCCATTGGCATCGGCTACGTACACCCTTGATAGATGTTTGCATCAGACTCTGGGTTTGGAAGAATAAAAACTCACTTCGTCCAATGACACCTAAAAAGAGGAGGTAGCGCGTTATACAAAATCGTCGTTTTGCTCTCAGAACTAATTGAGATGATGTCGAACACAGACGTAATTGGTCCTGAAGCGCAGTATTTGGTTAAAACGGATTGGAGTTCGTCGGCTGAATGCTGTAGAGTAGCAAGAGTAGATGCGCTCGACGTGTCCCCAGTGAAGACGATAAGTTTGAATCGTGCATCAGATGGGAGGAGATCTTGGATGTTGAACAAACGCGAGTCGGCTGCTCGGACAACCATCTCCGGAGGTATGCGCATCCCGATGACAAGCTTGGAGGCCACATCCTGGTGTACACTGTTGACGATGCTCGACTGGCCGTAATGCACACCGATTCCCGACGAGAATGCTCCAAATGTTTGGAAGGCTCTTGAAATAAGTCAGCGACAATGAAGAAAGACTTAAATAGTAAGGCTTACCGGAGGAATTCCTCATGAGAGACGCCGTTCTTGTACTCCTTGGTTATCGGCTTACCGGAAAAGAGCTTGGCAAACTTCTTGTCAAAGTTGATGAGATCCTGTGCGTATCGTCGCCTTTCAGATTCGTACTGAAGGTAGAATTATTTTATGTTACTGTAGTGTGGGCAAAAAGAGGTTGCACTAACCGTTTTGAGCAGGGAAAGACCCGCCCAACCACGCAGGACGTAAGCAAGCTTCCAAGCTAAAATGGAAATGTCAGCGAAAATTTCTTTCATCGCAACGCATGATTCACCTAAATTGTGTGTATCGTTCATACTCGCGTTCATTCCTTGGCCTAGTGGGTGATTGTGATTAGGCCGGTAGTGACCCATGCACGGACTGTTCCACTTTACCAGCTTTAGGCGAATGGGTATGGCATGCATCTCCGGCAATGAAAACGCGTTCGCTAACGGAGTACTTGGATGCAACCCGCTGACCGACTAAAAGACGGTGTTAGATCCGTAGTAATACTAGAAAGGAAGGAATTACTGATGTAGATGGTCCACCAGTCAAACGCTTTAGGCGTTTTGATAGTATACGGATAGAACGATCGCCGGGCAACTTCCAGAAGCCTTTCCGGTCCCATCTTCGACTTGTCCACTCTACCGCTAGCAGCATTGATCGCGTCTTTTCCTTCTAGCTGAATATAGAGTCGGATCTTATCTCCTTCTCGCGGGATGACCATACAAGAGCCATTGATAGAGTGTATCGCGGTTTTGTTACGAAAATCAGGCAAGTCTGTATCTGTGATCATGTCAACAACACCCCATATATATTCCGTCTGTTCCCCGTCCATGGAGATGTTGAGCGATTTGCGGACCCATGAGTGTGCACCTTGAGGGACATTGATGAGTAACTCATTGCTGTAGTGACTCCAACGACTCACCGTCTGCGCCAACAACGAACTTCGCATTGACTATCTCAATGGGTGCTTGGCCCGGGGCAGGGTCAAGGTGATTCAATGTCACCTATAGATCGCATCAGTCGGGTATACGGAACAAGAGCAAGTGCCCATCCTACCCGAACGGCATGGGCATTTGGGTCGCTCCGTTCCAAAAGGTCTTCTGTAATCTCCATAGCTATCGGTACAACCGGTCGCTCGACTTGCACGCCCATAGATCGCAACGAGTCCAAAAATATAGCCTCGATAGCGCCTTGATGAAGGGTCACCTATATCAAGACGGGAAGCATGACGGGCATCGAAATCTAGCTTTGGGCTTACTTCAAAGGGATACCTCGCGTTCTCCGCATTGATCCCAGGGACCCGGTCAGTGAGCTGCGATCAGTGAGTGATCAATTTCGAATCGTAGATGACGAGAAGGACCTTGATGCCGCCATCGGCCGAGGGACTATAGAATGCCTAGGAAGAATCAGTATGGGCGCTCGAATACTTATCATGACACCGACCGCCATGTGTATCTGGTTCCCTTCGTCGAGCAGACGCTGGGCGAGTCCATAACTCTGTGTAAATCAGTAATAAGCGGTGCGCCCGCCTTGGCTACCATTGATATCAGCGCACCTGCAGCACTTCAATTGTTCTGGGCTGAACACCGTCGGCCTGGCCTGCCAAAACTTTGTCGGGCCTACATGGTCAAATTAGCGTATTTTGTAGTATCGACAACTCGAGGCGGACCTTTGATCGATAATGCGACAGTTGACCCCAGCCTTAGCGAGGCTGTTGGCGCACATAAGACCTGCAGGGCCTGCGCCAACGATGAGGACATCGACCGAGGTTTCCGAAAGAGCGCTAGGAGACATGATGAGTTGAACTTGGGGGGTTGGGTGATCCAATAAATTTGCTAGCTCTCATTTTATGTCCGCTGGCAGGGACGGGAATGAGAATTAGTTCCCTTATGGAGTACTCCGCATTGAGCTCATCGTCGGATGACAGGAGGAAGTTTTGTATACTGGCAGAGCATGTAAGCGTAAGAGCTTAAGAAAGCAACTGCCAGCCCAATCAACTGGTAAACGCACCTTTTTGGCTTCGCTTGCATAGAAGGTCCAAGTAGATCATGATTCAGGGTGCGCCGAGGATCGCATCAATACCTTAACGGGTGCGAAATCTCTCACTCTCTCCCACGGGTGATTGTTGAACAAGCGAGTATGAAATTACATCTTGGAGCATATAAGCCACCAATATGTGGTTCAAAGAGCAAAAGGTGGTAGTACAGCTAGAATAGAAACAGGGAAAGCACAGGAAAGCAGGGCAAAGGCTGGAATGGGAGGATAACAGAGAAAAAGAGCGCTGAACGGAGGACGCATTTAAACCAGGGCTCAATGAATTGAGTACAATACGTACCATTGGATCTATACAGTCATCACACCTGACCATAGAAGACATTTTGCGCATAATCGGAATTGTCCCTTCCTTGCTGAGTCGTCAAAATGTCGTGAATCTGAAGGGTTGAAGTCATTTCGATAGTGTTCTGGGTCGGTCCTTTGAAATTCCGCGTACCTCCGGTGGAGGATTGAGGCCCATCTTGGCAGCCCGTTCCCAGCGCTCCAACCTTGTGACACCAATACACGGACCATACTCGTAGGAGCTAAAACACATGCACCGTTAATATAGCCGCCGCGAGGAAGGTAATTTAGACTGACAGGTCAAATACTCGAAGTATTTCGTGGAACTTGTCTTGATCCTCGCCATGGACTGATATGTATCGTCAGAGGAAGACTCTTGACACTACAGATGCTACTCACTGGGTTCGTCGACCCCGCTCTTCTCCTTATATGCGCCGTAGATGGACCTCCATTTGGCATCCCTTTCTACAAGGTCAGCTTTCCCTTTCCCTTGCACATGATGTCAGCGTCTTCGTAGTGCGACCTGGGAATTGTAACAAACCTTTATTCTTGATACTTGGCTCAACAACCCGTTTATCTTTATGAGGAGACCGTACAACTTGAACTTGTTCATCCTCATCCTCGGATGACGATAGATCAATATCGTCACTCAAGTCGAGCACTACAGACTCGGATTTCGGATTGCCGGGAGGTTTTTTGCTTCCAGAGCTAGAAGTACGTTTCAGAGTAGCAAAGCTCAGCCTCTGCTGACGAAGAGTAGAGGTAGATTTGGACCTAGGCATGATGAAAGTTTTTGAAAATAGGCTGGAAAACGAGCACGACAGTGAAAGCAAAGTGAAAGTCGGAGGAAAGCTCCTGAGACCGAAAACGGAAAGCAAGAGCCCTTAATAATAGCAACTGTAAATATTGATATTAATAATTAAATATTCTAGTCGTACCCGAGCTCGCCGACCGTCGGCTACTTCATTTCAGCACTAATTTGTGTTAATTTGGCCACTAGTAAACTTTCTACTAGAGAAGACGCGGTGGATGTACTGGGCCTCAAGCTCCTTCCATCTTGGATCAACCCCGCCTTTCTTCCTTTAGATCCGTCCAGCACGCTGTCGAACTAGCGTGAAGCAAGCAGTAAATGTTGTCTGCTGTCGTGATGCAGTGGACATTTCCGTGCTCGTCTTCAAGGTCATTCTCCTTCCTCTCCCCCCTTCTGAATCTGGGGTCGGGCTTCTGGTACCCATGACCTAGTGAACGCTCTCGTGTCTTCGATGAATTCGCCCAACACTGTGGTACCGAGGATGTCCGGCAGGTATATGGATCTTATCACCCGCTAGTCCTCATTGAGAAGGCACTCGCGAATCATGTCTACTGCGCCTCTAAAGTGGCTCGCCACTTATCCATCGGTGACCACTGATCGCACTGAATGCCATCCAAGACAAGTTGAAGACTAGACTTACTTACCAATGACCCTGCATCTTGGCTAGTGCGATACCAAGTCTTAGAGGCGAGGCCTGACATCAGCGCACTTGACACTAAAAGGCCATTGTGCCGTCCTTCGCATCTACAATACTGCCCGACGCACGGCGAGGCCTTGAATTATCATAGCTATACAGTACGAATTGTCGATACTTAGCTTTAAGGGTCTAGTGAAGATGGACCTGCAGTCCTACAAGAATCTTCCATTTCTTGCTCTTCTTTACGCAGCCGAGCCATCGTAGCATCCAACAGACGCCGACGACGTTCCTCATTGGACTCGTCACGGTTGAAAGAACCAGATCCTCCGAGGACCTGCATACGGGCTTCCGCCTCGAGTTCGGATGATGGTTCGTACGCATCGTAAGTCTCCAAGCCAGAGAGGGAATGCGTGCCATCGCCTCTGGCACGTTCGAATTCAACCACTTCTTTGTTAAGCTTCGAATTGAGTTCCTTGAACTAACATAAATCAAGCGTCAGAAAAGGGCAGAATGATGTATTCATGCACATACGTTATTATCGTGATCCCCCCAAACATTGTGCGACAGTTCATGACATAGAACGCGCCGGACCTCCTTGTACGTGCGGAATCCATCATAACGATCCGTCCGTAGTCTAAGTTTGATCTGCTGCCCGGCATTAACGTTGAGTCCAAGCAGCCCAGGATGCTCGTGGGGTGCCAACTCGGTTAATACACCAACAGAGAACTGATGCTGCTGCATGATATGTTGGATGGCTGGATCCTCCGATAGACGCTGTAAGAGATTATGTGCCGAAGCAGGGTTGGGCAAATGCGGAAGAGGTAACAGTTGATGAAAACGGTAATTGAGTGAAGCGCTATCCATCGTCCCTGTAGAGCGGACCTATACACAGTGAGTAACAGCACAGTAGTGACTTTGAGGATGAGTACCTTGTAAGTCGGAGCCTTCAGCGCTCGCTCTCGCAGTATTCGGTCGACCCGTCTTTGTTCGTTCTCCGTCACCTGTATACCGTCCAGCTCTTCTGACGTGGTTCCCAACATTTGGACCTTGCTGCCGCTGCGAAGACCGATTGAAACTACGGTCTCTTGCCCAGATCTGTTCTGTTTGAGATTCTTCCCCTTGTAAAGGAGTTTCTGTAGGTTAGGTGATACCGATGTGACCTTCTCCAGCTGGTCCTGTAGGTCGCCCAGTGTGCTCTCGGGCTGTAGAGGGAGGCGATGAGAAGTACCGCGAAATACAACGGTGATTGTGATATCAGAAGACGTGGAGGCCATCGTTATGGTGGAAGGCGAAGTTGCATGACGGCCGTAAGCAGCTGCGTTCCTTATGAATGAAAACAATTAGTCAGAAATTGTTTAGGGATCAGTAAGCATCCTCGGTGCCGGAAGATTGATGAAAAAGGACGAAAAAAGGGAGAATTCCAGAGAAAGAGAGAAAGGTATATCTGAAATTAATATCCTTTCAAGACTCGGTATCGGGCCCAAATTCGGGGTGAATGTCGAAGGCAAAATAATAATGACGCGCAAAAAATGATGCCAGTGGCAGTGCTACTTCCCTTTCCAGCTGACCATCACCTTCAAATTTTTATCCCAACGATGGCAAAGGCCTCTCCTCCTCCGCCGAAAAAAGCAAAGGTCCAGATAAAACGCGACAAGTCCAAGGCTGTGAGCTCAGCACCACCCGCCAAGGACAAGGGAAAACAGAAAGCAGTACCGCAAAACGAGCCCTCTACTCTACCTTCTACATTCAAAATTGTTGCTGGTTCATACGAAAAACTACTGTACGGACTGGAAGGGCGCGTCTCTGGGGACGACGACAAGCTTGAATTTCACCTCAAGCCGATATTCATTTTTCCTGCACACGTCTCGTGCATCAAGGCTGTCGCCGTGTCACCAAGTGGAGGCAAATGGCTCGCTACTGGGAGCTCAGACGAGATAGTTAAAGTATGGGATCTACGGAGGAAGAAGGAAATCGGGGGGCTTATGCACCACGAAGGTACGTTGTCCTGTTTTCTACCCTGCTACTCCCTCCTACCCAACGATTATCTAGGTTCAATAACTCACTTGAGTTTCCCGTCTCGGGGACACCTGCTCTCAGCATCTGAAGATGGGACATTATGTCTGTTCCGTGCACGAGATTGGGCTGTCCTGCGTTCCTTGAAGGGTCACAAAGGCCGTGTCAATTGCGTCGCCGTCCATCCGTCTGGAAAGGTCGCCTTGAGCGTCGGTCAGGACAGGACCTTGCGTATGTGGGATCTCATGCGGGGAAAAGGATGCGCAAGTACCAAGTTGGGCAAAGGTTCGTCATTTCCAGAGCTGCTCTGTACCCTCAATAATTAATATACTCTCAGAGGGCGAAGTTGTTCGATGGTCCACATCAGGCTCACTTTTCATCGTTCAGTCGGGATCGACAATAGACCTTTACAACACTGTGGGTATCCTATATCGTATTATTCTCATCTCATTCTGGCTCTAGGACATGACGCTCTTGCACACAATAAAACACCCGTCACGACTACACGACGCAAAATTCTGCAAACGCGTTGACAGCGACGAGGAAGTACTCCTCGTCGGTGCCGAAGACAAAAAATTGACTATCTACGACGTTTCGAATGACCCCGAAAAACCGCCAACCATAGTCGGTTTGATGGTAGGTCACGAAAACCGGTATGTCGCATGAAATGCTTCCTCTTGCAATTTACTCATCATAACAGAATTAAAGCCGTCCAGACCCTTTCCATCGCCTTGCCAGCATCCAAGAGGGCCTCTACGACAATCGTGTGTACCGCATCGTCCGATGGCAAGATCCATGTATACGACTTGGCAGCACTTGACAAAACGTCAGAAAAAGTCCAGGAGATTGAACCGGTGGCGGTTTATGATTCGAAGGGGACTAGGCTTACTTGCATCGCTGTGGCGGATGGCGAGGCAGTCACCATTAATGCGGTGACCAAAAAGCGTAAGCGCGAGGAAGACGTGGCTGGAGGAGGTGAGGATGAGGATGATGAATGGGGTGGCATCCAACCGGACGAGGTTGAAGAGGAAGACGATGACGACGACGAAGGCGGTGACGACGATGACGAGAGCAGTTAGATTTTATATCCTTATATGATATATCCATCTACATGAAATCTATCGCCCTCTTCCTCCCCCTCGCAGGCACATAACTACTATCAACTGCCATGTTCGAGTCATCCTCCTTCGGCGGATGATATTCTATATCCTTCACTGCCTCCGGTGCCGGCTTCTCGACCCACGCTGCGTCCTCATCGTCATCCTTTACCCTCCCCTTCTTATCCTTGTCCTTCCGTTTCTTCTTCCTCGTAGGTGGAGGAACATCAGCACCCCCCATATCCTCCTCCATCGCAAAAGAAACCAAAACAGATTTCTTTTCCTTTTCTTTCTTTTTCTTCTTCTTCTCCTTTGACTTGTCCTTATCCTTCTCCTTACCTTCCCGCGGTATGAATGTCGGCTTGAACGTGCTCATATCCACCGGCCCAGAAATTTGAACTTGGCTCGAGAGTGGATCCTTTGGTGCTGGCGTTAGTGCCGGTGTCAAGTCCTTTGGAGCCTCGACTGCAACCTCAGTCTCTTCATCCTTCTTCTCATCCTTCTCGTCATCGCTGTCCTCATCATCACTCGCAAAAATAGCTTTGAAAACATCCATCGAGGGTCGTTCATACGTGAGCGTATCTTTACCCTGGCTCTCATCCTCTCCTAGTCCAATGTTCGACAAATCCCTCCGATCCGACATTGATGGAACCGCCGGCGTGGCGAAGAACGACGCATCAGGTGCCGGCTCCTCGAACGTCGGTGCCGCTGCTACCGGCTCTTCCGGTGGTGGATTGGGATCCTTCAAGCCAAATCGTTTACAGAGAAGCCTTGCTGGTTGCCACGGTTTCGCTTCTCTAGTCATAGGACCATACATCCCCATACGCGCAGCGTGCACTTTGGGACTGACGTTTTCCTCTTGTTTCTTTCGTTCCGCCTCCTCCTTCTCAGCAATTTCCTCTGCTGAAGGAGTGTGTAGACCCTCGTGGATCTTGGGACCGTGATCAACGACTGTCGCACTAGTGAAGCGACCTGCCATGGCACCAGAGACCGGTTTGAAGATCTGGGCGGATTTGGAGTAATCTTGGAGTTCCTTGTTGAATTCATCCATGCTTTGGTCGGGGAGAGGCTTGAGCGAGAAAGGATACGCTGCAGGGTCGGCCTGGGATTGTATATACGATGTATATCGAGCTTGCTTAGCTGGGTCGGAAGTAAAAGGCTGAAAGCCACGGAGAGCAGCAGTAGCTATATGAGGTTCCAGATGAGGTATGGTAAGTGTTGCAGGTGCAGCAGGCATTGGTCCTATCGGTACCCCGCCAGAGGCGATATTCTTGAGCCGTTCCCGATCTTTTTGTGACATGAAGTCGAAGACAGACCGAGGCGCTGAAGGAAGTGGAGTTTCTCCCAACATCTCGCCGCGCTACACGTCTTTAAGAAACACTCGATGTATGAAAGATGGTGGGCAACACACCTCGTTAGCGGAAGGTCTAGATGTTCTCCATTCCTGATGAGGCAGAGCAGAGGGAGTTTGCTTTATATTCTCTTTCTCTGGTCCTTGCTCCCAAATTCCTTGTGGATTAGGCTTCCATCCCTTCGGAATTTCAGGAAGAGGGTACCTGTGCAGAATGTCAGTTTTGGGATTATGGTCAACTATTGTCTTAACTGACCACCGGTCCTCTAATACAGGTTTGTCTGACGCTACAAAACCAGCGAGAATTTGTCTACCGTCATTGAACGTTCCTGGCGTTGACCTCTTGAAAAGATAAGCTGAGACAAGAGGACCGCTTCAAGAAGGTCTTACAACAGCGCTCGATGCTTTTCCTCTCGTAGAATTCCTACCAATAGATATCCTATCATCATTTTGACTGTCTGCGATGTCGTACGCGACACGATTCCGCATGCTAGAGGCGCCTTCGTATACGTCCAAGTCATCCTCGTCAGCATCATTTAAGGCACCCAGACCGAAGCCGGCTGCAAAGAGCTCAAAAGGGTTGTCAAAGTAGTTCAAATGGGCCAACGCACCAGAAAGGTTAGGTCCTGACGATGGCTTTCCACCATTGACACCGAGGCTCTCATTCAGACTCATGCCAGGACGATAGCCCAAGCCATGAAAATTATCCTTGCGGTCAAATCTGATCACGGGTGTATCTCGTGGAGCGTATGTGTGCTTGCTAGCTTCCTCATCATCGTCAGCTACTTTGATGTCATCGCTACTCGAAGCTTGGCCGGTGAACGCTTGCAGATCCTGTAGCTTTCGCTGCTTCAGACTAACACGAGGGCCGATGCCGTTACCAATACGCCACCCCATCTTCTTGAGTATTCGAGCACCAGCCGAATCCTTTGGAGCGGGAAGCATTGATGCCTGGAGGGTACTGGCTATAGAACTGCAAAAAAATTAGGAATAGTTAGTGATTGAGAGGGTAAGACGTACTCATTCTCTACGTCAGCGCTCTCTTTTCTTTGTTTCTCTGCTTGCGTTCCGCCCATAAAGTCCATCTCGTCCGTGGTGTCAACAAGGTTGCGACTGTCTTTGAGTTCTTGAAGGTCCTCCTCGTCCATGAAATCTTCAGGGCGAGCTGATTTCTGCTTGGCGCGGTCATTCCGAGACGACACAAATGTAGATGGTGCCCATCCTAATCCAGCATGAGAGATGATACACAGATTTTTGCATGGAATCCAAACCTTCTTTGGAGCCTACAGTATTGAAGTAGCCTGCAGAGAAACCACCCGTAAAGGCGCCGTGTAAGCGTCTCCGACCCTTCTCGTCTCGGACCTGTCCAGGAAATAAGAAAGCGAAAAATAGAGAATTTGCTTGACATACATCTTGCTTCCATATAGGTACGAACTCTCCGTTGTCCTTTGACTTTTCTAGTGGTGGTAATGGCGTCCCAATCTAAAGTAAGACTCAGTCGAAGTCCCAAGAGGCATGAGTGACAGAGCACGCACTAGACAGAACGATTCATTGGCCTTGGTACTAGACGTATCGACCCCAAGGTCGCCTAATTTACGCTTCAGTCGACCGGTACTCATGACCGGTCGTCAATGATAGTGGTGGACGAAGAGAGCAAGCTGTGCAGTTTGGTGTGTCTCTATGTGTTGATATTATTACCGTTGGTCGGAGCAGGCTGAAACAAATAGGGACCCACTTGTTTCCATACCACGATGATTAGGTCAAATGAGGCCACTATGAGGCCATAAAGCTCTTACTATTCCGGGCCTTCATCTGGCGGAGATCTCAGGACGAATTTCCTTTGGTCGGCAGGTCTGCAGCTGTGCTCGGTCTTCGACTGATGGGTACACTGGGAGTTTCGAATCCGAGTAGCTATCAAGTCGATTTATAAAGGTTGGTGATGAATAGCATGAAAAGGAATTCACGATTTCGACTTGTCCTACACCAGACTGCTCAGACGGCGTGACACGGTGCTTGACGCCGAAACATCGACGCTGGAGGCGACTGGGACTGATTCAGGCCTCCTCAAAATCTCAAGGAACTGATGAGACTGCCAAACTATCTTTCGGTCTCAGTCTGGTTTCTGTATAGCGACATCGTCGACGTCCGCACCATCGGTACCGGCCCTACTAGACCAACAATCACCATTGGTGGTATCATATTCCATCAGCTTCTTTCAATTCTTGTTGATGTGGAAGCATATGGGAATCCGCCAGGAAGAAGTTTTTAGATCCGAATTCATATCGTATAAAGGTCTGGTCGCCACGAAACGGGTTTCTTGCAAAGCTTCTCCTACGTGACTCCGCACCGTTCATGGCCGACATCGAGAAACAAAGTAGTGCCAGCATCAAGGCTGAGATCACTGAGGCGCAAGTACCTAACGATACTGCTGCCCCCAATGCAGAATTTCAGCTCTCAGATCCTCTCAAGCGTCAATTGAAACAGCGACATGTACAAATGTGGGATTCGTATTAATCTCTGAGCTGTATATATGTTGACCAACTATATTTTCAGGATCGCCGTAAGTTCGCTTATCTATGATCACGTCCCTCGTCCCAAAGGGATTCTTGAATTGTGTAGATTGCCGGTACTATTGGTACTGGACTTTTCCTCGGATCCGGTGAAGCACTTCATGTTGCAGGGCCTCTTGGTGCACTCATTGCGTACATGTTGGTTGGAACGGTGGCATATTCGTGCGCATGATTCAAATTTAAGAAAAGTAGATTTATACTCAGCGCGTTCCTTCTGTCTAGTTCCTTGTGCTCAGTCGGAGAGATGACCACCTTCGCACCCATATCTGGAACTTTCCCGCACTTTGGTGAGTCTCCCCATGGCTTGACGCACCTCTATTAACGCGCCACGCAATAGCGGCCCGTTGGGTCGACCCGGCCTTCGGTTTTGCGGTCGGATGGGTAGCTTGAATCGGTTGATCTATGATTTTTAACTGACGGTTATATAACCTCGTATTAGAATTATTTTTATGGACTGGCGTGAGTCCCTTTTGATTAATCTTGGCGCTGACAAAAGTAATGTGTTCTACACAGCATCTCCGTTCCAGTGGAGGTCGCTGCAGCCGTTATCCTCCTCAGCTTCTGGGACGATAATGTAAGTGTGAATTAGCTCGGCTGATAGCTGTGAACGACATAACAACGATATACACCGGACTCTACAGACCAGTCATACTGCCATCTACACGGCAGTCATATGTGTGCTAATGTGCGCTATCAATATTTTTGGTGTGAGGTAGGTGTTTCTGAGTCGAAAATTAGTCATGAAATTGAAAGCCATCTACCAGATACTTTGGGGAATGTACGTTGACGCCCTCTTTTATAAGCGTACTCCCTCATATTCACCGAGTCACGTAGCCGAATTTTTCTTTGCCCTCATCAAACGTGAGTGGAGCATCTCCTTATGTCGCACTATGGCATTAACCACCATTACGTAGTTTCAACCATTATCGGCCTGCTACTAGCTGGTTTGGTGATAGATCTCGGCGGAGGACCCAACCATGACCGAATTGGCTTTCGAGCAAGTGCGCCTCCGAATGAGCACCGAGTTAAATAGCTGAATTTCTGCAGTACTGGAAGGACCCAGGAGCACTTGCCCGAGCCGGCTTAGTATCCAATATCAATACAGATCGCTTCCTAGCAATTATGTCTGTCATCATCCAAGCTGCCTTCTCGTTCACAAGCATGGAGCTAGTCGCAATGTAAAGGAAATCCACTATCTTGTCTCTTTTTATGTTCCGCTCACCCTTTGATTGTTTCTAGTGCCGCCTCCGAGACAGAGAATCCTCGTCGTAATATAGGAAAAGCAGTCAACCGAGTCGTTTATCGAATCGTCGTGTTCTACGTACGTTCACCTTTCTAGCGATCTTGCATTCTATTCTTGACTAATGCCATGAAGGTACTGGGTATACTTATGATTGGCATGCTTGTTTCCTATGATGATGACGCTTTACTGAACAGTAAGTGGCTTGGTCATTCCAAAGGTATGCTTTTCACGGCCCACTACTCGTCCCTCAGCATCCGGAAACGCTGCCCAATCACCATTCGTCATTGCTTTTAACCGCGCTGGTGTCAAAGGTACGTTCGCTAGGTCAGCGTGAAACACAGTTCACTTCATTATCGCTAGTTCTTCCTCATATTATCAATGCTGCCGTTTTTACGAGCGCCTTCTCCGCTGGAAATAGTTACTTGTTTTGTGGCTCGCGTATTCTCTATGGTCTCGCCCTCCGCGGACAAGGGCCCCGTTTCTTGACGTATTGTACAAAAAATGGCCTACCACTCACTGCTATTCTTGTCACGGTATGTGTCCGTTCTTTGCTGGCCATTTTATGGGAGTTGACGTGAGAATACCGTCAGTGCTGCTTCTCATTGTTATCTTTCATGACTGTTAGTAGCGGAGCGGAGCAGGTTTTCTAGTACGCGTGTCTTATGCTGTCAGAGCCTCTCCTTCTCACATACATTTCTGTAGCTGGTTGCAGAACCTTACGGCTACTGGAGGTTTCATCGGCTGGTTTTGTATTAACTTGACTTACGTGTTTTTCCGTATGTTGACTTACGGCTAACTCTCACTCCACGGACTGACGTGTCACAGGTCGAGGTATGCTGGCACAGGGTTTCGATCTCAAAGCGAACATCTATAACCACTCTTGGCAACCTTACCTCGCATGGTGGGGTATCTTTTGGACGGTCTTCTTCACCCTCGTCAATGGATACGCGGTGTTTTTCAGCTTTAACATATCCGATTTCTTGGTTGCATGTACGCGCCGTACTCTTCGCCAAAACAACCCGCTGATAGTGTCCGATAGATATCAATCTGCCTATTTTTGCATCGCTATACTTTGGTTATAAATTTATAATGCGCACGAGTGTCTGGAAACCGGAGGATATGGACCTGGTGACAGTGAGTTCACATGGATGGTCCTACCAAGTAGATTCCATACTAACGACGCTGCACTTAGGGCATCCCGAGTATTGAGGAGACAGAGAAGCCCGAAGTACCACCACGTACTTTGCTAGAAAAGATTGCCGCGATCCTCTTTTAAGATTAAAGTTATGGGTTATGGATAACTAAATCTACGTTCTGTAGATAGCGTAGATCTAAATTCTGCGGAACTTGCCCTGCATCCAGACGCGGTACATCTTGATCTGGCGCTTTCGGTTGACGATCAGCCGCCTATCAACCCCAAGTTGCTCTGTAGCGAAAAGGGGAGGCAAGAGGCGCGATGTTAGTAAGCTAGGGTGTATCGACGTTGCCTGTATGTCCCGGGGAGTATCCGCCGTTGCGCGTATTTCGATGTCGGATGGGGCATCCACATCTCTTTCGGACCCGGAAGGACCATCTTCATCCTCGATAGTAGTGTTGACTTTATGCTCGCTTTCTGGTATTCTGAAGCCAGTGAACAAAAGAGATAATTCGTCTAGTTGATGGTAATGTTACAAAAGCGAGACAGGGATAAATGAATGTCACTAACCTAGTTCGAAAAAGTATACGCGAGTTTTGTCGCCCCGAATGTAAAAGTTGTCCTCGAGTAAACGGCCACCTTTAAATCGCAGTTGTGTCAAGTCGTGGCGGCCGTAATCGCGGAACATGACGAGACCGCCTGGTTTGAGCATCTAGAGAATATTAGGCCAAGGTTGCAGCATTAAGCACTACAGGAAGTGAACGGCCTACTGACCTAAAAAGTACCGAGCAATAAAAGGCAACTAGATCAGTGCGCTACCTTGACGACGCGTCAACGCCAAATCAAGGTCCGAGGGATTCGTGAGGATGCCTTGTCATTTACTCTCAGTACTTTTTAGGTCTAGTCAGCCGTCCTTCCCAAAGTGAGGAAGGTAAACATACCGTATGTATGTTTCTCAGAGCATTATGCCACTCATCCGGATGTAAAGCGCTGAGAACGAAGACCATTATTGCAATGTCCACGCTGCCGGGCTCTATTCCTTCGGGAAGTGTATTAGAGGATAGATCCCAGGGTGCTGCGCGTATGGAGCCCACGGGAGGGGATTCATATAGAGGATTCGACTAGAAGCCGGTGGCGTAAGACATCATCGCTAAGGGAAGCTGTGATATATTTACCTGCACAAGTTTGACGGCATGATGGGCGTAGTCAAAGGCGAAAAGCGAAAGGTCGGGATTTTGATTTGAGGCTAGGAGGGGGAAGACAGAGTTACCGGCACCACATCCGATCTCGACGATAGTCTTAGCACCAGCCTTCATCCTCTCAGGTAAGTTCGAGCAAAAAACTCAAAAAACAAGATCACCTTTGCCTGGGTGGCTTCCACTAGCTCAGGGAATTCGTTATGTAGCCTAACAAATATGTTCGAATCAGCGAAATGCAGCAGAGTAAGCCTCGCACCATTTTCTATCACGGAAGAAATTGCTCGAATTGGCCTTGTAAAAGTTATCCCTAATCGTGTCGACTGACGGATTGAACGGCAAATAATATGAAAACATACCAGAACTTTGCAGGCTTGTCATGATACTTGCGCTTATCATCCTCCGGAACTGGAGCAGAACGCTGCTTCGTTAGCGACGCGGCGATGATCTCGTCTTGGTCGTCGGGAGGGGGGACATGATCCCAAGCATTCTGAGTCCAGACCTCGGCCTCGTCTGTCAACAACCTGTCTAAAGACTGAGTGCTTTCATTGTCAGGGATAACAAATGCATACCTAGAGCCAAAGGGAGGTTTCTCTTCTGCGACGTCGTGTACAGAAGACGTACACTTCAGATCGCTTCGTCTATCATTCAAATTTGTCTGATCCTCCATTGCCGCTCTGCGATTAGAATTTTTTTCGATTATTGCCTTCAGGTCGTCGTATTGTCGATGGCCGCCCTCGCTTTTTGTCTTTCAGGTGGCGGAGGACGATGAGAACGTCGAAGTAAGTGTCCAAGGGCGACTTCCTTCTTTAGTCGAAACCTTCCCATTCCTGCCGATCTCGCTTTCTCCTTGTTACCTTCATCGTTGCGCTGCATCGCTACCTTCATTGCTCTCCAATAGGTCAAGACTCCATCGTGTACTCTTCTTGTACACTACAGCGTCGAGGCGGTCTCAGCCGCGCAGGCAAGCCCTCTAAATTATTCAAATCTCGCAGGCGTCTGTCTCACGCATGGTAATGACCCGACATTCCGACGGCGACCTTTCGGATCCCAAGGACGAAGACCTCGACGCGCTATTCGATAGGGTATGGGCGGGATATTCACCCGATACGAGCACAAAATCAGATGCGAATGAGAGTAAATTGAATGGGAGCAAATGGTCTCTAAATAGTGCGCATATATCCTGTCCATGTGCATATCTTCTTGATCATGTATTCTCAGATGAACTACCAGAGCCATCGCCGGTGTCGTCGCCATCGAAGACGGTGGCAGCGAGACCGCCCGCAAGAGTCCGGCCGTTACCTCCAACTCCTGGCTCTTCGACCACTACTTCGCCCGTCTCACAGGATCGTGGTTTCCGGCACACTAGCTTTGACGGTTACGTGTCGTCAACAGATTCGATGGGCCGGCAACTACCCCCGCCGCCAGGATCCTCTGTTCGCACATCCGACTCTCCCTCTCTATTTCCTTCGTTACACCTTGATAGTCCCATTACAGACGGTATACCACCGTCAAATGGCACACACATTTCAGGTGCCACCACCAGTCCACAGGGTTCCATAAGGCCGTCGGTTCTAGGCTCGCAGTCGGTCCCAGCTCATACCTATGTCGAGTCTCCGATTTCCAACATCCGTGACCACGAAGATACGCCGGAATACACCTCTCCAACTTCTCCGTTTTCAGCAGCAGGATTAAAACAAGGCAGTACATACTCAGCAAGTCCGCCGGAGCCTTGGCTTCCTCCTGGTGCACCATCTCCCTGTCAGTTCACTTGTCCCGACTTCAAAGCTCAGAGCTCATTTATATCGCAGATGATGGATATGTGGATGGCTCTATTACTCGTTCTTCGGTCTACGTGAATTCCCCTTCCCCTGCTGCACTGCTAGACGCCGGCCTTGCTCGAGGTGATTCAACAGGATCCCATGCAGAGTCTGATCATTATTTCACGTTTACTGGATCAAGCGCAAGCGTTGCAGGACCGAGCAACTTCAGTCGGAGACCCACCGATCTTCTCCAAGCGATTTCAACGTATGAGGGGGACAAGTCGTCACAGCTCGAGCTGCAACCAGAGGCGGAAGAAGAGGATCAGTACTGGGAGGATGAAGAAGAGGACGAGAACCTTTTCGTGAACTTCTCCCTCTTATCCCACATTGCTGTTCAGCTGCGTGACAAAGTGCCCCGAGGGACTCACGTCAAGGGAAGTATCCCATATCCTCGCGCATTTACCGGGAAAGACATTGTGGTATGTGCTATCAGCTTTACGCTTCAACGCCATCTAAGTCTGATCTCAGTCTACGATACAATCTCAAATACAACGAGAGTTAGCTATAAATCACGGCTTTTCAACAAGCGATCGGCGGGCCGCGCTTCAAGTCGCTCGAAGTCTGCAAAGTCAATTGTTTTTCTATGAAGTGGAGTGGGGAGGTCAGGTACTTCAGGACGGTGTGGAGGATGTATACATGTTTCTGGACGATCTTCCTGGAGCATCGGATGAACCTCCAGAGAGGGCAGAGCTTCCAACAGGAGTCGTCACTGTTCTGACCAAGTGCTATTCTCCGGGATGTGATGAAGGCACAGTCTGTTATTCTCCTCGATGTCCACGCAAGGTAAGATGATATCTTATCTTTTTGGTGTATGCTTAGCTGTATTCTTTAGGGTGATTCGGTCGTTGGCCCCTCACCTGGCCCCGAAATTACGACAACCTCAAGTAGGCAGGAATGGATCAACACAGTACCGCGAGAAGTTCTAGTCTCATTACCCGAGAGCGAGATTAGCCGGCAAACGTGAGGCAATCATATTATACCGTCTTAGTTCTTCTAACTTTTTCCGGAAGTATAATTCACAAGCTCATTGATAAGGAAGAGCAATATATTCAAGATCTAAATCTGGTCGAATCCGTCTTCATTCGACCTCTGCGCAATGCCAATCCTGCCGTCATCCCCTCTTCCGACTTGGACGACTTCATCGACGAAGTCTTTGGCAACATCCTAGATCTTCGGGAATGCAACCGCAGACTTCTAGAGGTCATGTATGTACGGCAGCGTGAACAGTTCCCAGTCATACAGCGTATTGGGGACGTCTTTTTGGATGCTGCCACCGAGTTTCGTTGGGCGTATCCCGTCTACATCGGACACCATCCTCTAGCCGAGAAAAGGCTGAAAGAAGAGACAGAAAACAATTCCGAATTTCGGCTTTTCATTGAGGTGAGATCTCCCCTCGGTTGAATTGTCATCTCCCCGTTTACTCCGATTACTCACTTCAGCAATGCGCTCGTGACATTGTGCGGCCTGGAGAGTCCATGCGTTTGGACTTGAAGCTTTTCCTCAATCGCCCTTCAGAACATTTGCAAAAATATCCAGTGTTATTGGAGGCCATATACAATGAGACTGCGCACGGCAATCCCGATGGTGACTTCTTGTTAGAGGCCATAGATGCCATCAAGAATCTGCAGTCGGTTGCTCAGCTGCGCACATTCCAGTCGGCGATGGGTAGAGGTGCTCCCGGAAAATGGGAATGGCATGATCTCGTCTCGAATGAGCTCCGACAGAGCTTGACTAAAGACGAATGCAAGCGGCAGTCGTGCGTTTACAGGCTGTCATTATGGGTCTGCGCCACTGATGACCGTAACGTCCAGGATTATATTTGAGCTCATCAAAGGTGAGATGGCTTACGTCAAAGATTTGGAAAATATCGATGTGGTTGGTAACCTGGGTTTGTCCCGAGATACCATATAACTGATTGATATTTCTGTGACAGATGTACATTCGCCCATTGCGTGCTGCTGATCCGCCTATTGTTCCTCGAGAGGCACTTGAGAAGTTCATAACCGACGTATTCCACAATTTCGCTGAGTTGCATGCCCACCATCGACGGTTAGTAGAAAAATTTCATGAGATTCAGCGAGAGGAGCATCCAGTCATTCGAACGATCACTGCGGCGGTCTTTGATGCCGCCCTGAACTTCCGGGACGCATATATGGAGTATATCCCCAACTATCCGATCGCAGCTTATAGGATCGACGATGAAATGAACAATAATCCGGCGTTCAAGCAATTTGTCGAGGTGAGCGGGGGTGAAAATATTTTCATCTGCCTGTCGTTGTTGACATTCCCGAACAGCAATGTGTCAAACACCCTGATGCTCACCGATTGGATATGAAGAGCTTTATCAATCGTCCAATACCTAGGCTTCTGCGATACGAGCTTCTGTTGAAGGGTATTTTGGATGAGACTCCGCCAGGACATGACGACAAACGCGAGATACCTGAGGTCTTGGATGTTATCAAGGCACTTGGAAAGGATACTGAACCTGGTGTTGTATCAGCGAAGCAAAAAGTGGAACTCTGGCGGTATAATTCGAATATCACATTCAAGAACGGAGAATGGATTGTACGTGCATTATCACGGCGCCGCGCGGGTTCTAATATTATTTCCAGGATATGGATCTGCTCGATGACAACCGGTCATTAATTCACACCGGAAAGCTCCTACGGCAACCTGATGGTGGACTGGAATGGAATGGATGGAGCGAACTGTTTGTACTTCTATTCGACAACTATTGTAAGATGTTCGCCAGAGCAATATGCTGTGCTGCTTGTACTCACGCTGTTGATCACAGTGGTTATGACGAAGCCCAGGGAAGATCGCAATGGTGTACTGAAGTATCATGTCAATCGTCGGGTAACCAATGCGTTGTTTTGCTTGTTGTTCTATGCTGACAATCCGATCTAGCCCATCCCTCTTGATCTACTGACGCTTGTCAACTTTACCGACCCACCTGCCCAACGTGGTACTGGCCTTCTTCGGAATCTCCGAGGTGAACGACATGATTCTCTCACCGGCAACGCTGCAGTCCGGTCTCCCGAGAGCGCTTCGGATTCACGATCTGTGTTTCCATGCACTATTCACCACAATGGTCGGCTAGGAGGAAACTACATTCTCTATGCAGAGTCTGCCCAAGTACGCTCGGAGTGGAAGCAGAAGCTGGACGAGGCTATGGGGCTTCGTAAAGTTGTGCAGGAATCCAACAAGGTCTTCGAAGTTGAGACTCTAAGCTCAGACACGTTTTTGGTGCCTTCGATAGCGTCAGGTCAGGCCGCCCCGTCATGGAATCTTGAAAACTCCTTCACTGGAAAGGTCACCTGCTCTGTTCCATTCAGTAAGACTCAGTTCCTACTCATCAATTGATAATTCTCACTAGCTGTGCAGATACCTCAGATGGACGAGGGCTCGTGGCCATCGGGTGTGCCGAAGGAGTATGGATTGGCTTCAGACATGATTCACGATGTACGTGGGCACGTCCTCAATTACGTCACGCTTTCTCATGTCGTTGTAGCCATGCGACGAGTGCTTCATCTCAAGATGGTAACGCAATGTGCCATGTTAGAAGACTTTGGCATCTTTCTGGTTTTAGCTGATAAAGTTGGTATCTATCCAAAGTGTCGAGCCCGAAGCTGACATCTCTGCCAGTCCCTTTTCGCGTACCACATTGAGGCATTGGTTCCCTCGTCACCACAGAGCAGTCATGCCTCACAGACTCCTCAAAAACTAAACGGAAGCAAGGATGTTTTGTTCTTCAGCGTTGGGATGCTGCAGGGGCGCACATTACTCATCTATATGAGGAGAAAAGGCGTACGTCTTTCTCAGACCTACACCTTACTTTCCGTGACTCTGATTCTGACGTCTCTAGCTCGAGAGTATATTCCACGTCGTTGAACCAGTCGTCGATAAAATCAACGAAAAGGTCAAGTCTACACCTGCCATAACCTCACGATTCGGTTTCCGGACACCCAAGTCCGACTGGTTCCGACACTACAGGGAATTTTTCGTTCCCTCGGAAGCCTATGATGTAATTTTCCTAAAAGCTAAAATTGCTATTCTTTTCACGAAAGGGTTTGAGATCATGGATTTAATGGAGTACGTTGTTTATGGAACTATATGTCGATGTCCAAGCTCACGGATGTTACACTTTCAATAGCTTCAAAAGTAAAACTATTCCCACACTGAAGGAAGGCTTTGCACCCCTGGCCAAACGATGTGAAGGGTGCCGACCATTAGGAATGTTCAGGTCAAAGGAGCACGAATTCCTCCTATGCTATGATGGTCAGTGTCCATCGTTCATATATTATTGTATCACTCACGCGATCTGGTAGAATTCGGTCTCTACGTCGACAAACATGGAGAACCCAGTCGACCAACGACCGGTACTATCGAATGGGAAGGCACGGCCGAGCGTGTCGCCATCCACTCACCTTACATTCTCCTCTTCGACACGCGTTTCATCGAGGTCCGACATATCCAGACCGGCAGGCTGGTACAAATCATCCCTGGCCATAATATGCATTGCATTTGGGATGGTCGAGGTACGGACTTGGCGAGTGCCAACATCGCCACACCAGGTGTCGATGAGGAGCGTATGATCCAGGATGCACGCATCCACTCCGTTTCCTCCAACGACAGCATGTTTACGGGCCGTCACTCAAGAGCCGTAGCTCAACACGTATTTGAACTTGTCCCTACCCTCCCACTCTACCTACCTGGATCTCTTTCATCTCCTTCGACCGCTACTTACTTCCCCCGGACCTATTCTCCACCTCATTCGCCCCAGCTTCGGGCAAATCACTCTTTCAGTGCATATTCAGCGTCATAGTATACCATACATTTTTTGTGATATCATTTATGGAAGATCCTAATTTATATTTCAACGAACCAGATGGGACAGCACAGATAGCGATACAATACTCAAAACTTGGATCGTAAGTAGTCTCATTGAGGCGGGGGTGGTGGTGGCGGAGCAGGCTCTTGAGGAGCAGGGGCGGCAGGAGCAGCGCCAGCAGACGGGTTGGCAGGGTTGTAACCTTGAGCATCGCCTGCAAAATATTGACCGCCGTACGTCTGCTGTTGTTGAGAGGCCGCCCATTCTTTAAACTGGGGCGAGTTGACATCGTAACCATACGCGGCCCTGTGAAGACGATGTTTCAGCATACAGTAAAAAGAACCAAAAATATGACTGACCAATATTGCGCATATGCTTCAGCGCTCGCGGCATCCGTACCAGGGGCTGGGGGCTGGCCGTCTGGCGCACCACCAGGGGGCGGAGGTGGCTGATCACCGGGAGGCGGCGGAGGTGCGCCGGAGGGGGAGGCGGAGGTTGTTGACCATAGCCCTAGACGTAAAGGTCAGTTTGTTCATACTTCACGATACGTTGCCGATAAATCCCATGCTAGAGGTAAGCGGGTGTACAGAAATGGTGCACAGGAAAAAGAAAGGAGATACTCAAAGTATCAGTCCAAACAATGTAAAGTCAACACCTACCGCCATTGTGCTGTATGCAGCGTATTGCATCTGGGCTTGGTGTAGTTCCATTTGTTGTTGTTGGACTACGGTCGCCATCTTTGCGTGTTCGGCTCGAACGACTAGAAGTAAGTCTTCGGTCAGCACCTTGGCTCTCGCAACCTGACCTTCCTCGGGGCCGCTAAGTTTCAAGGGATTTTAGACGAAGAATGAAAAATTTGTGTAGTCGAGCATACGTTATATGAATGTAAAGGGGCTCATCGCTCTCTCGACCTGTATCAGGTTCAAGGAAAGCGGACCCAATACCCTTAACCTGGACACGAGTGCCTGTTTCTTGCTGTATGTATTTGACGAATTGGCCCTTGAAGAAAGTGAGACAGAATCGATCTACTACAAGACATAACTACACACACCTGAGGACCCACAACCTTTGCACGAATGTGAAAATTCCGAATGGACTCTAGACCAACAGGTAGTTTTTCTTCCGGCCATTTCCGCTAGATTCCACGTAAGATAGGAAATTGAAGAGTATATGATGAGTAAATCATACCTTCTCTCGCAGTCGGTCCTTCTTATCCTCGACAAGCGACCCAAGATCGATGGCGATGAGCTGATTGATGTAGTCAATGGCCTTTTGTAATATTTCTGGAGATGATGCCATGACATGAAGATACAGTGGAGGATCCTTTTCAGTTGCTTTGCTCCTGTCGGGATACCAGGTGCCCTTGGTGCTGACAGATGCGCCTGTATCTTCATGTATCTATAATTGCATGAGCCCTTGGCAACGAAAATAGAAAATAAAGCTGCGCACCTCCTGCTGGGTAGATCCCTTGGTCAACATATACCTATTCCTGACATCGTTAATGTCAATATCTTTCGTGTAGTCGGCTTCATGGGCGTCCTTGGCAAGACCCTCTGCGAACTGGGCGGCAATTTTGGCAGCGATAGCGGCGGCGGCGGCAGCTGCATCGACGGCAGTCTTGGTCTCTTCAAGAGCACCTCCTTCTGCTGCTGCTGGACCCGGCTGATCCCATTTTCGTTTGGAGGACATGGTCGTAGTTGGAAGGAAAGAGTAATTGGTCACGCTGTCACACTCCGGCAGCTTTTCATCATGACGCCTTCTTGAAAGTGCGCTATGTCGTCCTCGAAAAGGCCACGAGCGTCCGTTTCTCCGACCGTGTCGCCTTCGTCGTCGCCAGAGCCGGAGCCGTCGCACAAGGCATTGCGTACGACTGGTGCTGGTCACCCGCTACTCTGCACGCTGCCGCCGACGTGCAGCCATACTCCCACGCCTATCGCTAACTCGAAGGACTTGGAAACACATTATGCGACCTACCATGCCCACGTATGTGAAGAGAAAGGATGTTCATGCGTGTTTCCCGAGGCAAGGCTGCTGGAATTGGTGAGTTGCAGTGGCAACGTCGATTAGCGCTCTTCGTTGACGCCGGTACAGCACCAGACAGAATGCCACGATCCGTTGGCAGCCATTCGTAAGGAGCGGGGAGATAAGATTGTGAGCTTCGATTCTAAGTCCCGTTTTATTGCTCATTTCAATATTTTAGTTTGCTTGCCACCTCACGACGTGTCCCAAACTATTTCTGACCCCAAAGGCACGACGATTACATCTAATAAACGCGCATGGCTTTCCAAAGGAATACTTCTTTGCTGTCACGAATAAGGGCGTCGGAGGATTACTGAAAAAATGGGGTGAAGGCGCGAGTATGATACGCGGTGAATGGAAGAAAAAGGAGGAAGTCGATGATGATGACAACGATATTCAATCAGATAATGGAACAGCCGAAGAGCACGAAATCGAGGAACCCAGCCATGATTTACACGCCGGAGAGAAAAGTGAAGATCTAGACGCGCTGGCCGATTCGATGACCTCTCTTTCTCTGGTGCCCGAGTCGATACGATTCGGTCGTGGTGGGAAAGGTGGAGGGTTCCCTCATCCCCATCCCCCCAGCTCGGATTCGACTGACGGCCGGACACGACCGCGAGGTAGAGGAGGCCGGAGGGGAAAGCGTGCAATGTCCCGCTACGCGCCTGGTGGTGGACCAGAAGGTGGAGCTGCCATGGATGTCGATAGTGGGCCTTCAAATGGGCACCGAGGCTTCCCTAGAGGAATAAACCGTGGCTTCGTTCCTCGTGCACGCGCTCGAGGTTTGGTGCCGCCGCTACATGCTGTATCAAGAGGTGGACCAGCGAGAGGCAGAGGAGGCGCTGCCTGATGATTTAGGATATTTATTCACGGTTTGAAAACCCACGAATCTGTCTGTAATAATATCGAATTATAAATGTCCAAGCCAGTACAAATCACCTGCCGATAAGCCCATTAAAGCAAAGGTATAAGAGCTGTTATGCGCTGGTCAAAATGCAAGCGAAACTGTAGCCAGAATAGAGAATAAAATTTGACCGTCGGCTTTACCATTAAAGGGAATACCGACGCATTTTGCTGTGGTCAAAGTATCATACGCTATTCACCCGTATTCCGCGGTTTTTGCCTGATACAAAATAGCCGTTTACCAGGAGTGATACATACGGTAAGTCCACTGTGCCCTGGTGTTTTTCCGTTTCGTCAGCAGCGGTATCGTCCTGCCGTCCCGAGTTCCCGACTGTCAATCCTATCCCTGTGCTCGCCGTGTCCGAAGGTGGCGAGCTTGTGGCGGCTCGTGTTCAACTGTGATCCACAGAATTTATAAATTCCTGGTACCTTCAATTCACATTTCTCATTATCAACATGCCCATCCGAGTCAGGCAAATTCAAAGAATACTTCAAGTTGTACTGTGCAAGCCTGTGCGAAACATTTATGAGGTTAGTGATGAGACCTATGTCTGCTTGCGGTGATGGATCAGAGCTTGCGCGAAGTCTTGAGGGCAATGGCATAGGCAGTGATCCCATGCGAATGATCATGATTCATGACTGGATTATCGGTGTTACTTTGAGCACATTGGCATGGGCAGTCCATTCGTCAGACACATACTATGTGGTTGATTATGCTATCAATCCGGAGATCTGTATGTCCCATGAAATCCTGGGAGGAAGGTGTGTAGACATAAAGAATATCAGGTTGTAGAGCGCAAGTCGCCTCGGAACTGGTCAGACTTTAATTGGCAGACTTTGAATCATCCGCTTGATACCTGATATTTTACCTCGATATTCACACATACGGTGGATATGATATTGCCATATCGGAAACTCGAGTGCTACAGATGCATCTCAAGGGATAGAATTCTTCGAAGTGGACATCTAAGACGTCGGTGTGTATCAGTTGGAGCAAGATAAGTAATGGTAAAGATCAATGCTCGATCTAACAAAAGAGAGGCACTATTTTCACATTCTTTTATAGAACATGACCTCACCATCGTCGTAGGGCTCGGCGAGCACAGGGATAGGATTGACAGTCGGTGATTGGGAGTCTGGGACTGAGGAACTGGTCGCTGGGAAATCGGGACCCCGCGCACGTGTGCACAACGACGCTGACGAAACATGACAGGGCCCAGCCGTATGTATTCCTATCTCCTGCACTTGTTGTAGCCGTTCAAATACATAATCAACAATACAATACCTTTGCTTTAGTGGGCTTCACAGGTGATAAATAAGAACAGATGACAACATCAAGACTTTTCCGGATAACTGCTAGTCCTTTTGGAGTACCCCCATCCACCAAAATCTCTGAAACGCGATGAAAATGATAGTTGCCGACGCGAAGATGCATACTTTTCGGATCGCACGTTGTTCGACACGAACAAGTTTGGGTCAAACCGATTCGGTACAAGAGGTGTGCGAACTTCCGTGTCATATATCGATGGCTCGGGGGGAGATAGCCCGCCAGAGGCAACCGTGGCGTCACCAAAAGACGACGACCGTGAAAGCGTGACACCTCTTTGCTTCCTACCCCTCCACCATATGACGCTCAGCGTCACAACAACAACAAAAAACACAATGACTCCAGCCACGACACCGGCGATGGCCCCAGCAGGTATTCCCGAACCCGAAGTTTTATGCTTGGAGTGATGACTCGGACTTGGAGGAGAAGCGCTTGCTTGGGGCTGGGGGTAGAGATACGGTTTGTCGGATAGCGATTCGAAAGATGGATTATAAACGATGTAGTCGAGCACGAAGGACTGGTTGCCGGTCACATTTGTCACGTTGCACACCAGGGTGTGGGCGCCTGGCCCGAGCCCATCCTTTGTAAAGTATAGGTAGTTGGCTGTGTCTTCCTCCTTCGGAGCCACGAACGATGACGTCGAGCCGTCCACGCTGAATGTTACCGCAACGGTACCTTCGACGGATTCGTGTATGCCATAAACATACACGGCGGTACCTGAGCACATTCGTTGTTAGTGAGGAAGTAGGCACCATCCCATTATTTACTCACCAGCGAATTCGAAGGAAAACGTATCACCCTCTGTCGTACTCACCGTCGTACCACCACCAAAAGGTGAATATAGCCCATCATCCAGTGATTGGTTATTCCTCGGTTCCCAGCCTGGAGAATACTGAATTTCCCCGCTACCAGAGTCGTCGATTACGATGGATGAATTGGCGAGAGGTGTCGAAGGACCAGCCTCGATGAGGACATAATTCAACTGAGTACCGTTCGCTAGCCCACTCAGGTTGACCGTGTGAGGCCCATCTGCTAGTGGCGGCGACTGATACCACCGTTCATATTGATTTTCATCCGGATTCGGTGCATCCTCAGGCATTTCGCCATCAATGCTGACTTTGAATGGCACGTCCGGCGCACTACCAGCAAACGCTATCCAAGTACCTGAAAGAACACCGTCACCCTCCGAAAGAACCCAGTCCAAATCACGCACCACTGAAAGCTACGGATATGCTGCCGTCTTCGCCAGCATCCAGACAGTGGGAGTTTCCGTAGTTGGAAAGCTCGGCATTCCATGGCCCGTCGTAGGAGATTAGAGGATCAGAGTCGTTCAACCGCAGAAAAACGCTCGACATAACAATGGGAGAGTGGGTCTGAGGGTGTGAGAATCAGCAATAGAAAGGCCCGCATTAATGAGACGAGACGATGGGTAACGCATCTCGTTGATATGATGCCCAGAGGGAACAGTGCGATCCTATATATAAAGCACAGTTGATATCTGTCCGTGTCCTACCCACGCAATACAATTGCAATCAAAGTTGTACCATGTCAATTGGTGAAATTGTTCCGGTCACCAACTGCCGTGCAAACATTTGAATCAATCATGTTGTGGATGTGGATAGACGAGGAGTGCACAGCGAGGATCGTCCCAGTGCACAGCGCTAATTATGATCACCTGGTATACTGCGATCTTGTCCTGACTGCGACACTTGTCATGAAAACCGTGTGACGGACCGTGGTGTTCGTGGAGAATTAAAGCGGACTGTTGTCGTTGTTCATAGAGTTTCGGGCCGATCTTCCGGCACGACTTGATCATGATCGAGCATGGCTGATGTCACATGGTTGCAAGCAGCGGGGTGTGCCATTGACCAACTGCTCGAATAAGCATCGGAATGACATGCAATTATCTGAAAGCATATGGATATTGTACAGGTACGAAAGCAGGGATAGCAAAGGAAGCACTAGCACTAGGACAGCATTAATCAATGTTTGGTATAATTTTGAACGGTCTTCTTCAGCAGGGTCAACATCAACTTCTGCCTCATTGGATCCTGAGGCAGTTCGATCTTGCCCGTGGCCAAGCTGTACAGATACGCAAAATCAGCTTGAGCGACTAGGGGCAAACGAGACGTCGCCCGCTGGGACTGCTTCGCCTCAAGTCGTTCTTTGAACTGCTGTGCGAACTTCTTGGACACAAGGTCGGCACGTTCAACAACCTCCAAGGGCACGCCGGCAAGGTTGGCAACATGCGTTCCGAAAGATGATGTAGCCACACCGTCAATCAGTTTGTATAGGAAGACAATCTGGGATTAAAAATGTCAGAAGTGATATCAACGATGAAAGACGGGAAAGACGGACATCGCGCTTCTCCTCATCCACGATAGTTGACATGTACATGTTTCGAATATTAGGATGATATCGGAAATCGTCCGTCAAAGAGCCGTAATGAGTAGCAAAGAAAGAGAGAGGAAGGGTATGCGTCGCGAGCTCGTGTAGAACAGCCTACAGTAATGAAATCTTAAGCTGAACAAAATCACAGATAAACATGGACGTACCGATGCAATAGCCATGCCATCCTTCAGAAAAGATTAGTGACCTTACTAGCGCAATAGCGGAAAAAGTAACATACGTATGTGGATGTCCCTCGTCCCAGTTCTATTGATTAACGTCAGAAGGAGAGGGGTATGAGGAATGAGTTCATACCATCTAAGATGACAAATGATTTGGGCGTAGCATCGCGAAGAATCTTGCAGCATTCATCAAGTTCAACCTTGAAAGTACTTGCGTTGGAAAACATATTGTCATAGGCACCCATTCGGGTCAAAATCGCATCCACTGGACAGATACTGCTCCGCGGTCAGAGCGCGTCGAACAAAATGATGATTTCCACAAACCGAGCTTTTGCCGCAGGAACAAGCATCCCGAGTTGTGCCATGATCTGAGGATGCTGTCAACAAAGATACGAAGAAGTGTAGTACCATGCGTACTATGCCGGTGGCTGTCATGCGCATCACCTAGAAACACCATTTTCATGAGCTCTGCTACCCCATGTGACAGACAAAATGCTCACCGTGGACTTTCCACTACAAAACAGACGCGCACACATGGTCAGCCATCAAAAGATAGTCAGTGAGAAACAGGACACCCACGCCATGTTCGGTCCTACCGGTCTTATTAGATCGGATATCGCACATAAGAACGGGCGTAAGCTTACCTGTAAGCAACGCAATCCTACCGGCGTCACCCCCAAGCCTAACATCATTCGGAATGAAACTCTTCATATTGGCGCTGATTGCCAGCGTCGGGTGCCTCAAGTCCTTGAAATCCACAAATGCCGAATCACCCTCCACGAGTTCTGGCCTGCACACAGGTTCACCTAAAACGCTTGATGACTTGGCCAAACTGAATAGACAATCCAGTTCAGCAAACACGCGGATCGCCCGCAACCAGATACCGCGATCAGAATCAAATTCTTCAAAAACGCGATTCTTGAATGCTTTCATGATCGTGTTACGGGTTTCCCTGGCTTCTTTCAGGGCGCGAACGGATTTTTGTAGACTGCTGACGTGCCACCGGGTCTTGGCCTGCACGGGGACCGTAAGAAAGCGTTTTAAAATGTAGGGTGAGCGCTTGAGCTTACTTTAGTACCGCCATTCTTTGTCCAATCCTTGGGAATATCCTTTTGGCCGGCGCTTGTTTCCACAAGGTAGATTTCCTTCTCGACCATTAAGCCCGACGAGATGAGTTGATCTATAAGACCCGACGCACCTTGTTCCCGATGGCGCTATGCCACCAGTTTAACTTGCACCTGCAAAAGATCTAAGCACAGCACCCCCCAGGATTCGAAGATAAACACATACCCGACTTTCTTCTCAAACTTCTTGAGCTCACCATCAAGTTCTTCTTCGAGCTCTGCGATCTCGGACATGATCGTATCGTACGCTTCATCTTTGCCGTCTTGCGGAACCAACTCATTAGCGTCTGCGATATAATCAGATCATGTAGAGGATGCGGAAGAGGCGAATCAGCGACCTTTTTCTGATGGCTTGACATACATAGCCTCTACGTTCTTGATGTTTTGCAGCAAGTCCGGAGCATTCCGAAGGAGGCCTTGAATGGTCTTCGACTTGAACTTCTCGGAAGTATCGGCGAGACTGTTGAAACCGCGGCTGAGCCTCTTGAATGCCTGTGAAAACACCGTCAGACATTGTTGAGCAAAACATCTGCTTCTTTTAACTTACACCCAGAACCTTCAAGAAATCTTTGACTTTGCAGCTCTTTGCATGAATACGAGACACGATGCGCTCCAAGTCAGGAAGGCCTTTGGCAACCTCGGTGAATTCCTGTTCGAACGTTGGGTGATCCATAATGTCCTCGACGGCATCTAGTCTTGCGTTGATATCGGATACTTCCCGTAGAGGCATGCACAGCCATATACGGAACAGCCTCTTTCCTGAAGAACAGAGTAAGCGGATGCCGCGAAGGACCTTTTTCAAAAAGAACTACCGAAAGGAGTGATACAGCGACTCAATAGCTGAAGAAGCGACCCTTCCGATGTACTCTCGTTATTAAGTAACACCTACTAAGAATTCAACAACTTTTCGGAGGATATCAAGAAACGGTGCAAACCTCAATATGTGCCAATGTCTGTCCGTCAAGAACCAGACCCTGGCCTCTTTTCATTGGATCGTAAACATTGAAATTCTTCATACTGAGTATATCTTTGTCTATGTTCAACTGTCGGAGGTACCTGGACCACATGTGGATCAGTACAAGTAACCCGAGGAGTCACGCGCCAGCGAACAAACCAAATCATGGCACCAAGTGCTTCAATCGGAGGCTTCGAACCGGCCATCTCTCTTATTGGCTGAGGAACAGCCCTGGGTAAAACACTGCCGTCGTCTTCGTCCATATCACCCTTATCAGCAGGGTACAAACTCGCTAATTCTTTCATAGTGTCTTCGTAGTCAAAACCTTCAACTTCACGTAGACTTGTCCATAAGCACGCAGCAGGAAGGACAGCTTTCAGTAGTCGTGTCGTTGAGACAGATAACTGCCCCTGCATACGCATATAAGCTAGCAAAAGGCATAGTTGACGCGTAGAACTTACTTTCGTGAACAACATCTCTTTAGGGCGAATCTGCCTCATCAAAGTTTCCAGTTTGGTGCGACAGATATCGTCTTGGAAAACGCTCAAGTCAAACTGTGACGTCGCGCAATCCAAGACACAAACGCCAAAGGTGTTATTCGATCCGCCGTCGGACTCGACTTCTCGGATTGAAATACAGTGACCGGCATGGTCATCCGTGAGCATCGCAGGATCAACGAGAGTACCATTAGTGTAAACCTTGTTCAGCTCCCTAGAGTCGGCATCAGACAGTCGTTCCCTCGGTGATAGAGTAGAACCCACCTTCTGACGATCTTTTCTTTCTCGCCACCTTTAGGTTTACCCTTGCCTTTATCGGTAGCTAGACGCATCTCGGCTCCGAGAGCAGTTTCAGCCTGATCTACGCGACCGACTTTGTATCCTTTGCCCAGGAATTTGCTACGCAGATGATTTTTAGAGGAAGGTGATTGCATCATCCAAAAAGAAACATACGCCGCCCAAAATTCGAAAGACATTTCCGGAACGCCGACCTGGCAATCCGTCAACATCATGGGGCGCAGCCCAAAGGGAAATCATTTACCATCGACATCTTGACTCTCTGGGTCAGTTTCAAATCGAATTCCTGATGGCCAATACGAGCATCATCTTCATACAGCTGAATCAAACACAATCAAAGTCTGACTTGTTTGAAATCAAAATGATAATACCTCGAAGAATTTTCTAACACATACGATGAGTATTTGTTACCCCAAGAGATAAGCTGCACTCACCCTTTTTGAAAGAACAGTATCTTTATGAGGGTGAGATTTCGAGCTCACATGTCAATTACCCATAGCACTCACAGTGTCGTAGTGATTTTGCTTGATTTCCCAAAACTACGGAATCATTAGGTCCGTACATTATACAGATTAAGTAAATCCATACCTGTTTCTCGAATGGCGTGAATTCTTTCCACACACGGTTTGGGATGTAAAGCGTCCGAGGGTCATACTTGGGATCGCCAGGTCTATGTCCATCTTTCTGCAAGACATCGAGATCTGTCAATCATAGGACTGCGAGGGATGGGGAGATCTCACATCTTTGACATCCGCCAGGAACGCGTAAGGATCTTCGCCGGACTTTTTCTCGTTCTTCTTGTCCTGCTCTCGTCGTTCTGCGGCTGTCAGGAAAGAAAGGTTACCACCAGACGCTGCAGTGGACGTATTTTTCGACGAGGATGCTTTCTTCGGAGCAGGTCTCGACTTCTTTTTCTTCCCACTGTCCTCATCTTCGTCGTCGAAGTCAGTATCTGGTCCAAGTGAACGACGAGAAGCACCGGAGCTGCGCGACTTGACGGATTTGGCGTCGTCGTCTGAGTCGGAGGGAGCAATGAAGTCATCGTCATCCGAGGACGCCGTTGAGCGTGAACCTGCGTAAATGCCAATGAGTACGCATTGATGAGTCGGGGATTGTTAGCCAACCTTTCTTTTTGGGTGATTTCTTGAAATGTGTCAGCCGCTTGGAGAAAGATGCAGTGACTACTTGATCCTCTTCGTCGTCATCTGACGGAGGAGCAGATAGTCGAGGCTTCTTAGCGCGACCTAATAGAGGTTAGCATGTTGAAAGACATTGAATGGTGGTTTACTTTTGCTTTGCAGGGGCGATGATGGCGGTTCGCTTCCTCCGGTTGTGGAAGAGGCTCGGGTTCCCTCGTCGGAATCGTCTTCATAAGCAAGTTTCCGTTTCCCTCCGCCCTTCTGACAGTCAAGGTCGTGCGAGATAAAGAAAGGCAAAACACATACGGAAATACGGCTCCTTTTTCTTGGTGCATCCTCCTCCTCAGAAAGCATATCCACATCAATGGGGTCGCTCGTCGGTGGTGTATCCTTGATACTGCCATCTCCAAAGGATGACACCGATGCAGATGAGTTTAATACGCGTATGTCTGGCTTGGTCGACTCTGGAGTTCGCAGATTTTTTGGTTTCGATTTAGACGCGCTCGTTGCCTTCAAAGCAGGCTTAGACGCGTTCGATTTCGCCGGTGTCGCGTCTGGGCCTTTAGATAGCCACCCCATAAGGCTTTTTTGCTTCATGTTTTCAGTGGATGGTTTTGCCTTTGGGGGCATGGTGAGTGGTAGAGATAAAGAGCAAATAAAGAGACGCGTTGATGCCATTTATTTGTGCAGTGGCGGTGCTCACTATTTGCCTTCGTCGGCGCATATAAATATGAGAATGGAAACACACCCTCCGCAATAACCATCGAAATAGATTCACAAAATACGTTCATAGTACTTATGTTTTTATTGATGAATTCATGTATTCAAATGCTCAGCCGCGCAAGGACATCCACCCTGTCACATATGTCACGTCACGCTTTCTTGCTTTTGCTCTTCCATGATACGCTGAAGCGGCCTACGCTTCAATGAACACCGGAGCGACGAAGCAGCTATGGACTGGCTTTCGCTGCCTGCATCCTTCTCCTCGTGCCATATCTTCCTGCGGCAACCGAATTCTTCGTGATAAAAACTCAAGTATAAACGCGTTTGTCTGCACGAACGATACGGTGGAACCTTCTTCGGGAGATCATTTCCCACTAGGGAATGTTACTATCGGGGTCAAGGACAATATTTGCACCTCCAAGCTTCCCACAACATGTTCATCTGCGATACTGCAGGGTCTGTTTCTCACGAGACTGTCCTTATGTGCACTCATTTGTCTTCGCGCAGGTTTCGCGCCCCCGTTTGATGCCACGGTCGTCAAATTATTGGAAGACGCAGGTGCTGTAACCCTTGGAAAGACTAACTGTGACGAATTTGGAATGGGGTCCGTCAGCTAGTTCTCGGCCGGCCCTTCTGTACTCAAGCTTCCATAGCTCTCTAAATGTACATTCAATCCATGGATCAGTTGTCAATCCCTTCCAACACCCATCGTCTTCTGTCGCTTGGGAAAACCGTGAACGCCGATCAGCCGGGGGAAGTTCTGGAGGCAGTGCTGCGGTCGTCGCTGCCAAAATGTGTGACGCGTAAGTTCTGTGCGTTATACACGGCCGAGCACGGTTCAACCAGATGAAGTGCAATCGGCACAGATACAGGTGGTTCTATTCGCTTGCCTGCCGCGTACTGTGGCGTCGTGGGGTTAAAGCCGTCCTATGGGTTGCTGAGTCGATGGGGCGTCGTATCCTACGCAGATAGTCTGGACTGTGTCGGGATCATCGCAAAGGACATCGGCACAACGAAACGGGTTTTCGGTGCGTCGGCCGCCTGCCATGGAGAAGTCATTATTCATCCTCTCTGAAGATGTTCTCAATGTACACGATGAACGGGACCCCACCAGCACAAACCGATCAACCAGACGTGACGCCTCTCACGCCGTTGAGATTCAACTGAAATCTTGGGGCGACTTAAAAGGAAGAAACCTCCATGGAATAAAGATAGGTATACCCGAGGTTTATAATCACTTATCCGTACATGTTCGGTCCAGATACTCATTGAATATGTCCAGGAATATTTTCCCCTTGAATTGTCGGGTTCTGTATTGAGCAATACTCGAAGCATTATTGCCTCGATGAAGAGCCTAGGTGCTACGATCGTCCCTGTGTCTTTGACATCTACGTCGTTCGCTCTCAGTGCGTACTATGTCATCGCCAGTGCAGAAGCAAGCAGTAACCTGGCTCGGTATGATGGTATCCAATACGGCATGTGTCAACATTGCGTTCAGATTGCCGTATCTGACTGACAAATTGAATTAGGATTGCATATCAAGCCGCCACTCGGAACGGACCTAACAAAGACTTCAAAAATCTATGCACATACTCGGTCAAAAGGATTTGGCTCTGAAGTCCAAAAACGAATCCTCCTAGGGACTTACTCTTTAACCGCCGAGTATGTCTCCATTTGATGGGTCTTATGTTCTATCACTAAATTTAAGACTATCCCTAGTTCATTTGATAATTACTTTCTTCAGGCCCTTCGAGTACGCCGACTAGTCAGGGGCGACTTCAATCGTGTTTTCCGTATGCCGAACGTTCGACTTCCAAATCAAATCCCCAACGCCGACGGAGTCGATGTATTGATGCACCCATCGGCCATTCGTACCGCTCCTCTTCTAGATGGAGAAGATTCGTCTGGCTTGGAGGCGTACGTACAAGACGTGCTGACTGTGCCAGCGTCCTTGGCTGGTTTACCCGCTATTAGCGTACCAATAGTCAACAAGGAAGGTGATGGGTGGCCGGTGGGGATCAGTGTAGTCGGACAGTGGGGTTCCGATGATATGGTTATGAAAATTGGAGAAGTAATCGAGTCCCTCAATTCTAATCTTTGATATTCATCCAGCGCTATCGGTGTGGCGTTGTAAGTGGGGCTACATGTCAGGGTTCATCTACGTGCTGAAAGACGGTGTTCAAGATATAATCGGCATCCAATTCGTTGCCATGAGCTCAAGAAATTAAGGAAGACGGTCAAAGAGGGCCGCCATTTCTTCCTGAAAGATATTCACTTTCTCTGCTGCTTCTCTTCGCAGCGCCGCCCAACGATCTCTCAGCGTATCAAATTCGTCTACCTTGCGTTTCAGCCCATCTAGCTCGTTTCGTATCTCTACCAGTCCTTCATCCCCTGGCAACGCGTAGTCGATGGGCGTGCGTGGTCCTGCAATATCTTTCTCTTGCCCAAGCTCTAGCGGAGGAACGACCTTGTCAAGCGTCGAATTGATGCCTCTCGGAAAATGCTGCAACCGAGACGCCACTGCCCTGCTCCTCTTCTGCGGAGCCGTATCCTCGTTTGCCTCGCGAAGACGCTTCAAAGAGCGTGGCGAGCGATTTTCAAGGTGTTGAATCTCCAAGTCAATGTGATTCTCTTCCTCTCGGGACGAATTGGAGCTTCGCCTCCTTTTCTTTCGGGGATGACTCTTTTGCCCTCTCCGAGTGCCTTGCGATGGAGGTTCGGAATCACTACCAGCAATAGTGCATCTTGTTTGCCGAAACATGCATTCTCGGCACCGTTTTTGTTTTGGAGAGCCAGTGTGCTCGCAGGCCCATCCACCCTTGGTGCACTCGGTGCACTGATGCAGAATTTTATGAGTATGGTCTTCAATTCACTGATACAGAACCTTACCGGGCTCACAGTCTTCACCGGGATAGCATCCCACTCTCTGATATCCCTCGGACCGATCTTGGTTCCTTTAATATCCCTAGCTTCGGTCGCACGGATTCCGGCGAATACCATGCGGCACCATATTCTTACATCTGTTTGTTCCTTCGCTATCTCCCGTTCTTCTGGAGAGACAAAATAAAGCTGAGCAACGAGCTTTCTTATTCCCTCATCATCCAAGGTCCGTCCTCGATCTAAATTTTGGAGGAGGTGCAAGTACTGGATGAAGACGTTCAGCGCCTTGTATCGAGATTGTGTTCCGAGGTGATCAGATTTACGACTTACCTCTTTGTATTCTTCCGAGAGTTCTTCATCATCTGAATCAGATTCATCTCCATGATCATCGATGATCATGTTTTTTCTTGGTCTTGTCGAATTATCGGGTGCACCGGTTCTCCCGGTCAGAGTACATCTTTTCTGACGAAGAACGCATTCTTTACATCTCAAGATCCTATCCATGCCCGTGTATTCACACGGATAATTGGATTTGACACATTCGCTACACTGTAGAATGTGTCGATTTCCCGGTCATTGTCCTGGAAAAGAGGACCCACCGGAATTCGTGCCTTCACAGGGACGATGTCCCATCCCCGAACATCAAATTTCATAATCCTATAGCCCACCAGCTTGCGCGCCGCCGTGGGTCGTGTACTCGCGAAGACTAGACCACACCAGACTCGAGGATCTGTCTGCTCTTTTGCCATAACTTTCTCGTCTTTGGTGAGTTGACCAAAATGGAAAATGAGTTTTCGGGCGTCTTCGTCGTCTAGTTCTCTTCCCGCATTGTATTGGTAGAGTAGCCCGAGGTACTGTGCAAAAACCTCAGGATGGAAGAATAATTGGGCGGCCTTTAACCATACCTTGCGGTAGTCGTTGGATCGACCGGAAATAATATTTTCGTCCGAGTCTTCAGAGCTGGAGACAACAAGGCCCCCGCGACCAGAAGACGCGTCCTTGCTAGGTGTCTTTACCGCCAGCATAGGCCTTGAAGTCTCTGGATTAAATCGCGTTGCTCTTACAACGTCCCCTGGCTCGAAAATCTCCTTCGAATTCTTCTCAAGAAAATGGCGGCCCTTGAGGATCTCCCATTCCTCGTCACATAAACACAATGACTGGAAAAACGCTGCCTGTAGTCAAATTAATACGAGAGAATTTCGCAGCTTTAGAAGTCATATCTCTTACTCTGGCCTGGACGAGACATCGATGGTTTTCCAGACACCAAGGCTGATTCTTGAGTTCGTCGTAGGCATGTATCAAGTCAGGAATTCTTGCACAAATAAATTGGACGACATGTTTTGGAACCGTTAGAGAGGTAGAAATTTCGACACCAAGGGCACCGAATTTCATAGTGTCGGTGGGGAGAAATAATGAGTCGGTCCCGACGGGCAACATTTCTAAACGGGCTTGTCTCGCTCACGGCATCCCACACCTTCGGAACCTTCTTGTATCATTGACAAGGTGTTAAGCTGACTCAGAAGCAACGATCAGACTGTAAATATATATCAGGCAGCAACTAACTAATACAGTCCACGTTGTAAAAGGTCATGCCATCGTCATGTTAGTAAGTGTGGCAGTCATAAAGTAACCAATATCCATCCAGTTTCATCAGAACACGTATTATCTCTCGTATCGATACATAACATCTTACACAAATTTCCTTCCACCCTTGCGTTGCACTAAGTACTGTCTCGCGACCGCAAGGCATATCGTGCCGGAGATGATCACAACCTAGATGTCGTAAGTAATCCACCCAAAAATGCAAAGTTCACACAGGGTACTCACGCAAGCAAAGAGAAGGGGTCGCCACCATATATACTCTGGGGATTTCAGCAGTGCCCCAGCGATTGGATTTCCGGTCAAGAGGCCGAGCCCGATGAAGAAGCAAGAGATGCCTATCCGGAGTCTATCATATCTCTCAATAAGCACGCTCAGAAACAAAACTCCAGGCTTTACCCTATATCATCCAAAGTAGGGCTGTGAGTGAACGACGCAACAGCCGGCGTCGCCACAGTTAAGAAAGCCCCAGAGAAGAATCCATACAGCACTCCGAAGACCGCCATACCTGCAATAGTATGTACCCCGAGCAAGGCCCAAACCAAGCTTCCCGTTATGAAACCACTTGGTATGATAACTGATGGTAATGGCAATCAGCGAAAGGCTCACGTGAGGTCCGAATGACGCAAAACGAACCTGTGAATGGGCCGTACTTGTCGGCCAGGAGGTTGGGAATGAATCGTCCAAAGAGCGATCCAGCATTCAAGACCGGAAGCTGCACGCCCCCGAGTCAGAGGTACGGTAACGTCGGTAATGAGGCGAGAAATCGTACCGTCCATGTCAGGAAACTAGGATCGACTCCGTGAAGCTCAGCAAACACTTGTAAATAAAAGACTGCGAGCCGCGTTCATGATGAGTTGCGAGTTGTAGGAGGTAAAACTAGACGTACAGGGGATGAAGAGTCCCCAGAACCCTAGTGTTATCCTAGACGACTATCAGTCTGACGTGATTCGGAAGATGGCGGAAAATGCTTACCCAACCACGGTCAACCAGTACGGGAAATCGTATAGAATCTTATCCATATCGATGGGTGCGCGTATCCGAGGTGGGACTGCCAAATGACCGTCAATATCCAGGAACTGCTTCGGAGATGAAGAGAACCCACGTCTCGGTCGCATTAGTAGGTTTGCAAGCGTCAAAAGGAAGAGGTCTATGAATGCTATGAAACTAGAAGCCAATTTAGTATAATATTACTCTGATATGGAAAGCTAGACTCACCGAACCGCCCAAGGGAATCCAAGGCCAGTTTTATCAAACACCTTGTTCAGTAGAATTGGGTAAATGATGGCGCCCAGAGCGCCACCTTCATAACGCTTCGTCACCAGATACCATCGGAAGCAATGTTCAATTCATACCTGACACCACGAATCCCATCGCCACGGCTCTCCTCGCCCGGAAATAGTGTGATAACACGCTAATCGAAGGTATGAACATGCAGCCCATCCCAAGCCCCATGCCAAACCCTTGCGACAGCAAGGTTTGATAGAATTGGTGGGGTTGCGTCAAGGATAACATGAACGAACTGCGAGACATACGATCAGATTTAAGCTTCATTCGCGATTGGGGCATTCGACGTACGAAAATAGGAAGAGAAGGCTTCCACCCAGCATGAGGTGATGAAAATATCCTTGATCGAATAGTTTACCCGATAGCAAACCAAGGGAGAATAATAAACAGAGCTGCACGGAGCCGATCCAGCTTATTTGTGAATTAGAATGCTCGGATAAAGAGGTTCTCTGTAAAGCGTCAATTCCGAACAGACTCCGGATGAAATGGATACGCACTGTATAATAGTCTTGATACACTTAATGTATAGTTCAGTATCACATCCACATAGAAACACACCGTGCCCAACTTACCCCCAAAACTCTGGGAAAGTGACAATCAGCCTTCGCAGGAAACGTGGAAAGCGTAGATAATCTCACCTGAACATTTCCAAACGTGCCTAACGCGCAAAGTAAATATCAGTCTCGACACTCCGCTACAAGCTGAGCACATACACATCCCAACGAAAGCACTAATATCATTGTTCAATCGTAAATTCGATAAATTCGAAGAATTAAAATACGCACCCTCCACAGACCGTTGCCCAGCCACGGAGTGAGCCTTCAGGAAACTGAGGTAGGGCTTGTGCTTTCTGCTTTTCAGCATCGAGGTCGTCATCAGAAATTCGTTTATCAAGCTCCTCGTCACCCAGATGTGTCGCAGTAGGTGAAACAGCCATTTGTCGGTCGTCGGCATCATTTGCGCTGGCAGCAATGGAATCGCTAGACGGCGACACAAATCGTGACGACGGTGGCGAACTCATGATGGAGGGAGGGAGGATGATGGAGGAGGGGAAGAGAGGAAGGACGCTGACCGCAAGTCCTGGCACCAAGACGATGTAAATCACTTGGGCACGTCGTGGCAATTAGAACATTGGTTCATGGAATTGATAGGGCTCGGACATATTTGTCGAGTTCTATTCCTGATGCCCGAGGCACGTCCAAGTGTCTCGCGCCGGGAATCACAGAACACGTTCAGCTGCGAATTTCGAAAGGAGAAGAAGATGGCACTCGGCATCGGGTAGATCTGGTCCGACCAAGTTTAGTGATGAGATGGCCTCACTTGCGACGATAGAGACGGCCTTGCCAAACAGCACACACAGAACCGGTCGAGACAGCTTCCAACCGGAATTCATTCAATTGCCACAGCGGCGTAACGGGTGCATGGTATGATGGAAGCGACATTAATGCCGAGACAGGGAAATACCCGATCGTGGAATTGGAAAATGGGAGAGAACAGGTTGTCACAATAGTTGTGTTTTGTCGTATACATAACGTTAAAGGTCTTGTTTCTGATCACTATGGAACTGCAACTGCAAGCGATCAAGGACAAAGATCAAGTGACAGTGACTGACCAAGCATCACCCAGCGACAAGTCTGCAATGGTATCCACATGGCTCGCACCAACAATCCTTCTTCACTAATATACAGGCGTGCGCTACAACAGATCTAAAATTATCCAGGTATCAGTGCTGGGTATCGGATATGAGACGGCAGGGTTGCAATCCAGCTGCAGCAAAAAAAAATACATCAGTATGAAAAACCTCGGCGAAACCCCGCTGGTCCGCCCGCCGCGACGCAAATCTCTCACAGCGGTTGTACATAGCTAGCGAGCGCCCAACCTACCTCGCCATCACCTTTGTCCCCGTTCGCCACCCGTCTTACCAGCAGAAGATTGTCCGGGGCGTTCACCTCGTCGTCATCCACAAATAGTCTCAGCCCCTTGCTGATATGCAGTTTCGGATGCCCGGCCTCACGGAGGACTTCGTAAGCCTCACCGGGCCCCATGATCTTCAAAAACGGATACGAGTCGTAGGTGTATTCCTGCGACGGGGGTAAGAACGGGTACACCGCCTGCACCACGTACATCCCCGACAGCTCCTTCCTTCTGGTGCTCGTCCGACTCTTTATCGAAGAACTCGAAGGAGTCCCGGGTCTTCTGATCTTCTGCGATGGCACGGGGGAAAGAGGTTGAGGGCTTTCCACCACCCTTGCTGCGCATGCATAGTCATACCCGATATCATAATCGTAATCCGTGCTCGACTTGGTAGTTTTTGACTTGATGCTGGCACTCGACGAACTCATCAAAGGGATCGGTGACGAGACCCGCGGAATTGAGCCCGTAGAGGACGAACGTCGCGTAGGCGTCTTTCGCGGCCGTTCGACAATCCTGAAACGCGCCAGGACAGCATCGACTTCTTCCCAGCGTTCCCACCATACACGTACGGTGTCACCTGTCTGCAAGTCTTCCCCTTCTACGCTCAACATGTCCCAGAGATCCCGCCATGCAAGCCCCGCATCCAGCCAGTAGGCTTCTTGTACACGCGCAAGACGTATCACGCATCCCGACAAGACCTTCTCAGCCATGTTTACGTATTTGGGGAGCTCCTCAGCTAGTTTGGCGCGCAGCGCGAGATACTCGTTGGAGGCTTTAATTAGGTCAGGAGGCGGACGGTTCTTCTGCGAAAGAGGCATGTGGATAAGGTGTGTATGCAGAGGTAATAGAGTGTTCTGGAGGGTGTTTAGCAGGTGAAGGGGATTAGTGAGGGTGTTGCGGAGATCTGTGAGTGGGTTCATCAAGTTTGTGATGAGACGCTGGGACAATGTAGTGGTAAGAGGCAATAAAACATTCGTGATGAGACCCATAAAGGCGCCGAATGAATCAGACTGAACCTCCCCATTCAAACCAATGACACTGGCAAAGGACAAAGAAAAGAGACGGAGATGATTCGTCGCTGCTGCCACAGAATGTGACCAGCCAAGGGTGTTCTGTGCGAGCTCGTTGGCAAAGGACTGTATGTGCAATATATGCGTATGAAGTCGTGAAATGAGCTGACTCTCATCGGAATCGGGCGGTGGCGGTCGCCTGCGACTGATACTCTTGATGCGAACAAGGAGATCTTTGTTCGTACGCTTCAAAACATCCTTGACGACCTCTGTGCGCCGTCGCTCCTCGTTGACGCGTTGAGCGACCTCCTGCACGGCATCCCTCGCGAGACGGATGTTTTCCTTGTCCGGGTGATCATCCGGAGTCTCTTCAAGAATCGTGGTAAGGAGAAGGGGGTACTTCAGCAGGCGCTGGACGGGCTTGATGAGCATAGAGTGCAGGTCCCAAGCATGAGACAGCGAGGCAGCAATGGTGCGTGTCTGGGCGTGGTATGCGGTGAGTGCCGGGGTCACGGGTAACGACTGGAGATGGCTCGACGCCGTGTCCTGGCGAGATATGTAGAGCTTATACGGGCGCTCCATCTCAGGTATTATCTTGAGGAATAGGTCGCCAACGTTGTCCTCATCGAGAGCTATTTGCAGCGCATCGCAAAAGTCGTTGGCGAACACCGCCAGATCAGCGATGTTGCTAAAGACAATCCTAGCGTCTTCCGGCGTCATGGGTGGCGAGTCCATCGCCGACGACGATGAGGACGAAGCTAACTCTATGTCTTGTCCTGCACCTCATTAATGAAAGAAAATCGATAGCCGTCGTTCACGCACCTCTTGCCAACGGCATGTGTACCTCCCGTACCAAAACCAAGTCAGAGGCATACGCTCTCTCCGATGCGAGCAGCTCCTGCAGAGCATGCTGTCTCTTCGTCGTCGGCCGTGGTGGCTCGGATGAATGTTCAGCGGCGGAAGAGGACGGCGAGCCCATCGTGTTGGTTACTCTCAAGTTACGTTTCTGCACAAGCGCGTGTTTGATCGTGGGACTCCAAATTTTGCCTTGTACTTTCTTTTAGTACTATGCAAGTGGCTCTATGAAAGGCTTTCCAGTGGCGCCTTTGAAGCTTCAAAACGTTGAAAATATTCAATCAGCGCCTCTACGCCGGTCTTCCGAATTGTTGAAATCGATTGAAGATCGCCCGCAGTTTGTGCAGGGTTGCGTATGACACTTACATGATTCGACAACATTTACAACTAAAAGTACTTAGTCTATCGTTAAGAAAAAAGAGGAAAAGGTTCCGCGGAAGTATTTTATTTTGCTCACTCACTTACCAGCCAGCATGCTTTGTTCCCAATTAGTAGCAGTAGCTGCAAAGAGCACAAAGGCGTGAAATGCACTCATCAAATAATTCGCTTCCTTTGAGCTTCTTTTGGCACTAGAGCCTCGACGTCGATGGCGGAAATCAGGAAGGGTAATGAGGTCAAGCAGTCACAAGTAGCAGAGCTTCGACACAATGGCGGGAGAAGGGACGTCATCCACACACATTTGCATGACGGGACCCAGAGTACATACGTACGTAGAATCTTCAGTTACAGCAGAGCCGAGAATGCAAGATAAGCAACAGATTGCGCGATGATAGGGCCCCAAGTTTTTGAAGTACCGGCACAATGACCTGAAATCTTTGTAGTCTGCCAAGATCATTATTACTGGCCACTTGAGCTCACCGACACGGAGTAAAAGGTCATGATGCTCGAACTGATAGCGCTGGCGCCCACTTGGGCGCCTGTAGGGTTCGATAACAGGAACACAACCGTGACATCAAGCCACCGAGAAGCAGCTGGACGTACATGAAACCATCGCCTCGCATGCAAAGAGTTCCGGTAAGGGATATGAGAGCCACAAATTCGGAGGAGGGCACGTACTCGGTGTTCACGGGTAGTCCGGTAACAAGGAACGATGAAAGGCGATGTCCCAATAACGTTCACGCCGATCCGATTCGAACGTAAACTCGGAGTCTCAAGCTGAAGTTTTGAGGTAGGACCTCACAACTGCAGGGTCTGGGAGACCAGTAACAAATAGACGATATCGCATACGATGCGATCAGGATAAGATGGCCCAAAGGATAATTACTCGGGCTCAACAAGCCGGTATGGGGCCTATAAACAAGGAAGTCGATCAGCTTAATACGCTGCATACTACAACAGAGGCACGCCTCGCCCATCGTCTCAGTTACGAACCGGGTCCAAAAGGTTGTGATCATCAGAATCAATATCCCTCTAGCCTCGAGCGACTCCTTCGCAGGAGCAAGACACGGCCAGGTCGAAAGATCCCCGAAACCGAAGTGCTACTAGTCTTTGATCGTGATGGTAAGCTCACAGGGTTAAAAGCAAATGGGATACGGTTCACATCACGCCCCAAGGTGAGAGGTCACCGAGTAATCATCAGTCACTGAAGACACACCAGATGAGTACTAGTCCGAGTGCGTAGTTCCGTGGAAGTAAGTCATATGGAAGAGTACGTCTCCACCAACCTGGGGTCAGTAGGCATAATATCCAGCAACTACATTGACTCCGAACGATGGTGTAGCCTGTAAACAAGGAAGGGCAGTCCCACGACGTTGGTCAGACAAATAGTAAGCAGCAGCATGCACACATGATGATATAGCACCTTCCCCCTTGTCCGATAGTCGTAGTGTGTGTAGTAGGTTCATCACGTTGCTGCTTGGACCTGGATGACGGATGACGGTACATTGTTGAACCGTGGGACTCTGATGGTCGAGCATTCTCAGCGATCAAATTATCAAAGCTGAAAGATTATAGCGTAAAAGATATAATTAAGATAAATGGAAGCCTACCTTGCACTCATGATCAGGGAGTGGGAAATCAAAATACCGACTTCGTGATTTACTCCGCCGTTCATCGTTGAACGCGATTAACAGGCCGGATACCTAGATATTTCTTTACTGATTTGACTGTCATAATCAGGTAATTCCAAGGCACCTGGGTACACTAAGCGGCGGTGTGATCCGGCATGCATAAGTCCGGTCCGGTCCGTGATCGATAGAGTGGCTGTACACTCCAGACGAAATTCTTACAGCCGGGGTCTGCCAGACGACCGTGAGGCCTCCGCTACTTCACAACGCAGTATTCGAGTTGCTTGTGGCACATCCAACGGCCTAGGCCCATCCACTCTGGCCCAGGTGTCTTGTCCGAGGCTTACTTATCGTTCGTAGTGCGTTGAGAGTTAGATCGTACGGGGTTAAGCGCTATCCTTGGCGCTCCTGCTTTAGCGGTGCAATAGCTGGCAACCATTTAATTGACCGTTTTCCGAACCTGCGAGGCGATCATAATGAGAACACAACAGAAAAGGGTATTCAGAAGGTTACGGACCGCATATGAGGTCCGTTCAATAGCCCATACGGTCCGAAATCCGAGCCATGAATCTGAATGTTTCGCCCGAGCCTAAATGTCAAGCCGCGCACTTCCGCCCTTGGGCGACATGTATGGTCGTCATGTCATATCAAAACCGACGCCAAGCGCCCATCCTTAATCTGAATCCGTAAGCCCAGAGCCACAAGAGCGGTATTCGCATTAGAATTCGGCTTGAACCGCCGGGAAGTTCTGTCAAAAAATTCTGCGAAGAATAAAATATAGTTTTGGCAGATGCAAGGGTGGCCTTAATGAATAGACGTGTTCTTCAACTACGCGAGGTCTGAAACAATGATTGCAACAGACAGTTGGCGGTCCTCATCCTTGTGCCATCGACGCGAATGTAACGAGGATATGTGTCGGCCGAAAACCCTCCCCAACAAGGCTGTTTAAGGTAGGCCCTCATGCTGAGTGGGTCAAGATGTGGGGCTTAAGTAAAAGGTCGTGCAAGCGCAACGAGAAAACCTCAAAGTACAAACTTACGATGAACGACAAAACGGTATGATTAACCGAATCCGATAGCGACGGATGTGAAACTGCGCTGACTTTCACGCTCAGTATGAGGATGCTGAGTACATGCCCTCAGAATACCAGAAGGACAGGCCTACAACAGGTGTCAGATGTCTTCGTTACGGTTGCCGGACTCGTACAGCACCTCTAATCGTGACTCTAGTGTCCTTTCATTCTGGTACGAAAAAATCAAGAAGAAAAATGGAGGTCACTGAAGAATTGCGTCAATAAATCGTCAAGCCGCCATCCAAAATTAACCCACCTGTCTTACTTTAATATCAATCGGGGGTGCGTGTCGATAGGTGCGCTCATGTGCATATGGCCCATGGGCCATAAGCGTACACGTCCAAGGGATTACGACTGATCAAAACATTCTGGACATTCTTCATAACGTGTATGCTGCAGACTTAGCGAGCAGCTTACCTGTCGGGGACGACCGGTGGGTATGCATGCGGATGGTAAGTCAGTTCAAACACTTCGGTGTTGGAGAGCCGAACAAATTTGTGCAGAGCTAAGCGCTCTGAGTCCCGAGCGGGAGAAGCTGTGTAGACGGAGGTTTGACGTTCTTCTCGGAAAAAAACTGCACACCTAAACAAGAGGGCCTGTCAAAAATAGTCAATTGTCGGCACGACTCAACATGGGCGCACATTCAATATCTATCTGTTCGTCGGAGTTGAGGTGTGTAACACAGTTATGAAGACCTCATGGGTGACCGGTACATCGGTGCATTGGCCCCAGAGAAAAGACAGTGCCTTGCAAAACGCCGTCGGCCGCGATAGTGTTAACTTAAACGCTTAACCATCGATAGGACTTCGATGGGTCGATTTCCATGCAAGAAAAACAATGGGCCAATTGAACCACATTTGAGGGAGTTGGTTAGAGGGCATCTGGGGTAGGGCGCCGGCCCATGTTCGGTCTCTCTATGCCTGAAAGAAAATCCATGAGCGGCAGGATCAAGGTACGCTTCCAGGGTAGGATTTAGTTGCCTACAGTTCACGACGTCCTTATTAGAGTCTCCCCAGACTCGCGGGACTTCACAAGCATTTAGCGCACCAGTACGAGCATCCGAAATGTATTCACCTTCAGGGCACGCCGTATGAACAAAAAGGGTTGGGATTCTGTCTTTCGACTCTCCACCTGGTCCACTGTTATCAGAAGAGTCGCGTACCCGTCGTCTAGTATATCAGTCGGCATCAGTGGAGTAGAACAGTGCCGACGGAAAAACTACCAGTGGTACGGGTAACGGGGCCAAGCAAAGTTTTCGCCCACGCGCCGGGAAGACGGGCCGGATTACGCTCACGTGCCTTCACCGGACTCAATCAACAACCACCAATCCGCAACCTCCAAGGCATTTTGGAGAACTATCTAGCTTGGGCTGACTTCACAGGGGCGGAAAACTTTGCGCCTGCATAATTCATTCTGTCAGATGTCTGGTTACGCGGCGATTTGGGTTCCGTCGATTCGCCATTAGCCTCAGGGAAGCCCCGAGTCCTGTTCTCAATTGGAGCGTCAGAAAATCATCCTTGTGATCCTAATACTTTCTTCCCACCCTCGGATTAATGTCCCTTTGGTCCACGGCCTCTTTACTGCCATTATTGCTGGTCGCTTGCCAGTAGTGACTACGGCCTAGGTCTAGAAACGCCTCTAACCACCGAAATACGGGATATTCGTGGATTGAAGAGACTAATTATAACAAGAAGCTCAGTTTTTTTTATCTCAATTCAGTGCCTAAACTTAGAAGTTGTCCTGACATCATCTTCTAACCGATCGCGTCGCGCTTTTAAGGCGGATACCTGGTCTAAGCACTAGGCATTCATTGAAGGTGCTCTACGCTATTCATTTTAGACAGCCTCGCTCACTTTTTTCAGATAGACATCAGTAAGGTTTTCGAGTGACGAGGACTCTCCTGTACCCTCTGCATGATGCTGCGCAGCAGCACGGGTCATTTGCTGCCGGGAGCTTCTCGGCAATCTGAAGTAGCTTGGGTCTTGTGAACTCGATGATGAAACTTGATATAAGTTTGCAAGACCGAAGAGTTTCCGGTAGCAAACGATTTGATCAATTATTCTCCAGTCTGTGGTCGGGTTAATGGGCTTTCAATGACTCTGGGGCCTCGTCATTCATCTCCAGATTTTCTCCGAAGAGTGTAGTATATAAACGATGCCTCTTGTGTTGGAATTCTCATCAGTCCTCTCAGCACTGCAAAACATAATGTACAGCACGGCAGTTATCATCGTCTTCGCCCTCCTTCGATCTGTCCGCGGCCAGCAGGTCGGCACCTACACGACGGAAACCCATCCCACGCTCACCGTCCAGCAATGCTCTGCTGGCGGCAGCTGCACAACGCAGTCCAAGTCAGTCGTTCTCGACTCTAACTGGCGCTGGCTCCACAGCACCAGTGACTACACCAACTGCTACACGGGTAACGAGTGGGACTCCACCCTCTGTCCCGACGTCACTACCTGCACTGCCAACTGTGCTTTGGACGGCGCAGACTACGCTGGCACTTATGGTATCACGACCAACGGTAACGCACTGACTTTGAACTTCGTTACAAGAAGTGCCAATACCAACGTTGGTAGCCGTGTTTACTTACTCGATGACGAAAACACGTACCACATGTTCAACATGAAGAACCAGGAGTTCACCTTCGACGTCGACGTGTCTAACCTGCCTTGCGGGTTGAATGGTGCCTTGTATTTCGTGCAGATGGACGCTGACGGTGGTTTATCGGAGTACTCCACCAACAAGGCTGGCGCCAAGTATGGAACGGGTTACTGTGACACTCAGTGTCCTCAAGACATCAAGTTCATTAACGGACAGGTACTTGTCTAATTTTATGTTTTTATTTGTTCATAGCGACTTAGTATTCTAACAGGCCAATATGCAAGACTGGGCTCCTTCACCCACCGACGTAAATGCAGGTACAGGATATTACGGCACATGCTGCAACGAGATGGACGTATGGGAAGCCAACTCGCAGGCTTCGGCTTTCACCCCCCACGTCTGCTCAGGCATTACCGGGCAGACTAGGTGCGAGGGCACAGATTGCGGCGACGGTGACGAGAGGTACGACGGAGTTTGCGACAAAGATGGCTGCGACTTCAACTCGTGGCGCATGGGAGACGAGACTTTCTATGGGCCCGGCTTGACCGTCGACACCAACTCCAAGTTCACCGTCGTCACTCAATTCATCACCTCCGACAACACCACATCGGGCGACCTCGTCGAGATCCGCAGGATCTACGTCCAGAACGGCAAAGTTATCCAGAACTCGGCAGCAGACTTCTCCGGCATCAGCGCGTACAACTCCATTACAGACGACTTTTGTAACGCCCAGAAGACGTTCTTCGGTGACACCAACTCATTTGAACAGAGGGGCGGGCTCGCAGAAATGGGTGATGCTTTCGAAGCTGGAATGGCCTTGGTCATGAGTATCTGGGATGACGATGCCGTTAACATGCTGTGGCTCGACAGTGACTACCCCACTGACGCCGATGCCTCCCAGCCCGGTATCTCTCGTGGCCCCTGTGCCACGACCTCTGGTGTTCCCGCCACTGTCGAGTCCCAGAACGCCGGTGCATCAGTTGTTTACTCCAACATCAAGTACGGACCCATCGGTTCCACTTTCTCGTAAATTGTACGCGTTCTGCTATCACCTGGGCTTCTTCTTCGTTAATACTTGCCTTTGCAGAATATCCATTATGCACAATGCATACCGTCTTTCTTTACAAAGTGAGTCTCCAATATCGTCCCTCTGTTTCATTGGTTCTGATTGTGCCGCAAAGTGTTATTCTCGTTCAATATCCCCCACATCCCACATTCTTTTTGGCTGGCTTGGCTCCTTGTACATTTTAAAAACGTAACGTAATCCAGTGTCCATTTCGCTCTTCTGCTAATGCGCACGTCGCAGACATGGTCGTGGCTTGACGTTCATTCTCTCCGTAACCAGGGTTCGTAAAACTCGTGCATTGTAAGCAGTTCTACTCGGATTTGGTTGTTGCCGTACTAACCATTTCTTAGGCCTCTGTACATACTCTTCCTCTCTAAAAAGGTACTCGTTGGTAGGCTGACGTTATTGGAATGTTGTATGTACAGATGAATACAAACGGAGTGTTCCGATCTACTCGTCACTTGGCTTGTCGCCTTGTTCCCTTTACAGTGAATAAGGACCAGTTCCAGAAGATCTCCATCTTACTCCCTCCTCAAGTCTGCATGTTGGCAACTCCCTTTCTTGCGATACTCGAGAGTGGAATGCCTCGGAAGTTTTGCAGACTAGCGAGTGATGAGTAACACCCTCGAAACCGGTTACCTGCGTGCATACCTTCGACCGCGCGTGTCAGAAGAGAAGCCCGGGTACAGTTGCTTCTACCAGCGACATCTGTCCTCTGTGAGCTTCGTAGTCTTGGGAAGCACACGAGTTGGCCTGGCTTTTATGCGATAGGTCGGCCTTCTCCATACTCGGGGAGAGGGGACGATTCTCGGGGTTCACTTCAACTTCTTGACCTGCGATCGACATTGGTTCGGGATGATCATTGCACCGTGGTGAGCGGGACTTCTCTCGGTGGGGAGAAGCATCTCGAGTAACGACAGATCCTTCTTTCTCGTCTATTGATGCAGTTAATCAATGCTCGCACGTACGTTCAGAGATGGAATAACACGGCACTCTTTGATGCTTGTAAAGTCGCGACCAGCACCTCGCTTACCCTCAGCTTCTGATCGCATCGTAAGGCTCTGTCTGACAAGAGTTCGTTATGACGGCAGGCTGTTTGGTGGTCTTTGAGCCGGCGCTCCAATTCCTCGGTGTTGATTTGGAAACCCAGCCTCTCCTCGTCAAACGTGGTAATTTGTCGCTCCGCAGTTCCCAGCATACCCTTCAGTGAAGTAGATTCAGACTTTGATCGTTCGAGAGCCATCGTCGAGCCCCGGTTGGCTTCTTCGTTGGTCGCCCTAAGCTCAGGCGTGCAGGACATCTTGATATAACGATCACTGCTATGCTTGTACTTCGATTCCCAAAGTTTGAGTTCGATCGAGTTGCGTTCAGATACCTTCTTAAGCTCGTCGAATTCCTCATCCAGCTGACCAACGCGCCGCTCTAGGATCTTCACCGTGGCTTGCGATATGTCCAGCTCCGCCTTGGTTTTTTCGCTCTGGTCGATGAGACTCCTCTTGTCTCCTTCAAGCAGCCCAATCTGAGCATCCGTAACGATCTTGAGTGAATGGAGCTTGGCTTCCAGTGATTGCAAGTTCGTTGCAATGCTAGCTTTCTCTTCCTCCAGCAGCAAAACGCGGGGCTCAGAGACCGCCAATCTCTTTGTTAAGCTGCAGATCTCTGTCGTTGTAGACTTGAGCTCAGTCTGACAACTCTGAAGCTTAGATGACAGCTCTTCGTTCGTAGCTTGCAGCTGGGAAATCTTAGTCTTTGAGTCGGCCATCTGCTTAGAGAAGATTTGAAGCTCCTTGTGTAGATCAGCGATTGTCTTCTCATCACGACTGGCCTGGTCCGACAGTGAAGAAGAATGGTTTCCAGTCTGTAGACATATGAATAGACGAAACGCCAGGAATCAAAGAACTCACAGGCTGAAGTAAAAATTTTGGCCCTTCAGAAATGCATGGGAGTACAACGTGATCTGGTGGTGCAGAAGAGTCGTCAGGCATACTGACACCAAGTTCAGTTACAAGGCGAGAGGGCATTCCGATCTCAGTTTGGATCCCTTTCTCAGCGTTGGAAGGTGAAGCTTCGCTAGTGATGGCTTCGATGAAGGAAGAAGGAATCTGAGGAGATAAAGCAGGATTATCTGGCACTTTCAAAGGAACCTCGTCCTCAGCGCGTTTTCGTCGTTTGGATGGGCCTGAAGCGGGAGCTCCGCTGTCTAGTTCGGATCTGCTCCTTTCATCGCCAAGGTTCACGCAGAATAAAACTGCGGACGTACTGTTGCGCAGCCCTTTTCCCCGCCCGTTGAAGCCGTTTCTGCTCGGCGAGTCGCAAACGTTTTTGAAATGCATCGTCGCTCTCTCCTTCACGTCGTTGACGTGCCACAATCTCCCTTTTGCTCTTTTTCCGGGGGGCTTCCGGTATGACCGGGTATCTTGCTCGGAGCTCTTCCGCAGTTACGCTAGGATAGCCTCACGCCTTCAGTAAGTATGAATTTTCAAAGTACTGGACCACGCACTCTGGTTTCCTTTTCCTGAATGTAGCAATGGCGTTTCGGAGTCGAGTCCGCTCTTTGCGTAGCGCGTCAGGTCCTGGCAGTTCCATCGGCGCAATGGAGACACAGATAGCGGTTCTAAGTAGATCAAGCCCGGGGGAGTCAGTGGCCACGTTCAGCACGTCCGAAATCGTGATTTTCAAACTCTTGCGTAGTATTATGTAAAGAGGACGGTCAGTCGTGTGTGGCCTAGACCACGACGCGTTATTTTAAATTTTCATTCGATTGTTGCTCTATCTAGCTCCGGTGAGTCCTCTCCATCCGTCCTTTTCGTTGCCTCCTCTTATGCCGTGGAACTGCCGAACCAAGTTAGCTGGGCTGTCGACGCAGCATATCCTTCAAGTGTGTAGTTTTCAAAATTGACCTTGCAGTTGCCATGGGCAAAGATCGTCAGCATGAGCGCTCCACTGTTTCAGTTTCAGAGGACTGCCTCAGAAAAACTAGTCCCTATTCACGAGGAAATTTGATTCCGCGGTGGTATTTTTTGTGATCATACATATGGACCCATATGAAGGTGACTTGGTCGTCGGTTGACGGAATCATTCTTATGAAATCCGGGATTATGCTATACGGACAACTTTGGTTAGCTGTTAGGTTGTCGGAAGGGGCAGAGACTGCGGTTCTCGAAGTTTTGGGTGAGCTGTCTCAGTGCACGGGCTATGTAGTCCTCCTATACTGACCTCGATCGCAGCCCCTCTTGGCGTATAAATACCCCCGCTATTCGTTCATTTTCCCCACTTATACAAACATGATTAACAACCACCACCCCGAATTGATCCAAACAACTAGTTCCCATTTCGCCGTTGCAATTGCAATGGCACAGGCCGTATTCGGTCTTATCAAGGTATGTTTCTCCGGTCGTTCTCATCACACTCATGCTGATTATAGTCGTAGAGCATCACTGCTCTGTTATTATTCTGGGCGTGTCCTTCAATGACACCTTCCTTGCCCGAATACCCCCGCATGGCTGTTACGGCCAAGGTAGAGCGGCGCAGCACATCCAGATACTCAATGATGGTGGCTCCATCCTCATCAGTATCCTTCTCATCATGCAGCTCTACCTTGGTCGAAACGTCGTCAGAATGCGACAATGTCATTGTGGAACACAAGAAGGCAGGCGCAAAGAGTAAGCTACTTGTTCATTATTTCCAGGTTATTTCACTCACGAATAATCTATAGAACATTTCCCGCCTGTACATAGCCACATGAAGAAGGAATTCAGGCGTCTTGCTCAGACAGCCAGAGCTGAGGTGAAGCCGTTTGCGCGACGAATGTCGTCGTCATTCCAAATCGCCTTCTCTCCCATGGCTTCACCGTTCACGCCTTCGTCGGACTCTTACTTCCCTCGGAAGGCGTCCGTTCAATTGAGGCATGTCGGGACTATCGTCGAAGAAGCAGTGATTACATCCCAAGAAACCGTCTTGGTTGCTTCCAGAAAGACAAAGAAGGCCGCTGTGTTCATCAAGAAGACAAAGACTACGAAGAAGATTGCGAAAGTTGGGAAGAAAGCCAAACGGGTTTTTCTGGAAAGCGTTCAGGAAGTCTTCAAATTATGACTACCTTTTACCGTTGTGCGATGTATTGTATTGCTATTATCATTGGACAGTTATTATATTTTCAACCGTCATCTTTTCAACTTGACTGAGTGGAACATAAGGCGTGCCAACGAAGGGAATTATACATTATGTTCATCTCAGGTGGCAACTTTAGGAAAATCTCTCTTCTCTTCACCATAGAACTGCCTTCGTAATGGTTGGTACACCAGGAAATTGACATAAACCAAAATACAGCATGAGTATTGTATTACCAACGCTAAAACATCGAAGACATAAACAAAAACGCCCTTCTATCGACACGACGGGGTCCCATCGTTATTTGACACGCTGAAGGGAATGAGCCGTATCACCATGCTCAACAAGTGTCTCACCGGCACTGTGGTCCGCCTGTGCAACACTTCCTTCAGAGGTGTGTGAATTCGACTCAAGGTGATCGAACGACTGGTCCCTACGATGGCGACTATATTCAGAATCAAATTATCAAACAAGAAATGCGATCACTCACTCGTAGTCAAATACTGCGCCCTCAACTTCCTGCTCCTCATACTCCTGCAACCTTTCCTGCAGCCTCAAGTTCTCTTCTGCGAGCCGTACGTACTCGGCCTGTAGCGCCTCACAATCTGCTTTAGAATGCCCCTCAAGGTTTGGATTTGGGCTGCGAAGGTCTGAGACCGTTTGGAGAAGCAACTCGTTGTTCATTGTCATGAGGTGCATTCTCTTTTCGGCGGATTCGAGATCTGAAGCTAGCCTGGTGTTTTCGGCCTCTAGCTCGGTGGTCCCCTCGCAATATTCTTCGAGCTCGGCCCTCATCCGGTCGGATTCGACCTTTGCAGCCACCATGCCGGCCTCCATCTCTGCGAAGCGCATTTTAAGCGTCTCCACGGTAGCTTCGTATTCCTCTAGTTTCGCCTTCGCCTCTTCACTTTCTCGCTTGAACCGCAGTGTTTCTCTCTCTAGAGCCCGGTTCGCTGCATAAGCTGTTTGAATATGCCTTTGTAGCGACGTCGTTGTCGATTGGAACGCCTGGAGTGTCGCCTTGGTTTTCTGGTGTTCAGCTGAAATATTCTTTTTATCATTGTCCAACTGCGCCTTGAGATTTCGGACTTCGGCTGCCGAGTCCGCCCTGTACTTGTCGATGGTCGTCCGTAGAACCTGAGTGAGCTGTTTGAGATCATCTACATTCGCCTTCGATTGTGCCAACTTGCTCTCTGCTTTCTGAACCTTCCGGGTGAGGAAAGTCTTTTCGAGATCCAGAAGAGATATATCGATATCTTGCTTGATTTTGAACTCAGAAAATTTGATTCTCAGGTCGTCCATCTCGCGCTGATGGGAAGATATGAGATTTGTTTTTTCTCGGGTGAGACGTTCCTCTCTTGCGCGAGCGGCGTCAAGTTGTCGTGTTAGATGCTCCACTTCTGCTGCGAGTTCTGAAGAACATCGCGCTGGCTGAATAAAAGCGTTACTCGAGTTCGTGACGCGTCCTGCGCTCTCAGAACATGGTTCCTGCTAAACAGTCATAGAAGACCACACTAAGCTAGATATCAAAGAGGAAAGGGCGTTTTTTCTCACCTTTCGAAAGTCTGTTCCAGAAATGATGCATCATTGATTAACAACAACGTTCCCAAAGGCAAAACCGATCTACGCACCCATTGTAAAGTCAGAATTGCTAGTACAGTGGCGAGGTTGGCTCTCCAGAGAACCGTCGAAGTAAACCGCGCGTTCCTTGTCATTTCCTTCAAGCCAAGATAATCAGCTACTGTTGTGTTGTCGTTCGCCTGGTGCCACTGACCATTGGAACTTGCCTCGTAGATGGGGAGTTGAGCTTCCAAATCTCGTGTGAAAGACTGAGGAGCCATGATTTTTTGTCGAGTACAAGGAAACGGTGGACCAGCTGGGAGTCGCAAGAGGAATAGAGTAAAACAAAGTTGGAAGATCGTGATGAAACTGAAAGAGAAGAAATTATTGACGCGTCGCGCCAGTCACGTGCCAGGACAACCGCGTTTGGATCCTTGTTTATTTTTTCTCTTCTTGCTCCTTCTTATATCCTCTTCCTCTTCCCGCCATCACCATGTCAGGCCAGTGCACGATATGCCTCTGCAACTATAAGGAGCCGGTCTCCATACCCTGCGGTCAGTTGCAGCAATTCACAGGCGCGAGATATTAAAGTTGAATTTTACTCTCATTGGCAGGACACGTCTACTGCATGCAATGCCTCTCCGACTACATTTCGACCAGTGGGAGGGACGGATTTACGGCCAAATGTCCTACATGTAGAGCGAAGTTTACGATCGGTATGCTATCTGCTCCAGCTCATTCCCGTTCACCTCTGACATTGCCATCTCAGTCGTACCAGAGGTAGACCTGCATTGACTTCGTCGCTCTTCATCTAACAGGCTGTCCTTCTTGCAGCTTCATTCCGTCGCCAAACAGTTTCACCGCTACGTTACTCCAAGTATACGACGCGTCTTCATCGAACCAAATCCCTCTGACACTTACGAAGAGCTCAAACACAGACTCGAAATATCGGAAGCGCGCAACGCCACTCTCGAACGAGACAACCGGGACCTTATGGACTCATGCGAAAGATATATGGCTGAATCTGCGGCCCATGCCAGGGGAGAGCGGGGGGCAATAATCGAGTTGCAAAGGGTAAAGAGGCAGCTGGAGGCAGAGAGGAAGGTAGCGAAGGAAGAGAAGGCCCATGCGCATGAGCTGGTGGAAGAAGTGCGTAGGGAGATGAAATTGGCAAGGTACGGTCTTGGCCGCCTCTTGTTATTTTTTGTTAATGGATTTGAAATAGGTCACTTTCTTCCTCTCCTGCAACCATTGGTGTCAAGCGCGTGCGATTCGGGAGCGGTGGCTCTGATGGAATTGAGGATGACTGTCCTGCTCATGAGCGTCTCACTTGCTCGCTCCCGTCTCGTAGCGTCAAGCGTGTCCGGCGAGAACGTAACAGCACCGTGGATGCGCATCCCACCGACGACTCTTCACCCCCCCGGCCTGACCTTCTAACTTCACTCCCTGCTATCAGAATCGACCTGAGGCAACCAAGGACGGCGCACTTACCTATAACAATTCTGAGTCCTGCTGCGGTACAGATCAGGAAAGGGCGAACGAAATTCCTCAGGATTCCAGTTAACACCGCACCACGTCTATCTCAAAACACTTCGAGTAACCGCCGGGATGACCATGATACCTGGGCTTTTCTTGAATCTGACTCCGACTAACCTCTCCATCTATTTCCAGCATTTTTCATCTCTACCAACGCTTCACATAGACCTCAAATATGTTCAATTACCAGTATTAGGCACTGCGGATACTCCGGCTCATGCATAACCGCGTCGTTCATGGACAACGGCACAGATCATCTCTTAAAGACCATCGCATCTACTTAGGCACAAATTGCTGCCGCTACATGAACCATTCACGTTGACTTTCTTTATCTCAACTAGCTACGTCCATATTCATTTTGAACACTGCACTCTGATCTACACTCTTTTTTGTATCTACACCATATGTATGGCTATCAAAACACTCTATGGACTCTCACAGCCCTATGATTAGTCAATGAGAAGGTCGAGGCAGAATTCAACGACAGTTCTCGTGCGACATGCTCGTTTTCTTTACATTTCGACGGCGTGCTCTTCTGTCTAATATGCCTTGGGAACTTAATACCTACAGACCGCCATCAGTGAGTGAAAAGAATCGCAAGATCATCGATCCGGAATGCTTCCATCTATTACAAGGTGACGTTCAAACATGCTATCAATGCCTCTGCTTTGACTGAGAAAACTCATTCTCAGCAGCTCAGCCTCCGGTTATCGCCCTCTTAGATGTCGCTCATCGAATCTCTATATGCAGCTGTGCGCATGCGGTGCTACTTACTTCGATGTCTTGAGCTCATCGCCGTTTCAGTTCCAGAGTTTCAGCACCTCGCGAAACAAGCCCCTATTCACGCTCAGCAATTGCCTCCGCGGAGCCATTCTTGCCCGTACACATGGACCCACAACGCGTCGACTGAACACAATCAACCGAATTTTGCTTGATGCCCGTATCGAGAGAGCGCAAACGAAGAAGCACGTAAAAGGATAAGAAATGTGTTCTGCGAACTTGTGGGTGAACTGTCTCAGTGCACGGGCTAGTCCTCCTATACTGACCTCGATCACAGCCCCTCTTGGCGTATAAATACCCCCGCTATTCGTTCATTTTCCCCACCAAACATGATTAACAACAACCACCCCGAATTGATCCAAACAACTAGTTCCCATTTTGCCGTTGCAATTGCAATGGTACAGGCCGTATTCGGTCTTATCAAGGTATGCTCACCTAGTCGTTCTCGTAGCACGCATGCTGATTGTAGTCGTAGAGCATCACTGCTCTGTTATTATTCTGGGCGTGTCCTTCAATGACACCTTCCCTGCCCGAATACCCCCGCATGGCTGTTACGGCCAAGGCAGAGCGGCGTAGCACATCTAGATACTCAATGATGGTGGCTCCGTCCTCATCGGTATCCTTCTCATCATTCAGCTCTACCTTGGTCGAAACGTCGTCAGAATGCGACAATGTCATTGCGGAACACAAGAAGGCAGGCGCAAAGAGTAAGCTACTCGTTCGTTACTTCCAGGCCAGTTCACTCACGAATAATATCTAGAACATTTCCCGCCTGTACATAACCTCATGAAGAAGGAATTCAGGCGTCTTGCTCAGACGGCCAAGGTTGAAGTGAAGCCGTTCGCGCGACGAATGTCGTCGTCATTCCAAATCGCCTTCTCTCCCATGGCTTCACCATTCACGCCTTCGTCGGACTCTTACTTCCCTCGGAAGGCGTCCATTCAATTGAAGCACGTTGGGACTATCGTCGAAGAAGCAGTGATTACATCCCAAGAAACCGTCTTGGTGGCATCCAGAAAGACAAAGAAGGTCGCTGTGTTGATCAAGAAGACAAAGACTACGAAAAAGATTGCGAGAGTGGGGAAGAAAGCCAAACGGGTTTTTCTGGAAAGCGTTCAGGAAGTCTTCAAATTATGACTACCTTTTACCGTTGTGCGATGCATTGTATTGCTATTATCATTGGACAATTATTATATTTCAAACCGTCGTCTTTTCAGCTTGAGTGAGAGCCTGGAGTACACAGGTCTTGGCTATCACATTCCGTTCTGTACAACACACTCCTGGTTTTTTTACTGGGAACTTCTTATTTCAAAGCATGTGTTACCTAAAGAAGTGCAGCAGTGAGACTTCTTCTGAGTATAGCTATGCAGCTGCAGCACAATTAGTGACCTTGAATTGAAGATCTTATTGTACATTTCAAGTTGCGACGAAATATAACCGGCCCGGGACAACGGAAATACCCGAGCTCACCCATGCCTTGCCACCGTCTCGTGGTCTGCTTCTGCCTGCTTGCCTGGTGGTGCTCAGTCTGCGTCTCCTTTCTGTGTTCTTTAAGTCATTGGTCCACCGGTTTTCATTGAATTTTGTTGCTCGAAACGGCCGATTGACCGTAGTGAGTTGGTCCGTGCATGGCAGGCGGCTTAGCATCATCATTGACATCATGTCTTATTTCTCCCCGTCTTTTTGTCTCATCTCGGGGGGCTGAACGAATACCATCACCGCCGTGGGATCTTGTGCCAGTACCACCACCGTCAACCCTTACAAGACCGTTCCTCCTTGCTCTAGCCTTTCCCAGATGGTCCAGTCATGCGTGATTTGTTTAAGTTCTCCGTACAACAACCCTGTTTCTACGCCTTGCAGTACTTAGTCAACGTTGGCGGTTGATTTTGGCAACTGACATGGTGGTCCTGTAGGGCATATTTTCTGCCAGGCATGCATATCAGAGTACATTCTCGCATGCTCCAATGGCCTTAGCTCGTCCTGTCCTACTTGCAGAGCAGAGTTTCCAATAGGTTAGCCCTCTGCTCGGTCTGATATTAAGCTCCATCACAATGTTTGTTCCTCACAGGTACTCCCGATGTCAGTATTTTACACCTCACTTGGAATGTGTCTATCCGTTTACTTTTACATAGCTCAAACATCTACCTCGTTCCTTTCACCCTTTCATATTCCCTGGTATCCGCCGCGTCTTTCTTGACACCTCGCCAGATCCAGAGATCAGAAATCTGAATCCTGAATCGAAGGCCGCGAAATCGTGCGTCGCCCTAGAACAAAAGTACAGCCCAATGACTAATTGGAAGCCGAGAAGAAACAAAGCCAAGAACTTTGTGACGCCTTTGCTGAAATGGCGCGCCTCCAAAGATAAGTATACAAAGTTCAAGAAAGCTTTCGATGGCACGCTGTACGTTTTTACTTCTCCTGTTAGATCTGTGATATATGTGTATCAGGTCGCTCGTTACTAGTGGTGTCAAACACCGTCGATTTGGTAGCTCCGGGAATCTGGACGATAATCACCACTCTGCTTCTGGTTGTCACGAACCAACTCGTCGTTCCCTAAAAGACCACTGCCTCCCACGGAGTACCGTCCATTTCCGCGACATACAAACTCCTGCCGAAGAAGTAATTTGGATCCACATGCCTTCATTCTTGTCATTTCTACTGTTATGGTGAGTGGGTTGCGAAATAGTACTATTGATGCCCCCATTGATTTCGTCTAGCACCTTGTTAGCGCTATGTTGTTATGCAATGGGATTATAATGCAATTTAAATTGAGAGCATCACGTCAAGCATGTCTCCTCGCGGTGTACCTTCGCGCCTCGACCTCGGCTACTGCATTGACTTCTGACTGGGAAGCCCTGACTTAGACCGCAAACATATCGACCCACCCCGATGTGGTTCATCTTACTTTGAAAGAGGTAAACTGTCTTCTGGATGAATACGTACGGCTCGTGGCCTCCGAGTAATCACAGGCGAGTCTTACGGTCATATCACTTTTGTGAACAAGCTTTGATCACTTTATCTCAGGTCTCCCGTCTTGGCCGACCAAGGCGCAAGACCGGCAGTACTGGCCGCTGGCCGCATGCTTGAAATTTTAAAGGACTCCGTTTCACCAACGCTGACGATACCCATATCCAACTGCCATCGACTTCGACACGAAGGAGGCTGTTTGTCAGTTCTGCTTCTTTTGATGAATGGGCTAATTTCACGCCGTGTATTTATTGATGAAACTGGGGATTATTTAGGGAGATTGCCATGTCTTACAAGCACAAACTTCATCCACGATGAGATTGTTCAGAATGCGGCGCCCAACTCAAGCGTCGTGGGCAGCCAAAAGTGGCTATATCCGTTCCAACTTTGCCTCAATCTCAGGGAACGACTAACAATATATTTACCTGCTTATGCTACGAAACATCGTCTGATTCGGAAATGAACTAATACGCAAGTAAATTATCACAAGAATATTAGCGGCGACTTACTGTGTGAAACTCTTATTCCAGCAGAAATATGGAGTCTACGCGCGGCCTTACAAGCCGGCGTAGTGACATGGGGTCTTAGCTGCTAGAGAACCGGTGGATCGGCACCATTGCTCAACGATGTTATACCAGCCGAGACACGATGTGTGACATGCAACAAAGGCGAGGGTGCAAGGCAAAGATACCAGCAGCATCACCTCGCCAGATGGGCCGTATTGTCAGTACGCATGAGTAGTGATGATTGTAACTCGTAAGCTTGCTGCTGATAAACTGAATGTGTAAGAATTACTGACAGTTGCCGGCGAGTTATTACCACCGATGTGATGGCATGGATTTTCTCACAACCGCACATCTTGAAGCTGGTGAGAGTTGTTTTCTAAACATCCTCCGGATCTTCGCTGGATAGTCTAGATTTTTTTTAAATAAAAAAAAGGCGAATTAGGATTGCGATCCTCGACGCCGGTATATATGTTACTGTGAGCTAGTATTTATCCCTTCAAGTTGAGCCTGACGCGGGACATCGGCTTTGGGCATCGATCTACTCGCATTCTACCCTGACTTGCCGTCGGTACTCGTCATCTCAAAAGCACCGAACAGGATAAGTAATCCTTATCAAATCCTTATTTGAATCTTATCTGATAAGATGAGCATGATGACATGAGCGGCTTGTAAATCCATGTGGATCCAGCATCCAAAGTCCGTCAGTAACCGCCATGTAGTGCTATAAGAATGAAAACCACTCTGCTTCTAGTTCCAACGAACTTTTTACTACTATCATAACAATGAATGCGTCTGTTCTCATTGTACGTGGTCATCCTTCCTGTACATCAGCAGACTCACTTCATTTTGCATAGGTCGGTGCTGGTCCTTCAGGACTTTCCCTGGCTCTCGCTTTGCTCCAGAATGGTGTCTCTGTTCGAGTCATAGACAAAGCGTCGACATATCACATTGGCCAGAAAGGCGCTGGCATCCAGGTTCTACTTTCATTACTCTTCAAAATATCTAATCTAAGCCATAACATAGCCTAGGATCCTTGAGCTAGAAAAGTTCCTTGGTGTTCTACCAGATATTCAGAAGAATGGTGGGTTCGCTCCGCCTATGATCCACTATCTTCCAGGGGGCGAGACGAAGACCGTCGAGATAATAGCCCACATGGAGAATACCCCCGATAGACCATGCGTGCGTGATTGTATTGCATTTCTTGCCTCATAAATTATATTACTGTGACTCCAGATCAACCCCATCGTAATAGGCCAAGACGTTCACGAAGAGATTCTCCGTGGGCACTTGGCTAAGTATGGCGTCGAAGTCGAGTTGGGCACCGAGCTCGTGTCCTTTGAACAATCTCCTGATGGAGTTGTCTCCTGTGTTGTCAAGACTCATGATGGGAAACGGTTCAAAGATTCTATTGAGAGTCAATGGATCATCGGCGCCGAGGGCGCACATGGCATCGTCCGTAAAACACTTGGCTTAACTTTCCTCGGAGAGACAAGGGAGGGAGACCATTTCGTTGTGGGTGATATTCGTATCAAGAAGCCGTTGCTGGATAGAGATGTACGTTGCGATTCGGACTTTTTATTTCACCAACTGAGCCCTGATCTCTTGTTGAAGCTATGGCATCTATGGGGCGAAGCGGCTACAAAAAGGTACGTCTTCTCGCGTTAACTATCAAATGGGCGAATTCTGAACCACTTCGTAGCGTAACTCTCCGACCTTTTGAGACCAGAGATACTGACAAATACAATATCTTCTGTATGGGACGTGATTTAGATGCCGAAAAGATGGCGTCTAGTCGAGAGGAATTCATCAGAGCTTTTTATGAAATAACTGGACGTACTGATATCGAGTTCGGTGATGTCATTTGGCTTTCGAATTTCCAGTGAGTACAGCTGTTTTTGTGCTGTGAATATTAGTAGCTAACCAACTTCAGACCCAACGTTCGTATGGTGAACAGCTACGGTTCCGGACGGGCTTTTCTTGCCGGAGGTATGATTTGTTTTCGACGCCGTCTGTACTCGGATGCTAATTCACGGCAAGATTCTGCCCACGTTCACAGCCCTACTGGTGGGCAGGGACTTAATTCCGGTATCCAGGATGCTGTGCGTAAAATAAGTAATTCTATAATATTAGAAGTTTCCTGACGCGCCTATAGGTTAACTTGGCTTGGAAGCTCGCTCTCGTTCAAAAAGGCTTAGCTCCCCACAGTCTCCTCGACAGCTATTCCCGAGAGCGTATTCCCGTCATCGCAGCAATGCTTAACAAAACTTCCGAACTCCTTATCAAGACCTTCAGCGATGGAGGCATCGGCCAGACACTGGCAGGTTGGAACAGAGGCTACGAACTTCGTCAGTTCGGCGTCAATTACCGTACCAGTCCCATCGTCATCGACGAAACCCCAGTCGAGGGTGACGAGACCGTCGACCCGTATCGTTCAGGTAACGATGGCACTATACGAGGCGGTGACAGAGCCCCAGACGCCCCCGGTCTCATCTTCGTTAATGATCCTACGCACAAGACGAGTCTCTTCGAAATTTTTGGCTCGTTGTACCACACAGTACTCGTCTTCTCTGGTGACTACACTGTAGTTTTGGATACTTTGAAGAGTTATCCCGCCGGTATCATCAAATCCGTGGTTATTCTTCCACAGAAGCCGACGGGCGTTATTTCGGCTGACTACGTACTGGTGGATGGTGATGGATATGCGTACAAGCATTATAATATGGCGGAGAAGCTCACTAAGATTGTTGTTGTTCGGCCTGATGGGATGATCGGAGGACTCATATGCAGTGTGGATGGGCTGAAGCAGTACTTCAGAGGGATCTTGGTGTAATTGACATGCGTGCCACTAGCCCGGTAGTAAAGTTATATAATGATAATCAACCCACCTCTCATACCAATCTGAATGATCTTCGTCATACTTTGAGTAAAATCACAGAACTGAGAAGGAAAAGAGCGAGAGAGAATATTATAGTAAACATATTGGAGAAACCGCGTGCTTGCCACTGCTTAGGTGAATCAGAATGGATTCGCGAGGCACGGACCGGGGGCCCACAGCAAGTTCGTCCAGTTATTGACAGATTTCAGGAGACGCGCCAAGTTGGCCACGAGAATCACCGTTTGGAAATAAGTGCGACGATGATGTCATTGACATTCCGCTCCGAATGGGAGTCCTACGCGCGACGCGTCAATCACGTGTAGCGTGCTCCTTCCTAATTTAAATCCTTGTCCCTTCCTTTACTCCCACCATGTCTACCCAGTGCTCCATATGTCTCTGCGACTACACTGAGCCCGTCTCGATACCCTGTGGTCAGTAGCAACATCCTACAGAAATATTACTGAATACTAAGTACTGTCTTCAGGCCATGTCTACTGCCTGAAATGCATATCCGACCATATCTTGTCGAGTAGCCCCGATGGATTCGCTGCTTCATGCCCTACTTGCAGGACTAGTTTCTGTATCGGTGAGTTTTTTTCTCTTACTCAGTCTGTTCTCCCGTCGCTCATCCTATCATAGTCCTACCGGAGGTGCGCTATTCATGATTGCCATTATCCATGTCTCTTATTTCCACGCCCTAGCTTAAATCTCTCCCTACACAATTACACCGTTACATCACCCCAAGAATTCGACGCGTCTTCGTTGAGCCAGAAGCATTCAAACAAAGACTGGACGCGCTAGAAGCGCGTAATGGCACCCTCGAGCAAGAGAACCGTGCTCTTATGGCGGCGGTCGCGAAGGAGAAGAAAGATCTGCAAGAAGCGAGAAAACAATTGAAGGTGACAGGGAAAAAGATAATGCGTGTGTGCGACAGTAACAGGTGCGTGTGTCGTATTGGGTCATCAAATCTCCTTATATGCTGTGACTTAGATCCATCATGCCCCCTTCGAAGCGCCCAAGGCTCGATGCTGATTCTTCGTCATTCATAAGCGTTCCCGCGATGGCAAGACATCGTCTAATAAGCTCCGCGAATCTCGAGGCATTCGCCCGTGCATACTAGACCAAACGTAGTGGTTGGAACGCATTCGCTGGTTCGAAAACGACCTCTCGTTCACGATAGGTTCAGGGAAGCTCAGCTCCAGAGACGTCTTTCTCATTGGTGCATATACTTGCTTAGACCTTGACTCTTACTTGCTGGCTGGTAATTCCTCGTGTAACTTTAGATGCTATAATGAACTTGTAATAACAAGCGAAACAAATGCAATGTAAATCCCTAGCCCGAAATCAAAGAATCCAATACCAAACGAGTGTTCCTACTTACTCCAAAGGCATCGTACAGGGTTAGACCCGTAATAGACCCTGCCAATATCATCAATCCAAATCTGCAATGTCATGTCATGAGGAGAATTCTAACGTTAGGGGAGGAAAAACTCACATAAATCCCTTCGCCAACCACCTCATGCGCGGCGCATCACGCTCCTCTCGCAGAGCCTACGGCGGGAACCCTGGACCCATACAGGGTGTACGTGCAAGCCAGGGTATGGACCGGCCGTTCCTCTCACCTTGCTGGTGCAGATGTCTAGGTGGCAGCAACAGGTCTCTGTTTCCGAGTCGCAGTCGTTGATACTCTCGCTCCAAAGTCGCGATGCGATCCTCCAGCCTGTTCACCTTGTCCTCAAAGTCGATACGCAGTCCATTTACATAGAGCCTCCGAAGGGGTAGCCAAAATATTCACGACAATCCTGGGAATGCTAGATGTTTAGTAAGTTTTCAGATTATTGATTGGGAGGAGGGCACGGACGGTGTCATCTTTGATAGAGAACGACTTGCGACAAGTTGGACACGGAGCTGTGACGGATCCTTCGTCGCGCTAAGTGCTGGTGGCTTCTGTGATGCATCTTCAGCAGTAGACGTGTCCTGCCACGACAAAGTCGGAGAGACAGATGCTGCATACGCAGGAGGTGGACATGCCAATAGAGTACGAGATGGGGGCGTCGAGCGACAATTTATAGTCATACATTGTTCAAGTTATTTCTTTTCGACGCCGGTCAAAGCACTGCGCGGATTTGAGATCTCTGTCCAGTGGCATGTCAAATAGAACTGTCGGTAAATGGCTGGCGGTGGAATATATGGGGCTCGGCTGAAATCTGGATGAGAACCAAGATGAAGGTAGGGAGGAAACCATAACTTTAGGGTCGGTCAGCCTGTTCGGAGTCTTCGGACCCAAACCCCGACTAGACTTGGTTTTGCCTTAGAATAGAACCACCGTTGAATGACTTTTCTTCATACGGATCATTGAGTCAGGTTTACGAGACTAACTTCAAGTCTGGGTTTCATGAGGGAACGGCTGTCGTGGGGTCAAAGAACTCGGTCTCTGCGTGTGTGCTTTACTCCATTCGTGGCTTCAGAGTACTCGGACTCTGTGTGCGTGGATAACTTGATTTGTGGTGCTGACAGTACGGTCGTCGGCGGCTGCTGGTAACTAACGTGCGTGTTGAAACTGAAAATAAATGTTTTATCACAATATCCGGATGATCTTGTGATTACTGGGAACACTTGCGGGTAGTCACGCTTATGTTCTAAAACTGATTGGGGTCGGGAAGGTGTTTCTGTATTCATTTCTCCTTCTTTTATACATACTAGCTAATCTATAAATAGGTTCACGGATGTACACGCGTCGCCGGCCTCTTGGTGTACGCGTCGCATTTGCCAGGACACGCATCGTGATCCGGGGCTTACGCATCGCGTGCCATGCATGACGCGTCACCTGTCGTGGCTTGGCAATGCCCCTGCCACGCGTCCTTTCCTTCTTACCTTAATATTCTCTTTATTACTCCTTTTCTCTTGTTTTCCTACCGGTCCGGGAACCGGCCTGACAGTGCAAGGGAAAGATAATGGCAGCATCGCCTCGCCTAGTAATGGGCCATATTGTCAGTATGCATGAGTAGTGATGATTGTAACTTGTAAGCTTGCTGCTGATAAATCGAATGTGTAAGAATCGCTGACAGTTGTTGGTGAGTTATCACCACCGATGCGAAGGCATGGATTTTCTCACAACCGTACGTTTCCAAGCTGGCGAGAGTTGTTTTCTAAACATCCTCCGGACCTTCGCTGAATGATCGTCTAGGTTTCACAACGCGAATTTGGATTGCGATCCTCGACGCTAATATATATGGTACTGTGAGCTGGTATTTATCCCTTCAAGTTGAGCCTGACGTGGGACGTCGGCTTTGGGCACCGATCTACTCGCATTCTGGCTTGCCGTTGGTATTCCTCATTTCAAAAGCACCAAAGATAATCTCAGGATAAGCAATCCTTATCAAATCCTTATTCAATCTTATCTGATAAGATCAGCATGATGACATGTAAATTCATGTGGATTCAGCGTCCAAAGTCCGCCAGTAACCGCCATGTAGTGCTATAAGAATGGAAACCATTCCGCTTCTAGTTCCAACGAGTAGAACCATATTTTTTACTACTATCATAACAATGAACGCGTCTGTTCTCATTGTACGTGGTCATCCTTCCTGTACATCAGCAGACTCACTTCATTTTGCATAGGTCGGTGCTGGTCCTTCAGGACTTTCCCTGGCTCTCGCTTTGCTCCAGAATGGTGTCTCTGTTCGAGTCATAGACAAAGCGTCGACATATCACATTGGCCAGAAAGGCGCTGGCATCCAGGTTCTACTTTCATTACTCTTCAAAATATCTAATCTAAGTCATAACATAGCCTAGGATCCTTGAGCTAGAAAAGTTCCTTGGTGTTCTACCAGATATTCAGAAGAAAGGCAGATTCACTCTACCTATGATCCATTATCTTCCAGGGGGTGTTAGGCCTAGCCTAACACGTGACCTTATTAGCAAGGACTATGAGCTGTCTCGTCTTCGGACAATCACTCGTTTAGTCGCTTGGCGTAATTGGTGCTAATCGTGCAGTTGGCAAGGTAAGATAAACTTTAGTTCGAATCTAGGGATATACAGCGGATATCCGTGCTACTTATATACTAAGTCCAGAACGCTATAATTAGATACTGATACGTGTCGAGCGTTCTGTAACCATGCGTTAAACAATGAATGTCGTACGATATGCGGGCGAGAATCGCTCGCCGCAGTAACGGGTCTGTAGTCGTCTGATAAGGTCGTGATGACCGCGTGCTGATGCGGTCCGATGTCCGTGATTAGATAGCGTAGGCGCCGTTGATAAGATAGGCGCTGGAGATAAGATAAGGGAAAATGGAAAAATCGTAACATTACCCTCTCGTTAAGGCAGGCGTCCCGACTGCCTAGGTCATCGCTTCTTCAGATTCGGTAGGGCTTCCTTGGCTAGCCCAGTATTCGTCTAAGAAGTTCTTGAATTTCGTGACGTCGGGATCTGTGGTCCATTTCTGGGTGCCGTCTTCGAGTTGTGCGAGATATCGGTATACCCCGTCGCTGTATTCATGGTCGATGAACATGGACAGGGGGCTTCTCGGGGTTTTCGTTATGATTTTGCCTAGGTGTAGGCGCGCCATCCTTCTGCGCGCCGCGACTTTGGCCTCGTATTCTGCAATCGCTTCTTCTGCGTTGCCCATGTCTGCCTCCGTGGTCCACGAGTTGTGTTCCCGGGTGTATCCTTTCCACTTGATGAAGTAGTCGACTACCGTGGTCGAGGGCTGCCCTCGTCGTCCACGGATTTTGCGTGTCTTGGAGTCGAGTACTTCTTCGACTTCCCATTGTTCTTCGCCGTCGATGAGGTCTGGCGGCGGTGGCGGGGGTAGTTCCTGATTGGGGAACGACGGAATGACGTATGGCGTCAGTAGCTTCTCGTTGAAGCGCGGGTGGATCTTCCAATGCGGGGGAAGCTTCAGCTTGTACGATGAGGTACCGGTCTCGAGGATCTCGAAGGGTCCAACTCTCTTATCATCGAGTTTCTTCTTCGGTCGCGGGAGGTGTAGGTTGGTGGTGTCCAACCATACGCGGTCTCCGACTTCGTACGCATGAGCGGATCGCTTATGCTTGTCGTATGCTTTCTTCATGCGCCCTGCTGCTTCGGTTAGGGCGGCTTCGGCTTCCTTGTGGATCTGCGCCATCTCCTGGGAGAAGTCGGTGGCGGCGGGTACTTCGGCTCCTGCGGCGGACGGGGAGTCGGGGAGGATTCGGGGGTTTCGTCCGTACATGACCATGAAGGGGGATTTGCCTGTGGCGGAGTGTACGCGGTTGTTATGGGCGAACTCTGCGAGAGGCAGCCAGTCGGCCCAGTCGGTCTGTTGATGGTTGATGAAGATCCGAAGGTACTTCTCGACCTCTTGGTTGACGCGCTCTGTCTGGCCGTCCGTTTGCGGGTGGAACGCTGTGGACGCGTTCTGCTTGATGTCGAGCATCCGGTAAAGTTCGGTCATGAACTTGGAGACGAATTGTGGGCCTCTGTCGGAGATCACTACTTTCGGCATTCCATGTCGCGCGTATACGTGGTCACGGAGAATACGAGCCCAGCCTTCTGCTGAGAGTTCGACGTTGCAGGGGACTAGGATGATCCCCTTGGAGAATCTGTCGACGACGACTAGGAGGGCGTCGTGACCGCCTGACTCTGGGAGTCCCGTTATCATGTCGACGGAGATATGAGTCCACGGCTCCGTTGGGATTGCGTTCGGGTGAAGAGGCGCTGCCTTCGCTTGGTTGCTGGACTTGGTGCGTTGACAAGTCTCGCATCCTGCGACGTACGCCTTGACGTCCTTTTCCATCTTCGGCCACCAGTACTCGCGTAGTACGAGTTCTTTGGTCTTGGCGATGCCGGGGTGTCCTGCCGTGATGTGGTCGTGGCATTGCGAGATTATCTCGCCTCGTAGTCCCGTATGTCGTGGGACGTAGATTCGTTTGTCGTAGAGGAGTACTCCTCCTTCTTCATGAATCCCTCGCTCGTGTTCGAGAGAGGTAGCGATGCCGGCGTCCCATAGCTCCTTCTGCTTGGTGACGCGCTGGATCTTTTCGTGCGTTTCGTTTACGCTGGGCATGATCATGGCCCGGAAATGGTGCGGGGAGAGAACGGTGATGTCTCCGTTGTCGTCCTCTCCTTGATCGTGGTCGCTTCGTCGGGATAATAAGTCGGCCTTGACGTTCTGCGTGCCTGGCTTATGGTGGAGTACGAAGTGGTACTCAGCGAGTTCGGTTACCCAACGAGCTTGGCGGCGGTTGAGCTTTTGCGGTTTGCGGAAATACTGGAGGTTCTGGTGATCCGTCCAGATTTCTACGTCTTCTACTGCGCCCATGAGGTAATGGCGCCATTCGGAGAGCGCTAGCATGATGGCTAGTAGCTCTTTGTCGTATATTTCGTAGTTGCGCTCGGTTGCGGTGAGCGCCTTTGACATGAATGCCACGGGCCTCCATTTGCCGTCTTGCTGCTGGCTGAGTACGGCGCCGATGGCGCCGTTGCTCGCATCTGCTTCTACGCGGAACTTGCCCGTTCCGTTCGGGATCGCGAGGATGACGTCCTCGGCCATTTGCTTCTTGAGCTGTTGGAATGCCTGGTTCTGCGCTGTTCCCCAGGTCCAGTCGGTCTTACCCGTCAGTTGAGTGAGCGGGCGTACGATCTTCGAGTAGTTCTTGATGAACTTTCGGTAGAAGTTCGTAAAGCCGAGGAACGACTGTAACTCCTTTTTCTTGGTCGGGGTAGGCCACTCGGCAATGCCTGCGACCTTGACGGGGTCCATGCGGACCGATCCTTCGCTGATAATAACGCCGAGGTACTCGGTCTCGAGGACCTCGAACTCGCATTTCTCAGCTTTGAGGAACAGCTTGTGTTCCCGCATCTTTTGTAGCACTTGGCGTACAATTCGTCGGTGTTCGTCAAGATCTTTGGTAAAGATCAAGATGTCGTCTAGGTAGATGGTAACCTTTCCACTGGCGATGAGATCTTTGAAGATGTCGTTCATCATCCACTGGAAGGTGGCGGGGGAGTTGGTGAGTCCGAAGAACATCACCGTGGGTTCATACAATCCGCGGTTCGTGCGGAAGGCGGCCTTCTGTTCGTCGCCCTCCTTGATGCGGACGTTGTTGTATCCCCAACGAACATCGAGCTTGGTGAAGTACTTGGCACCTTGTAGCTTGTCGATGAGGTCGGAGATAAGCGGGAGGGGGTATCGGTTCTTTATCGTCATCTCGTTGAGCTTCCGATAATCTTGTACGGGACGCAGAGAACCGTCCTTCTTCTTGACGAAGAAGAACGGTGATGCGAACGGGGACTTGGAAGGCTTGATCCTTCCCGACTCGAGGTTCTCATCGAGGAACTTGTCGAGTTGTTCTTGCTCGTTGCGATTGAGCGGGTAGACCTTGCAGTCTAGTGTTGACTTGGCGTTAGGGATCAGCTCGATCGCATGGTCCCAAGGTCGTCGTTCGGGGAGTTCGTCGAAGTTCTCCTTGGAGAATAGGTCGCGGTATGAGCGGTAGTGCTCAGGGACCATCTGCTCAAAGGTGAGCTTCGGTTTCTCCGCATTTGCTGCTGCGGCGAGGTCGTTGGCGTGGTGGACGGCTCGGATGACTAACTCTTCTTCCATGTTAATGGCAAGAATCGTTTCGCCTTCCTCGAGTTCTTCGTCCCACCGGTCGTGGTCATCGTGGTCGGGGAGGGGGAAGGGATTGCTGACGCACGAACAGCGTCCGAATACAATCGATCCCGTCTTCCAGTTTACGACGGGGTTGTGGCGTTTGAGCCAGTCGAACCCGAGGTAAAGGTCGGTTTTTCCGAGGTCCGTAACGGCGAGGTCTATGCGCTCGCTGTGCCCTCCAATCGTCATTCGGAAGGCGACGAACTCCGTGATTGAGCCCGCCGAATTCCTAGTGCCGTCGGCGTTGTAAACAGGGATGGGCACTGCGGTTTTCCTCGTGTCGAGCTGATGTTTGAGTACAAAGGCTCGGTTGATCGCGCTGCCGGTGCAGCCGCTGTCTAGCAACCCTCTCGTTAGGAGAGTCTTGGTGCCTCCAGCCGGGGTCAGCTGTACGTCGAGCGTGAGCTCGCGTTCGCTGGATCGAGTTCGTCGTACGTATCGTACGGGTTCGCGGAGTTCGTACAGTTGTTCGCGTGCTGTCTCCCCTCCAAGCCTTAAGGAGGCGAGGAGGTCGTTCGTGAGCTCGGCGAGGCGGTCTTTATGTGTCCACACAAAGAGGACGGCGCGAGCGGCACTATCGTTTCGTGCTTCGGAGACGGCTCGTAGCGTCCAGTCGACTTCGAAGGGTTTCATCCATCGATCCTCAACTTTGGGAGGGGCTCGATGGGGTTCGTCGGTTGCGCGGGGTACGCGCGGGAGGTCATCGTCGTAGGGAATAGAGACGCGACCCTCATCCTGGGGAGGGGCTCGCGGATTGAGTACAATCTCTATTGTCGGCGTCGTTTCTTTGGCGAGCCAAATCTGAAACGAAGTGTCATCTTCCTCGTCGGGTACCTCGATCATAGTTACCGGCGGGGACCCCCTTTTCACAGCCTGGGTGCTAGCTGCTTCCTGTCCTGCGGCACTCTTCTTCGTAGCCGTGGCGTTGGCATCACCGGCGGCCTTCAACGGGCGTCCTTCAACCTCTTCGGTCTTGTCGGGGTGCGAGGCGCGCCAGTCGAGAACCGAAGGGTCGCTAGCGACAGGCTGCATCCGAGCCGCGAACGCGGACTTACCGATGGGGCCAAGCTCCTTCGGCCAAGTGTGCACTGGACCTCGTCGTTCTGAGGCAAGGGGTTCTAGCCCTTCCGTGGCGCCGGAATGGGAAGGGAGGGGAGTCGCTCCAGCGACTTCGGTCGGCATCCTTGCGGTATTCCCCGGTTCCCGACGAAGCAATCCGTTTCCGGCTTTCTTCGACGGGGGGGCCGCTTGCTCGTCGTGAGACGAGACTTCACAGGGGGTGTGTTTCAACTTGGCCCATGCCCCGTCCGATCTGGGGGTCGGCCCAGTCGTTACGACGGGTACCACTATGGTGGGTGGTTTTTCGTCATTGGCTTTTGCCGGTTGGGTTTCCCCGCGTGGGCTACTCGCTAGACGTTTAGCCTTCAGTGCTGAATCGTCACAGCAGGCGTCGGGAGGGCTCGCTGCCCCGTCTTCGGCCTTGTCGTCTAAGGCGCTTGAGGGTTCGTCGGTATCGTTGTCGTCGGTGTCGTCTCCCTCGATATCTAAAAGGGAGTATCGGTTAGTCGATTCTGGTACTAGGTGTCGGTTCGTGCTGGTAGAAGTAAAAGATACCGCCCCTATCGCGGGGCGGGGTATATTCGAATGCGCCAATACAGAGATATGCGTACTACGTAAAAAAGAGTCAGTCCGACCAGCAGAGGCAACGGGCACACCAGTAAGTAAGTCCTTGGCGGTACTAGGGGAATCGCACCCTAGACCGCCGCCGCTTTTTCCTCCTTGACCTCCTCCACCTTCGTCGTCTCTCCGAGGGGTTCGGTGACAAAGGAGCGTACGTCGGTGTACTGCTTCTTGTCTGGGCAGTCCTTACCCATGTGCCCCTGCTTACCGCAGCGGAAGCACAGCCCCTTCCTCCTCATTTCGCCTATGTCCATTGGCTGGCCTTGCCCGCCGAATGTAACTCCGGGTCGTGTGACCCACTTGCCTGTCGTCGCGTCGCGGCCGCTTTTGGGAGCCCCGCTACTCGTCGGTTTGGCCGACGGCGAACTTGTCGCGCCACCTGCTGCTATCTTGGCGTAGCTGGTGGCGGTAGTGGTGGTTGGGCGGTGGCCGCTGGCGAATCCTCCGCCTGGGCCCTTCCCTCCGTGCGTGGCGTCGAACGCCGCCTTCTTCTGTCGTTCCTCGTAGATGACGAGGATGCGGGCCTTCCAGTCCTGGTACGTGACTGGAATGTCACGTCCATAACTGGCGATGGCGTTGGTGTAGGAGTCGGGGACTCCCATTCGCACCGCGCGTACCATCGCGCCTCTAGCGTCCTCTTCTGCTCGTCGGCCGGCTTGGTCAGCCTCCGTTTCCAGTTCCTGGAAGTACTGGGTCGCCGGCTTGGAACCCATTCGGAGCGCGAACATGCGTTGTTCGTGGACGTCCATGATGGCGGGGTCTCGGAACTGCTCGAAGACGAGACTTACGTATTCCGACCAGCTCGGCCATCGGAATCGGGGTTGTTCGTCGGGGACCCGGCCCCAGAAGGTTTGTCGGATGTGGACCCACCATTTCTTGGCGGGTCCGTCGAGGTAGGAGGCGGCAAAGGGGACCTTCTGCGAGGCGAACTGGAAGTAACTTCCAAACGCCTCGAAGTAGATCTGGCAGTCCCCTATATACCGCTCTATATCATCGTGCGCCCCGTGAAACTTGGCGGGCGGGGCAAGGAGTACGGGCTTTATCCCGAGTACAGGGTTGTCGTCGGTCCAATGACCGATGGGATGCGGGGGAGGGGATGGCGGGTCCCAGCGAGTCGGCGGTCGCGGGACGGAAAATCTGTCGGTGCGCTCATGGTGCGGGCGCTGCGCGTTTGGGAGGACGGGTCGTCCTCGATCTGGCTGCTTTCCTTTGCCTTGAGGGCGGTTGGGAAGCCGGAAGAGGTCGACGTGGTCGTTGTGGTCCTTCTCCGCTTGAGCGAGGAGGCGTCGCATCTCCTCTAGCTCTTTTGCTTTTTCGTCGGCGAGGTCTATCGCCTCCTGAAGACGTTCGGCGGGCGTCTTCTGGGTCGAGCTTTCGCCCGGTGCTGCGTCTCCTCCTCCCATGAGGAAACTAGTCGTGTTGCCGGGGCGATAGCCGCGCGGCGGGAGTTTGCCACTAAGTGGTCTTGTTCTCCGCCCGTAAGCGTTACGGGGCGGGGAGATCGGTAGGGGATGGGGTTGCCATCCGGGAGGGGGGTAGGGGGGCGGGGAGTACTTGATCTCGGCGGGGTCGAAGTCGTCGAGACCGCCGAAGGTCTCGTAGTCGTGGTGGAATTGATCAAAGATCGACTCCGGGATCGGGGACGGCGTCTGCGTCGTAGTCTGGGTCGTCCAGATCGGGGCGGTCGCCGAGGGATTGGGCCAGTGCGAGTAACTGGCGGTCGAGCGTGGTTTGCTCGTCGGGGGTGCGGTCTCGTAGACCGAAAATATGGGGCCCGGCTGAGGGCGGGTATAGCGTTCGTTCGCGGTTAGCGAATATTCTTGCTGCCATAGCGGCGGCAGCGTTTCCGAAGAAGGGGATGTGGTCCCCTGAGTGACGGGCGAGATAGTCGTCCATCTGTTCTCGCCTCGGACCTTGGAGGGGAGTCCCTCGTCGGTCGACGTCGTTCTGCCTGAGTCCCCAGGCTTGGGATCGCTGCGCGCCGAGGACCTCTCGGTCGATGGCGTTGAGGATGGGCCAGACGTAATCCCCTCCATAAGAGTTGAGAGGATCGTCGTCGAGGCGGTCGGGAGGGAGGGGGAGGTCGATAGGGACCGGTCGCTCTGGCGAGGGGTCTGGAAGTCGGTCCCCGAGCTCGAAGAAGAGCCCGAGGGAGAGGTCGGAGCCGGCGTCGGAGCTCGAGTCGTTGTAGAGCTCGTCGATGTCGACGGGGATCGGCTGGGAGATGGGGCGAGCGGGGGTTGGGAAGGGTGCCTGCTCAAGGCGTGGTCGTGGGGCCGCGGCGACCAGAATCCTCTCTGGTCGGGCGAGTCCGATGGCGGCTGGGTCGACGAAGTGTCGTCGAAGTTCCTCCCCGTAGTCGTAGTCGGGGGAGGGGTCTGTTGGGTCCGGGGTGCGGGCGCGCGGGGTTGGTTGGGAGACGAGGAGGTAGCGGATGATTTCCGCGGACTCCTCGAGGTCGTCGGGGGTGGGGGTGCTAGGAGGCGTCCTAGTGCGGTGGCGGGCTGTCGGGGGGCGGGGTTCGTTGTGCTCCTCCCGACGCGGAGGAAATTCGGTCGAGGAGGGAGGGGAGGGGGCGGGAGGCTGGAACGAGCGTCGACGAGCGTGTTCTCGTCCGGGCTCAAATCCCGTGGTACGCCGTATCTCCCGCGGCGGGTATCTTTGTTCGTAGGGGGTGACATACCTGGAGTAGTCCTGGTACTGTCGGGGGTGTGGGTAGCGTTGGATTCCGAGGAATCGTCGGATGCGCTCCTCGTTCGCTAAGACGAGGAGGCCTACTAGAAGGGAGAGGAGGGCGGCTCCTCCGATTGCTGATACGATGCTGATTGTGTATTTGTCGTCGTTGTTCATGGGGGTCCTTCCTCACGGCTGAGCGTTGGAGAGAAGGAAGGGAAGATTCGAACTAATTGTTAGGCCTAGCCTAACACGTGACCTTATTAGCAAGGACTATGAGCTGTCTCGTCTTCGGACAATCACTCGTTTAGTCGCTTGGCGTAATTGGTGCTAATCGTGCAGTTGGCAAGGTAAGATAAACTTTAGTTCGAATCTAGGGATATACAGCGGATATCCGTGCTACTTATATACTAAGTCCAGAACGCTATAATTAGATACTGATACGTGTCGAGCGTTCTGTAACCATGCGTTAAACAATGAATGTCGTACGATATGCGGGCGAGAATCGCTCGCCGCAGTAACGGGTCTGTAGTCGTCTGATAAGGTCGTGATGACCGCGTGCTGATGCGGTCCGATGTCCGTGATTAGATAGCGTAGGTGCCGTTGATAAGATAGGCGCTGGAGATAAGATAAGGGAAAATGGAAAAATCGTAACAGGGGGTGAGACGAAGACCGTCGAGGTAATAGCCTACATGAAGAACACCCCCGACAGACCTTACGTGCGCGATTGTGTTATTATCTTCCCTCAGATATTCACTTCCCGGGACTCTAGATCAACCCCATCATACTAGGTCAAGATCTACACGAAGAAATTCTCCGCGGGCACTTGGCTAAGTATGGCGTCACAGTCGAGTTGGGCACAGAGCTTGTGTCCTTTGAACAATCTCCTGACAGAGTTGTCTCTTGCGTTGTCAAGACTCGTGATGGGGAACGGTTCAAAGAGTTCATTGAGAGTCAATGGATCATCGGCGCCGATGGCGCACATAGTGTCATCCGTAAAACACTTGGCTTAACTTTCCTCGGAGAGACAAGGGAGGGAGACCATTTCGTTGTGGGTGATATTTGTATCAAGAAGTCGTTGCTGGATAGAGATGTATGTTGCGATTCGAACTTTTTATTTCACCAACTGAGCCCTGATCTCTTGTTGAAGCTATGGCATCTATGGGGCGAAGCGGCTACAAAAAGGTACGTCTTCTCGCGTTAACTATCAAATGGGCGAATTCTGAACCACTTCGTAGCGTAACTCTCCGACCTTTTGAGACCAGAGATACCGACAAATACAATATCTTCTGTATGGGACGTGATTTAGATGCCGAAAAGATGGCGTCTAGTCGAGAGGAATTCATCAGAGCTTTTTATGAAATAACTGGACGTACTGATATCGAGTTCGGTGATGTCATTTGGCTTTCGAATTTCCAATGAGTACAGCTGTTTTTGTGCTGTGAATATTAGTAGCTAACCAACTGCAGACCCAACGTTCGTATGGTGAATAGCTATGGTTCCGGGCGAGCTTTTCTTGCCGGAGGTATGATTTATTTTCGACGCCGTCTGTACTCGAATGCTAATTCACGGCAAGATTCTGCCCACGTTCACAGCCCTACTGGTGGGCAGGGACTTAATTCCGGTATCCAGGATGCTGTGCATAAAATAAGTAATTTTAATATTAGAAGTTTCCTGACGCGCCTATAGGTCAACTTGGCTTGGAAGCTCGCTCTCGTCCAAAAAGGCTTAGCTCCCCGCGATCTCCTCGAGAGCTATTCCCAAGAGCGTATTCCCGTCATCGCAACAATGCTTAACAAAACTTCCGAAATCCTCACCAAGACCTTCAGCGATGGAGGCATCGGCCAGACACTGGCAGGTTGGAACAGAGGCTACGAACTTCGTCAGTTCGGCGTCAATTACCGTACCAGTCCCATCGTCATCGACGAAACCCCAGTCGAGGGTGACGAGACCGTCGACCCGTATCGTTCAGGTAACGATGGCACTATACGAGGCGGTGACAGAGCCCCAGACGCCCCCGGTCTCATCTTCGTTAATGATCCTACGCACAAGACGAGTCTCTTCGAAATTTTTGGCTCGTCGTACCACGCAGTGCTCATCTTCTCTGGTGACTACACTGTAGTTTTGGATACTTTGAAGAGTTATCCCACCGGTATCATCAAATCCGTGGTTATTCTTCCACAGAAGCCGACGGGCGTTATTTCGGCTGACTACGTACTGGTGGATGGTGATGGATATGCGTACAAGCATTATAATATGGCGGAGAAGCTCACCAAGATTGTTGTTGTTCGGCCTGATGGGATGATCGGAGGACTCGTATGCAGTGTGGATGGGCTGAAGCAGTACTTCAGAGGGATCTTGGTGTGATTGAGATGCATGTACTGGCCTGGTGGCAAAGTTATATAATGATAATCAGCCCGCGTCTCATACCAATATGAATCATCTCCGTCCTGCTTTGACAGAACTGATAAGGGAAAGAGCGAGAGAGAATATTATAGTAAACATATTGGAGAAACCGCGTGCCTAGGCGAATTAGAATGTATTCGCGAAGCACGGGCCGGGGGGTTAGCGAGATAGTCAGCATGATAATCCTTCATGCCATTCAGTGGTTTGTATAAATTGTTCATCCGAACGATTATTCATCCCTCGCGGCCAGCTTAACCTTCAAACGTAGCTGAGAATCTTTCTCAATCTGTCCTTCAACCGTCAGAGGCATAACGAATGTCGACTCCCTCCTAACTTCTTCATTATAGTCCAGCGAGAACTCAAAGGTTCTCAAAAGCTCAATCATGAATGCGTGTAGTTCCATAACGCTGGAAGGACATGAGCACGCTTCCATAAAGGTTAGGACACGCCAACGTACGCAAATCGCCACCCAATGCACGATCGCGAGCCACCAGAAAATGTAAACCTTCGTCGCGCTGAATTTAGAGATGCAATGACAGTCAAAATAATACACTCACATGCTCGCATAAACTCCCAAAGCTGACTTCGTGTTAGGAACCGTATCACGCAACCATCGATCGGGATTGAAGATATCTGCGTCGTCGCCAAAGATTTCCTTGTTTCTATTCAAGCGTCTCATTAATACATGACTTCGAAGAAAGATGAAAGAGGATGAGCCCTACCTGTTGTACGCTGCAATAGAAGCGATAATCTGGGTCCCTTTCGAGATCGGTAGCTCATGCAAGACCTTCCCCGAAATAGTGGTGATAGGTGTGCTCAACGGAACCACGTCATCCTGGTGGGCATATCGGAAAATATTATACACTACGGGATGGTAGCGGAATGTCTCCTTCAGGATTCTCGTTAGCAGGGCTCATAAGCATCAGGAGATAAACTCAAAGCTAACCTTTACCATCGCCGAAAGGTAAGGCATCGACTCGAAATCAGATGGCAAGAAGCTGCTATCACCACGTTCGCGGACGACCCGCTCTGTGGCACGTATTTCCTTACGAAGTCTCCCTTGAATTTGCGGTTTTCTGCACATCTCCAGAAGCGCGAAGGATATGGAGTTGGATGTCGTTTCGTGACCTCCAAGGATAACCGTACTGGCGCACCGAACATAATGAACAAAAGCTCCGCTATATTAATCAAGAAAACTTACTTCATCTGAGCTAGTAACTCTCTTTGGTCCAACCGTTCTTTGGGATTCTCAGAAGCATTGGCTTTGACCAGCATGCTCATGATATCCCTGCGACCGTCCCCTTCGAGTAGAACTTTAGACTTCTCCGTGACAAGGTCTTTGGCAACCATGGTGGTCAATTTATTCGTCTTGTGTGCATGAGCGAGACGTGTTGATCTGGAATTGCCCATAATAAATCCTGCGAGGTCGTATGGGAGGTTGTCCATGATAGAGAGGGACAGGATTGCGGGTTTCGTTGGCAGACCAAAAGTGTCGAACCTGGAGCGGTGGCAGTCCAGTCAATTGGAAGACGTGATAGAAGGAGAGAGGACTGGAATTACATCAAATTGGTGTAGACCTTCGCGATGGGGTTATCCAGATTATCCAGGGCTCCGAATTGGTAATCAAATGCGGCTGGGAAATGCGATAAGTAAAACAATACAGTGATAGATCACGTCCCGCTCATTTACCTTCACCGATGGCATCTAAAGCCGCACGAGAAACCCAAGGCGTTACATTGACAACAATTGACTGGTCACTGCTAAGTTCCATGAGTTCTGTTCACTTTTGGGCCATCTGGAAAGAAGGTATTATGAAAGAGCCCTGTAATCACAGCTAACCTTCTCAGCGCACGCGAAGAATATTGGGAAGAATGATTTAGATTCTGGGCCGCCGAATCCAGGGAGCATGACTTTTCGTTGACGCTTATGGTCATCGCCTAGATATTGAAGAACAAAGTTAGACGATACATGAATACATATACTTACGAAAAGATCTTGCCATCCATAGCCGAGAGTCCTGGACCAACCAATAACCGTGACAGATGACGCCGGCTGGGTACTTTGGGGAACCTATAGCTCGCCGTGTGATAGATATATTGAAGCGCTTTGGGATCTGAGATGAAGGGACGGTCTTCCTGGGGGGGGGTATTAGTTTAGACGATGATGTTGCACAGTAAAAACTAGCTCTTACTCCCAAAGGCGCACGTACGCGGAAATAATCTCCGTACATCACTTGCCATTTGAAGTCGACCTGCAAAAGTTAAGGGAAGGAAGACAGGAAGTACGAACAGCACTCACCTCGCCCGCTTGTGCCTGTAGAAGCTCCGGTAAGTTTCCTGGTAGAGCGACTAATTAGTTCACTGTACATTCAAAGGAACAGAATAGAGACTTACCATATAAAAATGATTTGGATACAGGTCCGGGAATGTGAGAAATAGAGATGCGCGACCATCGTTTATATGTAAAATGGACAGTCGCAAAAATGATGCTGAGGAAGAGGATTTCTGCAAACATGGTTATGAGGAAACTGGTAGTTTAACTCACGAAGGAAGGCTCCTTTATAAAGGCTTTCAGACAGCCGCTCCATCACGGAGAAGGTTGCGCTTGAATAAGACTGTATGCATGATGTTGAGAGGATTCCCAACTCATTGATAGCATAAAGTTCCAGATTCGTCGCGTGTGACAAGGCAGCAGGGATAATGATTGCTTCGACCTATGTACCAAGCTCACGAGGACAGTAGAACAACGGCAAAGCTTCCACCTTTAGTGGTTCTAACTCCGATTGATTAGTGAGGGTATCAAGAATGCTGTGAGTATCATCGAGGAAAGATGAGTAAAACCGGAGGTCCTGGGAGTGCATAGCGCACGAGTTCAATTCCCAGTGACAAAGGCCTTAGGGAGTGGGTATTACATAAATATTGAGTCCCACACTGTTTTCGGCATTCCGTCCGATAAACTCAACGTTTATCTCGGAAATTTACTCCGAATGAGAGTTCTACGCGCGACGCGTATATCACGTGTAGCGTGGACCTTCCTAATTGATTCAATCATTGTCCCTTCTTTCCCACCATGTCGACCCAGTGCGCCATATGTCTCTGCGACTATACCGAGCCCGTATCGATACCCTGTGGTCAGTAGCAACATCCTGCAGAAACGAAATATTACTGAATACTACTGTCTTCAGGCAACGTCTACTGCCTGAAATGCATATCCGACCATATCTTGTCGGGTAGCCCCGATGGATTCGCTGCTTCATGCCCTACTTGCAGGACTAGCTTCTGTATCGGTAAGCTTTTTCTCCTTCTCAGTCTGTTCTCACGTCGCTCATCATATCATAGTCCTACCAGAGGTGGGCTATTCGTGATTGCCATTGTCTTCTTCTCTTATTTCCATGCCCCAGCTTAAATCCCTCCCTACACAATTCCACCGCTACATCACCCCAAGCATTAGGGGCGTCTTCGTTGAGCCAGAAGCATTCAAGCAAAGGCTTGACGCACTGGAAGCGCGTAATGGCGCCCTCGAGCGAGAGAACCGTGCTCTTATGGCGGCGGTCGCGAAGGAGAAGAAAGATTTGCAAGAAGCGAGAAAACAATTGAAGGTGACGGGGAAAAAGATAACGCGTGTGTGCGACAGTAACAGGTGCGTGTGTTGTATTGGGTCATCAAATATCCTTATATGCTGTGACTTAGATCCATCATGCCTACTTCGAAGCGCCCAAGGCTCGATGCTGATTCTTCGTCATCCGCAATCGCGACGGCAAGACGCCGTCTACTAAGCTCTGCGAATCTCGAGGCATTCGCCCGTGCACACTCGACCAAACGTAGTGTTTGGAATCCGTTCGCTGGTGCTCAAATGACCTCTCGTTCACGATAGGTTCAGGGAAGCTCAGTTCCAGAGACGTCTTTCGCATTGGTGCATATACTTGCCTAGACCTTGACTCTTACTTGCTGGTTGTTTCCTCGTGTAACTTTAGATGCTATAATGAACTTGTAATAACAAGCGAAACGAATGCAATGTAAATTACTAGCCCGAAATCAAAGAATCCAATACCAAACGAGTGTTCCTACTTACTCCAAAGGCATCGTACAGGGTTAGACCCGCAATAGACCCTGCCAACATCATCAATCCAAATCTGCAATGACATGAGGAGAATTCTAACATCAGGGCAGGAAAAAACTCACATAAATCCCTTCGCCAACCACCTCATGCGCGACGCATCACGCTCCTCTCGCAGAGCCCACGGCGGGAGCCCTGGACCCGTACGGGGTGTACGCGCAAGCCAGGGTACGGACCGGCCGTTCTTCTCACCTTGTTGGCGCAGATGCCTAGGTGGAGCAACAGGTCCCTGTTTCCAAGTCGCAGTCGTTGATACTCCCGCTCCAAAGTCGCGATGCGATCCTCCAGCCTGTTCACCTTGTCCTCAAAGTTAACATGCAGTCCATTCACGTAGAGCCTCCGGAGGGGTAGCCAAAGTATTCACGAAAATCCTTGGAGCGCTAGATGTTTTGTAAAATTTCGGCTTATTGACAGGGAGAAGGGGTACGAACAGAGTCATCGTTGATAGAGAACGACTTGCGACAGGTTGGACACGGAGCTGTAACGGATCCTTCGTTCCGTTGGATGCTGGTGGCTTCTGTAATGCATCTTGAGGAGTAGACATGTCTTGCCACCGACAATCAGAGTCAAAACCGAGGGGAGAGTAAGGACAAGGGTTACCACAGGGTGTGCAAACGGGGTCGACAAAGTCGGAGAGACAGATGCTGCATACGCAGGAGGTGGGCATGGCGATAGAGTACAAGATGGGGGCGTCGAGCGAAAATTTATAGTCATACATTGTTCAAGTTATTTCTTTTCGACACCGGTCAAAGCACTGCGCGGATTTGAGATCTCTGTCCAGTGGCATGTCAAATAGAACTGTCGGTAAATGGCTGGCGGTGGAATATATGGGGCTCGGCTGAAATCTGGATGAGAACCAAGATGAAGGTAGGGAGGAAACCATAACTTTAGGGTCGGTCAGACAGGTCGGAGTCTTCGGACCCGAACCCCGACCAGACTTGGTTTTGCCCAGTTGCGGTACACCGTATCTAACGCGTAACGGAGGTACTACGTGCTCTACCTCCACTACATCCTTGTCCTTCCAAACCGTGTGGATCAGGTTCCGCGAGATGTTCAGGGAGTCTTCCATATTAGTCGGTTGTTTCTCTGCGATAGGTAGTTAATCCTATTAGACAAGGCGCGGATCCCTTATATACGTTAGAAAATGCCGGAGCGCTAATCTTTCCGTATTTTTTCCAAGTAATCTCTTTGGACGCGACGATGTTGACGCCAAATACACACAGCGCTCGGTACAGGAACACACGTACAGGCCTGGGGAAAGACACGCAGTCTGAGATCACGCCCTTCAAGTCAAGTTTAGTAGGGAACCATTAACAAACACTGACGAAGACATACTTTGACGATCGCGGCGTCAGCGATAAGGAATTGTGTCCTTGCTGGATAGGTTGATATCCAGGCGACAAGTGCTGACACGGCGAAAAACAACGGAGATACGTATCCCACTCGAGAAGAACACGGTCAGAGAACCAGCGACCCTCCGCTTTAGAATTCACATATACTTGTACATGATGTCGTCCTAATAGCTTACCATGAACTAGAGAACTTCGCGTCTCTTCATACCAACGCGACATCCAAGCGGTTTCCTCAAGAAGTGCTCCTGTACTGCGAGCTGACCCAAAAGTCAGGAAGACACAAGCCAAGGACTTAACATTGGCACCTACGACTTCATCAGGATTCTCCAACACAAAATGATAGTGCTTCAAAATCGACGCGACAATAATCTGCAGCTCGAGGTTCGCCAGATTACGCCCGATACAAGCCCTGTGGCGGTATGAGTTCATCCTCAAACCATGTTCAATAACCGAGATCACATACCGAGGGCCAACAGAGAACGGAATAAACGCCTTCGATAAGCCAGCACTATCACACTCAAACCATCTCTCAGGCCTGAACTCCTCTACATCATCCCCAAACACCGCTGGATCCCGATGGATCGTATAAGTAGGGACACTGATAACCGTACCCCCCGGGAAGTAATTTCCCAAAATCGTCATCCCGCCCTCAGGTGCCACACGAGGAAGCCCCAAAGCCACTGTGGAGTGCAGCCGCAGGCCCTCGTTAATGACTGCTTGCAAGTAGGAGAGGTTTTTCACCCGCTCGGCTGTAGCGACGTCAGAGTCAAGGTGCTCGTCCAACTCCTTGTGGAGTTTCTGTTGTACGGTTGGTGTGCGCGCAAGGTAGTAGATGATAGCACATGTAGAGCTAAGATCATTAAGTTCACGCATCGCAATAATGGTATGGAAATAGGCCTACTTGGAGGTGGTATCAGATCCTGCAATGAGAAGCGTGAACGCTTCTGCAGTGAGCTCTTTGCGGCCCATTGGGTTACCCTTAACAAATAAAACAGATCAGCTGCAGAAGTAATCAGAGAAAAGCTACGCGCATCTTCATCCTTCCCAGCTTGCAGCTTGCTAAGCATATCGTTCCTGTCCGTCGGTACCTCCAATCTCTTCGATACCGCCATGATTGCCATCCCCACAAAAGCGTGCGAATTCTTTCCGCCCTGTCAAAACCACGGAGTTCGCTTCAGTAGGGATCTCCACCACCCGGGCACAGCTCCCAGAGTCACCAGGAACGTCTCCGATGGTCCACTGATAGTCTTGATGACTGGGATCTCCTTCGTGGCGTACTTTGCGCCTACTTTTCCGTAGGAGTCCATCACGGCATTCTGATCTTCAGGCACTGGGGCCGAATCCTTCGCTGCCATGATCATCCCGAACGGAGCTCCAAACGCCAGATCGCCGATAATGTCAAACGCAAGATAGTTTGCCCCTGCGAACAGAAGTAGTAAGCACGAGAAACGGATCGATAGAGGGGGACCACTTACACGGCAAGCAGTCCAACCAAAGCCTTCCATCACGACCCGTCCAACCTTCACCTTCCTCGCCCGACATGTCTTTCAAAGCCTTATCATACAACTTATCCCATTGTCCAAGCAATTGACCAATGTAACGGCGCACATGCGGCTCAAACTCTAGCACGCTCCTTTGCGAAAAAGTATGCGAGATGATCTTCCGCTTGCGAATATGGGTCTGGCGGTCCCGAGTATCAAACAGTCCCTGAGATGTGGTCGCGAACACATCATAGAACGGTGACTTCAGAGCCCCATTTCCGTGCCCGTATACTATAGGCAGCGCATCCAACAGGGCTACGGAGATGTGATTAGGCGCAATGCGGACGAAGGGACCTTGAGCGACACGATTAGCCACTGACGAACGCGAATAAATCTAAGAAAGGACTGACCATATTTCTTGTGCAGATCATGGACAACCTCAGAACGATGTGCCTGGTGAGACACGTATCCCAACCATGCATCGGAGAACTTTGCGACGAGAGGGCCAGGATAAGAGCGGAGTCGATGAGAGTCAAAGAGGTAGGGGACCAGATGTACCAAGACGACAAACATAGTAACGGTAGTGATGACCGTCGAGAGGTCGGTATGCAGCGATTCGAGAGTAAGAGAGAACATCGTGTTGTGTATATCATGTTCTTCCAGACGAAGGTCTTTTATACTTATATTGTGACTGCAGCAGCTCAACAAATGGAGACAAAGCTGTTATGTTATGGCCAATCATGTGTAGCGCAATTGCCGATGGCATCACATTTCACATCGAAACGTTCTCACCCGAAGCTCTGGTGTGACAGCAGGTGCATACACCGGACCCAATGTACGCTACACTGCGTGAAAACAGTCAGACAAATGACCAAGGCTAGAATTGATTGCTAAAGCTCACCCTTCGGACCCAATGGGGGGCAGATGTACATTACACTGCGTGAAAATGGTCAGACCAATGACCAGAATTGATTGCTAAAGCTTACCCTTCGAAAAGCTCTTGGAAAGAAAGTTTTCGTGCAGAGAGAAAGTATTTGACATCAACCGTAGGTCCGTACTGTAGTCGCGAGGGGGGTATCGCAGAGGTGACTTCTCAAACGGTGATAGGATTTCCATTGTATGTCAAGCAAGCCTGGAACAATCACTGATTAGAGGGGAGATAGCTCGATGGGTGGAGAATGACTACTGTGCTGAGTCGTCCTCATTAGCCAACAAGTCGATATTTATCCGCCTCCGAATGTGGTTAGATGCTTCTGATTACTAGTCCGGGATTTGGGAGCCGGACTCGAGGCGTATTTAACGAAGCCATTCTACAAAGACACTGGACCTGCAGAAGCATGGCTGAGAGACGTCGGTCTCCAAGCTTCACTGAGTGGTGGCAATATAAGCCATTCGTTGCGTGAGGGTAATCGGTCAGCCTCGACTCAAACGAGCTGTGTTATATCAAGATAACTGAGGACCCATTGGCATGAGAAGGAGATGCAAGAAGATGAAAAGCGACACGGGGAGAACATCAACTCGAAAAACAAGCAATTATTATTGTTCACCCTGTTTGAGGTTGATTCATCGAATTTACAACGGCAGAGCCAGGTACACCATTGGTGATCAAGCTGAGCCCAAAGCTAGTGACGCGTTGTGACTGAGAGAAAGCAAGATAAGGGATTAAGATAGTTGGTGTTTTTGGTATATTAGAATCAGGATTGGAATCTCACAGCCAATTCATCACATCGCCGTTCCCAGCAGTGTCGTGCCCGGTCACTGACTAGGTGCAAAGTCTGACCAAAGTCATAGGTCGCCGCCAAAGGAAGGGTAACTTTTGATACGAAGTAAAGGTACCAAAAAGCCAGCGTGTGTGAGCGGTGGGCCGGCCGTGAATGAATATCGAACTTGTCCGGGCAGCGATTTGTGTCCAACACTGCTTCAATTGATAGGTATGCATGTTTCTGCGCAATTGCAATGTCGGTGACGATCTGATATCTATATCTCCAGATGCAAACCTTCCCATACGGCGATCTGCATCGCAAACTGACGGCTGGTGGGCGTCACAACGTTCTCCAGCCAGTCAGCAGGGTATATGCGTGGGTAATTTCACGCTTCATCATGCATCAGCATTGATAATATCAATATCAGCTTCCTAGCATAGGTGTTATCTCGAGGGTCGCCTCTTGAGAGATTGTCACCACCTTCATTCTGTGTAGCATGAATAGAGGGTATCGTGATTCGCTGTTAGCTGTTAGAGTGATACTGGCGCAAGGGATGATACGATGACGGCGGCATACAATTTTCTCCCACGGTGTGATTACCTCGCCCTCGACGCGTCAAGCACATGCAACATACTCTTCTTTTCTCCTTACCACCATGTCTACCCAGTGTACCATATGTCTCTGCGGCTATACCGAGCCTGCCTCGATACCCTGCGGTCAGTAGCAACGAACTGCAGATGTGAGATATTGAATACTTCCGTCTTCAGGCCATGTTTACTGCTTGAAATGCATATCGGATTATATCTCGTCGAGCAGCCCCGACGGATTCACCGCTTCATGCCCTTCTTGCCGGACAGAGTCTCCTATCGGTGAGTTTTGTCTTCCTTTCCGTGTGTTCTCCCGTCGCTCAACCTGTGCACCCTAGTCTTACCAGAGGTGAGCGCCAGCTGTTTTCCGTATTTCCGTATTTTCTTCCCTCCCCCAGCTCCACTCTCTTCCCAAGAAATTCCACCGCTACGTCACTCCAAGCATTCGGCGCGTCTTCATCGAGCCAGAAACATTCAAACAAAGACTTGACTCGCTGGAGGCGCGTATCACCGTCCTCGAGCGAGACAATGGTGTTCTTGTGGCGGCCGTCGCGAAGGAGAAGAACAACCTGCAGAAAATGAAGCATTTAGAGACGGAGAGGAAGAAGACATGTGTCTGTGATGATGCCAGGTGTGTGTGTTGCATTTACTAACGAATCTCTCCGCATCGTTTGAAGTTATAGGTCCAAGATGCCTCCCTCAAACTGCATTCAATCAGACAACGACGCTTCGTCTCGACGCTTATCTCCGACTACAACTTTGCAGAGGACTGCTGCAGATTCTTGTCAAAAACCTTGCTCGCGACGTCCACGATGCCAACGCTGTAGCTTGAATCCGTTCCGCCAATCCTTCTTACTCTAATTGAATGGAAACTCTATGGGTGTTACTCTGACTAGTGCATATACTTACCTGGACTTCGACTCCTACTTGCAGGCTCCTCGTGTAACTTTAGATGCAATGAACATGTAACAACGAACGACGCAAATGCGATGTAAATCCCTAGACCGAACTCAAAGAATCCAATACCGAACGAGTGTACCTATTTACCCCAAAGGCATCGTACAGGGTCAGACCCGCAATAGACCCTGCCAACATCATCAATCCAAATCTGCAATGCCATGAGGAGGATTTTAATATTAGGACAGGCGAAACTTACATAAATCCCTTCGTTAACCACCCTATGTGCGACGTGTTACGCTCCTCTCGGACAGCCCATGGCGGAAACCCTAGCCCTGTACGGGGTGTACGCGCAAGCCATGGCACGGACCGGCCGTTCCTCTCACCTTGCTGGCGCAGATGTCTAGGTGGCAGCAACAGGTCTCTGTTTCCGAGTCGCAGTCGTTGATACTCTCGCTCCAAAGTCGCGATGCGATCCTCCAGCCTGTTCACCTTGTCCTCAAAGTTAACACGCAGTCCATTCACGTAGAGCCTCCGGAGGGGATAACCAAAATAATCGCGAAAATCCTGAGAGCGCTAGATGTTTGGTAAGTTTTCGGCTTATTGACAGGGAGAAGGGGGACGAACAGAGTCATCATTGATAGAGAACGACTTGCGACAGGTTGGACACGGAGCTGTGACGGATCCTTCATTGCGCTGGATGCTGGTGGCTTCTGTGATGCATTTTGAGCAGTAGACGTGTCCTGCCACCAGTTATCAGAGTCAAAATCGTGGGGAGAGTAAGAAAAGGCTTACCACAGGGCGTGCAAACAGGGTCGACAAAGTCGGAGAGGCAGATGCTGCATACGCAGGAGGTAGACATGGAGGTAGAGTGTTAGAGGGAGGCGTCGGGGGAAATTTTATAGCTGTGCATTGATCAAGATATCATTGTTCTCGAGGGAAAAAACGCGCGAATTTGAAACATTGTCCAGTGGCATGTTGAATATGAATGTCGATAAATTACTGGAGCCTATGACAGAGGATCTGGAATCTGGAGAAGAACGAACATGACTGTCGGGAGGCAAAGACCACTTTAGTGTCGGCCGAGGGTCGTCGGAGTCTTCGGACCCGATAACTTCGTGATATATATATTTTCCGATGTTCAATGCTCTATACTTATATTCACTCTTCTTTTCAATCCTCTCAGGCCTTCAGCGACACAGGCTACCATTTTAATTCACTCGTCCTGCGTCGTACCCCACCGGGCAATACCATTTCTGCATTTCTGGTTTCTAACCTTGAAGTTCCCCGAGCGTACACAAATCTTCTTCGTTTAACATGGACGGTACAGTATAGCTAGATCCTAGTGCTCAAACACGCAACCATTTGTCAAAATGGAGGCTGATTGAGTCTTGACGAACGTTACTGGATTCCCTCTGACAGATATCCGATAGACTATGGTCTCGCTGAACATTACTCTGGTATCGACCGAACCTACCTGGTCTCTGCTGCCTGGTCTCAACTTTCCGTTTTCCGCCGGTTTGGCATCGTTTCAGTTTCAAGAAGGGGCCCCTATATAGCCCTATATCTGTCTTTCATTGCCTCCGCGGAGTCTTTTTCCCCCGTCGGTCATCATATGGACCCACAACACGACTTTGTGTTGCCGACAGACCTGGAAAGGCGGCGCGAACGTCTTGAGACGGAAATCGTTTTCTGAGAGAACTTAGGAAGGAAGGAAGGAAGGAAGTAGGTATAGTGAACCTCCTTCAAACTTCCTAATCGTCGGTGAGACTTTTTGTTTCACTATACAAGCGTCTGCTCCCAGACTCACCACGATCAAAGGGTAGGGGTAGGGACCTCTCTGGCGTATATATACCCCCCACTACTCGTCCAATCCCCCTCACTCAACAAACATGATTACCAACAACCAGTTTATCCAAACCACCAGCTATCTCTTTGCCATCGCAATCGCGATGGCACTATCCGTCTTGGCCTTCGTGAAGGTATGTTCTCTGCGTATGTACCTCTAACTCGTCTGATCTGTCTAATAGGACATCCTCGCCCTTCTTACATTCCGCGCGCCGTCCACAGCCGCGCCTGTGTATCCCCGCATTGCTGTTACAGTCAAGGTCGAAGTCGTTACCACACAATATTCGACGATTGAACCGTCTTCTTGCGTGACATACGACTCGTCTACCTTGGTCAAACTATCATCGGAATGCTACAGCAACGCACGAATAGGCAAGCGTAATCGGTAAGTCTCTTCGCCGCCGTCCTTTGACTTATGGCTCATTGCTACACTTAGCTTACCCTAAATTCATACGAACTTGATGACGATTATTCGAATCACTTCGGCCAACAACACTGTCAGTGAAAGGCTTCGTTCTGTACATGGACTGTTGTCCTATCAATCAGCCTTCTCGCCTATACGGCTCTATCCCTTTCCAGTATCCGGTCGAGGTGTGAGGATTCGGTGGAATATTAGAGGGAACGGCAAAACCCAATAAACACATCGTGGCAGGCAAAGACGAAAGCGTGTATCTTCACGTCGAAGATGGAGCGTACGCCCATTGGACACAGAGGTAGACGGAGGCATTACATACCATGATTCATGACAATGGTTCCCGCGGTCATAATAGTCTCCCTGTCTTGTGCCACCGTTATATATCCCTGTCCATCTTTTTTAAAACGGTCATGATGAAAAGTATTACAAGGAGTTCGGGCACCTCATTCCCGTCTGATAAACAGAAGCGGCACATGAGCAGGCCTTCAATTTCACGACGTCAAGTTCAATGCGCATAATCAAGAGGGGATACACTCACCTCAACGTAAGGATGTTTTTAGCTTTCAAAATTCGGCCCCTCCTTTCCTCGAAAGTTTCGCCGGCTTTTTCCCTAACAGTTATTCCTAAGTCTACTTACACAGAATTCTCCAACCCGGACAGGTCGCACTTCACATCATCATTTCCTTCTGTTGTATCGTGATCCTATCAGATACTAATTGTACACTGAGAGTAGCCAGTATAACGTGCATATGACATGCCCATCTCAATCCGGCATATACTATAGAACCACCATATAAAAAGCCTTACTCTCAACGTCTTGTAAACACAAGCGGCACATTAATAGGGCTTTGATTTTACCAATATCAGCATATACATGCATAACCAAGAAAGACACCACCCACGTCAAAGTCAGACCGCCTCTCGTTTGCAAAATTCTGTCCTTCCTTTCCTCGAAAGTTTCGCCCGGCTTTTCCTTGATGGTTATTTTATACTTTGAGATGAGCATCGTCAATACAGCGACACCCTCGGTTTCAAAAAATCTATGTGTAATCATCAGTAGTCTATCATTGAGTGACTTGAAGACATACTTCCGACCCATGCATGCACGTGCACCCTGGCTGAATGGCACAAACGCTTCCCTGGGCCAATCACCCAGAAACCTTGATGGGTCGAACATCTCAGGGTCTTTCCAGTATCGCGCTGAATTGACAATCAGTCAAACAATGTGCAGTGGGCGTGCCCGGCCAGCCAGGGACTCACGATTATAATGTAACCCCACCACGTCGATGCTCACTATGGCACCCTGAGGTACGGGGATCGTCTTGCGTTCTCCCGCCTTGTTGGTGGACACCAAGACGGTATCCTCGGTGCTCATCTTAGGAATCGACGTCACCGGTGGGAATAAGCGAAGAGTTTCGTAAAATACGCTAGGGACGGTTGGAAATAATCAGTTGTAAAATGAAGGCAAATTGCTCACGCCACGGAATGTGTGAAGAGAGGCATTTCTTCGTAGGTCTGTAGGCCACGATCAATCACCGGAATGTGCTTGCAACGGTGAGTACACACTGGATTCCGTCCGTCTGGAATGACGTTCTTGATATGACAGTAAAGGGCCTCTTGCTGATCGGGATAAAGCGCTAGCAGGGCGAACGTAAACGCCAGCGTATGGGCTGCAGTCTATGATTATGTGAGTACAATATTGACATCTTCTGAGCCACAGATTGGGACTTGCCTCGTGTCCAGCGAGTAGGAAGATGTAAATGTTCCCTTGGAGAGACAACTTTAATTGCAGTGAACCGGAATGCAATGAAATGGAAAATTACCCAGTAGTTCTGGATCCGTCAATTTAGCCTCTCCTCCCATCAAACCTTCGTCATCGTTGGCATCCAGAAGACTGCTGAACAAATCATATCTTTCCTCCTTCTCCGCTGTCCGCCGATTTGCAATCATTTCCAGCATGTACGACTTTCAACGGCTTTGTTGAGGTCGGAACTCCCAAAAAGAACGATGTAACTGACCTCTAACTCGTCGAAGGCGTTTATTACCTTGGTCCATTTGCGTGTCAATCCCATAGCCCACCGAGGAATAGCCATCTTTACGATGAATCCGGTACTCACGAGATGCAAGGCATCATGGAAGGGCATCGTGTGTCCCGGAAGAACGATTGAGTCTGCCTGCCAATTCATCTTGCGACCAAAGCCCGCTACGCCAATGACATGCAGAGCGATCTACAACGCTCTTATAAGAGTCACCCAAATATCGCAAGGCGACCTACTTGCCGGTAGCGTAACATTAACCGCATGCTCAACTTCCACCATGTCCTTGTCCTTCCAGACCGTGTGGATAAGGTCCCTCGTGACATTCAAGGATTCTTTCCATACGAGTCGGTTGTTTCTCTGTGGTAGGTGGACACTCATGTGAGACCAGTCGCGGATGGACGAACCTACATACATCAAGAAATGCCGGAGCGCTAATCCTTCGGTACTTCTTCCATGTATCCCCTTCGGATGCGATAATATTGGGACCAAATACGGATAGCCCTCGGTACAGAAACGTAGGCTTGGGGAAAGACACACGCGCTGTGGTTACGTCCTTTAAGCGCGTCAACAGAGACCATTAGGGATCAAGAAAGACGAACTTTGAGGATGATGGCATCGGCGATAAGGAATTCAATCCTGGCTGAGAATGCCGATACGCAGGCGACAATGTCCCATCCCGTCTGTTTGTACACTACTTGGGTAGTTAGTAGATGCTTCTGCAATGTTGGTGCCACGGATTTGCTCGCCCTCGTATTTCTTGTTAAAGACATAGTTGGCACCGACCGTTAAACCAGGGATCCGTGAGAGGAATAATGAGAGAAACTGCCTATGCCAGAGTATAGTGCGTGGTCCAGGGTGATTTCTGTACGGTGTCCATGGTTTTGCGGAAAATTGAGAGACGCAGAGAAACTCACCCAGCTGCTTTAACATTCCAATAGAACTCGATAGATTTCTGGATAACCCAGAGAAGAATGAGCGCAAAGGTTAGAGTCACATACATGGTGATAAGAGTAGTGAGTACCCACCGTAACGGCACTTGAATATACAAAAGCGTTGCATGTCAGATTGAGTTGGTCTGGTGAGCATGTATCAATTACAGGTACCACTATCCCGAAGTGAATTAGTGACCGAGCAGCCTGCGAATGCAACGCAGATCCGGGGAAGAAATCTGAATAATAGTGTAGATAAATTGGGATTAGAAGGTACGTCCTAATCTTCCGCAGAACTTAGAAGAGACGCTAAACTGTACTTCGCTAGTGAACATCCGTCGTACTCCACAGATTTAGGCAATATATATAGACCGTCACAATGAATCGTCCATTTCAAGTTTCAAGTTCAGGAAACGAGCAGAGCCTTGAAGGGTTCAAAACGTTCAGGAAGGTATTCGGTCCTTTCCTCGAGACATTTGTTTTCCGCTCGTAGCATTGACTCCGTAGAGAAATCATAGAGACACAGTTTACGTGAAAACGAGGTTCAAAGAATATGAGGGACATAAATGGCAAAGACACAAAGAGTAAGAGGGAAAGCGAAATCGGCCAATGCCGGGACCCTCGTACCTGCGTCAGATCAGTACTTACAGAGACAATGTTCTTGTCATTACAACAGCCTCGTATCTGATCTTCGGGAGTGACGACGGTATTACATAAAGACCTTCCTCAGCACCCTGCGACCTTGTAGGAAACAAGCTGTCATGGATTCAAGTTCCACGATCGCGCATAAGTAACTTGTACATAATATCGTCCCAACGGCTCGTCATGACGGAATCAGACCGCTTCACGTCTCTGCAGACCAACATGACAAACAACCGGCTTCCTCAAGACGCCCTCATGTACTTTGAGCTATTCCCAAAAGTCAGCAAGCCCACATACCAAAAAAGCAGCGGCACCCACCTCTTCGTCAGGATTCTCTAATACGACATAAAACCGCTTGAAAATCGATGCGATTATAATTTGAAGCTCGAGGTTTGCTAGATTACGACCGATACAAGCCCTGTGGGTATGAGCTCAGCTTTGAACATTAATAACTTATAAGAAACCCGATGTCACATACCGGGGGCCAACAGAGAACGGGGCAAATGCCTTCGACACACCGGCGCTATCACACTCAAACCATCTCTCAGGGCGGAACTCCTCCACATCGTCCCCAAACACCGTTGGGTCCCGATGGATCGTATATGTGGGGGCACTGATAATCGTACCCTCAGGTAAGCGGTTTCCTAAAACCGTTATTCCACCCTCAGGGGCTACACGGGGAAGGCCCATCGCTACAGTGGGGTGCAGCCGCAGCCCCTCGTTGATGACTGCTTGCAAGTAGGGAAGGTTCTTTACCCGCTCGGCTGTAGCGACATCAGAGTCAAGGCAGTGCGCGTCCAGCTCTTTCTGAAGTTTCACTTGTACACTCGGTGTGTGCGCGAGGTAGTAGATGATAGCACAAGTAGAGCTGTGCAGATGATTGAGTTTATACATGGCTGTGATAGAGCAGAGAAAGGCCTACTTGGCGGTAGTATCAGATCCTGCAATAAGAAGAGTCAACGCTTCTGCAGTAAGCTCCTCTTTGCCCATTAGATTACCCTTGGTGCATCCAGCAGGTTAGTAAGGCTGCCGAAGTAATAGGCAAAAAGGCACTCACGTCTTCGTCCTTCCCAGCCTGCAGTTTGCTAAGCAAATCGATCCTATCCGTCGGTACCTCCAATCTCTTTGATACAGCCATAACAGCCAACCCTATGAGGTCGCGGAAGTCCTGTCCGCCCTCCCAAAACAACGGGTTCAGCTTGAGCAGTGACCTCCACCATCCAGGCAACGCTCCCAACGTTGCGAGGAATGTCTGTGAAGGTCCGCCTATAGTCTTGATAACTTCAATTTCCTTCGAGGCATGCTTGACCCCTGCTTGTCCATAAGAGTCCATCACTGCATGTTGATCCTGGGCCATTGGAGCGGAATCTTTGGCTGCCATGATCATCCCGAACGGAGTCCCAAACGCAAGGTCACTGATAATATCGAACGTGACAGTTTGCCCCTGCAAACAACAGTAGTAAGCACGAGACGTAGAACGCGAGGAGGCCCGCTTACATGGAAAGCAGTCCAACCAAAGCTTCCCATCGCGACCCTTCCAGCCATCACCTTCCTTCCCCGACATACCTTTCAAAGCTTTATCATATAGCTTCTCCCACTGCCCCAGCAGTTGAGCGACGTAACGGCGAACATACGGCTGGAGCTCCAACACACTCTTTTGCGAAAAGCTGTTTGAGATGATCTTCCGTTTGCGAATATGGCTCTGGCGATCGCGTACGGTAAACAGACTCAGAGAGGTGGTAATAAACACGTCATAGAATGAAGACTTCAGTGTCCCATTTCCGTGCCCATATACCAGATTCTGGGCGTCCGGCAAAGCTACGGAAACGTGGTTAGGCGCTAGGCGGACGACGGGACCTTCGGCGTGACAATTAGTTCTTGAATTGGGCGAAAAAATGAAAGAATGCACTGACCGTATTTCCTGTGCAGATCATGGATGACTTCCGAACGACGTCCCTGGTAGGATACATATGCTAGCCATACATCGGAGAACTTGGCGACGAGAGGGCCGGGATACGAGCGAAGTCGATGGAAGTCGACGAGGTAGGGGACCAGGTGAACTAGGATAGCCAATACAATAGCAGTGGTGATGACCGTGGGGAGGTCTGTCTGCAGTGATCCAAGACTAAGATGCAACATTGTTGCTCTGAAGTTATTCGATGTGAAAGCCTTTTATTTGGCTGCATCTCGAAGAGACGGAGGTAATTGTTGTGCCGTAGCGAGGTCACATTGTCGTCGAACCTTCCTCCTTCAAGGCCTTGTGATGACAGGTCCTTGCATCGGACTCAGCATCGTACGTTACACTGTGTGAACATACACTGGTGTTCGTTCGAACGCAAGCTTTTGAATTTTGAACGAGCATCAGCCCTTGAGAAGGTATGGGGTCATGCAGAGAGAAAATATTCGACATCTACTCACCGTATTACTGAGAAACGTTTCGAATAACAACACAAGTGACGACTTCTCGAAAAGTGATATACTTCTACCGCAGTGCCCTTTCGATGCCAGGAAATAATGGAACGATTCTGATTGCAGGCGGAATAAATCATGACTGCGTTTTTGGGCCATTCTCATTGGACAACGATGAAAAGTATAGCTCGGAGAGGAAAAACAGCTGCCGGCTGAGTCGTTCTCATTAGCCAATGAACCAAAAGTTTATCCGTGTTATCCGAATGTGGTTGGATATAAATACCGGGCCGTGCTTGAGCTCTGTCTTAATTTAGCGGAAGGGGTTGTCACAGAAATAAAACTGGGAGGCCTGAACTTCAAGCGGTTCGTTCGCATGAGGGTAAGAAGTTAGACTGTGTCGGTCGTGTAGCTGCCAAGCCTGTCCCGGTCCGCTTGAATTCGCCTCTGGATAAGTGGTTCCTTCGATCAAGTTCCTATCGCCAACAGTGTAAAAGTTCCGTACTAGCTCACAGAGCGGCAGCCGGTAGGGTCGAGAGGTCAAAGTTCACAGTAAATACAATGATATCCATACTCATCCCTGGACACCTCAAGCAACACGGCCTCTCGTCGAGAATAAGGCACGTGGAAGTGAGGAGAGGCGATTCCGGTCTGTTGTCGGGAAGCCAGTGAGGAGGTGGTTCGAATTTCGAAGCGGTGAATAGCAAGTAACTTACACAGCATTCGAGAGCGACGGCGCCGAAGTCCGAAGGTCGGCTTCTTTAGGGCCGGTCAGAAGCCTTCGGAGTATTCCGGTCCGAACGAAATCTCCACTCATCTTCAAGTTTTGACTTTTTTGAACTCGAGCCCTCAGTCGTTTCTCAGAATTCAGATTGAATCTCAGTTGACGACTGAATTTCCTTTGGCAGATAGCCTTTCCAGAGAAGTCATCTTATCATGTTTGCGCCCTTGCAAATGGAGACGTAGGCGCCATCTAAGCGTCGAAGGTACAGAGCCCTAGGCCTTAGGAGGCGGCACGGATATCCTGAAGAGATGGCACAACTCATGGCTTCCGCGACCGAACCTCCCCGTTGTTTGATATTTAAGCTGTGTCTCTCGAGTTCATGTTTCCGGCACAGCCCGGCCAAAACTACTGTTGGGAAACTTCGTTTAGATTCCGGGGCAGGACATTGTCGTTTCAGATAAAGAGGTATGTAGTCCCTATCCGTGTCTTGCATTGGTTCCGCGGAATCTTTTTCGCTTGCGGGACGTCATGGACCCACAAAGCGACCTCGTGTTGCCGACAGGCAGCGCGTCGACGCAAATGACTTGGCGGAAAGTATTTGCGCGCTCGCGGTTAAACAACAAGAGATTTTCTAGTAAAATCTGGTGAGAATTTTGTTTCAATATACAACCAGACTCACCACGATCAAAGGTAGGGGTAGATGTCTCTCAGGCGTATATATACTCCCGCCATTCGTTCAATTTCTCCTCATCAACACAAACATGATTACCAACAACCAATTTATCCAAACCACCGGTTATCTCTTTGCCATTGCTATTGCGATGGCACTATCCGTCTTGGCCCTCGTAAAAGTACGCATGCGCCCGCGTGTGTACTTTACCTCCTCTAATCTGCTTCATGCATAGGACATCCTCGCCCTTCTTACATTCAGTGCGCTGTCTCCTGCGCATGAATATCCCCACATTGCTGTTACGGTCAAGGTCGAAATCACCCAATATTCAACGACGTCGATCGAATCTTCGGTGTCCACCGACTCTACCTTGATCACAGTATCATCAGAATGTTACAGCGGTGCACGAGTAGGCAAGCGTAGTGGGTTAGTCCCTTTGTAACTGTGCTTGGCTTATAACTCATTGCCGCGTATAGCTTGCCTTGAATTCATACGAGCTTGAAGAAGACTATTCGAACCGAAAAGCGTAGTAGGTAAGTTGCTTTGTCGTTGTCATTGGCTTGTAGCTGACTGCGATTCAGCTTGTTCTCAATCACCCGAGTTTGAAGGAGATTATTAGTCGCTTAGCGGAGCATGTTCACTCCATGCGTGGACCATTGCTCTATCAACCAGCGGTTCCAAGCTGGTCGAGGGAAGAGGGCACGACGGTTCGCCTGAACTCATACTCCACCTCAAAGATGGCTTACACGCATGGTGCGGGCCCGAGTTAGATGTGGGGAAGAAGGCGGGCATCAATTATCGCAAGAGTCTCTAGCATCCCGTTTATTCTGCCTTTGTCGATATAAACAAAGCTCGAAAGCAATAGCATGAATTATCGTTCCACACAGAGCCCCTATTCGCGTGGAAGCTGCATCCGCGGAATCATTCATTAGAATTCTTCCGTGTGTATACATGTGGACCTACAATGTGAACTCCAGACTTAAAAGACTACAACCATGTTTCCCTGAATCTGTTATATAGCTTCATTTATCATATGTATGCTCGTACCCTCAAGGCCTCGCCAACCAAGATATCATGCAGCCAACTACACCTTCACCCATTAGCATCGTCCGCTGTCCGTCGAGGTATCATCCAAGGCGCCATTTACATCCGCATGGGTACCTCCACTCGCTCCTACGTCGATCTCCGCTGGCTCTTACACGATATGCATGTCGTCGTCAATTTACTTGAATCCTGGGTCAATGTGGAAGTTACAACATTCCATTATATGTATACGAGACAGACAGATGGTGTAACGGGTAAGGCATTCGTTGCTATTCGAAAGGCCTTACTCATCCAATTCGTGAACAGCTCATACCCTACCAAATCTTATATCCGACAAGGCCCGTCTTCCCGGAAAATCCCCAGCGGCAAAGTCATGATCTCCAGGGTTCGCCAAAAATTTAATCAACACGGCGAACTCGATCTTAAGCGAGTGCGAGAGACCGTTCTATCCTCGTCGACGTCGGTTAAAAGAAAAACACGCCATAGAGTTCGTGGATTATTGGTGACCCTTTTGCGATGGGAGCGTATGTCCCGACTATAACCGACTGTCAGGAAGGGGCAGGAAGGAATATGACTTTGATTTTGTTGACTGTCCAGGCGCCCGATTGAGCTTCTCAGTACGACCTTCGCCCTCCTTCGTCTATGGAATGCTTAACTGCGCCTGGTAAGATCTCCGTTTGGCGTGCATGATAAGTAAGTGAAAGATACGCACTTATTTAACTACGCTTTAGATCCCAGTGTTCGCTTTGAGGCTACGACGGATCGTCCCTGTAGAAAATGACGCATCGATCCGACAAGGACGAAAAAGAGAAGCAAGACCTTGCGGGTATTGACCGGGTGGTTGCGAGTCCCTCCCGACAAGTACGAAGAACTTTTCTTTTACTTTGAAATGGAATTTCAAGACAGACTGCGGTTGAAGGAAAATGGCCCGGGAAATGTGTGTTTGTTCGGTTTCTCGAGTTACATACTTTGCTTTTGAGTTAGGTAGGAGGTAATGTTCTAGAATCTGGCCCTAATTTCGAAGAACTACTAGAATGTCACTTGGACGTCGGTCTGCAGGTTCAACCGGGACGTCCGTGCAACGAACCTAGTAGGATAGTCGTGCAAGATTATTATTACGCTCTGCTGTCGAGCCTTGTGTCGAGTCATCGTTATTTCAGCCGCGCAATCATCATATCAGATCGTCAGACTCGCTCTGGATTTTTCCAAACCTGGCCGCACAATCATATCATATCGTTCTCGATTTTGGCCAGCCGCAGAGGGACCTAGGCCTGTTTTCGCTGAGGGCTCAAAGTTGGGAGGTGTCCATTAGTGGGAACCTGAAGGAAGCACAGAAGGGCCCAAGTTGGAAGACCGTAGACATCGGTCGCATAATAAGTGCGGTGGCGATGACGCGGTTGGATAATTTTAAGGGCAGTCAAGTCAAGTCAAAAATTGAAGTGTTCAAAATGCACAGTACTTAATTACGATGGAAGTGCTGTATGTGGCGGTGGCGAAAACATGAAATGGATTGCTCTCCAGAGTCCAGAGTTCCGTGAATCACGCAACGATTGGTGTACTGGCAAGTTATCCTCGAGGCCAAGTGCGGTGCAAGATCTGCGCCAGAACTTTCGGGAGTAAAGAGGCAGTGAATGTGAAATGATGACGCATACTCATTGACAGCGGACCATCCTCGCGTCAACATGATCCGATTTCGGCATGGCATTCTGATATATAAGGCACGCACTCTGCTACCTTGGAGCCTCGCCTTTGCTGACCTTCCCTCGTCTACCCCTAACAACTTCCTCCTCCACCAAAAACTTCTCCTTAACGATCTCACAATGAACTTTACGCTCTTCATCACCGCCCTCTTCGCCCTCCTCTTCCCCTTATCCGTCCTCTCGGCCCCTGTTCTCGTTTCTCGAGACGTTTATGCCCCACCTGTAACTCTCCCGGGTAGCGGCTCAGTATGGACTATTGGTTCCAAGCAGACGGTCACCTGGGATGCGTCCAGTCCCCCTACGCAGATTACGAACCCTACTGGCTCGATAAGGCTCAGGAAGGCGAACAAGACTATGTCTAGTGAGTTTGCTCTTTTCACCTTTCAATTGCATGAGTTCTGATGCGGATGATGTAGCTGATCTCGTCAAAGGATTCAGCATCCTTGACGGCAAGGTCGAGTTGACGGTGCCAGATGTTGAGCCTGGCAATGATTACCGGATTGTCTGTGCGTACCGCCCTTCTTTGCTTTGCTGTGGACGGGTAACTGACTTGTGTACAATAGTGTTCGGAGACTCTGGCAACTGGGGCGAAACGTTTACCATCACCCAGAACTAAAAAGCGGCGCACTGCCCCCACCCCGCCACGCCCTTAAAACACATCTCCCTTGGACACCCCGTTTGTACCAATGCTTAATTGTACCACCAAACAATGTTACGACTGGGTTTATAGCCCTGCCTATAATGATGGAACGGACATGATTCTCGGACAGTATCTCAATGTATAATCTTGTTGCGTAGTTGTACCATTCAAGGACTTTGCTTAGTCTACCTAGTTAGAGCGTTGTAATAGTTTTGATGACATTTAATGACTCTTTTCTGCGGAATTGTTGCGAGAGTCGTGAATTACTGCGAAGTCTTTAGCATCGTCGTAGCCAGTGCAGTACAGGAGCCAATATTGTGCACGAGGCGACCTCGACCTGAAATGACACGTCCACGCCGCTGCCTCGTAGTCGTACAGCTTACTGCGCCGCCATACTGCGCCGTTTCATATGCGAGTTCGGGAACTTCTAACGCCTACACCGCACCACAGCTGCGCGACTCCGAGTCGGGGCTGGGTACACAGCAACGGTGGACTTTGAAGTTTACCCTTTCACCTAACCCCGAGTTTTCCGAGATTGATATTTGGCCAGAAACTCGGAAGTGGAGCTTGGCAAGTAATGTGAGGAGACGCGCGACGCGGCGTTTGCCGAGCTTGCTTTCCTTCTTCCTATCACCTCGTCTTCCATCTCACTCTCAGTCACCAATATCCTTCGAACCGTGATATTGCCGCCTATTGGATCACACCTAGCGAGTTTCTTTACCAATAGCCTGCTGGGCGTCTTCTCCGACGACTACCAACCACTATGGATATACAGCGCGCATGGACGAGAACGCGTCGTCCGTGTTCAGGGAAACTCCAATAAGCCAGGTTAGTGCCCTGAACTAACCAGCTGATAAGATTTCTGACTATTGCAAAAGTGAAAAGCTGATGCATTTGGCGACATTCGAAAGGCCTAGGCGTTTTCTGGCAGTCAATAGTCGCTATGTCCGAAGTCTGCACCCTCTGTGGTATGCCTTCTTCGTACTGCTAGTCCAACTGGCTCTTGACCATCGTGATAGGTCACGCAAAGCAAGGCTACGCGCCATTTCCTGGTTCCCTCCTCTCTTCTTCGACAAACCAATATCTCGGAGTTCAACAAATGTTTTAGTCACAGGCTCGATTCCTCGTGAGGAGTTCACGTAGGAGAATAATCAGGTAGACTTGTCGTCTAGTGTCAGAACGATAGTGATAGGGTTGGCTGAAAGAATAGAGCATGTCAAGTCGGGTGTCGCGGCTAGAGTTGATGTGAGTCTCATCGGTCTCCCAGCTACTGTCGAGCTCATATTTTTCCGCACGATTCGAAGTGTCTGCGGGTGCTTTTTTTCGGGAAGCTCTTCGAAGAAACAGGATTGTTCGAATTTTGTGCAATGAGAGACTCCTTGAAACGCATTCAGTCCAAAATCTATCGGTCAAAGTAACTCTGAAGCGTTGAGCCACGTTCCGACGGCCTGGCTAGGCTCTTCGTGCTATGCAAACATCTCCGTTCGATTTTTCTATCCCAATACGGCACTTGCCGATCACAACTTCATTATTCTAGGCGCCTTGTTCCTTGAATACAACAAACCATCTTGTCATGGACTCCATCATTCTGAGCGCCATTATTCTACCCTCAGCTTCCATTGTCGACACCATGACAACATTCGCGGACATGGTCGTCATTGTCTTTATAATGAATGCCACAAAAGGCCGACACCAGGATTGATATTTATACTCTCACAGTTAGAGGTCAATCCCTTGTGTTTTCCTTCAAATGATCGAGTGCAGTATATGCTACAACCCGCTTACTAATCCCTGTGCTGCAGCCTGCGGTGAGCTCGAATTGATGTTCATGTTGACTAGAATTATGCTTAATGCTTTTACCGTAGGACACATATTCTGTTTGGCGTGCATAGAGAAATGGTTCGCCTTCAGCGCGCCACACCAACTCGTGTGCAAATGCCCTAACTGTAATCTGGCGATTTATAAATGTGAGTCGTCCCTCGCACTCGTAAGGTTATCATTATGCTAACAGTCAAACGATGATAGCCGGTGTGAGTACTATACGTGCCGAATGCGATGAATCCATGTTCATCTCCCTCTCAGCTTCGCAAGGTATACATCTCCCAGTCTGAGGCGCTGGTGGAGGAGCTGTCTGCGCTGCGCATCCAAGTCAAGGACCTCGACGCGTGCAATACTTCTCTGCAAACGGAGGTGGAAGGGCTGAGAACGGAGTTGGAAGGCTACCAGAATTTGACGGAAGAGCTCTTGGCTGATATGTACGTCGACGATGACGATCAGCCCGAGCAGAGAAATACGGTGGCATCCGCCATATATGGCACTATTAAAACCGTCTTTTTGCGGGATGCCTATCTACTTGGAGTGGTCTCCGCGTTCTATGATGCTGTTACCAGCGTCGGAAGTGCGCTCCTCCTGCAGACTATTTTGTTGGGCGTCGAGCTCGTTTGGCGCGTAGTGACTCGTCCGGAAGAATGTCTGAGGAAGGCGGCACTCTACGTGTGGATTTTCGCCGACTTTGTTGCTTCGGCGATGATTCTTGCTGTCGTGCTGTACGTCTTTCGCTTCCGTTTTCCGCATTGGCGTGGATGTTGACAAGTTTCTCTGTATAGACTCGGGGTCCTTTGTGGGGACTACGATTGTACGGTGATCTGGTTCGACTTTGGGTATCCGAGGCTGTGTGGGTTGATTGAGTGCATGAAGAGAAGGAGTAGCGCGTACTTGGTTCGTCGGTTCGATGAGCAGTGATTTTTTGTCGGCGCTGAATAAGAGAACAAGCTGATGCAGATTTATGCTATGGGTGTGAGGGAGCTGGACAGGAATGCTGGCTCTGGACTACTGTGTCGTATCCAGAGGCAAATTCAAAGCATACCAACACTTGGCAAGCCGGGCCGACTTGCGAACTGATGTCGAGCGGGACCGATTACCCTCTCACGCGCACCAATGGCTTGTATTGCCACAACTTGAAGCTTGGAGATCGACATCCCTTAGTTCTACTTCTGTCCGCAGGCTTAGGGTCTTTGGAAGATGGCTTTCGTTAAATACGCCTAGAGTCCGGCTCCCAACTCCCGGTCTAGTCATCAGAAGCATCCAACCACATTCGGATGCGGATAAAATCTTGAATCGTTGACTAATGAGAACGACTCAGCACGGTAGTCGTCCTCCACTTATCGAGTTATCCCCCCTCTAACGAGTGTTGCTCCAGGCTTGCTTGACATAAAGTGTAGTGTGATCACCGTTCGAGAATTCACGACTATAGTTCCAAATGGTCATCTCTCTACGCAAGAATTTCTTTCCAAGGGCTTGTCGTTCGGTGGGCTTCAAAAATCAATTCTAGCCTTCGTCATTGGTCTGACTGTTTTCACCCAGTGTAACGTGCATGTGTCCCCATTGGGTCCGATGTATGCACCTGCCATCACACAAGGGCTTCGAGTGAGAACATTTCGATGTTAATGTGACGCCATCGGCATTCCGCTACACATGATTGGTTATAATATTAACATCTTTTCTCCGTTCTTTGGGCGATTTCTGCCGTAGTACAAGTATAAAAGGCCTCCGTCTGGAATAACTTCATAGTACACAACACAATGTTCTCTCTTACTCTCGAATCGCTGCATACCGACCTCCCGACGATCACCGCCACTGTCACTGTATTGGTCGTCTTGGTTCATCTGGTCCCCTACCTCATTGACTCCCATCGACTCCGCTCCTATCCTGGCCCTCTCGTTGCGAAGTTTTCCGATGCATGGCTGGGATACGTGTCTCACCAAGGACATCGTTCTGAAGTCGTCCATGACCTGCACAGGAAATATGGTTAGTGCATTCCTAGACCTATTCACGCTCGTCAAGGGCTAATTGGTGTCGTTCAAGGTCCTTTCGTCCGCATAGCGCCTAACCACGTTTCCGTAGCCGTATCGGACGCGCAGCCGATGGTCTATGGGCACGGAAATGGGGCCTTGAAGTCGTCGTTCTATGACGCTTTCATCACTACGTCGATTGGTATATTCACGACTCGGGACCGCCAGACCCATACTCGCAAACGGAAGATCATCTCGCATACTTTTTCGCAGAAGAGCGTACTGGAGTTTGAGCCGCATGTGCATCGTTACGTTGGTCAACTGCTGGGACAGTGGGATAAGTTGTATGATAAGGCTTTGAAAGGCATGTCGGGCGAGGAAGGTGAAGGTTGGACAGGTCGCGATGGAAGGCTTTGGTTGGATTGCCTGCCGTGTAAGTGGACCCCCTCTATCAATCCTTTTCTCGTGCTTATTACTTCTGTTCGCAGGGACAAACTATCTCGCGTTTGATATCATCGGTGATCTGGCGTTTGGGGCCCCGTTCGGGATGATCATGGCAGCCAAAGATTCCGCCCCCATGGCTCAAGACACTCATGCCGCAATGAAATCTTACGGGCAAGCAGGAGCGAAGCATGCCTCGAAGGAAATTGAAGTTATCAAGACATTAGGTGGACCATCGGAGACTTTCCTGGTGACGATGGGAGCTGTGCCTGGCTGGTGGAGGGCAGTGCTCAAGCGAACTCCGATGTTTTGGAAGGGTGGAAAAGATTTTGACGCCATTGTGGGGATGGCAGTTGCAGCTGTATCGAAGAGGTTGCAGGAACCTACGGACAGGAATGATTTACTGAGCAAGTTGCAAGTCGGGAAGGATGAAGACGTGAGTAGCTTTTTGCCGACTACTTCTGTCACTTTGCTGACTTGCTTGATTTCTCAAGGGTAACCCAATGGGCCGCGAAGAGCTCACTGCAGAAGCGTTGACATTCCTCATTGCAGGATCTGATACCACCGCCAAGTAGGCCTTTCTCTGCTCAATCCCAGTCATGCATAAACTCAATCATCTGCGTAGCTCTACTTGTGCCATCATCTATTACCTCGCGCGTACTCCAAGCGTACAAGAGAAACTACACAAGGAGTTGGACGACCACCTTGAATCTGGCGTCGCAACAGCCGAGCGGGTGAAGAACCTCACCTACTTGCAAGCTGTCATTAACGAGGGCCTGCGACTGCACTCCACGGTGGCTATGGGGCTTCCTCGTGTAGCACCTGAGGGCGGGATGACGATTTTAGGAAATTACATCCCTGGGGGTACGGTTATCAGCGTTCCTACTTATACGATCCATCGTGATCCAGCAGTATTTGGGGATGATGTCGAGGAGTTCCGGCCTGAGAGGTGGTTTGAGTGTGATAGTGCTGGCGTATCGAAGGCGTTTAGTCCGTTCTCTGTTGGTCCTCGGTATGTGATCTCGGTTATTGAGCAGGGTTCGAGGTTGAGCCCATATCATCACAGGGCTTGCATCGGGCGTAATCTAGCGAACTTCGAGTTGCAGATTATTGTCGCGTCGATTTTGAAGCGCTATCATTTCGCGCTGGAGAATCCTGATGAAGTTGTAGGTGCCGATGTTTTCTTGGCATGTGTCTTGCTGACTTTGGGGTTAGCTTAAAGTACAGGAGGGCCTCTTGAGGAAACCGATTGGATGTCGTGTTGGTATGAAGAGACGCGAGGTGCTCTAGTTCATGGTAAGCTATTGGGACGACGTCATGTACAAGTATATGCGAATCAAGCTGTGAATTCTAAAGCGGAGGGTTGCTGGTTGTCCGACCGTGTTCTTCTCTGAGTCGGATATGTCTCTATAATTTCCCCTCGAGTCGGCACTGGCCGTCACTGTCCGGCTATTGTGGGCAAGTGGATGAGGGGCGTATTGTTCATGACTACGGGAGTCCAAGTATACAGAGTAGGAACGACAGTTTGGAATTTGGGTAAGTCTAAACGTGATATGGAATACTCATGCCCAACACACATTCGCGTCAGTGCATACACTGACGGAACATCCAGGTGGACCGTAGAGCTTTGGCGTTCTCGAAAAATGTTCGGTGAGCTACCCATTCAAAAGTTATCAGCAACTACGTCCACCTGGGTCCTGCAGCATATAGTTCTCGTCTCTGTTTGCGTGGCTATAGTACGTCCAGTTTCTCCTACCCCTAGTCGAACCCGATTTAACTACCGGCGTCAGGTCATGTCCACTACGAAAGCATCAGCAACTTGAATTCTGCGGAACGACAGCCTAAATGCTTTCCTATCTAAGCACAAAACCTGTTGGGCCCAATGCATGCTCGCCAGCTAGTTGCAATGCATGAATCATGGAAGACCCTCTTAGCGAACGGACAGACCGGATATTGCGTAGCGTTGAAGAGACGAATTCGAATATAACCAGTGGCCTGGGGTCTTTCGACCCCAATATTTTAATGGATTCTCGGGCTGATATGCGTGAGATAAATCTATCTGTGTAGCCTTGACAGGCCATGCTGCTATTAAACTCAGTTGACGTATGCTCCGCTAGATCATCGGCACTTGAAGAGACCTAATTTCCTTCAAGAACCCCTCTGACTCCACACGTGCCAAAAGGATATTTAAGTACCGTTACGTATTATGGATAGCCCTATTCGCGACTCCCGCCATGTTTGCGAGCCTCATTCTAGCCGTCGTCCTTATCTGGGTCGCCCAAAAAACTATCGAGTTCTACTGGAATGTTAAGGCAATTGGGTGAGTTTCTCCGCATCTCTCGAATTGTTATGAAAGCCAGGATAACCTATAGAAACCACCCTGGAACGCGCACGATCCTGTAGACCAACCACCTCCTAAAACCGTCTTTTTTCGGGATGCCTATCTGCTTGGAGTGTTCTCCGCATGCTATGATGCTGCTACCAGAGTTGGAAGTGCACTCCTTCTGCAGACTGTTCTGCTAGGCATCGAGCTCGTTTGGCGCGTAGTGACTCGTCCGGAAGAATGTCTGAGGGAGGTGGCGCTCTATGTGTGGATTTTCACCGACTTTGTCGCTTCGGCGATAATTCTTGCTGTCATGCTGTGCGTGTTTCCTTGTTCACATTGGCGTGGATGTTGACTTTCTCTGTATAGACTCGGGGTCCTTTGTGGGGACTACGATTGTATGGTGATATGGCTTGACTTTGGGTATCCGAGGTTGTGTGGGTTAGTTGAGTGCATGAAGAGAAGGAGTAGCGCGTACTTGGTTCGTCGGTTCGATGAGCAGTGGTTTTTTTGTCGACGCTGAATAAGAGAACAATGGGTGGGGGAACTGAGTAGGATTTGGGTAAGTATATTATACTGTGAAATTTTGACCTTTCAACGCCGCTGACTGTAGCTTTGTAAGATTTTGAGCCTTCCAGTTGTTGAAAATATGAGACTGCCGCGCCTTACCCTGAAAGCATGCCAGCAACTTGACGCCGGGCCGGACTTGCGAACTGATGTCCAGCAGGACGGATTACCCTCTCACGCCCACGAATGACTTGTATCGCTACTGTGGAACTTAAGGCCTCTCAGTTCTGCATCCGACCCCTGGCTTAGTGTCTTTTGATAATGACTTCGTTAAATACGTCTCGAGTCCGGCTCCCAACTCCCGGTCGAGTAATCAGAAGCATCCAAAGAAATGCGGATACGGATAAATATCTGACTCGTTGGCTAATGAGGACGACTCAGCATTGTATCTCCCCTCCGCTAAAGGCTCGCTTGACATACAATGTGTAGTTCGGGAAGTCACCTCCGTCACGGTTATAGTATCAAATGACCATCTCTCTGCACGCCGTTCGGTGAGCTTCAAGAATCAATTTTAGCCTTCGTCATTGGTCTGACTGTTTTCACGCAGTGTAACGTACATTGGGCCCGATGTATGCACCTGCCATCACACATGGGCTTCGAGTGAGAACGTTTCGATGTTGATGTGATGCCATCGGCAATTGCGCTACACATGATTGGCCATACTAACATAACAGCTTTGTCTCCATTCGTTGAGCTGCTGCTGTCATGGTTTAAGTATAAAAGACCTTCGTCTGGAAGAACATAACGCACAATCCGATGTTCTCTTTTTCTCTCGAATCGCTGCATACCGACCTCTCAACGGTCATCGCCGCTGTTACTGTATTGGTCGTCTTGGTTCATCTGGTCCCCTACCTCATCGACTCCCATCGACTCCGCTCCTATCCTGGTCCCCTCATTGCGAAGTTCTCCGATGCATGGCTGGGATACGTGTCTCACCAAGGACACCGTTCTGAAGTCATCTATGATCTGCACAGGAAGTACGGTTAGTGTATTCTCAGACTTATTCACGCCTGTCATCCGCTAACTGGTGTCTCCCAAGGTCCTTTCGTCCGCATAGCGCCTAACCACGTTTCCGTAGCCGTATCGGACGCGCAGCCGATGGTCTATGGGCACGGAAATGGGGCCCTGAAGTCATCATTCTACGACGTTTTCATCACGACGTCGATCGGTATATTTACAGCTCGGGACCGCCCGACTCATACTCGCAAGCGGAGGATCATTTCGCATACTTTTTCGCAGAAGAGCGTGCTGGAGTTTGAGCCGCATGTGCATCGTTACGTTGGTCAACTGCTGGGACAGTGGGATAAGTTGTATGACAAGGCTTTGAAAGGCATGTCGGGCGAGGAAGGTGAAGGTTGGACGGGACGTGATGGAAGGCTTTGGTTGGATTGCCTGCCGTGTAAGTGGACCCCCTCTAGCAATACATTTCTCGTACTGACAACTGCTACTCGCAGGGGCAAACTATCTCGCATTTGATATCATCGGTGATCTGGCGTTTGGGGCCCCGTTCGGGATGATCATGGCAGCCAAAGATTCCGCCCCCGTGGCTCAAGACACTCATGCCGTAATGAAATCTTACGGACAAGCAGGAGCGAAGCATGCCTCGAAGGAAATTGAAGTTATCAAGACATTAAGTGGACCATCGGAGACTTTTCTGGTGACAATGGGAGTCGTGCCTGGCTGGTGGAGGGCAGTGCTCATGCGAATTCCGATGTTTCGGAAGGGTGGAGAAAACACTGACGCCCTTGTGGGGATGGCTGTTGCGGCTGTATCGAAGAGATTGGAGGTACCGACGGACAGGAACGATATGCTTAGCAAGCTGCAAGCTGGGAAAGATGAAGATGCGCGTAGCTTTTCTCTGATTACTTCTGCAGCTGATCTGTTTTATTTGTTAAGGGTAACCCAATGGGCCGCGAAGAGCTCACTGCAGAAGCGTTCACGCTTCTCATTGCAGGATCTGATACCACCTCCAAGTAGGCCTATTTCCATACCATTATTGCGATGCGTGAACTTAATGATCTTCCTTAGCTCTACATGTGCTATCATCTACTACCTCGCGCGCACACCGGGCGTACAACAGAAACTCCACAAGGAGTTGGACGACCACCTTGAATCTGACGTCGCTACAGCCGAACGGGTGAAAAATCTCGCCTATTTGCAAGCGGTCATTAACGAGGGCCTGCGACTGCACTCCACAGTGGGTATAGGGCTTCCTCGCGTGGCACCTGAGGGCGGGATGACGATTTTAGGAAATTACATCCCTGGGGGTACGGTTATCAGCGTTCCTACTTATACGATTCATCGGGATCCAGCGGTATTTGGGGATGATGTCGAGGAGTTCCGGCCTGAGAGGTGGTTTGAATGTGATAGTGCTGGCGTATCGAAGGCGTTTAGTCCGTTCTCTGTTGGTCCTCGGTATGTGATCTCGGTTATTGAGCAGGGTTCGAGGTTGAGCTCACACTGTCATAGGGCTTGCATCGGGCGTAATCTAGCGAACTTCGAGCTGCAGATTATTATTGCGTCGATTTTGAAGCGCTATCATTTCGTGTTGGAGAATCCTGATGAAGTTGTAAGTGCCGATGTTTTCTTGGCATGTGTCTTGCTAACTTTGGGGTTAGCTTAAAGTACAGGAGGGCTTCTTGAGGAAACCGATTGGGTGTCGCGTCGGTATGAAGAGACGCGAAGTTCTCTAGTTCATGGTAAGCTATGGGAACGACATCATGTACAAGTATATGTGTGAATTCTAAAGCCGGGGGTCGCTGGTTCTCCAACCATGTTCTTCTCTGAGTCGGATATGTCTCTCCGTACTTCTTCCTCGGGTCGGCACTGGCCGTCACTGTCGCGCTGTTGTGGGCAAGCGGGCGAGGGGGACTTCGGGTAGCTCCGAACTTTGGCATGTCGTTCGAGATAAACTGCTTCTACAGGAGTCCAAGTATCCAGAGTAGGAACGACGATTTGGAATTTGGGTAAGTCTACAGCATGATATAGTATACTTATGCCTAGCATACATGCACGTCGGCACATACACTGACGAAATATCTAGGTAGACCTCAGAACTTTGTTGTTCTCGAAAAATGTTTGGTGTGCTACCCATTCAAAAGTTATCGACAACCATGTCCACCTCCAGCATATGGCCCTCGGCTTTGTTTGCATGGTCATAGTATGTCCATTCTCTCCTACTGCTAGTCGAACCGATTTTAACTACCGGCGTCAGGTCATGTCCACTATAAAAAAGCACTAGCGACCCAGTGCATTCTTCGGAGGGACACCCTGAATGCTTTCCTATCCTAGCGCAAAACCCGTTGGGCCCAATGCATGCGTGCTATTCTGGATCAAGGTCGTTCGACTCCAATATCTAACTGGATTTGCAGTCTGATACGCGTGGGTATGTACATCTATCTGTATAGCCTTGACAGGCCATGCTGTTAATAAACTCAATTGACGTTTACTCCGCCAGATCTCCGGCACTTGAAGTGACCTAATTTACAATTCAAGAACCCCTTTGACTCCACACCTGCCTTGAGGATATTTAGTACCGTTACGTGTTATGACTAGCCCTACCCGCAACTCCCACCATGTTTGCGAGCCTCATTCTAATCGTCGTCCTTATCTGGGTTGCCCAAAAAACTATCGAGTTTTATGGGAATGTTAAAGCAGTTGGGTGAGTCTCTCCGCATCCCTCGAATTATTACGAAAACCAGAATGACTTATAGAAACCACCCTGGAAACCGCACGATCCTCTGGACCAATCATCTTCTCACATACCTTCTTCCACCAATCCCTGGTTTGACATGCGGTAGCAACTATTTCTTTGACAAGAAATACGAAGGCGAGCAAATCCGTGGCGTCAACGTTGCTGAAGCATCTGTCAACCACCCTAATAGTGTACAAACAGACAGGATGGGACATTGTAGCCTGCGTAACAGCCTTTCCAGCAAGGTCATATTTCCTGATCGCTGACCCCGCTCTCACCAAAGTATGCATTCTTTGTTCGTTGATAGTTCTCTACTAACAAGCTTGAAGCACCTAACCTCAGCGCGTGTGTCTTTCCCCAAGCCTACGTTTCTGTACCGAGTGCTATCCGTATTTGGTCCCAATATTATCGCTTCCGAAGGGGATACATGGAAGAAGTACCGAAGGATTAGCGCTCCGGCATTTCTTGATGTATGTAGGTTCGTCCAGGGATCCACGACTTGTCTCACATGAGTGTCCACCTACCACAGAGGAACAACCGTCTCGTATGGGAAGAATCCTTGAACACCACAAGTGACCTAATCAACACGGTCTGGAAGGACAAAGACGTAGTGGAAGTAGAGCATGTGGCTGATGTTACGCTACAGGTAAGTCCGGTTCCCTAACAATTAAGTATTCGATGGCTCTGATCAAAACGGTGTAGATATCTGTAAATGTCATCGGAGGAGCGAGCTTTGGTCGCAAGATGATGTGGCAGGTAGACACGGCCGTCACTCCGGGACACATGATGGCCTTCAGTGAAGCCTTGCGCCTGGCGTGTAGCGGAGTCGTCTTGAAAATCATTGTTCCCCAGTGGGCCATGGGACTAATACCCAAATGGGCTAAAGTAAGAGCTGCATTTGATGAGTTAGAGGTCAGTTAGACTCGTTCTTTTGAATTCTCTGACATCCATACCATTATCAAGGCATATATGCTGAAATGATCAGAACTCGACGGACAGCGGAGAAGGAGGAAAGATCTGACTTGCTCAGCAGTCTTCTAGATGCCAATGATGACGAAGACCTGCTCGGGGGAGAGACTAAATTGACGGATCAAGAACAGCTGGGTAGTTTTCTATTTTACATTTCGGTTCATTGCAATTGCCTTGCTAGCACTTTATCCCGATCAGCAAGAAATCCTTTACCGACATATCAAGACTATCGTTCCAGACGGACGGAACCCAGTGTGTACTCACCGTTTCCAGTACATTCTGGTGATTAACCATGGCCCGCAGACTTACGAAGAAATGCCACTCTTCACGCATTCCGTGGCGTGAGCACTTGGCCTTCACTTTACCACTGATTATTTCTAACCAATCCCTAGCGTAGTTTACGAAGCCCTTCGGTTATTCCCACCTGTGACGCTTATCCCTAAGATTAGCGCCGAGGATACCGTGTTGGTGTCCACGAACAAGGCGGGAGAACGCAAGACGATCCCCGTACCTCAAGGTGCCATATTGGACATCGACGTGGTGGGGTTACATTATAATCGTGAGTCTGCCGCTGGCGAGATGCACCCATTGCCCATCGTTTGATTGATCTTTAATTCAGCGCGATACTGGAAGGACCCAGAGATGTTCGACCCATCAAGGTTTTTAGGTGACTGGCCTAGGGAGGCGTTTGTACCATTCAGCCAGGGTGCGCGTGCATGTATGGGTCGGAAGTATGTTCCCAAGTCCCTCAATGATAGGCTACTGACGATTATGCATAGATTTTCTGAAACCGAGGGTGTTGCTGTACTCACGATGCTCATCTCGAAGTACAAGATATCGGTTAGAGAAAAACCAGGCGAAACTTTCGAGGAAAGAAAGGACAGAATTTTGCAAACGAGAGCCGGTATTAGTTTGACGTGAGTGAAATTTTTCTTGGTTATATGCATGTATGTGCTGATGTTGGTAAAATCCAAGCCCCATTCATATGCCGCTTGTCTTTACAAGGCGTGTGGCCGTTCTATAGCATATGCCGGATTGAGATGGGCATATATGCACGTTATACGGACTACTTTCATGTGGTACAAATAGTATTTAATAGGATCACTATAAGTACTACAGAAGGAAATGTGAATTGGGATGAGAAGCATCGTTCAGTGTCAGGGTCCGGCATTTGCCGGTATTCCTTGTTTTCTGTCTGGCCAGACCCTTGTCTTCAAAGGCGTCGTGACGTGCATCTCCACGGATTCGCTGTCCGCCCCATTTCAAGCGTATCCTATTGGCTCTCATATAGACAGGCGGCAAGCCGCACGGCGCCTTATCAACCTCGCCAGCAACAAAGGAAAGAGCGATGGAAGAAATAACTGTTCCGAGCCTAGATCCTAAATTTCTCTTATAAAATTTATTGAACCCCGTTGTTCTTCGTGTCCACGATGACCGGCTCATGCGGTATCTGTCTTTCTGAGCTCAATATACCTGTCTGTCTTCCATGCGGTGAATCGTTGCTTCCACGTCTGTCGTAACAAGTTTTTTTTACTGTAATTAGGCCACATCCATTGCTCGCCATGCATAGATAGTCACATCGCGAGCCATAATTCTTTCCAGCAAGGCGTGCATACCTCTTGGTGTCCCAACTGTCGAGTTCGGTTTCCTCTGGGTGTGTTTTCTCTCTTGCAGCCGTCTATATCTGCGCTGATTATGTATGGCCTCGTAGGATCACCAGACAATAATGTCAGGACCCTCTCTGAAATACTATGTTTCATGATATCCTAACACGCATCCAAGCTCCAACACGTTCCACTCAATTTTAGGCCGTTCATCATGGCCGCTGTTCGTCGACTTTTCCAGGTGAGGGATCTGTCGAACCCGAACCCGAACCTACCGGCGAATTAGAGGAAAGATCCAGCAACTAAAACGCACACTACGCATCGAGAGGGTAACTCAGATACTGTTAGTAATCAGAGATCGGAGGGCCAGGGACAACCGAGCTGCCACTCTGCGTGAAAATGATCGCTTGAGGGATGAGCTCAGGTATGAGCATGGGCGTAATCGACGGAAGGAATAAGACCCGGTCTCGAAAGTCATAATTGGCGTCGGGCTGTTGACCATTGGGATGCTGTGAGCGAATAGCGTCTGCATGGTCCCTAGACTTTGCTAACAGTTTATGTAGGGCATTTTGTGTGTTATTTGGTCTATTCGAAGCAATGACGAGGATACCTTTCCAGACTTTACCTTACTGGTGTATGCTTTACCTACGTCGCGCCCTGGATGTGATGCGCCGGAGTTGGGTGGAATATGGGTGCCCTCTACTTGTTCAGTTGTCGGAACATGGCTCGAATGCGCGACTCACTGAAGGTATGCACTGTGTTCTCCGCGTCGATGCGATCTCTGTACTTATACGGTTACCATTCGCAGGGGAGGATGGGCAGCCATGACTTAGTCATGTGCTAGTAACATAAGAAAAATGCAGCAATCAATCCTAAAATCAATCAGACCTTAACCCGAGTGAAAACGGAAGATTTAAAGCGTGACATGAGTGATATCGTCTCTTTCATCTTCCCTACCACTACTGCTTCACTGCGAACATGGTCGACTCGTGCCCCGTGTGTCACTCTGAGACCAAGTCTCTCTTTTCTCTTCCCTGTGGTGAGCTTTCATGGCTCCGTTTCTTTCACTTTCTTAAAATCGCCCGTAGGCCATATATATTGCAAGCAATGCGTAGATGGGATGGAGAGTCTGGATATCAGCCAAATCAATGGATCCAGCTTCAGAGCCTCGCACTGCCCAAAGTGTTCCAAGCTGTTCCCCCGTGGTACGTGTGTATTCGTCGCTTGCTCTAATAACTGACCCTCGCGTCCCAAGACCCATTAGAAGGGAGAGTACGTAACCCCGTTTCGTGGTGTGCTGTATGACAAGATCTTTTGTTCAGATACAGTCCGTGCCGCATAAATTCCGACCCTACTTGTTCTCCGCTGTCCGTGAGATCCATATCGACCCTGACAACACGGAAAAACAGGAGAATGAACGACTCAGCAAACGGCTGGCGTCCCTCCAGTCTAAGTGCGAATACATGGCACGTCAGATACATGAAAAGGACTTGCAACTGGATAAGCTCAGCCAGGTGGTCGTGTGGAGGAAGCTACCGTCGTTGCACTTCGAAGTGTATGTGCTTGGATGGGTTTTTATTTTCATCTTGTGGGTGCTCTTTACGTCGTCTGCTTGTTATGTGTGGCTCACACACATATCATGCAGAATGATCCTTGGATTGAAGCAGATTGTGTATATTTTGCCGAAGCCTCTTGGTGCACACCGTGCATGTTTTCAGGGGCAATGCTTCCAGTAAACGCGCCAATTATCTTATGTGTATCTTCCCATCGGGCTCTTTTCTTTTATTCATGGATATCTCTATTCGGTTCCCGGTGCTTTGCATTCATCGTTTTGTACGGAACCACCCTGTGTGGCGCATATCGAAAAATGATAAGTAATAGATAGTACATATTTGGGAGTCCTTGCTGTAAAATGTGTCCCATGATGCTGTCCACTTCATCCACATGACTTGTCCTAGGGGACATCTCACCGTCTCGATCATGAAAGTCCTTCGACAGGGTATGTTTATTCCTAAGGAAACCATGTTTTCCTCTACGCGCCATAATTGGTCTCCCTCGGGTGAGCGCTACCTGCTGAAACATGAAAGACATCTCCTTTCAATTCAGTGATCTTCCTTGAGGCTCGCAGTACGATCTGGCAGCCATACTGTTCATGAGCGAAATAATGGGATGCAACTCTTTGTATTATATTCAATCACAGCAGGATCTACCATCCTGGAAGTGGTATATGCTAATGTCTGCAACTTTCCGCACTCTGTGACGCGACGCGACGCGTCGCGCGACACGCGTTCGAGCACGCGTAAGCAATATATACATCAGCCGTGATTTGATGACAAAATCACGTGCTGGACCTAGGCTTGAGTCCAAGCAAGTTTTCGGTTCGTCTCTCTCTGTCACTGCCAGCCAAGTGCACTTGTCAATGTCTTGGCCTCTACATCGCTTGACAGAGCTCAAAATTTCGGTATGTATTCCATTATCGGACGTCCGAGCTCAAGCGCTCAGGTTTTGTCAACTTGTAACTTCTCTAGACTCCAACTCAAGCGATTTTAGTATTTTCCAAATCGTTGGCGGGACTGGCCATAATATGGCGCCCTCACATTTGGAATGGCCCGTCGGGAAAGGTATTCCCGACGCTCTGCTCTTAGCTTGAGATGTAGGCAGAGCAGCGCGATGCGTTGAAGTTCACCATCGTCCAACGTTCATCTGAGGATAGACTTTACCGTGACCCGAGTAAACTCCGGAATTGATGGAAGGGGTTATTTAAGGCGTGGACAAAATAGCTTCCGCTAGTCTTTGTCTCTTTCATCCTACCCCTCATCGTCGAACAATGTCAGATACCGAGGTAGGCAACTGATCTTCTGAGTATCAGCGACGCCTTTAACGCCAGGTCTCTAGGAAAAACGCGTCAACTTTTTCTGGCCAGCCCTTGCAGGCGGAGACTCGGTTGTCGCTCAAAGGGGGCGTGTCCAGTTGAAGGAGCAATTGACACTCCGAGAAGGGGAAATTCATCGTCTACGGGAGTTGAGTTGGTGGCCTCTACAGGATAGCGACGACCTTTGGTGGCAACCACTACGGCTGCTCCAGCTGCTCGTGTATCTCTTTGGATGGATACTTCTCTTTTATTTGTGCGTCCTTTTTTGTGTACGGATGCTTCATCCTGCTAACCAATATATGTATGGTAGGGCGGGAGTGGGTGTAAAGAAGCTTGTATTTTGACGTGTAAACGCCTGGGTAGCATGGAGGCTCTTATCTTCACTCCGTTTCATCAAACCGTTATGTTTGTCCGCGCATGTCCAACTAAAATGACGTTTGATTGACTTGAAGAATTGTATCTTTCATTCATAGCACTGGATTAGGGTTGGCTTCATAAAAATCCTCGTTGAAAATCATGTGCAAACGGCATCAAACTTTATCCAGCCAAGAAGATCAAAGACCTACCGCGCTTTTCATGATTGAGACATGGTATTTATCTCACGATCACGATCTCAGTTCCTCCTTCCCCCCTCTCTCTGCTCTACCGTTGATTCAGAATGATTGAGTGTCTTATCTGCCAGGATCCTCTCACAGAGCCTCATTCTGCACCCTGTGGTAAGTGGGCTCTCTTGTCGTTATTAATCGGTACTGATCAGTTGTAGGCCACATATTCTGTCTGGGGTGTATCAACGAGTGGTACGGCTCCACCCAGCGTCAAGGTCGATCCTGTACTTGCCCTTTTTGCAGCGCTATCATCACCAAAGGTACTTACATGAGTTCAGAGCAGTAAAATCGCGCTCACCATCTGACCCCTATAGATAAAGTGAGTACAAGCCCGCGCTTCAAAACCTTCAAAGGCATCCTGTTGACCGTCGTTACAAGTTGCGCAAGGTGTTCATCCCTCAGACAGATTCGCTGGTGCACGAGCTTCACGCACTCCGGAAGGAAGTCAAAGAGGTGGATGCGTACAACGCATTCCTGTTAGCCGAGTTGGAACGATGCGAAGAACTTCGAAGTGCCGCCGAGGAGAAGGCAGACTTGGCCACGAAAAAGGGCGCTTATCCAACTGCCGCTACTGCGTTTCTCGGTATCCTTACCAATATAGTCACTCTTGCGGGTGTTCTGACGGCGTTGTTTGATGATGTCATGCGTCTTGTCGTCGCAGTTCTCTGTCTCATTGCGAAGTTAGTCTGGCGTTTATCGACTCGTCCTGGAGAGTGCTTTCGACAGTTGGGACACGGTATATGGGTTACGATCCGGGTGACCGCTACACTAGTTTTACTGTCATTGATATCGTGAGTGTTCACATTCGATCCTGATTATCAGCTTATACAAGTTCATTTTAGAGTCGTAGTGACTTGGGCTGTGGGCACTGCAAGTCTTAAGATCTTCCAGCTGTTTCTAAAGCATGGGTGTCCTCCGTTATATGACCTCGCAAAGTCGTTCTGGGAAGAAATTTCCACCCGCTTCATTGACATATCGGCTACCTTCATCAAGAATTACATCGTCGACTTCCAAGCGTATACTGAGCCAGGTACACCCCTTTAAGTTGTTTGAGCAGGCGTTCCAATGCCTGATCATTTGCTGCCCAGGAATCTGTCTTCCTCAAGACATCGTACCGACAATTGGTCATCTTGCCATTTGAGCGGCCGTCTAGACCAGGTGTGATTAAGCGGCTGATGACATGCTATCCGGAAGGTGGCGGATAAATCCTCTACACGTGTCTTGAGCGTGCTGAAGGCGGTCATTATCTTTCTTTCCCTCCTCCTGTATGTACCATGGACACAGATGAAGACTGCTGCGTTATATGTCTAGCCGGATACACGAACCCTGTTTGTACACCATGTCGTAAGTCCTCCATCTTGCCAATAATGCGTTCGGGTAAAACCTCGACATTTCGCCCAGCTGCGCAACACATGTTTTGCATGCAGTGTCTAAATGGCTGGATCTCGGAGGCAGCGGAGGCGGGTAGAATGGCATATTCGTGTCCATCATGTCGTCGTGCGTTTGACGTAGGTAAAACTGTCTCCCGTGTTGGTTTATCATGCGAACAAGGCTTTGAATGTTGTATATTTAGCAAAAGGTCTTGCAGACGCAAGTGGACGATTACTCGGACCCTTTATCATATCTGAAAGATACTTTTAGCTTCGGAGTCACAAGCGACGCTTAGAGAAGGACAGATCTCAGGGTATGGATCAAGAGAACGCGTGGGATGCCATCGTGTTCATCATCAAAGTAATAGGGTAAGCTCGCTTGTATACCTCCGAAATAGACTTAGAACGCTTCATTTTAGGATGATCATGCTCGGCGTCGTATTTTTGGTCTTGGCGCCTACGGTGGCCGATTGCTATGTCCGAGAAGATGGTATTGAACAATCCACTTGTATAGATCTTCTTCTGTTTTCCCGCCATCGTGAGATGTATTAGAAGGATCGCTAGGGCATATATTGATTGACATTCAACGCGCACATTTACAAGAATTTCTTATGTCGTTTCAAGTTTAATTCTCTAACTATGACAAAATATTTCAAAGCTAGGATACGAACAATTCAAAAGTTGCAGAATAAACTCTGCATAGTACATGACAGGACGTGAATAGGACGATTATGACGACTGTCAGAACCAGTGTGATGAATCATGGTGTGCTGCCGTCTGCCTTCCCGCCTACTGAACATTTAAGTGGAGAAAGACGTTTCGTCTTAGGCTCGCATGACGTGATTTATCGGGTTTGTCGTTTCCTGTAGACGGCAGAATCCTCACCCCTCGACCAGGAAAGGGATAGAGCTGTATAGGCGAGGAGACTACCTGATAGGGCAATGGTCCTGGTACAGAGCGACGACTATCATGGCCTGAGCGACTGATAATCTCGATGATCTAGAACAAGCTAAACGTAGCGATGAGCGATAAGCCAACTTGAAGAACAACGACAAAGCAACTGACCAACTACGTTTGCCTACTCGTGGGCCGCTATAGCATTCTGATGATACCTTGACAAAGGTCGAGTCGGACGATACAAGGGACGACGTTTCAATCGTCGAGTATTGTACTTCGACCTTGACCGTGACGGTAATGTGGGGATATTCGGGCGCTGCAGTAGACGGCGCGTGGAATGGAAGAAGAGCGAGGATGTCCTACGAGAACAGGTTAGACGAGGTAACATGCCCACGCGGGGACACACACCTTTGCGAAGACCAAGACGGATAGTGCCATTGCAATCGCGATGGCGAAGAGATAGCTGGTGGTTTGGATGAACTGGTTGTTGGTAATCATGTTTGTGTTGAGTGAGGGGAATTGGAAGAATGGCGGGGGTATATATATGTCAAAGAAGTACTACTTACCCCTACTCTTCGATCGCGATGAGTCCGGGACGACTAATAAAATTTCCTTCCTTCCTTCCGGAGCGAGAGCTTGTGGAGTGAGACAAGAGCCTCATCAAGATACACCTGACCATGGCCGTATGTTCTTCCCTGATATAAACCTTTCCTCCCAAGTCGCTTGCGTGCTTCACGCACCAACTTTCCAGGTCCGCCGGTAACACGGAACCGGGATCCATATGATACGGGCGAAAATGACTCCACGGAGGCAATGTAAGACAAAAATAGGAGCTATCTATGTATTACCCCACACTGCAAAGATAGGTCGAAGTGCTAATTTAGGCGCATGCTAGAAACTGGATACGGAGTTTGAGTGACACAGATGTCAGCTGAAGTATTCAATAACTTTTGGTCACTCGATCCGTGCGGTGTGCTCAAGAGGATCCGTCCATTTGAAGCTGAGATGCAACAACCCAAGTCAAAGAAAGAGAAAAAAAGGACAGCTCGGCACCTAGGAGCAATTTCATCATGGCAAACGAGCGACCGTAACTATATGCCAGACTGGCAATCCAGTAACGTTCGTCGATTGTCGTTCAACCTGAGGACTTGATGATTTCACACTGTATCGTCTTACATTGTTCTTGAAAACCATGTAAACGAGAAAGATTTGCACGAGAAGGAACCAGAAGAAAGAGAATGATATGAATTTGTTTGTGTCCAAACGAGGTGGGGCAGAACTTAAGCAAGCATCGAGAAGACTGAACCGAGTATGACCGGCGTACGTAGCGATGAAGGCCTGATGGCAGGTGGGAAGAAGGCAGTGAACAATGAACATACAGAGAGTATTCCAGTAACCTTGTTTAATGACCCGTCGTGCGTAAAACAAGAAGCGATGGCCAGGATGCATCCTTGATCGGGATTGGCTCCGAAGACTCCGAACAGGCTGACCTACCCTAAAGTTGTCTTTTCCTCCTTACCTTCATGTTGGTTCTCATCCAAACTTCAGCGCTTCAGCGGTGCCCCAAATATTTCACTGCCAGCAATTTGTCGACATGCCACTGGGAGGGAATGTCAAATTCGCCTAGTGCTTAGACCAGCGTCGAAAACAAATACCTTGAACAATGCACGGCTATAAAATGTCGCTGGACCCCCTCATCAAGTACTCATATTACCATGTCCACCTCCCGCGTATGCAGCATCTGCCTCTCCGACTTTGTCGATCCCGTTTGCACGCCCTGTGGTAACCCTTGTTCTTACTCTCACCACGACTTTGATTCTGATAACCGGTGGCAGGACACGTTTACTGCTCAAGATGCATCACAGAAGCCACTTACATCCAACGGAACGAAGGATCCGCTACAGCTCCGTGTCCAACTTGTCGCAAGTCGTTCTCTATCAACGATGACCCTGTCCGTGCCCCTCCTCCCGATCAATATTTTGAAAACTTACCAAACAACTAGCGCTTCTGGGACTTTCGTGAATATTTTGGTTACCCCCTCCGAAGGCTTTACGTGAATGGACCGCATGTTAACTTTGAGGATAAGGTGAAGAAGCTGGAAAATCGCATCGCGACTTTGGAGCGGGAGAATCAGCGGCTGCGCCGAAGAAGGAATTTGTTGTTGCCACCTAGACATCTGGGGCAGCAAGAGGAGAGGAACGGCTGGTCCGTGCCGTGGCTTGCGCGCACACCCTGGACGCGTTCATGGTTCCCGCCGTGGTCTCTGCGAGAGGGATGCCCGACACGCATGAGGTGGCTGGCGAAAGGATTTATGTGAGTTTCGTCTGCCTTAATGTTAGAATTCTCCTCATGCCACTGCAGATTTGGATTGGTGGTGTTGGTAGGGTCCATTGCGGGTCTAACACTGTATGATGCCTTTGCGGTAGATACACTCGTTCGGTATTGGATTCTTTGATTTTAGTCTAGTTTCTACTCAGGATAGCATAAATATAGCACCCCCGGTATATAAGGTACTTAGAACATAGATTACAAGGGTTTTTTTGTTCATGCCACCCGCCTTTCGATGTTCGGCTCCGGATGTCCGACTGCGAACCATATATAGTCTACCCTAAAGAGAATGTACGAACCAACTGCCACCACCACTCACTGTTCGTCATGGGTACTCGTGGTAACTACATCTATCGCTGGAAGGGCTGGTATTTCGTTCACTACCAGAATTACGACTCGTATCCCGAAGGTCTGGGCTTGGAAGTCCTCCGCGAAGTACCGCCTGCCAACTGTGATCCTGCAGACTTTGAAAAATAGTCCAGACAGCTTGCAGGACACTTGGATGACGAGCTGAAGGAATATAAGATGGAAGAACGGCGTTGTGGAATGCACGAAGTCAGCGACGACTACTACATCTCTCACGATCAGCCAGAATACGACGTCTTCATTGAATGGTCCTACGAAATCGACTTGGACAATCTTGTATTCCACATCAATCACACTCCCATGTTCCGCCTCGACTGCATGCCTTCTTCCGATGATTTTTGCAGATTCATCTCGTGGGATCATTATGGTGAATGATCTTACGCTGAGAACATGCCAGAACACCACCGATACGAGGTCAACTGGCACCCGTCGCCACCAGAGATCAGCGATGAACAATTAGAGGCCTACAAGCGACTCGAGGCAACGATAACTGGCAAGGGGGATATCTCTCCTCTTGCTATGTCTGTCGTTTCCCGCACTCGGATTCGTCTCTTGGAGGCCCTGATCGGGAGGACGATGAGAGGCAGCCTGGTGACCCGTTACAGAATCTTCAACCTTGATAATATTCTCAGTCGCGATTCCTTCACTGAAAAAATCCTATGTACCCTCTACACCTTCGCCTTCACCGCTCTGTCGTCGTGCAAGTACAGGACACCGTGGGAACCCAACGTCTTTTGTGATTATCCCGCCAAAGTATCTGAGGAACACTCCTTAGCAGTGTGGCTGCGCGAGAATCTCTGCGTGTTCACCTGGACGCATCTATATGACGAACCCAACCTGAAAGCAGCCGTCGTCGCCATTACCACATGCCTGCGTTCGCAATCCCCCGCCTCGAACTCCTTCGGCGTTGCATTTTCTCTCTTCCACTGCGTCATTGTTAAACTGGAAGGAGAGACGGGAAAAGTCACTCATACAGGCGCACTGGATTTTATTCCATCCTGGTATGCCTATTCCCCGAGCACGCCAGGCATAACTGCCCTCGCGCGTCTCTCCGAATACCTTGATCACCTCTCCCTGGGACACCCCGATGTGGCAGTTTGGACTACGAAGCCTTTGCATACGCCGCTGCCCCTTGAAATGCTGACCCGAATTTCGGAGTACATCAACGACAGCACCACACTTCTGGCGTATGCTCGGGCTTCTGTGCAAACACGAGCTGCATGCAAAGCTATGCTAATGACGCCTTGGGTGAAAGGCCTACAGTTGGTCACCGTGCACCCGGATTCCGTGCTTGGTGATGGTTCGAGCCCATCGGCGCGTGACGTAGAGGTGGAAGGAGATGATGACGAAAAGGACGAAGACGAAGATGAATTTGACTTCCTCTACAATGCAAAATTTTTTACCCAAATCCTCGATGAAAAACACCCCGATTCCGTGTTTACTGTCCGGACAGAGCAAAATCGAGAGGTATTTGATGGGGTAAGCTCTCACAAGTACTGATATGAGAACATCATTGACCTGGATGTTTCAGGCCAGGATTTCGGCTGAGCTCCTTCTATCTTCGTATTTTCATAGGCCGGCACGAGGAGTGATCAAACGAACATAATTTCGTTATCTAGCGAATTTTTCCCCCGTGGTATCTTCTTACGACGAAAATCTGTATCTAGTCCATGTTAAACCAAATCCATACGTTACAACATGAAATACAGTGCGCATACCCTATGTCTTAACATGCAGATTGCGAACCTTTACAAGAAACCTGTTTAGTCTGCTCTCTTCAATGCGCGATCTGTAGCAAATGATATCATGTGCTCTCTAAGGGCAGATCGCTATCGCTCTTCGGTATCGACATCTCATTAAAGTCCTGCTGTGAGAATGGGCTGTCCGTCCGAATAGGGATCTATTCTTACCACATAGATATATGTGCCAGCAAGGTGAGAGGAACGGCTGGTCCTTGCCCTGGCTTGCGCGCACCCCGTACGCGTTCATGGCTCTGCATGTGATTGACGCGTCGGAACAGTTAGTATCTGGAGCTATGTATAGCTCGTGTCCAGCTCGTGTCCAGCGGTCACTGTTCACCATTTCCTTCGAAAAGAATCGTCAAATACGTTAACGCTATGGCCAACTTGATGCGTCTCCCGAAACCTGGCACTGACTGGACTCAAAATGAACTCGCTGCGTACCACATCAATGTAGAGTCTCAAAGCAAACATCAATTATTTGGTTCAGACGGCCTTCCGGCGCCTGCTCGTCCGTCGCTTGTCGCTGTCATGAATACCGGAGACCGGCAACAAGCTCCTGACGGTGATGCGAAGAAGCGTTGCACTAGGATCTAGCGTTGGATGCCACTGATGCGGGCCAGGACTCGAGGCAGCAGTCATCAACTTTGCGGCCAAGCTGTTGGAGAAGCTCGGTTACGATGTGGGGTATGTGGGGTATAATATGTTGGAATTGCAACTTCAAGCTTACTCATTTATCACGATACTTGGATATTTTTAGGTACTTTGGTAGAATATTCTAGATACATTCTGTAGTATTTAAGGAGCTCGTTCCGAGCCCTAGTAGCTAACAATTCAGTATTTTACCTACTGCAAGCCTCCCACTGTAATAGTTACAACATAATAGGATCATTTACATGCGCTAAGCCCTACCTTTTGTTATCTGTGGAGTAACTTCATTGGCTCGGACCGACACTTGTGTTATGGACAACGAAACTCTCTTCTTTGCGCAGATCTCGTTGGATTTGAAGGACCCCGAACCTCAAGTTATGGCGGAGGCTATCCGAGTCGCTGCTTATGCAACGAAAAACAAGATTCGAGTTGGCAGTCTTCACCTTCCCCCTTTGCAGGACATCGCTATGGTTGGCACCAGCCCTATCTTCTACAAAGTTACCGTTGCCGCAGATCTGAGCAACGCTGTTCAGCAGGGAACGTATTCTCAAGCCGTGTCCTTCGGTACGTTGCCGACCTTTCTAAATGACATAGCCTTGGCATGCAGTCTCTCGGGAACAGAGTCGAGATTTTGACGTGCTTGGAGGCATTCAAACAATTCTTGGGAAACTAAATCATGCTCGTTCATATGTTCATGCATTGACACCCGCTCATTTGGAAGCATAGGTTTATGTTCAACTTTTGTACGTGCTTGTGTTAATAGGGGCGGTCAGAGTCGCGATTCTGCGGCGATTCTGAAGATGATTCTGAACTCGATTATGCACGATGCTGCTCCGTGAATTTGACAGTTGAAACGGCGAAAGGTGCTTCGTCTGATGTAATATCCGGAGCAGACCAGAATCGCACCCAGAATCGAGCCATCAGAATCGCGATGCTGGTGTAGAACCGCCTCCCAGAGGCGGTTCTACATGCATAATCGCGATTCTCGTTCCCACGATTATGGTCCCCTCCCGGAGATGATGTCAGAATCACCTCCGGTTGTCCGAGATTGCATACAGAATCGCTGCCAGAATCGCTTTCAGAATCGTCCCCAGAATCGTCGATTCTGGTGACTCTGACCGCCCCTAATATACATCGCAAGAGTCCTTCACGGAGAGCCAACGGCGATCTTGTCTGAAACCTCAGTGTGAAGATATTCTAAATGTTCCAGCATGATACTGTTTGGCGCCCCGGAATCCCGTCGAGGTACTCTTCGAATCCATGCTGGGGCTATAGCACTCGGAGCAAGACATGAAGATCATTCGAATCCGAGTACGTTACGGTAGGCTGATGAATGGAAGATAGTACGTAAATTTACACCATATCAAGGATTCCGTTGAAGTACTGCTTCAACCCATCCACGCCACCTACAAGCCCACCAATCATCCCATCTGGCCGGACAACGACAATCTTCGTGAGCTTCTCCACCATATTATAATGCTTGTGCGCATATCCATCACTATCCACCAGTACGTAGTCTGCCGAAATAACGCCCGTCGGCTTCTGAGGGAGAATGACTACGGACTTGAGGATACCAGCGGGATAATTCTTCAGAGCATCCAAAACCGCGGTGTTGTCTTCGGAGAAGACGAGTACTGTGTGATACGATGATCCAAAAATGTCGAAGAGGCTTGTCTCGCGCTTGGGGTCATTAACGGAAATGAGACCAGGGGCGTCGGGGGCTCTGTCACCGCCTCGAACAGTACCGTCGTCGCCTGAACGATACGGGTCAACGGCTTCTTCACCCTGGACCGGGGTTTCGTCGACGACGATGGGACTACCACGGTAGTTGACACCCAGCTGTCGAAGCTCGAAACCTCTGGTCCAACCCGTCTGTCCCCCTCCGGGTGTAAAGGTTTTCGCATGGAGTTCAGAGGTCTTATCAAGCATCGCTGCGATGACCGGAATGCGCTCTTGGGAATAGCTGTCGAGGAGACTCCGGGGGGCTATGCCTTTCTGAACAAGAGCGAGTTTCCAAGCCAAGTTGATCTACTGCCGCCGTCAGGAATCTGCAATATATAATAACTATTTGTTTTACTCACGGTGTCTTGAATACCTGAGTTGAGTCCCTGACCGCCAGTAGGGCTGTGAACGTGGGCAGAATCTTGTCGCGAATTAGTGTAAGGGTACTGACATAGAAAATGAAACCTACCTCCAGCAACAAAGACCTGTCCAGAACCATAGCTGTTGACCATTCGAGTATTGGGCCTAAGGCGGCGTGTTATTTATGTTCATAGTCACAGAAAAATGCTCACTGGAAGGTGGAGGCCCAGATAAGATCGCCAAACTCGACATCGGTGCGCCCAGTGATGTCATAAAAAACCTTGATAAATTCCTCTTGGCTGGATACTGCTTTTGTGCCATCTAAATCGCGACCCAGATAGAGCACAGAATACTTGTCGTTGTCTTTGGACTCAAAAGGCATGACAGTGGCACTAGAAATTGGCTTATGATTCAGTCACCAGAGAAATCAAGGTGCAAATAATACGCGCAGATGCGTACCTCTTTGTAGCCGATTCCCCCCAGACATGCAATAGCTTTAAATCAGAACTTCAACACCTGCAGAAAACAGCTGACGAGCAACGCACGCCTCTGTCTAGCAGCCCCTTCTTGATATGGATATCTCCCACGATTAAATGATCTCCCTTCCGCGTCTCCCCGAGGAACGTCAAACCCAGCGTTTTACGCACAACACTGTGAGCACCCTCTGTACCAATGAGCCATTGACTCTCGAAATGCTCTTCGAACTGTTGTCCGTTATGAGTTTTGATGATGCGAGAGACCACTCGGTCCGGGAATTGTTCAAAGGACACCAGCTCGGTTCCCAGCTCGACCGTGACACCGTATCTGGCCAAATGTTCGCGTAATACCTCCTCGTGTCGGTCTTGGCCTATCACAATAGGGTTTATCTAAAGTACAAGACGATTAATAGACTTTACAGAATAATATAATCGCGCACGTAAGGTCGGTCGAGGGTGTTCTGCATGAATGCTATCATCTCGACGTTCTTCGTCTCGCCGCCTGGAAGATAATGAACCATGGGTGATACGAACCCACCCCTCTTCTGAATATCGGGTAGAACACCGAGGAACTTGTATAATTCCAGGATCCTGGGCTACATCGAGGTGTAAGTGAGGCATCTTTAATGAATGAAGGGACACAATTACCTGAACACCAGCGCCCCTCTGACCAACTCGATACGTAGACTCTTTGTCTATGATACGAACAGCGACGCCATTCTGAGATAACGCGAGTGCGAGAGAAAGGCCTGAAGGTCCAGCACCGACCTGTAGTATGTCAGGGTCATTGAATGAGGTGCACAGGAAGGTCGCCGTACGATGAGAACAGCAGCGTTCATGGCTGTAGAAGTAGATGAATGTAGAAATGTTTGTTAGAACCAGGTGCAGAGTAGCCTTCGTTTTTATAGCACTTCATGGTGGTAGACGAACAAGTTAGGACACTGCATCCACATGGTTTCCGAGCTGATTTCACGCCATATTATTCATCTTATCAGATAAGGATCATCTTCGGTGTTTTTCTCATTACGACTACCGACGGCAACTCGAAGATGCGTCAGCAATGATAGCTCAAAGCCGACGTTCCACGTCAGGTTCATGGGTAAAATATAGTACCTGATGAAGTTCAGCATCATACAATATGAAGTGTTGAAACACAACATTGTTAGGTGTACGGTCTAGATTCACATAGAACACCGTTGAGGAGGCTTGAAAGAGTTTTAACTCGAACAGGATGTCTATGATGAAAGTTTATGAAAGTTTTTCGCGTAAGTGGTAATGATGCATCGGCCACATTGTCAGCATTCCCACAGAAGTTGCTCGGCAGCTAGGTCGGAACGATAAGAATAAGAATATCGTAGCCGAGCCCATCCGAGGTGTCTGATGATGTCTTCTTTAGTAGCTTTCAATTTTTAACCCTCCGAGTCCCCTCGCATTGTAAATGCTTACTGCGCCTCGGCTGGGCTACACCCTGCTATCAGTAACCACCACACACGTACTTTAGGCAATAGTGCCGCCTTTTCCCCCTCCCATGTTTCGGTAGTGTTTCCTTGAGAATTCATTTGTATGTCCTGACCCATGTGCGAGTTCATAGAGCCTCAGTCACCCTCTCATACGTGTACACTCCTTCAAACGCGATCGCCTATCTCATTCTTTTACGGCAATATTAGGCAATCCCTCATCATGAATTTTCGAAAAAAAGGTAGATGAATTCAATGACTAGCTCTGATGAATGTTATCGATACAGACATGCATGTTACTTGAGAGCCCAACACGTACTACATTGAAAAAGTCCATTTTGTGTTGACAGCGATAAACCTTTCGCGGTCGTCTTCCCGAGTACATAATTCTTCGGCGTTCACGGATCTTGACTTGGCAATGATAAAAGTTCGCCCGTTCCTAGAGTCGGTCAGGATGGTCTCTACTGGTAATCCCGATGCTTCCGACGCGCTTCAGTTCGGACGCGCGCCTTTGACTGTCAGAAGGATGAGGCAGGACAAAAGGTGTTTGTGCGTGGAGGCGCGTCATGCAAGCAGCAAGCGCCCCATCCCAGTTTGAAATTTCCCAGTGGAGGGAAATGACTCTTCATAAAGCATAGGTAAAACATTTAGAGGCAAGGACATGAAATGACGCACCATTTACGCTTGCTTCCTTGCATACTACTGTAGCATTCCGATGATATTTCGAACAAGGTGGAGTGGGATAATGCGGAAGACGATGATTCCATCGTCGAACACTGGGTTGAGCTTGTGGTGACTTCCACCGTGATGGCAATGCGGAAATGCTCGGTTGGTGCGGAAGCCTTCGTAGGCCGTGTACAGGATTCGAAAGCAGCGAAGATGTCCTACAGACCCTGTCAGAAAAATGAAGTGGAGAAATATACTGGAAGCGTACCTCTACGAGTCCCAAGACGGGTAACGCTATTGTGCCGAGCGCAATGGCGAAGAGATAACCGGTAGTTTGAATAAAGTTGTTGTTGGTGGTCATGCTTGTATTCAGTGAGGAAGATAGACGACCAGTGCGGGTATATATACGTCGAGAGAGGTCTATTCCTGTCGTTTGATCCCGGTAAATTTAGAAGAAGCCGCTATGTAGAGTAATTCTGATTTTGATTCTGAGTAGTGATGTGCGGGTCAGGCTTAAAGCCCGTGACCCGGCCCCCGACCTTGAAAATTCAAAAGCCCTGCCTTGGTGGAGGGCTTTGGCGGGCTCAAGCTATGGAAAGTCCAAGCCTTGGTCAGTTCTAGTAGTGTCCTAATATCAGAAGGTGAGGATGATTTCTTTCTCATGTTAAAGCATCAATATGACGACTTACAGCAGAAATAGCCCTGAGCCCGCCAAAGCCCGACCCTGAGGCAGACTTGGGAGGGCTCAGGGCTCGCGCTCACACTTCGTCACGGCCTGACCCCTCCAAAGCCCAGCTCGACCCGACCCGGACATCACTCTGAGTGAAACAGATCATCCAATGTAGGTTTCTGAGCCGTATTTTTTCCCCTGCGAGGAATATCAAGCGTACACTCAACGTACAATTGTTATAATTTGTATGCCCTCCGTGCACTCTCCCGGACATACCAGCAGGCAAGAATCGCGTTATGGGTCTGCGTGTACGAATGAGCCGGCGAAATTATTGACTCCGCGGAAGCAGCCTTAGACGCGAATAGGAGCTAGTCTTCCTGAAACGGCGACGTATCTATTCCAGGACGATTCAGGAAACCCTTCCTGCACAGCCGTGGGCGTCTCGCAATCTTTCATATTGCATCGCTGTGCGGAATTGCCTATGAATAGTGCTCAAAAGGGGAAACCCAACTCACAGAGAGTGTTTGATATGCTTGCATCATTTGATGAAAAGAGAAACTGTCCATCCTGTGTGTCATGGTGTGGAGCTGGATCAACTACAAGATATACTGAGAGCGGCGTTATCTTCGAATACTTGAGACACTTTCCTGAGTATGCCTTTTGTTCGTCCGAGTTGACTCGTACGTTCACGATCTCTGGCGGAGTCGCAAACCATACCAAAGCGGTTCAACAAACACACTCTCCGGCGCTAAGAGTGCTCTACGAATTCCAGATTTAGAGGAGACGTCGACATGAATTTCCGACCAGAGAGTGGCGGCATCGGAAACTATGTCCTTCCATTCCCTGCATACGACTGTCACAGTCCAAGGAAACTGCCTGGTATCGCCCTCCATTGATACACGCGTACCAAAAGATATCCATCGGGTCACCGGCGAGAAGGCGACGAATGGGGGGAAGGATAACGTTGCCTGATGACCGTCGATGACTGGATAAGAGACTCGTGATGTACGCTCTCAGCAAGCGCTTCTTCGTAGTGTTGAATGACGCTCTTGAGGCTGTCCGTTCATGGGCCATGAAGTTGTGGGCATATTTTTCTTGGGATAGAGGCGAGGGACAGTTCGATCTAGGTGATATCGTCCAGGGAAGGAGAATCGTTCGTTTTGATGAAAGAAACCAGATTCTCGGGACACGAGTGATCAATACGTGGTAGAGCTGTCCTGTAGCAGTGTATATCCCGCTCGACATTGCATGAAGGACATCCACCATAATCCTGAAAGGAAGTTTAGGGAGTATATATCGTTCGCTAAGAGAAACATGACCAGAGTACCGTTGGAAGGACCCGTCAGCTATTGGTTAGTGGTAGATGGGAAACGAACAAGGTCAAATTGAAAGATGATGATCCCGGACCCCACGTGGCAATCAGGCGTGAATAACACGAGAACCGATATGCGAAACATTTGACGCTTTGTCGAGGTGATGAGGGCCCTTACAAGCTGTCTGCCGGGTGGGCTTCATACTAAAGATAATTAAATAATTTCTTATGCAAAACTTACTTGAATTACGACTCATATTCATGACTTGTGAGGACACATTTGAAACATTATTCATCTGTTATGCGAATGCGACACGTGAAGTGTCCGGGGTTGCTCCAAAGTCTGGCTAGCCTTAAGGATAGCTTCCCAGAGCTTCCCATGACATCTAATCGACATCATATATCGAAATTGACGCGAAATTCACTTGTACGAACTCCCCTGATGTCAGTTGAGCTGATGCTGGATAACGATGGTGCATGGAAGGACTCGGATGCTCACTAGGATCGCCACGTCCAGGCACTGGATCATGAGTACCGCAAGACGCTGTTGAGGAATTTGTGCTGGGCCGCCTTTAAGAATCCAAATGTTAACCAATACGATGAAATCGACGGCACCTTGTGGAAGCCATCGACGAAGACAGGGATGATCTGGCAAGGACTTAAGTAACAATTTTCGGAAGGCTGACGATGAAAGGAACACACCCTGCTGCACGGAAGGCTTTTCGAAACTCGTAATATTTATCCCTGTGGTACTCCATTTCAGTAAACGCGGTTTTGAATCCTTCGGTTTGCTTCCTCTCAGCATCCAGCTGCTTCTTGAGCTTCGACATAGCCAGGGAATGCTCTTTCGATTGCTCTTTGAGCCGCCTTTTCTGGCTTGAGATACGACTTTTTGCATCCTTCAATTCTGCCTTCAATTTCTCAACCTGCGGATTTGGAGAGCTGTCAAGAAAGACGCGGCGTATGCTAGGAAGTATGAATTGATGGTATTGACGGGGCAGATATCGAAGCTATGGACAGTTGAATAAATCTGCATCTTATTACATGAAATGCCGACCTCAGGGACCGCTGGACGACAATGTAAAGCTTGGTTCATATCAGATAGACCAATGGAGACCTACAAATATGAAACTTCGTTCTACAGGTCGGACAGGGTGATTCGAATCCATCAGAAGACGCAAGGATATGGTCAGATATGCATTCCGTGCAAAAAACATGCCCTGTATAAGCAATCGTGTCAACCTTCAAGTAAATAGTATATAGAGGCCAACAAACCGCAGGGTGTAGAGATAGGGTTGTCATATGGAGACAAGCAAATCGCGCATGACTGGACCATAATTCAAGCTATATAGGACAATACAGGCGTCTATGTCGAGGAGGGTATCGTGGAGTAGATGGAGTCTCAAAGAAAAAGGGGTTCGGCTTCTTCCGCAAAGTCGCCTTGTGAATTTCGAATTCGAACTTATGTGTGCGACCAATCAGCCTACCTAAATGATGGACATTTGAATGGCCTGTCGGCATACGAGTAGAACAGCCCCAATAATGGATTAAGCAGACAAACCCCCGGGACATACATGTTGAAACAGCTTCCAAGGAAACGCTGTAACTGCCTTTACCAATCCCGATGGCCTGACCTTCACTTCAGGAAATAAATTCACATTCACAACGTTCGAAGCTCAGGTTTTGCCCATTTTGAGATAGACACCCTTACTAGGCGCCGTACATGATTCTGTATTTTCTATACATGACAGTTCAGTGTACAAATCAATAGTTCTATGAAGACGCAACAGAAAATCGGCGCGGAGCCAACATTCATTTACAACATACTCACTAAAAAGAGAACGACAAGGATGGAAGAACCAATTCAACGCAGCTGCACACCAAGTCAAGAAAAGAGCATGTCAAGGATATTCGATCTGACGGGAGTTCATCCGGGAGACCAAGGCGTAAGTTGAAAGGCTTTTCGTTATTAGTTTCGGTCCGATGGAAGTTCATCAAAGGTTGGGAAAGGCCCTTGCAAGGTTTGGCGGGCTTTCTCAAGGGCTTCCCGCAGGCGCGTAAAAGTTGACAAGTCGACTGGCTGGCGCAGAGGGCGCATCGTTGGAGTGGTAGCAGTCGGGCTTCGCATCGGCGGAGGGCGCGAAAGCGAGGGCAAGGGAGATGCTCTTTCCTGGTCGAGGTCGCTGGAGCCATCAGAGCGTTGACGTTTGACACCAACCGTGATGGACGAAAGCGGAGACGAAGACCTGATGGAATTCAAACCGCCATTCTCCCAGAATCAGTCAAAAAAACGCACGATTTGCTGAAGAAGTCATCTCTAAGACTTTCATACTTTCTTTTGTAATGTATCATTTCAAGGAGCGCAGCTCGGTCATTCTCGCGACGCGTCTCCGTGGCTTCGAGCTCCAGTTGTTGGGTAAGCCGCGCAATAGCCAGTGCATGGGAAGTGGACTGTATCTCGAGACGATCTTCGGCGACCTTCAGCCGTCGCTTAAGGTCTTCAACCTGCGGATCCGGAGACGTGTCAAGAAAGACGCGACGAACACTGGGAAGGATGAATTGGTGGAATGAACGAGGCAGATGCTGAAGCTGCGACACATGCTTAGCAGACAAAAACGGAATGTTTACGAAAGGGAGACTCACCTCGGGAATGGCTGTAAGGAACAGATGAGGCGACAGAGCCTGCAAGGAAATCGGAAAACTAACCTATGGGGAATTTCTTTCTACAGCTAGGGCAGAACGATTGGAATCCATTGGACAGGAGAACATGTTCGGAGATGCAAATCTGGCAGAATATGTGTCCTGCAGGAAATGATGAGGTCAGTTGTTCGAGCACCACAACAAATGCAAGTACCGACCGCAGGGTGTAGAAATGGGGCTGTCGCATTGAGATAAGCAAATCGCGCAAGACTGAACCATTTAAAAAAGGCGGGATAGAATCAGTACCAGTAGGAAGTTTTCACAAAAGGGACGTGGTTGTGCAATGTGAGTGGTGGGAAGGAAGGAGGTCCCGGCATTTACCGGTGAATTTATGCGCAATAAAAATAGAGAACATATTGTTGTTGCTTCTTATTTTAGCTGAACGCGTGTTGCAATAACTGAGCATTGGTAGAAAAAATGTAATGTACACAAGACACTGAGATAGTCACGATTTGAACACCTCGTGAACGCTTTCGAGAAAAAACCCTTTGGCTTTCTTTCCTACTTTCGCAATCTTCCTCGTAGTCTTCGTCTTCGTTATAGAAACAGACGCCTTTCTCGTCTTTCTCGACGCGACCAGGATAGTCTCCTGGGATGTTATCATCGCCTCTTCAACAATGGTCCCGACGCGCTTCAATTGGACGGACGCCTTCCGGGGGAAGTAGGAGTCCGACGAAGGGGTGAATGGCGAGGCGACGGGAGAAAAGGCGATTTGGAATGACGACGACATGCGTCGTGCGAAGGGCCTCATCTCAGCCTTGGCGGTCTGAGCGAAACGCTTTATTTCCTTCTTTACATGACCAGGCGCCGGCGAAAAATGTTCTATTAATTACTCGTGAGTGAAAAGATACGACGACAGCGAAGAAACGGCTCACTCTTTGTGCCTGCCTTCTTGTGCTCCGCAATGGCGTTGTCACATTCTGACGGTGTTTCGACCAAGGTAGAGCTCGACGATGAGAAGGATACTGATAAGGACGGAGCCGCCATCGTCGAGTATCGGGATGTGCTACGCTGCTCTGCCTTGGCCGTAACAGCCATGCGGGGGTATTCGGGCACGGAAGGTGTCATTGAAGGACACGCCCAGAATAATAACAGAGCAAGGATGCTCTACGAATGCAATCAGCATGAGTGTAATGACAACGATCGGAGAAACATACCTTGATAAGACCGAATACGGCCTGTGCCATTGCAATTGCAACGGCTAAATGGGAACTAGTTGTTTGGATCAATTCGGGGTTGTTGTTGTTAATCATGTTTGGTGGGGGAAATGTGAGGAATGGCGGGGGTATTTATACGCCAAGAGGGGCTGCGATCGAGGTCAGTATAGGAGGACTACATAGCCCGTGGACTGAGACAGCTCACCCCAAACTTCGAGAAGAATACATTCATGGTCCCTGAAGTAGGTCCTGAGCTTCTTCAAATACGCTCGCTCGTCCTCAGCTGTTAGTGTCAGATAGCCAATTCAATCCGCAATATAGAGTCGCGGTATGGGTCCATGTGTACACAAGAAAACCTCCACGGAAGCAATTACTGAGCGCGAATAGGAGCTTGTTTTACAACGGCGAACTGAAACGGAGACGGGCTCACCGTATGCCCGCAGCCGTAGACTTCGGTTTCACTTGCGGACGTTGGGGCTGGCTGGCAGCGGAACCGCTGCTGTTTGACTGCAGCAGCAGATTATGTACTGAATATTCCGTAGTTAATGGAGACTCCAAATAGCGATACTCTCATGACACGTACCAAACATGATCACGACAAGGATGTTTCCTTGCTGAGGAATAGATTTATAAGTGGCAGCATCGGACACGAACGAAGTGGGCAAACATCACCTCGTTGTACCCTCGTCTTCACTGGTCAACATTTCAACTGCCATATCACTGAAATCTCCCTTGTGAAGAGGATGTAATGTTGTCAATGCGGCCGAAATGGAGGGAAAATAGCTAGGCTAGGTGCAAACTTGCTGTTATGTCTCGTCTGTCGGGGACCATTAAGACGCATCACGATATCGAGCTTGACTGACAACGGGAAACGTCCAAGGCACATAGAGTAGTCTGATAAGGATACAGGATGCGGGTATGTACATGAACGAAGCAGATCAGGTAGAGATGCTTTAAGTGAACAAGGACGTAGCTAGTGTGTATCCAAACATGGCGATCATTGACGCAGGCCAAGGTTATTTCCGCCACGAAATCTAAGGGAATTTTCGCACACGATAACCTGAAGCCCTGGAGTAGCAGTATGTTCCGGTACTGGACGGATAGATAGAAACGCCGGAACGTATAGTAAGGAAGACTAGTCGGAATCGAAATCAAACAGAGGCGAGGCACTATGATCTCCACGATTACTCTGAGGTACCGGGCACATTGGAGCATTCCTGAGCAGACTTTTAGGCCCTGGATCGATCTTTGCCTGTACTTGGGAACGACGAGGCAAATTGGGTCTTGGCAATTGCATGGTTCTGAGATCGATTCGATTAGAGGCCGAAGAGCCGGGTCGGGAAGACGAAGGGACGGCGTTATCGTTCAGTCGTACCCGCTTGGTGACACGGATTGGGAGGGATCGGCTCAGATGATCCTGAGGGTCCTCCTCGTCCACATCTGAGCTGCTGCAATCGATCGCGAAACGGGCCCGCTTGGTGCTAGTGGCAATGTTAGGAACCGGAGGGATATGTGCCCTAGTTGAAATCGCTCAGATCGATGTCAAAGATTGTCAGCCCACGTACCTCGCCTCGATACGTTCATCATCCAACATCCTCCGCAAACGCGTTATTTCGTCCTTCGTGTTCATCTTCTCCATCTCAAGCTGCCGCTCGAGCCTTTCCACCTCGCTCTTGGCAGTTCTCTCTCCCCTCGCACGCACCGTAGCATCGGCCATGCACTTTTGGCAAGATTTCTGTAGATCACGGTTCTCTCGCTTGACGGCGGCATTGCGTGCCTCTGATGCTTCGAATTTCTGTTTGAGCTCTTCGTAGGACTCTGAGGGATTTGGTTCGATGAAGACGCGCCGGATGCTTGGGGTGATGTACCGATGGAACTGCTTGGAGAGGGAGTGAAGCTATGGGAGGAGCAATTTTAGGCAAAGGGCGACGAAGCCAGGGCAGATCTACCTCTGGTACGACTGAGACATGGGAATCAGAAATAATCCGGAAAGAGCAGGCGTGGATATCATACCAATGGAAAACTCAGCCCTACAGGTAGGACACGCAGATGTAAGCCCATCGGGGCTGCTTGACGAGATATAGTCGGATAGGCATTGCATACAATAGACGTGTCCTGAGAAAACATCAGAAGAATATCTAGTCTCGCTATTGCAGCCACTACTTACCGCATGGTATAGAGACCGGCTCTGTATAGTCGCAGATACAGATCGTGCACTGGTCTGACATGGTGATGAACAGGAAGAAAAAGAGATAAGAATACTTGAAAGAGGAAGAGCAGCGAACGGAAGCCTGAAGGCTGTCCCTAGCACGTGACTGACGCGTCGCGATAAATCCCGAAGGTGACATCACTGATGGTCGCGTTTCCGCCTGATACTATCATTTCTTTCTGCTTATCGTGGAGCGGTGAGGCTTTGGTTAGGCTTGGGCGCTAGCTGCCATCACGTCTTGAAGAAGTCGAGCCATGCTGCGGTAAATATTTACAAGTCAAAGGCTGGATTCAAACGTGATAACGTTTAACAAAGTTAGAGTCACAATGAGATGGTCACCCGTACATCGGTGCAGAATATTTTGCCCAGGAACATCCAGAACGGAGATGGGAACGCAGTAGCTCGCTTCCTTCTAAAATGGTGCGCTTCGTTGACCATAGCTGGTCTTTTCATGATGTATCATACAGAATAACTTATTCCAGTTTAACGGTTCACCAAGTTTCCCCCACATATAATCTGATTCATTTATTTGAATCAAGTCATCAAGCGCTGAAGCTTGGTTGATTTCTCCCCGCTATTTTCATGACGACTTGGCATTGTACAATGCTCGTGTACTGCTTTGTCTCTATATACACTCTATTTTCAACATTTTCAACAACATATATAAGTATATACACTCATATTAAACGGCGTTCAAAGCGTAATCCTCTTGCCTTCTGCCATGGCATACAATGTATCTCTATCGTTCGACTCATCGACCATTGCTCGGAGACGCCCGTTCTCCTTCTTCAATAGCGCAGAGGGACTGTCATATTCGACCTTCGGAATATCAGAATATTGAACAGGTGGTCAAAGTCAGAAGAAGTTGGCTTACAATATTACCAGCATCAAGGACGAGCTGCAAAAGGTAAAGCCAATCAATCCCAGTCGACATATATGGGAGCAACCGATACGTACAATTCTGTCAGCATCCATGATCGTCTGAAGTCGATGGGCAACAGTGATTAAGGTAACATCACCCTTCAACTCATTTCTAAGTGAAGACTGAATCACGGTGTCCGTTTTGTAATCTATGGCAGATGTTGCTGTGGATGATAGTTGAGAATGATGGTCCTTGGGTGCAAGTCATTGTCTAACCTTCATCAAGAATCAAGAGCTTGCTGCCTCGGACGATCGCGCGCGCAAGAGCAATGATTTGGCGTTGACCGACGGAGAGATTACTACCGCCGCTTGAAATGGCGCTATCAAGATTTAGAGCACCTTCATTATCGTCGTCCTGCAGCGAGAACAAACCCGATGCTTTCAGGGTGTCGTTCAAAGTCGCGTCGTCGTATTGATCAAAGGGATCCAGATTTTGTCGTAGAGATCCACTTAGAAGCTCGGGCTATCTGTTTTCAGTTACACAGATGTTACTATTAAACGTGCACTGACCATTTGCGGAATGATAGTTATGCTTGAACGCAAAGCATCAAGATTGACTGATGAGGTAGGTAACCCATCGTAATAGATGTTCCCATCAGTATAGATGCACCTAAGAAGCGATAGGGTCAAGGAGCTCTTCCCGCTTCCTGTCCTGCCGACTAAGCGGAGAATCAATGAACTTCGGTAGAGCCTAAAGAGAAAAATCTTCTTACCAACACCTATCCTTTCGCCAGAATTGATGGTAAACGATATGTTATGAAGCACAGCAAGACCGTCTTGCGAATATCTGGCCGTTAAATTCTCAACAACGAGTTTTCCAGACGTCGGCCAGGAAGCAGGAGGGGTACCTCCTGCGGTGGGCTTGGGCTCTTGCTCTATAGTAACATAACCTTGGATCCGTTCCAAGCTAACGACCAAGAGGCGTCAGGAACTACGAATTAAATAACGGGCGAAATATTAACCTGTTTCCTGTGAAAGTCATTAAAGACAATCGGAGTGACATATTAGCTGCTTAAGAGCGCACCTTGAACTTCGAACTCGTTCAGTGTCCTTACCCACCAAAGAATTAAGCCACTGAAACCGACTGGATGGCGGACATGACTTTACGTTATATCGTGTCAGAAGGGGGAGAGACTTACTAGCCATGTTTAAAGAGAACCCAGTGGTTGAAGCAGTACGGTCCTGGAAGTACACTAGGTATACCGCAAGGGCCGCTGCAAAGAGACCTCCAAGCGCATAGATCCGAATACATACCCAGCGATCGAGGTTGTAGAAGGTTCGCGCGGTTCGCGTATAACGGTTGATTCGAGACAAAGATTCTTGCGCGAAAACTTCTTGAACGCCGTATGCACGTATAGATGCTGAATGAACTTAGCCTGACTTGAGTTTGACAGTGCATCTTACTATACTTACTTAACCCGGCTATTGCTGCACCGAAACTGTATGTGCCGTCAGTATAAAAGACACGCGAAGATTGCATGTATACATACTGTGAAAGGACCGGTGACTTGGCGTTCGACATCTCGCGCTTGACTGATAGTTGCGCCTTTATGTACACCTGACCGCACCAAGCTCCAGCAAGAGCGACAATTACCGACGGGAATAAGAAAAACGGAGTCACAATGACAACAGCCACAAATTTGATGAGCATGGTTACAGAGATCTCCACCACATACATGAACCACATTGTGACCGGTCCATCAACTAGATATGAAGTTATTCACAGAAAGGCACGCAGAGAAAAAACTTACGTGCTCTGATATCTTGAGTACACCTAGTGATAACTCGCGAAGTAGGGGTTGTGTCGAGCCACCTGATTACTCGACTTGAGCGGTGACAGTTAGATGAAGGAAATGTGTTTTACCTTAAAGTCGTTCCTAAAACCGATTGAATGAGCTGCCTGTGAATTGTTCTCGAAGATTGCAGAGAAGCGACGACAAAGAACATGAATGCGACAGCATAAACTGATACTGCAACGAGAGTAAAAGAACCTAAACACTTCAATGAGCACTATTACCCCCTTCACTGACGACTTCACCGACTGTATATGCTTATATAGCTAAAAATTGCACATCAGTCGCGAAGCGAGGCCTCCTGAAAATAAGAACACTGACAAAAATACAGGGACTTGATACGCTTCACGACCGTCGTATTGTGAGGCCCAATGCCCCAACCACCAAGTCTGTGCTGCATTCAATATCTCTGTGATGGCCAATCCACCGATGAAAGACATGAAGAAAAGCCAGACATGACCGCCTCCAAGAGAAGAAAAGAAGAATTTTACTACCGTTGTATACGTTAAACTTCCTTCAAGACAAAGATCTGATGATGAGAAGAACGTACACGCAGGCAGACCAATATGCCCCTCTTCAATCTCCTCAGCCATTATTAATTTACCGTCGGACTTCTTTGCGTCGGGGGGAAGCTGAGAATCTATTTCTTCTTCGACTTTGTCCATTGCTTTCTGAACTTGATCTGTTTCATCCGCCAGCGATGTATCGTGCACCAGTACGTCGCTTATAGACCCTTGACTTGCAACTCTGCCGTTCTTGATGGAAACAACAAAATTGGCTATTGGGCGGGCCATGGCAACGTTATGTGTCTGACAAATAGTCGATGAATAATGGGCAGCGTTGACCAGGGCATTCTCTTACCACTAAGATGATCGTTCGGCCTTTCGTTAAATCTCCCGTGAAGCATTTGTCTACTATCCATTTAGCGGTGTGAACGCTGCGATGATGATCAGAACACTTCTGATAATTATGCATAACAAGCTTACTCGAGAGCCGCCAAAACGTCGTCCAACAATATGATTTGCGCTTGGGAGTAAATGGCGCGCGCAAGAGTGACTCGAGCTTTTTGACCGCCACTAAGAGTCAAGCCTTTCTCACCCACCTCTGCTTGATCGCCTGCTTCGAATAGGGAAATATCTCGCTCGAGCCCGCACTGATAAATGACTTTCTTGTATCTTGCTTCGTCATAAGGTGATCCAAAAAGAATGTTGGCCTTCACCAAGAACCCTTAGCATAAGTAGCCAGGCGGCTGAAGGTAACCTACTTTGATAGTCTCATTTTGAACCCACGATTCTTGTGCGGCGTATGCGACGCCTCCATCCCGAGGAAGATTGAACCATGCGTCAGGTGATGCTGGAATGAAGTGCATCTCGCCTAGAAAAAAATCAGGAAAATGAAAGAACTGAGTGCGAACCACGAACCCAATAAAGCCATAAGCAATGATGTCTTCCCCGAGCCAGTAGGTCCGACAACCAAATTTATGCGACCACGTCGGAATATCAAATCATCATCGATCTTGAGCACGAACTTCCTTTTCGACGGCGTAAGAGATCCATCGACATCGTTAGACCAGACAAACGAGGCATTCCGGAAGCCAATCTGCGATGATTCTACCCCGTCACTGTCTGCAGCAAGCAGATCTATGACATTCTCTTTCTCCGTGAAAGAATCAAGAAGTTCGGTCTACAGAAGAGTTAATGACAGAGAGCTTATCCGTGGAATATGACGTACATTCCGAAGGAAGTCTGTCATACGGTCAAGTGATACTTTACCAGTCATGGTGTCTGTGATGGAATTGAAAACCATACGAAGCTGATCTCGCAGCATGTCAAAGACCGACATGCTGGAGAATACTTTCGAAGCGCTCAGCTTCTGCTTCATAATGATAGTCTACGCTATGTGAGTTTCCGGCTTAAGGATAAATAAGAGGATACGAACACTGCATGCTAGTCAGATGAACGTCATATTGAGAGTAAGGGCCACTCACTAGAAAGCGAACGTAAGGATCATTGTAATAATCGGTATCACAAAGCTTAGAAGGAAGTGAGATCAGAGATAATTTAGAAAATGGGAAAGGGAATAACTTGATGGTCCTGTTTAGCAGATCCAACATCTTGCGCTTTTTGATCCAAACCAGTTCTTCATCTCGTTTCTCAGCGATCTTATCATCCATCTTCTTCTCCCACCCGAAGAGCTTGATCATACGAAGCACGTTCATGGCTAATAGAAATGTTGAGAGAGTGACAACAACAAGCAGTGAAGACATTACTTTCGGTGACCGTTTGCACTCTCCCATCTGTTTTTTTCAGACGCTGCTCTTGGACCGTCTGAGTAAACTTAGCCACGAAACCAGGAATTGGGAGCATGACTATGATGAAGGCCAGACCAACAAACGCACTGCAACAGGATCCGTCAACATGAAGCATAGCACAAGAAAGGGTCTATACCTCCAGCCTAAGACTATATAAAGGAAGCAGATGCAAAGTGTGATTTGCACAGGCACATAAACGCCGATAAGAAGGAAATCTCGCGCGTCTACAATGTTTCCCAGGTCTGTCGTAACCAAGTTGTTGATCTTGCCCACTAGGTTGCTTGTATCTGACTGTGCTGCCGGGGTTGCTGAAGCGTCTTGCCCTGATGTAGACTCCTGCGTTACTTCATTTGATGAATTTGATGAAGAGGATGCTTGGTTTGTTGTGCTGACGTCGCAATTCGCGTCTCTGGAGTTGATAGAGACTGCATCGGAAGTTCCATGTAAAGTAGTGCTACTCCCACTCGACTCTGAAGACAGTGCGTCTTCTATGATAGATACATTATCAGGAGTGGGAGCAGTACTTTTCCCAGGACTATCTGCCGTCGAAGCTTTGACGCGGATACGAAGCGAATGCTCGAATACCAGTTGGGTTATGATGGCCTCTGTTCGTACCATGACCCTTGTCTAAAAGCATGTTAGATAAAAGTATAGAAACATGTCAGGGCTGGCTTACTGCAATAAATATATACCACTGAATGGCGATTGAAGCAACCACTGGCCCAAAGAATAGCCAAAATATCCAAACTATGGGTCGGACAAAAGCGTCCCCGTCATCTCGGCGTTCGATGTAGCTGTAAGATGTATAAGTTAGCGCGCATACAAGCGGATAATAACCTACTCGAGTAATCTGTTGATACCAATGGGACCGGCAAATGTACCGCAAACATGTACCAAAATCATCAAAGCCAAGACGGTATAATCCCACCGGAACACACGCATCAAACCGAAAAAGATGTGTCGCTTTTTGGCTCCTGAGAATACATCCAGATGCTGTATGCTATGATATTAAAATTTACAAAGATCAGAGAAGGTAAATGGCACAAACCGGGAAACTTCGAGCTTTGAGGACTTGAGACGTGTCGTAATCTGCAAGCGGCAGGAGCTGATCAAATGGTAGATGAGGAATCCGATAAGCCTTCAGCACCAAGGGATCGAGATAGCTATGGAGCATCATAGATATCAGAGGGGCCGTCTGTTCTGGGCTCGGTAGCGGTATTGGACTCTAGGCTGGCGTTCAATACTGGCATTACTTCTGAATAAAACAGGAATACCTTGGCATCGACAGGAATGTATGCACGGGGCATGACGAGCGGTACAAGGACAGCGACGACGCCAAGGAGAACGATCTTTGCCCACAAAATGCTACTTTCTGGATCTTGCATTGGCAAAGTGTACGTCAATAAAGGAAAGAGGTCGCGATAAAAGTAGACTCCGAAGGCTGCCAGGAGCACAACATTGAAGTGCCTGGCGACAACTCGACTACATCTGGGTTTTGCCGTTACTGCAATGAGAGCAAGGAAAGATGTGTATAGCTGTACAATGGTGGTGTGAGAAGATGTACGACACGCGGAAGATTGTACGAACGAATGTCAAGCATAAAGAGGCTTCCAACCATTCCTCGTTCGTGAAGGCGCGGGAATGTTCTTTCTTCCCCTTGTGTTTTTTGCCCCATTTACCATAGAGACCGACATTGTCATGGATCCTGTCTCGTTCATCCAGTAACAGAGATGCAGCAGAAAGCCCCAACAGAGCTAATGAGCTAAGAAATCTGAAGACCATGTAGAAAAAGATGGCGGGCCCGCCATGTAATGCGACATGCTCTCTGACTTCGGCGAGGATACCAAAGGATTGTGTCGTTGGCTGGGGTTCCCGGTTATTGTCGAGAAATTTCTTGTTCTTCTGAGATCGCGAAATGAAGCGCCTCACCGGCGTCCAGCTGAGCAGAATATGGAGTATTAGAAGCGCAGCAGATGCAGCGGCAACGTAGGCGGGTACTATCAAATTGTCGGTGTAGATACTGTGTACTGTCAATTGCAGAGCAAAGAGATAAATTTTGGAACTTACGCCGCAGGACTCGCTCCGTGCAATACCAATGACCAAAGATCAGGCTTGTTCAGGGTTACCTGAGCACCCAAAGCGACGTCGGACGCGAAAATGTCGGGATGCCAAGGCATGGCTGACGCAGTGAAGACAGAAATCCGAACGGTATTAATTCGGAAGCGGAAATGTGAACGGTACCGATAAGAGCCAGTAAATGAATGGCATGTGGAACAGATCTCTAACTCAGGGTTGATGTAGATAAGCCCGTTATGGAATCAACCCCAGTCAAAAGTCTGTGGGTTTGGGTGCATAGGGAGCGATACCAGTCGATAAATCTATAGAGGTCTATAGCTCACTAAGAATGGGCATCCCATGGTTTTGCGATCGCTACCCATGGACAGCCATCGATGCTCATAGACTATTGTCGGTGTGTATCATTGTACGTCGATAGTAATCAATAAAGCATGTATTCATTTACTTGCTATCTATGTACATCAATCATAGTGGCTAGCTACAGGCCCACCACAAATCGAACTCCCGTTCCGCCACATAGCCGTCCCTTGCCTCCCATCGCTCCCACCGCGCCAACCCGCTACATAGTACATACACAATTTTTGTCGAGTGCTACCATGAGAGTGGTCCTAAGAGCCGACCTGAATGACTGTAAGCAGACACCCGTAATATAGAGCTGTAACGTACTGCATCCAAGGCGGGAAAGGGCAGAACAAACAAAAATGCGTCGTGTGTAGTAACCTGGAGTCGGGCACCAAAGTTCGTACCTGTAAGTCAACTAATACCAGGGAAAATGGTGTTAACGCACTTATCGGAAGGACAGAGTGGAAGCGACGCTGTGAATATATGGTATCCCTGTGGGGTCAACCTGATGCAGCGTAATGGGGAATGAGACGACGACATGAGGAGAGAAACAAATGGACTCACCTTCTCCTGCAACCAAAATCACGTCCAATCTCCTCATTGCCGTCAACCGACAACGAAAACGCTGGTTATATGCGGTTGCCTTGGTACCATTCCAAATCTACAGCGCCATTTTGATGAGCTCGACGCCGTTGGTAGCATCTGGGCCTTGAAATTGCTGTAAATGAACAGGGTACCGGATGGTAGCGCAGCAGGGAAGGGCAACATGTCGGGCGAGGGTCATGATGGTAGAAGGGAGAGCATGTTCGGACTTTGCCGGTGTCGCTGGCCCCACCTTATCGTTTACGAGCACACGTAAGAAGACGAAGCATACTAGAACCGGTTGGCAAGTTTACTAACGCTAGTCGAGTGCATGAATAGCGTGATACGACCACAGAACAGTCGACACAACGATGGCGGTTAACAATTTCACTTTGACAATTTCACTTATTGCGCAAAATAATCACTTAACTTAACTTAAGTTCACTTTTGGCAGGTCAAGTGAATTTGTCGCCTTCACCTGATCTCACTTGAACTTTTGCTTAACTTTCACTTGAGATCGCTTATCTGCAATTTTAGATGTAGGCGTATTCCTATGACTTATCAGAGCACTTAGAAAGGTATTTGTACGTGCAATATCATAATATCCCCGAGTCCAATGATTTGGTTTGAAAGCGGAACCAAATTACTTAGGCGGTCGCATGTCTTGGGAACTTCGGCTACGTAAACGACTCTCTCTCTCTAATGATGCCCTTGGATTCTTTTGTTGCTTATCTGACAACGAGTCCTTCGATTGTCCGGATTATGACCTGCATCAACCTTACCTGCATTTCCCGATTCCTAGTCCCACTCAAGCTACTACTCTCCTCCTGGATCACATATGGACTGTCCCTGGGCTCCCGCTCTGATATAGCACTGTTATCTCTATCTTCGGCTAATTTGAAATGCATTGGGCTGTCTTGACTCTTCCTGTCAATTACACGCGGGAATTTTAGTTTCTCCTCCGGCCATTTAAGAGGACATCACTTTGTGCATCTCCTAGTTCTATGAGAGATTCACTCTCCGATCTATTTTATGGTGCGTCGCTTGCTATTTCTACTATCACAATGCTGAATCACCCTCGTCTTTCAGACTTTCGTTTTTACGGAGGCAGGATTGCTCGACGCGAAGTTCACGTGCAATGCTAACACTATCGACCAAACGGCACGACAACTTTAAGCTCAACTTCTTCAAGAGTCCGAAATTCTATGCAGCCTGGGCTTTGCAGACACGTCTTTAAGACATGTTTGATCCAATCAGGAGGCTTGGACTCCAACCGGCACCTAGATTTACTCCACCGCAACAATTATACCTGCCGTACATTGGCGTACTACATTCCTCCGCCATATCATGGGCAGCCTATCATATATCATCCCTCAGGGTGACCCAGCGATACCACCATTGCACGGCAATCCGACTTCATGTCAAATAATGGTTCAATTTCCTACCAGTGCTCCTGGTGCAGTCGCAAATGCTAGTAAACAAGGTACGTATCTAACACTGCAATAATTCTTCTTCGTAGGCTAAATAATTTGTAAATATAGTCTCGTTTGTGCACTTTGGGATCCGAACGACTCCCAAGTGACACCCTCCCGCTGTTCGGCTGACTGTTACTTCACTTGGTAGACGTAAGGAAAGTGAATACCCAATTTCACTTGATGAGAGAGCATCTCTGGAGCTCATTTGAGGAGTCACCAGAGTGGCTACGACTGCTGAAATCTAGACACTGTGTCGCCGTGAGTCATGCTTGCGTGTATCCAGTATGAAGCTAGCTAATCAAAATGGTATTGAATGGTATCATTGATCAAGTGGTACAGTAGACGAACTTAGCTGAAAGAGTTCTCAAAACAGGGAAAGCTTCTATGAACGAGCGAGCGAGCTAGGGAGATGGCCTATAGGACTTGCATTGCAATAATACTTGTATCATGATATAGAACAGCGATTTCTGGTACATACCGGCACATCCGTAACTCGTCCATATCACATGTGGTTCACCGACATCCCCTACAAGGTATTTCAGACCGGATGGAGCACACAAGATCCCGAGTGAATGAACGAGCATGGTATGCCATTTGGGCCAGCTACGTTAGAACAGAGTTTTTTAAGTACGGTGTGATCGATATGGGCAGACAAACAAATCTAACACATATCACCATGATCCGATAGTACATGTAGGGCCAGTGAGCAATATATGAGAGGGAGGCGTCGTAGTATCAGGCAAGTGCCAAGTGAGAGTAAGCGAACCAAGTGAACATGCCAAATCGGGCAAGATCGGGCAGGAGAATAAGTGAAAAAGTTCAAATAAGTGACGAAAAGTTAGCCGAAAAAGTCACTTTATACGCTCTCCACAACGATCGGGCGAGTCAATGAACGGTAGGTCTGTCCCATCTTTTCGCATGCTATTTGCCTCATTGCTTTCTCCACAGAAAACGTATTGAGGAGTCTTAGTGAGCTCATTTTATGACGGCGTCGCGATGTTTGCTTACAACCCGGCTGCTATAACGTTGATTCTCTCATGAAGCTTCATCGGAAAATAAAAAGTATTGACTCCTTTCTTGATGACCGGACGGATCTCAGCAACTCGAGGACTGCCTGGGCTGAAATCAGGGATAACGTTGAAAGAGGTGCGCAGTCCTACCATGCCGCGATTACCGACCATCATATAACGAGCTCCTTTTTCAGCGGCCCAAGCTCGTCAAGCCTTTCTGTCCACCTTGACTGTCGATGTCCTCAATCCCTTGACCGCAGTCAAAGTAAGTCTATCCTATCATCCGTTACACTCTCATCATTCGCACTGCTTAGGAGACCCAAGAACGTACAAGGAAGCGGATCAAGGAAGATCTCAAGGAATCCGGATCAGCGTATAACGAATATGCTGAAGTAACGTTGCCAAAACTCAAGACGAAATATATCAAGAAGTTTGCCGAAGTCGAGGTGCGCTCATTGTACTTCGATGATGGATCACTTCGTGACACCCCGCCCAGGAGTCTAAGAAAGCAGCTTTGTCACCACCAACCTCGCCCCAGTCTCCGCCTTCCGATGCCCATCACATCACTACATCAATGAAACCCAATCATTTAGGAACAGCGCGTCCGACAGTCACTTCACCCCAACCTCTGAGAGCCATCGACCGCCGGCCATCCGGTAGTGCGCCTGGACGCAATCGTTCTCCGTCTTCAGGCACCGCCTTTTCAGATTTGGCCCATCAAGGTGTGCTGGGGTTCCCTTTGGCCTCTTGCGACATATCTTGAACCCCTCTAGGCAAACGACAACTGAATACCTTGATCGGCTTTCTAGACAAGAGCGGCTCCGTCAAGGATTCACTAGGCGGTAAAGAAAACCATGCGCTTCGTGTTGTCCGAACAAAGAGGGAGCTAGAAGAAGCTGGTCTGTTTTGTTACGAAAAGCAATGGTTGCCATCTAACTATGCGACATAGACAAGGAGTACCGAAAGGGCGTCCATTGGTTGGAGACACTTCGATTGCGACGTACAAAGACACTGGAAAGCGGATACAATGTGCGTTGGCATAACTCAGATAGTTTTCCGATCTTCATATATTCCCAGAGTCTGTCGACATTTGTCGAAGAGTCCTCAGCTGCAGTGAAGAAGGCCCTTGAGAAGTACACTGATAATATGATGTCGGGTTTAAATTTTTTACTGCTATGCATGCGAGCTGACTGTTTTGCAGAGCCACGACTACTACTCAAACACAGCTGTCTACCCATGCACGTTCAGCTGTGGACAGAATCTCGCCAGAGAAAGATGTTGCACGAGTAACGGCTTATATTCCGCGTTCATTAGCCTCGGCAATACCCGAGCCCGTCTTATATCAGCATGGCCTTGTTGGAGAATGCAAGGATCTGATTTTTGGTTTCAGTTTGGTTGGCTATGCGACATCGAAAAATTTGCCGGATGGAGACATTCCCAAGATAGTCAAGATGTGCGTTGCAGAAATTGATTCCAGAGGGTCGGAAGCTGAGGGATCTATCGAGTAAGTTCTCAGATATTACTTGGGATGTTGATTAAAATCTTCTCAGGTTTCTGGTCGGCATGCTGTTGTCCAATCGGTGCGTAGATTAAAAGCGTGAAACATTAATCGTCTGATATCTTCTGTCAGCTGCAGCGAGATATTGAGAAGGATGAATTCGCCTTCGAATTCAAACAGCACCACGACATCTACGCTGTTGCATCCCTTCTCAAGGTCAGTAGCGCTGAAAGTAAAATAATCGTCCCAGCCTGAAAACATGTCTATAGCCATACCTTCGTGAACTTCCAGAGCCTGTCTTTAGATTTTCCCTCCAAGACCGCATTCATCATTCAGAAGAATTAGGTTTGTTGTTATCTTTGGCTGGTAGCTTATATCTTGATCTCCATTTCAAGCCGAACATCAATCCAATAATTTCATGCTACTAAGGTCGAAGATGCGTCGTTGGTTCGGTCCGATGGAAGTTCATCAAAGGTTGGGAAAGGCCCTTGCAAGGTTTGGCGGGCTTTCTCAAGCGCTTCCCGCAGGCGCGTAAAAGTTGACAAGTCGACTGGCTGGCGCAGAGGGCGCATCGTTGGACTGGTCGCAGTCGGGCTTCGCATCGGCGGAGGGCGCGAAAGCGAGGGCAGGGGAGATGCTCTTTCCAGGTCGAGGTCGCCAGAGCTATCAGAGCGTTGACGTTTGACACCAACCGTGACGGACGAAAGTGGAGACGAAGACCTGATGGAATTCACACTGCCATTCTCCCAGAATCAGTCAAAAAACGCACGATTTGATGAAGAAGTCATCTCTAAGGCTTTCATACTTTCTTTTGTAGTGTATCATTTCAAGGAGCGCAGCTCGGTCATTCTCGCGATGCGTCTTCGTGGCTTCGAGCTCCAGTTGTTGGGTAAGCCGTGCAATAGCCAGTGCATGGGAAGTGGACTGTATCTCGAGACGATCTTCGGCGACCTTCAGCCGTCGCTTAAGGTCTTCAACCTGCGGATCCGGAGAAGTGTCAAGAAAGACGCGACGAACGCTGGGAAGGATGAATTGGTGGAATGAACGAGGCAGATGCTGAAGCTGCGACATATGCTTAGCGGACAAAAACCATGAGAGGGTGACTCACCTCGGGAATGGCTGTAAGGAACAGATGAGGCGACAGAGCCTGCAAGGAAATCGGGAAACTTACCTGTGGGAAATTTCTTTCTACAGCTAGGGCAGAACGATTGAAGTCCATTGGACAGGAGAACATGTTCGGAGATGCATGTCTGGCAGAATATGTGTCCTGCGGGAAACGATTAGGTCAGTTGTTCGAGTACCAGCAACAAATACAAGTACCGCAGGGTGTAGAAACGGGGCTATCGCATTGAGACAAACAAATCGCGCAAGACTGAACCATTTGATAAAAGGCGGGATAGAATTCAGTACCAGTAGGAAACTTTCACAAAAGGGCCAATGTGAGTGGTGGAAAGGAAGGAGGTCCCGGCATTTACCGGTGAATTTGTGCACAATAAAAATAGAGAAAATATTGTTGTTGCTTCTTATTTTAGCTGAACGCGTGTTGCAATAACTGAGCATTGGTAGAAAAAATGTAATGTACACAAGACACTGAGATAGTCACGATTTGAACACCTCGTGGACGCTTTCGAGAAAAAACCCTTTGGCTTTCTTTCCCGCTTTCGCAATCTTCCTCGTGGTCTTCGTCTTCGTTATGGAAACAGACACCTTTCTCGTCTTTCTCGACGCGACCAGGATAGTCTCCTGGGATGTTATCATCGCCTCTTCGACAATGGTCCCGACGCGCTTCAATTGGACGGACGCCTTCCGGGGGAAGTAGGAGTCCGATGAAGGGGTGAACGGCGAGGCGACGGGAGAAAAGGCGATTTGGAATGACGACGACATGCGTCGTGCGAAGGGCCTCATCTCAGCCTTGGCGGTCTGAGCGAAACGCTTTATTTCCTTCTTCATATGGCCAGGCGCCGGCGAAAAATGTTCTGTAAATTACCCATTAGTGAAAAGATATGACGACAGCGAAGAAACGGCTCACTCTTTGGGCCTGCCTTGTGTTCCGCAATGGCGTTGTCACATTCTGACGGTGTTTCGACCAAGGTAGAGCTCGACGATGAGAAGGATACTGATAAGGACGGAGCTGCCATCGTCGAGTATCGGGATGTGCTACGCCGCTCTACCTTGGCCGTAACAGCCATGCGGGGGTATTCGGGCACGGAAGGTGTCATTGAAGGACACGCCCAGAATAATAACAGAGCAAGGATGCTCTACGAATGCAATCAGCATGAGTGTAATGACAACGACCGGAGAAACATACCTTGATAAGACCGAATACGGCCTGTGCCATTGCAATTGCAACGGCTAAATGGGTACTAGTTGTTTGGATCAATTCGGGGTGGTTGTTGTTAATCATGTTTGGTGAGGGAAATGTGAAAAATGGCGGGGGTATTTATACACCAAGAGGGGCTGCGATCGAGGTCAGTATAGGAGGACTACATAGCCCGTGCAGTGAGACAGCTCACCCAAAACTTCGAGAAGAACACATCCATGATCCCTGAAGTAGGTCCTGAGCTTCTTCAAATACGCTCGCTCGCTCCTCAGCTGTTAGTGTCAGATAGCCAATTCAATCCGCAATATAGAGTCGCGTTATGGGTCCATGTGTACATAAGAAAGCCTCCACGGAAGCAAATACTGAACGCGAATAGGGGCTTGTTTTACAACGGCGAACTGAAACGGAGACGGGCTCACCGTATGCCCGCAGCCGTAGACTTCGGTTTCACTTGCGGACGTTGGGGCTGGCTGGCAGCGGAACCGCTGCTGTTTGACTGCAGCAGCAGATTATGTACTGAATAATCCGTAGTTAATGGAGACTCCAAATAGCGATATTCTCATGACACGTACCAAACATGGTCACGACAGGGATGCTTCCCTGCTGAGGAATGGATTTATAAGTGGCAGCAGACACGAATGAAGTGGGCAAACAACACCTCGTTGTGCCCTCGTCTTCACTGGTCAACGTTTCAACTGTCATATCGTTGAAATCTCCGCTGTAAAGAGGATGTAATGTTGTCAATGCGGCCGAAATGGAGGGAAAATAGCTAGGCTAGGTGTAAACTTGCTGTTATGTCTCGTCTGTCGGGGACCATAAAGACGCATCACGATATCGAGCTCGACTGACAACGGGAAACGCCCAAGGCACATAGAGTAGTCTGATAAGGATACAGGTTGCAGGTATGTACATGAACGAAGCAGATCAGGTAGAGATGTTTTAAGTAAACAAGGACGTAGCTAGTGTGTATCCAAACATGGAGATCATTGACGCAGGCCAAGGTTATTTCCGCCACGAAATCTAAAGAAATTTCCGCACGATAACCTGAAGCCCTGGAGTAGCAGTATGTTCCGGTAGTGGACGGATAGATAGAAACGTCGGAACGTATAGTAAGGAAGACTAGTCGGAATCTAAATCAAACAGAGGCGAGGCGCTATGATCTCCACGATTACTCTGAGGTACCGGGCGCATTGGAGCGTTCCTGAGCAGACTTTTAGGCCCTGGATCGATCTTTGCCTGTACTTGAGAACGACGAGGCAACTTGGGTCTTGGCAATTGCATGGTTCTGAGATCGATTCGATTAGAGGTCGAAAAGCCGGGTCGGGAAGACGAAGGGACGGCATTATCGTTCAGTCGTACCCGCTTGGTGACACGACTTGGAAGAGATCGACTCAGATGATCCTGAGGGTCCTCCTCGTCGACATCTGAGCTGCTGCAATCGATCGCGAAACGAGCCCGCTTGGTGCTAGTGGTAGTGTTAGGAACCAGAGGGGTATGTGCCCTAGTTGAAACCGCTCAGATCGATGTCATAGATTATTAGCTCACGTACCTCGTGACCCCCAACCTCGCCTCGATACGTTCATCATCCAACATCCGACGCAAACGCGTTATTTCGTCCTTCGTCTTCACCTTCTCCATCTCAAGCTGCCGCTCGAGCCTTTCCACCTCGCTCTTGGCAGTTCTCTCTCCTCTCGCACGCACCGTAGCGTCGGCCATGCACTTTTGGCACGATTTCTGTAGATCACGATTCTCTCGCTTGAGGGTGGCATTGCGTGCCTCTGATGCTTCGAATTTCTGTTTGAGCTCTTCGTAGGACTCTGAGGGATTTGGTTCGATGAAGACGCGCCGGATGCTTGGGGTGATGTAGCGATGGAACTGCTTGGAGAGGGAGTGAAGCTACGGGAGGAGAAATTTTAGGCAAAGGGCGACGGAGCCATGGCAGATCTACCTCTGGGACGACTGAGACAGGCGGATCAGTAGTAATCCGGTAAGAGTACGTGTGGATATCATACCAATGGAAAAATCGGCCCTACAGGTGGGACACGCAGCTGTGAGCCCATCGGGGGTGCTTGAAGAGATATAGTCGGATAGGCATTGCATACAATAGACGTGTCCTGAGAAACATTAGAAGAATATCCAGTCCCACCGCTGCAGCCACTACTTACCGCATGGTATAGAGACCGGCTCTGTATAGTCGCAGATACAGATCGTGCACTGGTCTGACATGGTGACGAACAGGAAGAAAAAGAGATAAGATACTTGAAAGAGGAAGAGCGGCGAACGGAAGCCTGAAGGCTGTCCCTAGCACGTGACTGACGCGTCGCGATAAATCCCGAAGGTGGCATCACTGATGGTCGCGTTTCCGCCTTATACTATCATTTCTTTCTGCTTATCGTGGAGTGGTGAGGATTTGGTGAGGCTTGGGCGCTAGCTGCCATCACGTTGAAGAAGTCGAGCCATGCTGCGGTAAATATTTACAAGTCAAAGGCTGGATTCAAACGCGATAACGTTTAACAAAGTTAGAGTCACAATGAGATAGTCACCCGTACACCGGTACAACATATTTTGCCCAGGAACATCCAGAACGGATATGGGAACGCGGTAGCCCGTTTCCCTCTAAAATGGTGCGCTTCGGTGACCATAGCTGGCCTTTTCATGATGTATCACACAGAATAACTTATTCCAGTTTAACGGTTCACCAAGTTTCCCCCACATATAATCTGATTCATTTATTTGAATCAAGTCATCAACAGTCGTCAGAAATTATCTACACCAAGTATACTAAAAACAAGTCCTCAAATCATGGTACAACTATGTAACACAATACAATATGTTTGTTAATGGCCGGTTCCAAAGTTCATGTCCATGAGGGCGATAACCCACTCGTAAAGATGCTAGTACAATTGCGAATTTGTATGATGTCCAAAAGTTTAATGCCCCTTCAATAAGCGGGACCGCCAGTGATGGTAAATTCGGGGCTCCAGTTACCAGAGTCTCCGAACACTGTATGGGGGAGTAATCAGTAAAGGTCCCATCTACCCTATCAGAGAAGAATGATACTCACGAACGATAACATAATCGTCGCCCTCCGTAACCCAAGGCACCGTCACCTCAAATTTTCCTAAGAGGATATCAAACCCGTCGGCGAGAACCACTGCACTAGCGTCAGCATCGCAGCTACAATTGACAGAAATAATAAAGAATACATACAAGGCAGAGTGGAATCACCCTTCCTAAGCCTAATCGAGCCGAATCGGTTCGTGATTTGGGCCGGGGGGTTGGATGTATCCCAAGTGACAGTCTGCGTGGTATTAACTGTCCAGACTGTGCTGACATCGGGGCTCGTCACTGGGGGCGCGTATACGTCTCGAGCAACATGGATGGGGGTGGCAAACGCGGATGCTACGAGAGCAGTGAGCATGGTGATGGGGAGCGTCAATTTCATGATGAGGTCGTTAGATTAGTAGCGAGTACTGGGTGTTTAGCTGAGGAAGGTCAGGAAGACGAATTCCAATGGCACTCTGTGCATACCTTTTATATGACATTGATATCGATAAGAATAGAAATGATGCCGCTGAGCCGGATCATCTAGAGCGAGAATGTTCTGTCACGTATGCGTCATCATTTCACATGCGGTGCTTACCCCTACGCTTTACTCTGGCTCCCTCCGGTAAGTACTAAGCTGCAACGCCAATCTTGGCACTGAACACATGGACTAGGCGTATCAGCCCGTCGGCGAAACTGAGTAAACTTCCTACTGCATTTCAGCACTGCCCGGCTTCAACTTGCCGTCGCCACAGCGCCTCGATCTTCGCCTTTCGTCCTTCCATCCGGACTGTGCACACTAGGTATGACAAATGCTCTTTAATGTCAGGACTCCATACTCCGCAATTGGCGCAGGACCGACCTCTGCGGCGTGGGGCCTCAAGCGGTGAATTAAAGGCATGGACCTGTGCCTAGCGGTGAACACTGACCGCCCTGCGCGAACTATGTCACGAGTGACGGTGTGAATGCAAAGACAAAAACCGCCGATACGCAGAATGAAATGAAGCAGTTCTCATCTCATGTGCGAGTTCCGGCAGATTCAGACCAACGGCATTGGTACCGCTAGCCAGGGAGGCAAAGGCGGAATGTTTCGAGTGGCGCAACCCCGAGATATGAGATCTCAAGCTGGCGTTGGGTAAGGAAGATGCACCGCAAAGGAAAGATGAAGGCGATAACGAACGGGGTTCGGTCAGCAGTTGTGCATTGAGGCGTCCTGTAAGATACGCTGACCTCGGAGAGAGAATGGCGATTGATGAAAGGCGAAAAGCGCATCATGACAATGAAAACGAAGCAGCTGTGATGGAGATGTCGAAGACGCGTATGCTAGCAGATACTCCAGATCTGGGGTCTGTTATCGATCTTGTAACAGCGAGCGGCTTCTCGTAGATCCATCAGGCGCGTCCCATCTTGCAGTGTCCTGATCAACAACATCGTTATCTGCGTTCAATGTTCGGTGGCGCTCAGGAGTCTATGCTCAAGTGACTAGATAAATGTCAGTCTTCGAAACGCTACGGGCTCGGAGTTCGATTACAGAAAGGAAGCAAGCAACACAGTCTCGCTCTCAAAGGCTACGTCAACGAGCCTAGGGCCCATTCTGCCCGGCACTGCATTAGGCGGTATTGTCTTGAAAGATCTGGGGGAGTAGGAAAATATCTGCGACAGGTCGAAGCCTCGATTGGTGGTCGCAGAGTTTCAGCTCGTCGAACTGGGCCCTGGAATCGCCGATGAGAATTAGGGTACAGCAGTCTGGCAGGGTATCTCACAAATCAAAGATATCACGGATCCCCATCCATCGGACTGGACGGCTGTCTTGGGAGCATCGGTCGGGTGGCGGCTGTACAGCACAGAGAAAATTTGGTACCGGCGGATCGGACCGTACATAACCCCCTTCCTTCCTTCCAGCACTTTCTCGCTTCGCCTCTCTACCATGAACGTTACTATCAACCTTTTCGAAAACATCCTCGGTATCATCTGGATATTCAATGCCGTGATATTTTTTATACCTGCCAGCGAAGAAATTCCCAGCTACTTCTTGCCGGTCCTGTCATTCATCACCCTGCTTGTCTTCATCTGCGCTGCTCCATACGCTGCATACCGTGAAGGCAACAACCTCATTGTCTCGTCATACTTTTGTTCCTCGTTCCTCGTCTTCAACTTCTACATGCGCTTGGACTGTGGGTTTAAATGCTACGATTTTCTTACGCCCTTCTGATAAACATTCCTCCTATTTCACAGGCGGCTTAAGCTGGATGAAGCATACCTTGCTGTTTATCGTCATTCAGGCAATCAACCATGGCTTATTCTGGATATACTGTACCCTCCGGAAGGAGGCCTACGCTGCCCATTTCTTCTACTTCCACGCGTGTGTGGTTGCCAACTTTGAAGCCATCTATGCTGTAGATCTCTACTTCTACGCGGTATTATTCAGCGCTAACAAAGGGACGATTTACGAAGAAATGATGCAGCGCCGGATATTGATCGTAGACAAAGTCACGCGGGCTCGGAGACGTTACGAATATGAGCTGGACGGAGACAGGATGTTTGACGTGAGCTCTCTTTTTTGTGTCAACCTTTGATCCTTCGAATAGCCAGAAGCTGGTGGCAGTGAACATTTTCTGGCATTGGGACCTCCGCCGCCTCCGTATGTTCAATAAATCTACTTGGCTACATCTCTACTGTTCGCATCGGACTATTCTCAAGTTGCACGTTTACCTGCCATCATGTCAATACGATAACTGTCTCCTGTTCAAAGTATATACACAACTTCTGAGAATTTGAATACATAACAAAGCCGAACTCACCAACTTTTAACGCTTTCAGACCTGTTCTTCAACAATCATATACATATACCATCTCCAGATTCTCCACGTCGTCTTTTGCTATTTTCTCCTCTCTGCCAAACAGACAAGGACGCTCTGATACCTTCAGATCTGGGCTCGTCAGCGATAAGATTTCATCTTGATGGGCGGTTTCGTGGATCCGTCCTGTGGGCGCGTCCCATTGGGTCAAATAGGGGTCAACGTTGCAGTCAAGGTTACGCCTTGATGATATCGGGATATTCTTCACGGTGAGCTGGCGCTATGCCGAGAAACTTGATCAGTGACGTCCTCAACCACTGCATGTTCAGAAAGGGATCAGTGTAGAGAAAGAAAGGAACAAAAGCTACGTGGCACCGACGTACTAGACGGCACTGTCTCGGATGGGGTGTCGTGTCAAGTCTATGAGTAGGATAGATCGGACCGTTCTACTTCCTTCCTTCTAGCACTCGCCTTCGCTTCATCTTAACCATGGATCCAGATATCTTATTTTTCAAAGGCAACCTCGCCTACATCTTGATATTCAATGCCGGGATATGTTTTCTACCTGCCGAAGATGATCTTCCCAGCTACGCCTTCCCCCTCCTGGCATTCATCACCATGCTTCATTTCATTTGCGCCGCTCCATATGTCGTATATCGTGAAGGCACTGACCTCCTCTTCCTCTCCTACTTATGTTCCTCCTTCCTAATCTTCAACTTCCACATGCGAATGGACTGTAGGTTTATATACTACTTATATCCTGCTAACCGACATGGCTCCTATTTCACAGACGGTTTAAGCTGGATAAAGCACACCTTGCTGTTTATCGGTGTTCAAATAATCAACCACACCTTATTCTACGTCTACTGCACCCTCCGGAAGGAGGCCTACACATCCGGCTTCTTCTACCTCCACGCCTTATTGGCTGCCATCGTTGAAGACTACGCTACACTGCCCTCCATCATCTACATTGAATTATTCAGTGCTGACAAGGAAGCAGTTTACCAAAAAATCATGCAGCGCCGACAATTCATCCGCCACAAAATCGCCCAGGCTCATAGACGTTACGAAAATGATTTGTACGGAGACGATGTGAGCTCCCATTTTTGACAAACTACTGATGTTTACTTACCTTGCGAATAGCCAGAATATTTCTTGGAATTGGAACCTCCGCCGCCTCAATACGTTCCATAAATCAATTTGGCTACATCTCTAATGCCATCGGACTATTTAAGCTGTACATTAACATATTATCATGTCAATTCAGTGTCCTTCATGCGTTTATAGTATATACACCTGTCCGATCTGCGACAAGAAGAGAACCTTGCTGAGGTTTGATCACGAAACCTGCAGCTCGAGCTAGAGGATAATGACTGTCTCACAACAATCACGCAGCGTTGAAGAGACGGAATTTGAAGTCAAAAGTGAATTAAGTAGTAGTTTTTCAATGCAACCTTCATTCTTCAGGCAATCTTCAGGACAAAAAAGCGAGAAAATTAACAAAGAAGAGGGTCAGTAATTTCTGGGCCTGGTAGTAAGCATTGACCAACTTGAAAAATACTTCCGTCTCCTCGTATTCCTTGGCAGTAGAATGCAATCCGAATGATACCTGCGGACTCTCCGTAGTTGTAGGCGGGTCATGTCATCGTTCCAAAGTGCGATGTCACAAGACCACGCTCTAATTTCTCACGCCACCTAAGCCGGCACCTCTGTCTTCTACATTCACCAGAGTCAGACTTTTTTTCCCTTCTCCATCGCGGGCTCCATCATTGACCAAATATTATCAAGTTCTTGCTAAGTAGCATGATATCCATCTTTGGGTGGTCTGTCAAAGATCTCCATGGTTCGAATAGGAGGACCGGAATATTGAGGGACATTCAACTCCACAAGGCGCGTATAGCGTGCACTGCGTTCGGAATAACAAGCGTAGACATAGTCTAATAATGGCTGCTATTACTGGTAATGTCCCTATGCAGCCCCAACTAAAATCCCGGTTGACTCGCCTTCGTCTTAGATCTTGCCTGTTTCTCATATGATACCGCTTCTTGTGGAGTCATGGAGAATAATAGCGGAAACGCGTCCCTTTCTGCTGGTTAGAGCATTGTATGCATTATTTGGACTCCTGGCAGTGCATTCCCCAGCCTGTTCACTCGATACGAATATCAGCTGAATCAATGAGAATCAGTGCGTCTTATGGATTGAAGGTTCCAGACATGCGTCTGCCACAGGTTTTTCATCCGCGACTTTGGCGCCTTCGCCTTCTTTTCTCCTTGGTCAAGTGAGAACATGTTCGGTAGGTCAGGTAATTGGAATGCATAAAAGACGCTGGATTATCTGGATCGACTCTAAGCTGCTCTGGACACTAGCCCCATAGCATAACCCTCATAACACTACCATGCCTTCCTTCACCAGCGTCATCTCCGCTGCTCTCTTTGCTTCACTTATCTCCCCAGCAGTCAGCGTCAGCTACTCGCAGAGCGATAGCTATGTAGGCTCTCAGTTCAATAGCGGTTTCTCATATCAAGCCATTTCCGATCCGACGAACGGCCGTGTGTACGTATCTCTGGACTCAGCTGTTCCTATTCACCCTTCTCAGACTACTTCAATACAGAAATTATGTCGACGCCGCCGCAGCAGCCAGCCAGAATTTGACCTACGCGTCTGACTACACTTTCATTCTGCGCGCAGATTACACGAACGTTTTAGACCCCGCTGGTGCTGGACGTGACTCCGTTAGGATTCAATCGAATAAACAATACGGAAGCAACACAGTCATGGTGTAAGTCTTCATTGCGTTTAGTGGTCTCCGCGAGCTCATTTGTTTTCTTAAGATTCAACATGCGTCATATGCCGCAAGGCTGCGGGTAGGTCATTTCGTCTGCCAAACTTGCATCACTTCTTATGCCTTTCGGTACAGCACCTGGCCAGCGGTATGGACTGTTGCGGTTCCGTGGCCAACCATGGTTCGTTGTTGCCTCCTCGATACATTCAATTACTCACTTTTTAAAAGGGGGAAATCGATATTGTAGAGGGAGTCAACAATCAGGCGTATAACCAGGCGACTTTGCACACATCCGAAGGTGTGTTCATACCGTCTTGTTCTTTAATTGTGCCTTAATATTCACCTTCAAGGCTGCACAATGCCGGATTCTCGGGACGAAACTGGTAATGATTAAATTTAAATCAGATTCTCTCTTTCTCACCGTCTGATAGGAATCGCGCTCACGACTGATTGTAACGCTGCAATCAACGGTAACTCTGGTTGCGGTGTTCAAATTCCAGACCCGCTTAGCTATGGATCACCTTTCAACAACAACGGTGGAGGATGGTGAGTGGCATCGTTCTCCTGAATTATACTATCTTAGCATGAATATTTTTATTCAGGTATGCAGTTGAACGGACTGATACTTTCATCAAGATCTGGTTTTGGCCTCGCAACAGCAACAACGTGCCAGCTGATGTTCAAAACGGAGACTCCAATGTTAATACCGACGCCTGGGTATGTCCCGATATTCACAGCACGTCAGAACTGGCTTTTGAACTTCAGATAGGGAACTCCATTTGCAAACTTTCCGAACACCTCATGCTCGATAACCGACAGGTTCGCTGCTCACAATATCATCATCAATTGTGAGTAGTCCATAGACTGGTGATTACGCTCTGATGCGATGATCTTCTCATACAGTGACGTTTTGTGAGTGAAAGTGATCGATGTTCTGCCAGGCTATTTTTCTGACACTATCTTCTATGCGACTGAATAGGTGGTGACTGGGCCGGAAATGTCTACTCGACCTCCAACTGCCCATCATCCTGTATCGGTACGCTGGCCTTGCTCTCGTATACCCTGATGGCATTTGACTTTGACTCACTAGACTTCGTTAACAACAATCCCGCAGCTTTCGCTGATGCCTACTTCGATTTTGCATGGGTCAAAGTGTACGGATAGATAGTTTCTTTGCTTTCGATCATGCCGATACCCGAAAATGTATAACATGTAATACAAGATACCTGCTCGACTCTGTGCAGTTGCCTCTATAAGGAATATTCGACCCGCCAAGGCAATATCGTGAACTCGGAGTGCCTGTTGCGACATTTTTCGCTTATCCGCAAGCTTTTATATCCTGGCCCTGGTGTTGGGAAGTACAGGGCTGTGTTGACCTTTCACTCTCAGCGGCGTTACCTTTTCGGAATCAATACACGCGAATGCCTCAATGGTGTTGAAGCCTTGGGTAGTTCTTCGAAGCACGGGACGTCTGCTCGATCCAGTCCGGGACCACTTTTCTTTTACAACATCCACGCAAAAATATGGTCACTACTCGTACCGTCCTCGTCGACGACAGTCCCTTGCGGTATAATCCTTCCGTCGGATCATCCACTGGCTCTTCACAGTGGGGCATAGGCCAGCCTGGCCATACCAGTCTGTTCATCAACAGCAGTACACATGACGCTTCGGACGACGGGCTTTCTTTTGCCTACTCATTCTATGGTACGCATATTATCTCTGTGCTTGCCACACTGCCCAACACCGGACGTTTCCAGGAAATTTGCTTGCTTGGGCTGGCGTTCTTTGGGGAACGGAAGATGTATACTTCTTCATCTTTGTCGATGATGGAAACGCGACAACATGTAATGCCAACTGTGGTGATGAAGAATCGAACATATACAAACAACTCTACCAAGTGCTGGCGGTACGGGTACGGTCCGTTAGGACGATACCGAACCCGTCATTGACGTGTTCTCTCAGACACGGTTGACTCAAAGAGCGAATCTCAGCCGCTGAAGGGATGTGTCACTGCATTGATGAAGACACGTAAGTATGCCAACCAGTTAAGGACACTCTGAGACCTCAGATCTGTGCTCCACCACCGATGAGGATCTCCGCTTGACGACGAGCAGCGAGCAGCTTCCCAGATTCTACACCAAGAAGATCCTATCTAGACGAATTCGGAGTTGGCGCCGACTGGTGTCCTGATCAGTAACATCGTTATCTGCTAGACTAGCCATTCGAGGTTCGGTAAGCTCAAGCTCGAGTGAGCACTGAGTTGACCGATGTCCAGTGCACTCGAGACACTACTGGTCGGGAGTCGATTAGAAAGAGAAAGCAAGGCAAAGCAAAGCGGTAGCAAGTCGTACAGTCAAACGGTAGGCCATCAACCCCTTGTATCTATCATATGATGAAGAGACATATATCTTTCCCAGAAAACTGCGAGAGGTTCATTGCGCATAAAGTATCTGACACGTGGGCGGCCCTTAAACCAAATCGCATTCCTGACAGAATGAGTAACCACGGATTAGGGATAGTTCAGAGGAACTAATATATATATATATAAGCACAGAAATTACACAACAGCGTGAGTCATGATGAATATGGACGTTAGAAGAAAGAGTGCGAACTTGGGATCAACCAAAGAAGCTAACACGGGCCGCTCCGTCAATGAGACAATCTTCCCCGTCCAACAAAAACTTCACATTCATCCCCTTCTCCTTCATCGTGAACAAGTCACGGAACGGCGAATCTTGGGCCACTGGGATTGCTAGCTGCTGGACGGTCCACAACGAGTTCAATGATATATGCAGTGTCTCTAGACGACTATCTCCATACGATCTTGAAAGGACCATTGCATGAAATCCATTCGCTTCGTCCAGAAGACCGCTCTCTGCCCTGCGGATCGGAGACTCTTTAATGCACAATTCTTTCAAGTGTCGAGCCGCCCCCTGCTCAAGATCCAATGCCTTGAAGGTGTCCCTTGCTACTCTTGGATTGACAAAAACGTCGAGCTTTTGGAGAGCGGGGGACTGCGCGAGGATGGGAACAAGGAAGGCCTCAACGGGAATTGGTATGGAGAAGGTGAGCGTGGTCAAGCTACACTTGGACCGGTGAAAGAGGTCAAGGAGACGAGAGTACTCCTCGAAACCCCCGGTCAGGACACCGAAGAGTGGTTGATCTTCTTGCACCAGAATACCGAACTGCTGTAGTGCCGGGAGGGAGACGTAGTCAAACGTTAGGGGGACTTTGTTGACACCACGGGTGTTCTCCACATTGACAATAAATGAAAGTCGTTGAAGAGAAGTATGACACATATGGGGGTACGCAAGTGGTATATTAGCAGCAAAATCACGAGGTGGTGGAGCTGGCGTTATGGCTAATTCAGTTAGATGTTGCCCCCGGTGTAACATGGAATAGAGTTCGGCGGGATCGTAGGAATAGACGTGGAACTCGAGCATCTCGGTCATGTTTATAGGCATACTTGAATGGGGAATACGTTGAAGATGGGCTTCTCTGATAGGCGATGAAGAGAAGAGTTTGTCCAATACTGCGTGGTTGATCTCCGGCTGGAAGACACCAGATAGGGAGATACGAAGTGATGTTAATTTGATAGCAGGGGATGACGCTAGATGTAGTAGCTCAGACAATCCTTCCCCGCTCGTATTCACTTCCAGACTTGCCCAGCGTTCTGAATGTGGTGCTAGGTCACTGACAACGTCTGACATCGCTTCCTCATCAGGGTCAAAATCCATAGTCAAATGGATGGGTAGATCACGGGAGAGAGAGATGTATTTCTTGAGGAACGTAGTACAGTCCCTGTTGGATTCCGAAATGTAGATTCCCGTCCATAGGGAGGGACAAGAACGGGAAATGCTCCGCCAGGTGGAACAAACTTGACCAAGACTCCATGGGGCATCGAGAGGATCAGGAATGTCAGAAGATGCCAGATTGAATATCTGGAGCAGGGTCTCTCGAGGTAAATGCCGTATGGGGGCCAAGAGGGCCTTGCAGCTGCCAAGGTCCTTGAGAAGCTTTTCGCGTCGGTCTCTGATTTGGATGAACAGAGACTCTATTGTTTGCAGCTCCTGCTCAAGGTTAGAGATGTCGTCCATGATGGAAGCTTGGCAGACGTCGAGCGGTGAGAAGCCGGATTGCAAGAGCTCAGTAGCATCGACGGAAGGAACGTAAGAGCATATAGCGCTAAATGCACATTTGGGGCAGATATCCTGAGCGGTGATTGTTTGTTAAAAGACGGAATGAACAACAGAAATAAGTGCATACCATCTCTGCGCCGCCAAAGGAAAATTGCGAAGAGATTTGGAGGTGGGAGGGCGATACGGGTCGAAAAACGAGGACTGAAGTCTTCCATTAGTTAACCTGGATATGTTGGAACGAATTACAGACACGCCTACCGCAGTCCTGACTCAAATTCCTCGGACGCAATGAAGGTTAAATGACAAAATGCAAAGGCAATTTGGCCGCCGGCAAAGTGTCCAAATGAAGGTTAATATTCTCACGCCCCAAGGGCGAAATTCGAATCTCATCTCGAGACCTGTACTTCGCTCGTCACGAACATCAAGGTCGTTATCCCTCACACCGCAGGGCAAGAAAAATCCATCAATCTTTTGTGCAGCTTGTGAGTCTCAGCCTATCTGATATGGTATTGGATTAGAGGGCATCGGGGTGTCAAATAACAACAGCCTGAGGTCGAAGTCCTGATTGGTACCTGCCATAGGACCTGCCGGTAAACAGAACAGAACAAAGTCCAGTCACCCTTGATTGCCGCATTGGCCGACCTCTTGGTGTGTTCCGTATGGGGGTGTTTATACGAGAATAAAGGTGATTTCAAGTCGTTGGAACGAATAAGTACAAGGATAATGCAAGGGAGTCTCACCACAGGGATACACACCAAGAATTCCGCTCAACAAGACGCAAATGCTCAAACGCTAGCACTTGGCCGGATAGCCTTCGTCCGGCAAGGCTTAATCCAGGCACGGCATACCAAAGGGTATAGAGATCAGGGCATTTCTACAAAGGTTTGAGAAACGCACATGCCGGAAAGGACATCCGGAAAGCAACGTCAAGAGGAATGATTTGAGGGGCAATGGTGGCGACGAGGTGTCGGACTTTTCCGCTCTTCAGTGAAGCGGAATAATTTTTACGCCTTTCCCAACCCTGTCTCATATATAGCAGAAGCGACGAACGAAAATGATTGAACATAGATGAAATACAATGATTCAAATTCGAGGACTGTATGTATCCACTCGATACGATCCCTCCTACAGTGACCTGTCGACGATTTTCTATTTGACCTCGTCTTCTTTGTAGAACAGATATTAGACCGAATGGTCGTTCGCCTCTCCAATATCCGGCGCGCCTCACTCTTCCGGATGCATGCCTTTGAAAAGTCACGGTTTCGAGGACAACCAAAGAGATTTGAACGTTCCGTGTTGTGTAATGAACGAAAGATATTCGTTCTTGTCTTCAAAATGCTAATCTGTCAGTCATAGGCGAGAAACCCTGATCCGAATCCACATACCGTTCACACTTTGACTCCTTACGTACCACTGTAGCATTCTGATGATATTTCGACCAAAGCGCAGTCGGATGATACGGAATGGAACGGTTCTACCGCGGAATAATGGGTGGTGGTGACTTCCACCTTGACCATAACGGTAATGGGTCGATGGTCAGACATGATAGAGGTCTTTGTAGACCACGCCCATATTTCAACAAAAGCGAGTATGTCCTGCAGACAATGTTAGAACAGTAGAGGTAGCTGTGTAGATGGCCGCGCACCTTTACGAAGACCGTGACGAGTAGTGCTGTCGCAATTGCAACGGCGAACAGATAGCAAATGGTTTGGATAAATTGGTTGTTGGTGATCATGGTTATGTTAGTGAGGGGAATTTTACGAATGATGGGGGGTATATATATGCCAGGGAGACCCTTTGATCGTGTTGAGTCTAGGAGTAATAATAGTGAAGCAAGAGTCTCACCAACGAGAATGACATTTACTTCAACTTCTCTTATATAGTCCATCCTCGCGAGGCTACAAATATTTTTTTACATTGTTCACTCATTTGCATCAACATGCCGCCTTTCCAGGTCGGTCGGTAACACACGGAGTCGCGTTGTGGGTCCATATGTCGACCGGGAAAGACTCCGCGGAAGCAATGCATTGAATGCAAGACAGAAATAGGAGATACCTCTTCATCCGAAACGATAACGCACTGCTCCACCCAGACTTGTAGAGCAGGCGATATTAGGCACAGGTGCAACAAGAAAGTTTAAGTTCGAGACTGCCGAATTTCTTTTTCAAATACTATTTCGATATATGCCACGTGATTAACGTGTCAATAGGGGCCCGGGTACGCGAGTTCCTTCCCCCTCTCTCTCTCTCTCTCTTCTCGTAAAGCTACGAAGCTGAACGTTCAACCTATTTCTACTTTCTTCGCTCTGTAAACATGATAGGTCAATGCTCTCAGTGTCTGCAAGAGCTACAAGAGCCTGTCTGTATCCCCTGCGGTGAGTTCAGAGTATCTGGTTCACTGGTCGCTGGTCAGTGTTGAGCGGAAGTTAACTATCCTATTGATCCATCAAGGACATCTTTACTGCAAGAGCTGCTTATTTCAAGTCGATGCTGAAGCCACACACAACTATTATCGGCCTACATGCCGTGCTTGTTACACCCCCTTCAAGATGGGCAAGTTTCTGTCTTGTCGCTCGAGATGTCGATGTCATTAACGAATACGTTGATCCAGACTTTATTACCGAAGTACCTGCCGGCTCATTTTATGCTACGCGTTATTCTTACTCTCGTGGATAGGAAGAACGGAACAGGCGTCAATTCAAGGGCAAGCCCCGCTCCATGAGGGACGTCCGTGAGCTATTCATTAGGCCTACACCGACACCTCGGGCCCTTGAGGCCGAAATCGCATCTCTCAGGCAGAACGTACAGACCTACGAAGAGACCTTTAGGAAGGAGACGGCCCGTCTAACGCAGGAAAAGGACGACCTCATGGTTTCGCATCGAAGAGAAGTAGCTGAACTGACGGCTAAGATATTTGGTCTGGAGGAGGGCAACCGTACGCTCGTCTTGGATGGGAATCACCCGGTCCAGCTCCCACAATCAGTGGACGCCTCTCCGAAATACAAGAATACGACGGTGCATTCGGACACCGGCGCTTGCGCCCTGCAGAAAGAGAAGGGCCGTCTGGAGTCGGAAATCTCGGGATTGAAGGCCCAAGTCACGTCGCTACTCGCTTCATTACGAGATTCCAAGGGCACCGTCGACCGAGTTGCTATTCTCGAGAGCCAGAAGAAAAAGCTGCAGAGCGATATGGACCTGTTACTCGCCGAGCTGGAGAGGGAGAAGATGCTGCGAAACGAATCTCAGTTGAAGGTTGACCAGGTGACCCAACGCCTCATCACTCTAGAGACAGTCCTCAACAATCAAAGGTCCACTTCGAAGGCTGAGATCCAACAACTCGCGACGAAGAGCGAAGCGGAAGCCGTCAAAGGTGATCGGACAAAGACGCACTCAGACGCATCTCAGGCGAAGGTGGACAATTTGGAGGCTCGTATCCGAGGTCTTAACCTGAAACTCATGTCTTCCGAGGACGAATATCGCCGACACAAGGCGCACCTAGAGTGCGAGGTCAAACGTCTCCTATACCAACGCGAGAAGAAGCAGATCGAGCTGAATGGATCTCAGGTGACGATGAGAGCGTTGAAAGGGCGTATCCGGGACTTGGAGACCGAACTCAGCGACTCACAAAAGCTAGTGGCGGAACTGGAAGGTTATCAACACAGAGCAGCTGAACTAGAGATCATCAACGCTCGACTCGCACCGGATCTGGACTCTGCGCACCGTCTGGTCAAACTTCTCACCGCCAACAACGAGGTCCTTCTCCAGAAAATTGTCGAGCTTGGTACTGATGGTACTCGTCTGGAGATTGAGACGGCGCGTCTTACTGGTGAGATCGTTTTATTGCGGCAAGCGCTACGGGAATACGAGGAGGAGAAAGAGGTCGAAGAAACAGTTCTCAACCTTGAAGAGTATGTTGTTGTCTCAACTATCTTCTCCTAAGAGCTAATATCTGTTTCTTTCAGAGATCAATCGTTCACTGAAGGAGTTCCTAGCCAGCTATCTGAATCTGTCGCTTCCAGCGTTGTGTCGACCATCTCAGACTCCGCATTTTCACACGCAGAAGTGCCTTCTTCGTCCTTGGAAGGGTCTTCGTCAGCTATGAGCGAGCAAGGAGCACTGAACGGTCGGATCCTGGATGAAGATCAAGGTGGAACTCAGATTCTCAACACCAGGTCCGACGTTGCCGACTATGTTCTGGTACGAAATCCCTTCGCAGACCCTCATCAACCTTCATCGACAAATATGAACAACGAAGTTTTCGGGAAATAAGCTTTTGACTATTCGCAACTTCTTCTCGCTGGTGAAGGTTGGAGGATGACTAGTCCACGTCGTTTCATTTTATACATGGTTTCGTTTTTTTTCCATCGTACTTGTGTAGCTCTTGTCTGAATCGAATTTGTATTCGATAAATGAAGTCGATGTAGATCGAATGTATTCGAAGAGGGATAAGCTAAAAGCTATAAACTTAAATAAATTCTTCATTACCGCCTGACGCTTTAGGATTTTTGTTAAACTATATCAAGTATCTCGGTGTCCTACTGCCGAGCGTGGCATCTAATTAGCAATATAGGACGTCTTGTAGGTCCATATGTACCGATCGATTGGAATTGGTTCCACGGAGGTAATTGGCGCCCTCTAACAGGAAGCTCTTTGATCCACTGCTGAATATACTTGCCATCAGATGTTACTCCGCAACCAAGGACTAGTGACGCGAGCTTGAGTCAATAAGAAAGAACAGTAGAATCCGATACAGCAGAGAAAGAGGAAATAAATTGAGGGCCACAGTTATATTTTATACGAAATATCATATTACTATGATATGAGCTTCAAACCATGGCCGGAATCTGGATGCTGGCAATGGTCCAGGTCTTTCCGCCGTCGGCGGTCACCATGTCGGAGGCTACAACACCCGTTCCTTTGCCCAAAGTTGAAGAGAACTTAGGGTCGGCCGATTGAAGAACGATTGTGGTGTTCGTGTATTTCTACAAAGCCATCAGTACGCACGAAGGTGAGCACAAGGACTGCATTTTACCTGAACGGAGGTAGAGCCGGTGCAGTCGGATTGGCATTCAGTTCCGGTTCCGAAACCACCGTTCAAAAGAGGGCCATCATCTACAAGGAAGCATTAACGTCGCAGGAAGGTCGTTTAGATACGGAAGGCAACAATGGTATACGCACAACTTTGAAGGGTTGAGATAACCGTTCCGTCAAGGGTGACGGTCTAAGGGTGGATTAGGCCTATTGGCGTTTGAAGCAAATGGCATTAAATGCGTACCTGGTCCCAAGTCAGGTTGTCATCGGCCAGCTATAAGACAAATCAGAAAACTGAAACAGATGTAAGGAGACGAAAAGGACGAACCTTGTAATGGATCTTAATGGATTGATCGCCGTCAAGAGGAGTCAAGTCGCCGTTCAACTGAGTAGTGGCGCCGTTTACAACTCTATTCACTTGTCAGAGATAACGGTAGGCATTTTGAAGATAGACACAAACCCGAAGTAACTGGCCGTAGCGCACCACTGAGTCGACGAGGCACCACAGCTTACCGGTGGCATAAGAATAACAAGAGAGCTAGAAGATACGTGCTTACTAGGCCTTGTTGTCCGCGAGTTGGTCCACACCAGCCTGAATCAGGCCGCTGGTCGAGTTGCTTATGCCTTCAAAACGTGTTCAGTACCGAGTCCTCAGCGAACATGGATCGCTGCAGTTTACCTATCCACAAGAAAAGAGCACTATGATATCGTCAGAGGGGCAACATTTTACAGCAAATGAAAGACAGACTCGTTGGGACTCGTTGGGGGTGTTCCGGGTGTGAAGGTCGTGGACGCCTCAATGATGGCGGAGCTCGTGGGTCCCAGAGAGTATGCGGCACCCCAGGAGTCGGCCTTCACGACCACAGAGAGAGCCAAAGCAACAAGGGACAAGGAGAGCATTTTGTTCAGTAGTGAAACACGGAGACAAGAGAGCGGTGGTTGTAGCCAGCAAACCCTTGGGTTTTATATCGCGCCGGGAGCGAGACCTTGCATTGTAAACGGCAAAAAATTGGCGATGATATTCCGAAATGGAACCGTGTATGTCTTTCTGGAGGCGGGTTACCATCCTGTCGCGCTCTAGATGGTCGGGTTGGAAGCGTAATATTCTTGACAGACCATATTCCAGTAGGCCTACGAATTGTTTGGCACCGCAGTAAACCACAGCCTACTACGATTTTGGGCAGCTTGAGCATAGAGTGGAAAGGTGGAGACGAAAATTCAAAGTTGAAACCAGCGCAACGGATTCAATAAGAGCGGTTGGAAGGGCCGGCCCGGTTCACAAGGTTGGACTTGTCGATAGGTAGAGTTTAATGGCCTGGCATATATCCCAGGAGAAGTGAAAGCCATGCGGAAACAGGCCCCTTGAATATTCTCAATGTTCCGGCGAAAATTTGCAACCATAGACCGGCCCGCCTGAACCAAGAAAGTCACCTGGGTAGAGAAACTGGGTAGAGAAGGTCATAGGAAGCTTACGGAAATCGCAGTGACACGGGCGCAGCAACGAGGAGAAACTCTTGCGTCCACGGAAATTGCAGGATGTCCGACGTGATCAAAGCGTCGCGGCCCGATCTTCAGTCAACGCTCTGCCAGTCCGGCAAGGGCCGACTCGTCCTAGGCAAAACCGGCATCGGTACTACCGTGTTCGCAACGCGTTCGTCTGCTGCTGCACTCAGATTTGGACGCAAAACCAATGTCTTGTTCTCTGCTGTTTCGGTGTAACACAACCGCTGACAGCTCTTCGCCCATATGTACGAATCGACAAAGGCTTCCAAAGACTTTCAATGCCAAGTTGTCCTGGGGCCTTCCCTAGCAACTTCTTTGGAATAAGAAAGCCTTGGCTAAGGGTCACCACCTCTCCGACTCCCAGTGAATCGCTTACATATGAAAGCCATGCATCTATATAACTTGGACCTATCTTGCAGTCAACTTGCTAGCCTGCGTAAGTCCAGGATGTCTATATGTTTTCCACATTACGAGGGGCCTTTTCTACTCCATGCGGTAAGTGTAATCATGCGTGATGATTCACCTCTCGAGCACTTCGACCGATGGTTTTACTGGCTCTTTTCACTGCGCCACTCAGTTTCCCATCGGTCGGTCTAGATTACATCTGATTCCGTACCTTGTCGCTGATGAGTTCATCCTTTATTCCAGCTACACCGGACGCAAGTCCCCACCTCCGCTCCCCAAAACTTGTCCCTTGCAGTGCCAGGTCAAACTCCTTCCTGAATGACTTAATCAATTCATCGCATCTTGCCTTAGACACGTATAGGTGGATGGTCTTCTTCAAAACTGTTGTAACTATTACAGTGGGAGGCTTGCAGTAGGTAAAATACTGAATGGTTAGCTACTAGAGCTCGGAACGAGCTCCTTAAATACTACAGAATGTATCTAGAATATTCTACTAAAGTACCTAAAAATATCCAAGTATCGTGACAAAATGAGTAAGCCGAATGTTCGGGAATCTTCCGGCATAAGCTTGAAGTTGCAATTCCAACAAAAACACCAGCGCTGCGAAAACACTATCGTCCACTCAGGAAAGAAGTAGAGGAGATCGAGGTGAACATGACGCAGCACAAGTTAAGGTGCTCAAAACAACATGACACCTGAATCAGACGAATATGGGGCTCCCGGCTTTTAAGAAGATGTACAAAGATGAAAGGAGAAGACGAAGCCGCACACGCTAGTGCAAGGTATGCTTTCCGAGTCAAAGACTGACATTTAACCACAGTCGGCAAAAGTACAGCCGCGTGACGGGGACATATGCTTGTGCTATTTCGATGGTCTCGCTGGCCTTCTCAAGATGCATTATCATTATGTAGATTAAATTATAACTCGTTGCAGCTTTTTAGTAGCTTCAACGACTCACGATGGTTCTTCATTTTTGAACGTCACCTCCACATTATAATCAGTTCCATTCATTTATTTAACTCGAGAAATCAGAAGTCGTCAAATTTTATCTACATTGAGTAATTGTACAACGAAGTTTAGCCAATATCCGGGTTCCAAAGTCCATTCTCATGAGGGATATAAATCCACTCGTAACGTTACTGGTACAATTGAATTTGTACGGTGTTTAATGCTCTTTCAAGAAGAGGGACAGTATAATTATTTCCCTCATTAAGCCCTTACACGGGACACTGAGAGGGACCGCCACGGATGGCAAATTCGGGGCTCCAGTTACCAGAGTCTCCCATCACTGTATGAAGTGTTAATTAGTCAATGTTCCATCTCCCTAGTATCAGGGAGGTGTGGTACGCACGAACGAGAATATACTCGCTGCTCTCGGCGACGTACGGCACCGTAACCTCATATTCTCCCAGGAGGATATCAAACCCACTGGCGAGGGTCACTGCACCAATGGCATTAGCATCACAACGACAATCGAAGGAAAGAGCCAAGAACGCATACAAAACGTGATGCCATCCTTCCTCAGCTTAATTGAGCCTATTGGATTCGTGATATCGGTCGGGGGGTTGGATACATCCCAAGTGACAGTCTGCGTGGTGTTGACTGTCTACACTGTGCAGGCGTTGGGGCTCGTGATTGGCGGATCGTATACATCTCTAGGAATATGGATGGGCGTGGCGAGGACGGATGTTACGAGAGCACAAAGCATGGTGATGGGGAGCGTCAATTTCATGATGAAGTCGTTAGATTAGGTAGTAGCGAATAAGATGAGTGTATGTTCAGTTGAGCTGTTCGACGAAGGTCAAGAAGACGAATTTCAATGGTAGTCCACTGCGTACCTTTTATATGACATTGCTATCGATAAGAATAGAAAATGGAGTCACAAAGCCGAAGTATCTAGACGCAAGGATGGTCTAGTCTGGCATCCGACTTACTCTGGCTTCAAGTTCCTTCCCCCAGTAAACTGCACTGATGCGGCACTGGACACATGAGTCAGACAGACACAACGGCGTACTCGGCTCTTTACTTGCGTTGGCGAAACTGGGTAAACATACTCCTGCATTTTCCCCCTGCTCGGCCTGAACTTGCCGTCACCGCAGTAACTTAGACCTGTGACCGGTCCCTACATGAGCAAGCGTCGATGGTAGGGACCTGTAAATCTGACTTTGAATTCCCTTTGATGCGTTTAGGGATTTGCCGAATCCTAAAAAGGTCAGAACGCGGATACCATATTTGGGTTTTGGTGGTGCACCGCGACAACGACAACACGTTTTGGCATGAGTGCTTCATAGATTCCTTTAAAAATTGTGCTTTCATCATATTTTACAATACCTTCCCCAATGACATGCTATTTGGACCGTTATAATAAGTGATATGCTGTTAACACTCAAAATTAGTACTTGTTGAATGATCTTTTAAACTTTACGGACGATTTCAGCAGCAATACATAATGTTATCAGTAGTGAGAGGTGAATCTATACTTAGAAGAAGACGAACGACGCTTGTAAGCCAAGAAGCTGCTCAGAAACGCGTTGTCGCTGTCGCGGTGCACCACCAAACCCAAATTTGGTATCCGCGTTCTGACCTTTTTAGGATTCGGCAAACTCCTAACGACATGATAGGGGATTCAAAGTCAGCTGTACAGGTCCCCTACATCGACGCTTGCTCATGTACGGGGACCGGTCACAGGTCTAGCAGTAACTCGATCTTGAGCTTCTTTCTTCCGTCCAGACCGTGCACTCTGAGTATGACAAATCCTCTCTCTTATTGCATCGAAGGACGTGCAGATACGTCAGATCTAGACTTCATCAGCGACGAAATCTCCTGAAAACGAGCACCTATTCCATAATCGCGAGATCTGCATCATGCGCTCTTATCTAGGCAAATTTGAAGGCTCAGCCAGGAAGGCAAACGGGGAGGTAGAAGCATAGAAGATAATAATATTTCCCGGTGCCCTGGTCAGCAGCCCTGCACGAGAGAAGTTCGATAAGATGTCCCCCGGGAACAGTGTACATGGAGTTACTTGACTGATGACATACATCAAGACGCTGCATGTTTAGAATCAGATTAGCCTCCAAAGAAAGAAAAGATCCAACATGTATAACTGCACGACATTGTCTCGGGCAGTAAACGGAGTTGTTCCAAAACAGGAGCAAATTCAAGGCTAGACCTGGAACCTAAGTATCGTCTTGAATGTGGGGCAAGCTCGCGACAATAACGGAGTCTCAGCGACATGGTGGTGGTGGTGTTGGTGTTGGTGAAGCAGCGTTCGGCTTCCGGGCCGGATCCCGATGTGGCGAGGTCTTTGGTGCCGCGTCGGCGCTTCCGACTCATGGCGGTACTGGGTCGTTTCTCTGGAAGTCTTTTTTATATAAACAGATCCGGTATGCACTCAACATCTTGTATGTTTCACTCTGGTGGGGTGCTCCATCGGGTCCTTCCATCAGACCAGTTCGTTAGGTCATTCATTTAATTTCATTGTCTTTGCGATATGGTCAATGTTAATGAACGGTTGCGGTCGATAACAATCAAGTTGGTCAGGATCTATGAGAAGATTCCCTTCAAGGCCCGTTTTAATTAACTGGCGCTATTACAGTACGACTACGTACCGCGCTGTATTCAGGAATTCGACGGTCATTGATCGACCAGATCCAAGGTTGTTGCAATTTGGCCATGAACTTGAAAGTTGTCTTTTGTAGCTTTCCCTCTTGTGCCTTTTCTGGGACGCCATTTGAATAAGACTTTTATGCCTCAGTGGCATGTAACATGCATTTTTGACCTTGTCGCGCGGTCACTGCGTCCAATAATAGCGTGAGTCGATCGATGCTTTGTCGATCTGCCCATTGCCCAGCTTGCTACCCGGAGCCACTCGATTTCCCTTTATAATGGGGCACTATAACTTATTCTTCTTGTGACACCAACCTCGTCTTCAAACCGACATATCCAGTTTAAACCTGAGTAGGTGAGCTACTCATCCTCGCACCCATGTCCTTTGAATCACTCACAACTCCGGATTAGTACGGGTTTCTTCAAATTCTCAATCGACTTCCTTCAGCCATGGCGGATACCGTACCACAAGAGTTTTTGGCACCACGTCGACTTCAAGACAAATACACCTACCCGCCCTCATTCATCCGTCTCCTCCAGACCAACGATCCACCCCCCGACGACTTAGATGCCACTCGCACCATCCCGGATATGATGGTGCGCGCAGCCGATGACATAGCTCTCGCAGAGAAGGAGATAAAATCGCTCCGGGCCCAAATCAGGGAAAAGAAAGCGGACATTTGGGTCTTGGGTCGAGTTATTGACGACTGCAATACTGTACTCTCTCCCATACGTAAACTGCCCACCGACATCATCCTGGAGATATTCCGCGCCGTCGTCCAGGAAAGGTACGACGTCTTCGAGATTACTAGAGGACCGTGGATCCTCACCCACATATGCAAAACGTGGAGAACCTTGGCATGCACGTATGGCGCGCTCTGGTCGTCTGCAAATATCACAAACGTTACGTCCCGTGGCAAAACATTCTCCCTCCAGAATCCCGCAATGCTGCTTCAAACGGCTCTGAAGCGATCCGGCACGTTTCCTCTCTCCGTGTGGTTCGACTACAAAACCAAGAAGAGACGGGCAGCGTACCGGTACTCGGAGATTAACCTGCCACCTATGGTCAGTAACAGTGGAGAGCTCAGCGCATCAACCGAGGACGACGAGGAGGGCGTTTTGTCGAACGGAAGCAGTTCTACTTGCGGTGTCATCGGAAAGAGTTTTGCTAAACTTTCAATCGAATGCCAACTCGTAACAGTGTTGATACGACACTCTCGCCGGTTGAAACACCTGAACATCAATGTTTCAACCCCTCCGGCGTTGAAATGTCTCCGCGCACTAAACGGACGGCTGGACCGCCTGGAAACATTGCATATATCCTTGCGCTGGGGTGGACGAATCCCCAACGAGCTTCAAGAATCCTTCAGCATGGCACCCCTGCTCCACTCCGTTCGTCTGAACGAGCTCTCTCTAGTCAGCACACTCCATCTCCCGCTCAGCCAACTCAGATTCCTCGACCACCAGCTCCAGAACATACGGGCGGATGTATGGCGCACCACAGTGCAAACCATCCTCCTCCAAGGGTCTCATTTGACGGACTATGGGCCTCCTTCACCCCAAGTGCCATATAATAGCGAAACGCCTAGGATCGACAATCCCTTGATTCGTACATTTCGTGTCCGTGATTGGTACGTGCTCGATTACTTCCGTCTCCCAGGAATCGACGAGCTACATGTCCGTCATTTCGGGTGGGTTGACGGTCAGATTGCAGGAGACACCCTGTCTGCCTTCATTTATCGTTCGAGATGCACTCTGAGGAAGCTTCATCTCCGCGGTGTTCCGGATAGCATTCTCTCAGCGCTCCCGTCGGTCCACAAAAGCCTCGTCGAGCTTGAAATCACGGTCACTACTTCGAACACTAAGCTTCTATCTGGACTGACCGCCTTCATGTGTGAGCCGGGCCATTTCCCGCGTTTATCAAGGCTCGAGATAAAAGTTTCGAACGAGATTTGCTTATTCCATGAGTCGCTATCAGAGTATTTGAAGCAGATTTACGCTTTAGTGGACGACCTGTGGAATGCAAGGACAAAGGTGCGGCTCGAAGTCTGGTTTAGCATCTCGGACTTCAGTCACACCCATCGAGTCTGTAACGTGAGGAAGTTCAGGCGTTTACGCAATAAAGGATTGGATATCGCAGTTTTTGCAGCGCGCAAAAGCAAGCACTGGGGGCTCACTGTGGGTCATGGCGAAGACGAAGATGTTGAGGACTTGCGTGATGTCCTTCTTGATGAAGACGGGCAAGACGACGGTAGTGACTGGGAAGATGACGATTTTGAGGATGACGATGATCTAGGAGAAGAATCAGAGGAATGCTAGACTGCCGTCGGTATACCTATACGATATAATTGATAACGATCTTTGACGTCATGATGGACAAGCAGTACGGCCGACTGCGACAAAACAAAATGGCAGTCTGAGGGCTGTACTGAAGCCGACCGTGCACAATTAATTTTTTCCGCGGGAACCAGTCTATCAGTTTTCCTAAGGGCCCGCTGCCATAGTTGCATCGTTGCCCAAAGGAATCGCTAGAGAGAAATATACCAAAGATCGCTTGAACGGAGCTCGCGACTGCATTATGTTACACTGAAAATTGAGAATGAGAGACGTGATGGAAGACGGAAGGGAAGAATGATTGATCTCCGACATACCCGACGTCCGAGTCGGGCATAATCACTGCTTAGTACTTACTCTCATCTTGCACAAAGGCAAACGACTCTACAGTCTTCAAACTTCGGTTTCGGATCATCAATGCGAAGGGTCGACTGTATGGTTCACGATCTGAATCTATGCACTCCTGGATCCGGTACATTTTCTCTGCGGAAAAACAAGACTTCAAAAATGTTGTGACATTTCATAATTGCATTCGAACTTCTCATGGTAAAAATGAGCTAAAAGACGAGATAATTTCCATACTTTTTCAGGTACAGGAAAAGAACAGGAAAAACGAATTGAACAAGGCGTCCCCCGCGGTCAGCACAAAGGGAACCACTTTTCATTCGGAGAAAGGAAGTTATTTCGGTACGCGAAAGGAGCACTAAAAAGGAAAAGTTTGCGTTCTGAGTTTGTGTACGTCAGAGATAGGCCAGGCCTCAATGGTAGCGAAAAGTCACGACATTTTAGAATATCTTTTGCCATCTTGAAAAGAAACTGGCCCCAGCAGTTTTATGCTGCTACGTATTAACAGTACGTCTTCAAGAGTTCTCATTCCATGTATTTATTATCGTCTTAGAGTCGCCTGCTCCTGTTCGCGCTTTATCTTATCTACGCTTCATTCCAAATGCCTACAAAACTAGCACCCATCCGCACGAGGTCTCATTATGCCCAGGTGCGCCGACAAGGATAGTAATGTCTTTATGCTGATCTTTTTGCACCCTCTTGAGCATGCACGATACTGGCAAGCAAAGACGAACACCTATACAGTCCAACGTGCGTCCAAAATTAGGCCATCATCAGGCAAGACTGAAATTCCGATCTGATTTCTAGACGAGCAAACGGGGCCAATCAAGGGCTTCTGATTACTCTCGTGCGCAATGTATCGTATGCAACCTTTTGGTGCCTTGCGGGGATCAGTTTAATAATAAGAACAGAGTCTACTGGCTCTCCCTTCCAAGGACTCTACCATTTCATGATGAATACCGACGGGAAAAGCGTTTCTTTACCCCAGCTCTCTAAGGATCATGATGAGTCTAGGCTGGAGATTTTGACGACGAAAGAAAGGCTATCTAGCGCCTTCACTATTGCTTGCTCTGGTACGAATCCGTGGTCCCTTTGTCCTGCCTTGTTCTCATATCGTCGTCCTAGGTTTCGCTCTTATCAGCGACGGCTTACAGAATGTACTAGGCTTGTAATTGACCCGTACCGAACCCGTGCTGATTTCCACGTCTTACAGAACATCATGTCACTCGTAAGTCCACTCTAGGTCCTTCATCTCGGAACTCGTGACCTCATTCCCGGATCTTTCTTCCAGACGAATGTTGTCTTTGCTCAGGTCTATGGTTCAGCATACAATTCCCACTGGTCGACGCAGTTATCTAATTCTTTGACTGTCGGCACTATTTTCGGTCAGATTATCATCGGTTACCTCTGTGACGTCAAAGGCCGAAAATGGGGAATCGTACTTTCGACGGTCATGATCGTCATCGGGATCATACTCTGTACTGCATCCCATGGCGCAAATGGGAGCTTTATAGGCTTCCTTTGGATGTTCACTATTTGTAACTTCGCCTATTTCCACCGTGTTCCGTTTCTGATTCGCTATATTCTAGGTCGAGGTATCACTGGGATAGGTCTGGGAGGAGAATACCCCAGCTGCTCAACCTCTGCTGCGGAAGCTGCCAACGAAAAGATCAAGAAGCAGCGCGGTCCAGTTTTCATTATGGTCACAAACTTTATGCTCTCTTTCGGTACACCTTTCGCGTGCATCCTTTATCTGATTGTCTTTGAGGCGGCTGGTGAGTTTTACTTCATATGTCCGAATGCTATATTGACTCCGTTTTTCCTTAGGTGGTTTACAGGCCAATCTTTCAACTGTATGGAGAACCGTTTTTGGTATCAGCTGTGTACCTCGTCAGTCTAATTCCTTGACTACATAGCGAGAATCTTATTCCTGATACACCGGCAGCTCTTGCAGTATTCTATTTCCGTCTCAAGATGCTTAACTCACAACTCTACCGGAAAGGCGCTATCCAGCACAATGTGCCACATCTGTTGACCATTAAATACTACTGGAAATCCTTGATCGGCACTGCGGGGGCGTGGTTTTTGTACGACTTCATTACCTTCCCGAATGGCGTGTGTAAGTGGACACTCCTCCATAACTGTCTCCACGAATTTAATTACCGAATGGCAGTCTCGGGTCAAATTATCTCTTCTGTCGTCTCAGTCAAAGGGAAAGAACTCGTTCGTAAGACTGCGGAATACCAGCTTCTTCTGGGCACGATCGCGCTTCCGGGATGTGTTGGCGCGCTATTGGTCAACCATCTGGGGCGGAGGAACACAAGTATGTCACGTCAATGCGCCTTCTGAGGCGATGTTGCACCTGACCACTCGCGCCACAATTTTTAGTGATCCTCGGGTTCAGTGGATATCTTATTTTTGGTCTGGCGGTCGGGTGTGCCTATGACAAGGTCATCAAGAATGTCCCGGGCTTCATTGTATTGTATGTTGGTTGCTACCCTCTTGGTGGTCTTCGATATTCTAATCTGAGTGGGGCAGATATGGTCTGATGAACTCTTTTGCTAATGCCGGCCCTGGGGACATGCTCGGATTGACTTCGAGTGAATCATATGCGACTGCTGTCCGTGGGACGTGTTATGGGTTTTCAGCAGCAATTGGCAAAGTTGGCGCAGTTCTAGGAACCCAGGCTTTCAAGCCAATTCAGGACAACTTGGGGAAACGATGGACTTTTGTGGGTTGCTCATCGATTTGCCGAATACGCCGCTCATTTTTGTTAGATCATTGCGGCTATCTGTGGTTTGGCCGGTATGACCGTAACTTGGTTCTTTATTCGTAACGAGTAAGGGGTCTTCGTCCTGTATAGAAAACTAACTTTAAACCTTCTTTCTTTAGTTTAGATGGAGATTTAGCTATTGAAGACGCAAATTTCCAGGCGTTCTTGGAAGCAAATGGTTGGCACGGGGACATTGGCGCGGCTGAGTCCGTTGATGCTTTGGTTCAATCGGAGAAGGGCGAGGTCGCCAAAGAGCAGGTGGTCTCATAGATGGTCAGGTGAAACCATGTTCTCACAATGACTTGTTCATATGGATGTGTAGTCTGCTTTCTTCCTCAGGCGTGCAACCGGACAACATATGTGAGGAGGCGGGTCCGGAAAAGGTCTCTGACGCGTGACGTCATTGCGTCTTCGTAGCGGAAGCAAATTACCACCGATAAGTGTTGACCTTTCCCACGATGCCTCGACATTCGTGTTTTATTCGGGAAGAAGTATATTCCTTTACTCTGTGGATCCGTCTTCCCCTTTCAGGCCTGCTCGGAACATGTTTCTGCACCGCATGGTCCAGTATCCAGCTGCTTGATGAGTATCCGAGCCCTCGTAGCTTATCCGTTGCCATCTGTACAGAGATCAGCGGTACTCAGCCGAGTGCGATTCATTTAACGCGAGACTATACCGAATTCTGAATCACTGACATTGTGCATGTGCGCCGTTCTCAAGCAAACTACCCAAGTTGGGAACTCTTGGCGTCCAAATTTCTAGTCCGCAAAGTCCACCTCCATTGCGGCACTTGTCACGTCGCGATATTTCTGTTTCCAAAAGGCAGGAAGCTCACCCTCAAACTGTCTGACACGTATCTATCCTTCGGACATTCACCGACGAATGGATTTTTCCTTCTGGCGCTGTCTACCATCATGTGTTCGTGTCTAGTCGTGTCTAGTTTTGAGTGGTGCGTTGTCGCTGCAGTTTCTCACCAAGAAGTCACTTTGCCATTTCAGTAGAGACACCCTTGTGGCCTGTCTCTGGGACTGGACATGCTGTTCATGGTTTTTGGTGTTGTAGCATTGCCCGCTGTACGGAGCATCTGATATATAAAGGAGACGATGGAGCACTGATCGACTGCATAAAAAACGACCGGGGGATTTTTCTTCACTCTAAACCTCTCTAAACCACTCTTATCATGTTCTTCTTTACTACGGTCGCTCTCGTCTCTTCTCTCGCTTCCCCAGTCTTCGGTGCATCGTACCAGCAGAGCGATAGCTTTATTGGCTCCCAGTTTTACTCTGGGTTTTCGAATCAAGCAATTTCTGACCCCACCAACGGGCGTGTGTACGTGACTTCGTCGATAGGTTAGGCTTCTGCTTATTCTAATGGACTACTCGTTGCAGAAACTACGTCGACGTTGCAACATCTAAAGCTCAGAATCTAACCTACGCGTCTGATAGCACCTTCATCCTGCGTGCTGATGCTACCACCGTCTTAAACGCGAACGGACCTGGTCGCAGCTCTGTTCGTCTGCAGTCAAACAAGCAATATGGCAGCAACACTGCTATGGTGTAAGTAATATGAAGATATTGAGGAGTTCGATGTTGATTTGTCCGTTACAGATTCAACATACGGCACATGCCACAAGGATGCGGGTTCGTAGTTTGTAACATGGGAGATTTCACGCTAAATCAATGTTTCTTTCAGAACTTGGCCTGCGGTATGGACTGTGGGCCCTAACTGGCCCAACGGGGTAAGATCTTGTTGAGGCCCTATAAATATCACGTGCCAACTAAAACAATTTCAGGGAGAAATAGACATCATTGAGGGTGTTAACAACCAAGCAAACAATCAAGCAACTTTGCATACTTCATCTGGTACGTTCATTCCGTTTTCCGTGCCCGGACCGGTTTCTTATATGAAATTTCAAGGATGCACAATGCCTAGCGGTTCACGCACTCAGTCCGGGTATTTGTGCTTTCTTCTCGATCAGCCCCAATTCTCATTGAAAACCTCTTTAGAGTTTCTCTGCAAAACGACTGCAATGTAAACACTAATAATAACGCGGGCTGTGGCGTCCAGCTACAGAACTCGGTCAGCTACGGAGCGGGTTTCAATAACAACGGCGGAGGCTGGTTCGTCCCCAACTGACTTCTCGGAAACTACGATTAATTGCAGATTCTTAGGTATGCCTTGGAGAGGACTGACTCATTCATCAAGATATGGTTCTGGGCCAGAAATGACCCCAACGTTCCCACTGGAGTCCGTACTGGTGGCAGTGCCGTCATTACCGACAACTGGGTCAGTATCTTTCTCATTTGGAAATTCCATTGTCTCAAAGGCGCCATAGGGAACCCCTGCTGCATATTTCCCGAACACCTCTTGCTCATTGACGAGTCATTTCAGCCCCCAGAATATCATTATCAATTGTAAGTGTTGTCTTATAACGCCATTTTCGCAAGCTAACCTAGGCAAATTAAACCAGTGACTTTCTGTGAATATTGATTTCTTTATTCCTCTCCCTCTTTGTCTCACAACATTCCTAGGCGGCGATTGGGCCGGAAACGTTTATGCAAGCTCTGGTTGTCCCTCCTCCTGTGTTGGTGAGCGAACAGCCTAACTGAAAGCAGCGATGAAATTAATCTCACATATTAATAAGACTTCGTCAACAATAACCCTGGTGCCTTCGCCGATGCTTACTTCGATTTCGCTTGGGTGAAGGTGTACAGCTGAACTAACATTGATACCCTTTTTATTTTTGTATACTTTAATGATGTACTAACGCGATAGTTCAAGATATTCATGCCTTTTCTGACTTCTTCTGTTGCCATACGGTGAACGGATAACTGGTTTCAATAAAGACCGTTACGATATTCAAGAATGAGTACCCGAAATCCGAATGGTCGGAAAAAGAAATGACGGTCGACCATGGGACAAGAACTGTCAACCCATCAATCTGAGAGCAATACCAGGAAATTTACAAGTTCTGCGGAGCGTCGCAACTCGAAGCCGATTATAGAAAGAACTTCAATTTTCCTATAGCTACATTAACCGATTTTATCGACGCATTGCATAGGGGATAAACGCGTATCAGGAAGAAAAGCCAACGAAAAAATCGGAGAATATCAACATTTGGACCATTATTACGTAGTTGTGTATCGTTATGGGTGTCAGTTTCCATCACGAACAAGATAAAGGAAATACGAAAAAATAAATTATTTAAATAAAACAAAGTGCGCCTACCCAAACCTCATCATGATCATTTCTGATTCCTCAGGACTAGACATAACCTCCTGCCTTCTCTTCCCATACTCGTCCAATCTCTGCTTTCGCCCTGCTTTGCCCCTACCACCTCGTTTGCTGATCCACTCCGCCCCGAGTACCTCGATAGCACTCCCATCGTGACCTGTTCCCCATCCGCAGCTCATCAATCCCCGTCCGTCATCCTCCTCGCCCTCACCTTCACCTTCACCCCATCCACCCAAAAATCGGCCGATGACCTCCTCTTTGGAATGACCGATCTCCGGACCTCTTCCTGAAACGCGGATGATCCTTACACGTACCCTCAAATCACTCCCTTCCTTCTTTGCCTTTCTTGCACCGCTATACGTGACCCAACCTGCGTGCACAGCGCACGAAAAGAGATCTGAATCGTCCGTGTAAACTCTCCTTTCCGAGTCACCGCCACCCCATATCTTGGTTTTCCCCGGTGGTGGCCGTGAATCGGGAAAGAATCCACTCGGCACGAGGACTTCAGCAATCCGCTCACAGTCCACGATGATTGCATCTTCTTCGCCTTCTTTTACTGGATTCGGTAAGGGCGGGAATTCTTCCTTGGGCGTCGGCGGAGGGAAGTGAAACGGGAATGGCACCTTGGGCCAAACATATGTTCCCAGGTGTAGTTTCACCTTGCTTCGAACTGAACGAGATAGCCTCGGTCTCTTTCCTCCCCGAGAGTCTCGTACCATCTCTCGCTCCCGTTTCTTGTTGGAATTGTCGAAAACGATCCCTTGAGGTCCTCCCACTGGAATACCGGCTGGACCAGATGCGGCCGGAACGAACTGTGTGTGGAACTGATTCTGGAATTGCCGCTGAGGAAGGGAGCCAGGTGCGAAAGGCTTCGGTGTATGACGGTCCATACGTTCTCGGTCCATACGTTCCCTCTCCATGCGATCCCTCTCCATTCGTTCGCCTAATCGCTCAGCGCGCTCCCTTTCGTCAATGATTGACCGCGTAGAGTTAATAGGGGTAGGATTAATCGGTCTGGATGCTGTTTTGTCATCTGGAAGATAATGTGAGTCGTAAAGTCGAGAAGATACCTTAAGAACACTGACCTCTTCTTGAAGCTGGCCCGTATGGCCCATCCATGCCAAGGCTCGCCATTGCTGGAGAGCGGAACACTTCTCTCTCTCTTTCCCGCTCTCTCTCCCGGTTCACGTCATGTATCGTGCGCCCTTGAGGGGAAACTCTCTCCCTCTCTCTTTCTCTTTCTCGCTCCCTTTCTCTTTCCCGCTCCCTTGCCTCTAGTCGTTCCCTATCAATCGTTCGAACATCCATCCTCTCCCTTTCCCTCCTCTCTCGCTCTCTTCCACCAAAACCCCACCAGCCCTCCTCCCTAGGCCACGGCGCCCAACCTCCCGGCCCTGGACCTCGTTCACGCTCGCTTCGGGGCTCTCGAGGCACTTCTCTTGGTTCCCTAGGGATGTCACGTATTTCTCGGGGATCCCTAGGCAACTCGCGTATATCGCGCGGTTCTCGTGGCATATCACGTACGTCCCGGGGCTCCCGTGGTAAATCACGTATGTCGCGAGGGTCCCGCTGTAAATCGCGTATTTCTCGTGGTTCTCGAGGTAGATCGCGTATCTCCCGGGGCTCCCGCGGGAGGTCACGTATATCTCTGGCCTCCCGTGGTATATCTCGCAGATCTCGAGGCTCCCTGGGTGGTAATCTTTCTTCTCGGATCAAGCTTCTTTCTCGTGTAGGTATACGAGGCTCCCGCGGGGTTATGCGTTCCATTTCGCGAGGATTGAGTCTGTCAATTTCGCGGGGTGGTATTTCGCGTGGCGGAAGCCTCTCATCCCTGCGTTCCATGTCCCGAGGTGGTAAAATCTCTCTTGGGGTTCTATCGTCTCTCGGTTCGCGTGGTGGGATTCGCTCAATCTCCCGTGGAACCAACCTGTCAGCCATAAATGGATAATGTAGACGAACGGCACCGTACGACGTACCTAGCATCATCTCTAGGCTCACGTGGAGGGAGTCGCTCCAATGGTCTGGACAACAGAAGGGTGAATATCCGGCATGGAAATTAAAGACAGAGCTTGCCTGTCATCTCGTCGCTCTATTTCCCGTGGTACCAGTCTTGTTAACGTCAGGCAGATGGCACAAGGACAATGAGGAGATGATTACCTATCATCCCTAGGTTCACGAGGCGGAAGTCGTTCAATTGGTCTGTTCCACAAAAATTATTATAATACTTAATAATCAGCGAAAGGTCCTACCGTTCATTTTGTCGCTCAGCCTGTATATCTCGTGGTACGAGCCTTGCTCTACATTAGTGTAGGAATAGGACGGATTAGAGTCAAACGCACCTGTCATCCCTGAGCTCACGAGGTGGAAGCCTTTCAATTTCTCGAGGGACCAACCTAAAAGAATGGCTTTAATGAACGCGCAATCTTTGAAAATGGAGGCCTCACCTCTCGTCTCTTGGCTCCCGCGGAGGTAGTCGGGAATCCATAGTTGTTATTTCCCTCGGTGGTGCACGGTCGCCAGCCTCCCTTGACAATCTCCGTTCTCTGTCCTCCCTGGGTTCCCTTGGTGGCTCGCGAACCATCTCCCTTGGCCCAGTTGGTGGTAACCTGGTCTCTACGACTCTGCCCCGATGCCAACACCTACATCAGGAAGACGAGCAGCACCATTAACAGCGGCATCAGGTATCCGCCCTGAGTCAGACAGTCTCCCTCCGCCACCCACGCCGCCCCCGCTAGTACCACTACCATCGACAGCAACCCCAGGACCAGCCAGCCTTGTGCTGCTCCCGCTAGCAGTTCCAGGCCGTCGATCGTCAGAAGGGGAATCTTGTAGTAGCGCGGCTACGTTCATATTGATGAGGAGGTAATTTTGACTGTAAGCAGCAACACACTGCGAGTTGTTAGTGACGGTCGGCAGGCAAGAGGATCAGCGTCGACAGATGAAAATGAAGGAAATGGTCAACACGTGGTATCGGCCCGGTCAGCCGTAGAGCTTAACTTTTAAGTGTAGAATAAATATGTCCAATATAGCACAGGGTCGGATATGGTGTAACGGCTAACATTGCCGCCTCTCATGTTAGTGCGCGGCAGCTCGGGGTTCGATTCCCCGTATCCGAATGTTTTCGCACATAGTTTGCTTTTTGAAGTCGTTACGGACTACCCAGTTGCTTAAAACTTAAAACTTAATGGACCTAAAGGCTAACCGTGACCCGTGGGCTGTCAGACTCAGACCTGCAAGGCCTTAATGCTATTGGTCAAGAGTCAAGAGACCTCAAGACTCGAGAGTCGACTCTTGAAAATATCAATATCTCAGAGACTAGCTCGGACTCAGACTTTCGAGTAGGTCTAGGTTTGCGCCAAAGGGAGCGACTCCGAGCGAGTTAACGTTTGATCACTACGAGTCTGTGGTGAATACTAACCAATAGTAATAGTATATGTATCTGCATTCTGTGGAAAATGTTAATTTCCTACGGGGTGCATATTCTATTAATTTCGAAAATTCTCTTCCTGCTAGCGAGGACCCCCCCCTTTATAGCCTGGTTAATCAGGAGCTGAATTGTTGTAAGTGACAAGTAGCTTTGTAGCAGCAACTTCTCAGACTCGTAACGTTAACTCTCATCAGTCCCTCATCTACACTGCCTAACTTCCCCCAAATTTCACACACACCACCGATTTTGGGTGCAAATAATGAAGGAGCCCAGCAAGAAGACATCGAAGATATCCAGAGCTTCGGCAATAAGACATGGGAGCTGAAGCGCTTCGGATTGTCAAACATAAGTCGAAATAACACAAGTCGTAAAGCGCCGCAACGTGCGCTGTGCACCAGATATCCCATGAGGTAATGAAGTCAAATTCCTGCGCCGCGGACTTGAAAATTTCGTCCGTATATGTTACCGGGATTAACGTTGTCTGTCGATCAGCATCCGGGGGGGGGGGTAGGAGTGAAGGAGGTGGCGTCGACAGGATCATTTGATGTCGGTAACCAAGACTGGAAGAGACTCGATAAAGGCCGAACCGTGGGGTAAAAAGCTGACAAGGGGGCGAATTAAGTGAACCTTCAACGTACATACTGTAACTGGGGACAGGATAATGATCAGCGGGCCTCGCATGACAATGGCGGGTCCGAGGCGACATGCCAATTTTTAAGACGCCGGTCAGGCTTTACACTGTAAGGAAGAGACTGAAGGGTGGACGTAGGGCGGCATTCTTAAGTTTGCCTGACCAGAGACTGATTGTCCGTGGAGAATGTTAATAGCTTACCCCAATAATCGTCTGCGAAAATAGCGAAAAAAAAACGTAAGAACCGCGACGCCGAATCCAAGCTTGCTTGACTGATCGTCCGTGGAAATGAACACGAGAACATGCCGTGAAATAAAAGGCCGAAAGAGCTTCCTTGACTTGCTGGTAGTATGTTTAGAAAAGCGACTTCTCTCAGGTTCCGCTCAGGATCCCGCCCTCTCGGTGATGTCGGGCCAGGAACGTGACCCTGTGGCGCCGTGTTTACCAGTGACTTCTCCTTGCCTCGTTCACTCCGAGTCTTGGCTTGGCGCTTTGCCGTTCCATTTCTTCGAGCTTAGCGTATCTCTCCCCAGTAAGCTTCCCGCTGATTGTCCTTTTTATCTTGTGGAGCTCTTTCCCGTTCCCTCGAACCCAGGTATATGTGTCGCGCCAAACCTTTCTTGTCTCGCAAAGTTTTTTACATTTGACCCACCCCTCCTCCGCGTATGTACACAAGGCGCAGAAATTCCGTAAGTTTCACTTATGTTTTTAACTTGGAAGCCGCAGTCACGGGAACCAAATCTGATGTTTTGCGTTGTAATGGGTTTCTTTTCACCTGCAGGGATGATGACATCCATATGCCGTTCCGTGGAGGTTTCGACCTTTGTCTTCCGACGGTGTCTTGCCATCCGCATACGAGGGAACCGTTTATCCAAGTCCTGTTTATGTTCAGGCGGCCCCCGTTGGGGTTTATAATAAGTGGACAGACGCTAACATATCACGAATGTTTATTCTCTCATGTACACGCGGACCACTCGATTTTTCTGGAACTTACGACTCTCATATATCACCGATCACCGACACCAACGCAGATGTGCATATGTTGCGCCCCAATCATTTTAACCAACCTAGGTTGTCATCATGTTTTGCTTCTCTATTTTATCCAGTCTAGGTCCTCCCGTTTATTTTCGTCGAAGTGGCGCCGGTTTTCAACATGAAAGGTTATCATGTCTTCGGCGATTTGAGCTGTCAAGTTTCCTCCCTGATGGTCTTCTTCCGTATCGTCTCTATACACGTTTCCGAGTATGTTACTGTTGCCAACCATGTTGTTGACGGATGCTTTCTATCAAACTATTATAAGCCTCGATCCTCCCCCTCGTATATGTCGTTTCCATTATTCATACCCGATGGATGTCAGTTAGTCTACTAGAATGTCATGTACTGCTAACATGACAACAGAGTCTAAACATGTGTGGACTGGCCGCTGACTTAGGCTAGTGAGGTAATTCGAACATTCGAATGAGTTAATCCCGACGGTAATGGTAAGGACCTATGGAGACCTCGACGACAATTGTTGGCTGGTCCAATATAATCAATCACGTAACGCAGGGTATGACTCGATAAAATTGGCAACACGCGCGCGTCTAAAGTTCTTCGAGCCTCGATCGGGATATTTCCTATTATGTGGGTGCTTCTCGTCGTGCGTTGTGTTTTGAATTGATCAATATCAGAAGGTGAAACCGCGAAGAAAGGAGCGATGCAGACTCGACAGGAGGGAACTTATCGACGCTATGAAACTTGAGAAATGAGCGTGAGCAAATGGAGCGACGTGGAGGGGAATGGCAGGATCATTTGATGTCGGTTCCTGGGGACGAGGATGGAAAGAGTCTATTTCGGCGGCGCCGGCGTGACGGTGACGGAGGAAAAGCCCTATGGGGATAGACTGAGGTACGAAGATCATCAGAGTCGATATCTTCAAAATGGCATGGGCGGCGGGTCAGTAGGCAGAGGGGCTGGGGAAAATAGACAGAAAGTCCGATGGACGGGAACCCGAAATTTTTGAGTGTGAGGTGGAGCATATGCATGGGCTTAACACGGACTCTATTTCAGCTGAGACAACGATGGATAGACAGGATATCGGGACATTACATTCCGAGTGACGGTGGTGAGTAATTGACGGTGGAGATAGTCATCGGTGGATATTAAGGGCCTGTCATTGGCAGCTCAATAGACAGAGTTCGGTTGGAAAAGAACAGAACAGAATAAAGCAAGGCAAAGGCTAGTCGTTAGTAGTTAAATCGGGGGATCAATGCAATCCAGTTTGGGTCGCTAGCAGCCTAATTGAATGGAGAGACATGGGTATGGTACTGCGGCGGAACATGGGTGGAGATTTGGGATGGGTGGATGCTGCGATGAGAGCCTAAGACTCGCCATCATGTAGTCAGCAAGTGACTGCATTGGGTTGCCCTTTTTCCGAGAGTCCAGTCAGACATAGGAGCACCCGAACACGTACGTCTTCGGCGGCAGTAATTCAGCGAGACGTAGGCTCGATACCAGCCTGTTTCTTTCCTGGAGACCCACCTGGGCTGATGATCGTTTAATAGAACAGTCGCCATATGGAATGGGAGTGGAGATTACCTGACAAGTGGCCCGATAATGGTGAAACGTGCAACTCGAATGACGACTCGTGAGTAAGTTTGGGATAGTCTTTTTTCTCGGAGAAGAACTGAATGAAAACACGAGACTAAATGGGCCTGGCTGCCATATGGAAGACCATCCCGCGAAGCACGTACGACTCGCAGATCGGTCCTGGACTGCTGTCGGATGACACTTCTCCGCTGGGCTAGTCGCCGGTCGCTACTTGAAGCTGAGGATCTGCTACGATTGTGTAAAATCTAGGATCATAATTAATTATCGATTTGATCCGTTTCCTATTTTGTGACCATCCGAGGAGGCGAAAAGAGGGCTGTCCGCGGGGTTGACAGCCTCGAATACAGTATATGGCTCTCTTTGAACTTTTCGAACTAGGAAGATGCTAAAAATAAATCGTGTGACGCGCGTGACATACATATCCCGATAATATTTTTCATTTTGGCCTTTTCATTTTTGTTTCCGTCTGCGACAAACTCGTAACAGTTAACATAATGGCGAGCCGAATATGCAGCGAGTCCGTTCATGTTAAATATCGTTATCCTCCATCCTCCATGACCATTTGCTTTGTTTCTCTGCATGTCGTCCCCTGTAGCTGTTCATTCGCGCTCGACGTCCCGTTCCCCCGCCGACGTCGTCACCCACAGCGACGGCGGAGAGCGCGCCAACACTCCCCATGAACACTCGCCCCCGCCCCGACTCGACGTGGACACCCCGCCCGTCTCCACATCACCCCCGACGATCAAGCGCTCTGACTCCCCGCCCCCGACGCTAGGAAAGCGGCCTCGTGCGGCCTCCGTCTCCGGCCCTGACAATAGGCCACCCGTCATCGAGGATAGGAAATACCGCGGCGACAGGCCCCTCCAGCCCTCAGAGTACGAGAGCGGCCGTGTCATATGCGAGACCTGCAGCACCAGCGTCTCCTTCCGTGACGAGCATAGCGGCGAGTTCACCCTCAAGCACTGGGATGCGCATAGGGTTACCTGGTCAGTCGACTCTGCCGACTATTTTTCACTCTTGTCGCTCATGTCTTATGGACGTGATACAGCAGCGAGCCAAATCCTACACCGCCGCCTCCAACAAAGCGCCGTCGTGCCAAGCGTACTGAGGATGAACGCATCGACTATCTCCGGAATGACCCCTACGTCGCCCAGTTCGAGGCATACAGGGTGCTGTGTGCCTCGTGCGACAAGTGGATTAGGCTCAGGCCGAACTCGACCTATTGCAGCATACCCTGGGACGCTCACCGTAAGAGCTGTCTCGCCAAGAAGATGTATATTCCATCGCGCTTATTTCCCGCAAATATTCAATAAAATTTCTAGAACCTCTAAAAACACCTATGCTCTCGAACAGCGCAACGCCGCCTTCTCAAAAGATCCAGACGTCCGCAAATTTGACGCTGAGCGCGTGCTGTGCGCCCTATGCGACTGTTGGGTGCCCGTACCCGTTCCCGACGACCGTGAACTCTGGGCTCAGCACCGTAATGCATGTCGGGCGCGCTCTCTCAGCCACCATCACCATTCCTCGTCCAACCAAAGCGCCAATCAGCCGTCGTCGTCGTCGTCATCGCAGCCGCAGCCTCAGCCGCAGCCGCCTCGCCGACCGACGGCTTCCCCGCCAGTCCAAGCTTCATCGCAACCACCACCCTCATCCACTCCTGCACACGAGAGCAGGAGACGCAACGCCGAACAACGAGCAGCTACTCTTCGCGCGGATGCCCTCATTCTCTCTGTCGAACCAAACCGGGTCTTCTGCAGCCTTTGTCAGAAATGGGTCCAACTCCGACAAGACTCGAGCTTCTGTGCCTATCCGTGGCTACAGCATCGCGGCAAGTGTTTAATGCGGAGGTACGGTTGTTCGAATCCTTGATTTATTCAGATCTTTATTAATCGGAGTTCCTGGATCTAGTCAAAAACGGGCGCAGAAGGAGCGCGAACAGCGTCACTCGACTTCGGCACCGTACCCTGTCCATGCGCAACCACCACGGCCACGGGCTGAGGTGGAGTCGGAGGAAGACGAAGATGCAGAGGGGAGCTGGGATGAGGACGTCGTTGGCCCTCGTGTCGGCGGCTCGGTGTCGTTCACACCGGCCCAACCACCTCCCCCGAGAACCTCGACGTCATCGCCTTCTTCCTATGTCGACTTGGATAGTCCCGATGGGAGGTGAGTGCATCATTCCATCGTTACTCACGCTACCGTAATTAATATCGATTGTGATGTAGGTTATCTCATATCCATACGTCTTTGATACATCTCTTCCGGACAACGTACTCTGTTCCTGATACGGACTTGACCGTTGCTGCTTTGGTTGGGTTTCTCAATGCAGGTATGCCGGAAGATCGGTGGGAGGAGTTTGATTTGCGCGAGGTTGTGAGAGGTGTTGGCGTCCTAGCTCGTGAAGGCAGGGGGGAGAGGAGGGTCGAGTTAGAGGGTGATATCGTTAGATGGAGGTGAATCTCCACCCCTCCACCGCATAGATATATCTATTCGTGCTGTGCTCTTGTTATCTGTTCTGCTTTCATCGCTGCTTTCTTGGAGTTCTGTGATCTGTGTATGATATATGGCATGTATCTTATTATTGGACACTTATTGTTGTTACCGTGGATTTCTTTACAAGATATATGTATTGTGTGGCGCGATGTTCGATTCTGCGAATTTGATTAGAATTTTGATTTAGGCAATTGATATCGCTCTTAAAGATTAGTGGTCTGCATTGGATTATTAGTGTACGCCGATGGTGAAACGGTTATCATGCTTGCCTTCCATGCGATACATGTGTAGCAAGCGGTAGGGGTTCGACTCCCCTTCGGCGTATACGTATAGTCTATGAATAGAACATTGGTTTTTTGTCAACTAGGTCAGGAGCCAGGAGCCAGGACTAAGGAGTCAAGACTAAGGACTTAAGACTTAGAACTTAGCGCAACGTGTGTGGTGCGTTTTAGTACCGATAGTGGGGAGTTGGGACCTCCAGGTAAGTTACGGTTTTGTAATGACCTCTCCTCGAGGGAGCATTTTGATACGGTAATTTACCGTTGCTGACCTTCTCACGTGCAATTCATTCATCTTATGGGCTGTAATTAGTCGACTTCGCTGCTTTACAGTTTTACAGTTCATTGTCGATATATATATGGACCTTGTAGTAGCTATTTTCTTCTACTTTAAGGAGTTGCTCTATCTCCATATTTACGTGCGGTTGAAGTCTCGTTCGATAGTAATATTTTCAAAAGCGGCATGTCCAGATCGTTGTGATCTCAAGAACCTCGCTTGGGCCATATTTTTCACTGGAATAATTGTATTTCATTGACCGCTTCGTATGACTTTAGCTTGGTTCCTCTGTGCTTACTTTATGATGCATGCAAGCTCCCGAAGAATCCTTCCAAAACTTTACTGTACGCCTTGTGCAACATTGTCTATGATTCTACATGCTAGTCAGCGTTTCTTGATGCATCTGTATGCTTTGTGCCGAAAAACCTCCACAACTTACCCGCAGCCAAGATGACGTCTAAATCCTCCGTCCTCTTCCTCATGCCTCCGGCAGTCCATGAAGGTTTCAAAATCCATGAAGGAAGCGGGGTCGGAGTTGTCTGTAGTGGCTTTTTCAGGTCCGTTAAACCTGATGAATTTCATAGAAAATGGAGGAGAGCCACTATGCTTGAAGCAGCCTACAGTGCACGGAAGAGAAGAAAAGGGAACCTGGCCGTGTTTTTATATTGGACCGTCTCCTCACATTGAGTGTATGCGATCGCGTAGTATAGCATTAAACGAGGCTCCATAAGGCATTTCGAGAGCCATGATTTGGCGTCTCCTAAAGCCCATTGAGACCGGAACCCTACCCGTAATCCTTTGGGATTAAGGTAAGCGAGACCGACAGGCATTATTGAGTGACTCAATAATGAGTTTTGTTGTATGATTCCTGTCACGTTGATTTTTCATCTTGTATCGCGGCCAGAATATTATCATACAAGGCTTTAGTGGACCTTCGTGCACGTAGGAATCGAATGGATTGGACGTCGCCGGTATTGCGAACGCATCTGTTCGTTCACGTCCACCATCTAACTAAGTGATGCAATAGGGAGCATACAGTCAGTAAGATTCCGGTTCGGAACAGATGGTGATCATATTGGGAGTTCGGAAAGTAATGAATCTTTCCCTCTTGGGCCGATTTAGTTGTGAGGATGGAAAGGCATTAAGATGATCGGAAGAAGGGAACGGGAACCGCTACTAGGCATCGGATGACCCATTGATGTCCGCCGAGATTCACACAGCATCCCATGAGCGCTTAAATAGGGTCCTTTGCGCTCAGCCTAACGTCAACTTTCGCACAGTAATGACTGATCCCGACCACCATGACTTCGACGACAGTGAAAGATCTTCTTCGGGCTCCCCAGGACCAGCCCGAAGCACACCGTATACTTCTCGTACGAGTTCCTCTACACGTTCAGTGTCGCCAACACTTTCGGTCTGGTCTATGACGAGCTCGTTGCGGGCAGAAGCGTATATACAGGAGTTTGGACGCGACCTGAATAATATCTCGGAAATATACCACCTCCCCGCCGATGCAGAAGAGTTGGAGCGTCTAGGTGAGATGAACTTCGGAGATTCCGAATCGGACATAACATAGTTTAGACCGCCAGCACGAGATATTCAAAGAGGTGATTGGAAAATATATTCCCCCGCTGCCGCAAGCCATGGCGGACGATGCGCCTGGAGAGACGAAGGCCGTTTTGGACTTGGGTTGCGGTAGTGGCGCTTGGTATGTTATAGGCTCTCTCTTCTTTCGAAATTCGATTCACCATCCGGAACCAGGATAATGGAAGCGGCGGTTGACTTCCCGCAGTGTAACGCCGTTGCCATTGACCTCGTGCCCATGCAATCACTGTATGCCCTTCTTCGTTCTTGGATTCCGAAATCGCTGACGCATTGGTATTCACCAGTAACATGCCTCCTAACTGCAGGTACGAAGTCGCGACGCGTCCACCCCTGAAGTTGATTTCCAAATTGACGGCCAAGCAGGAGCGAAGTCGATGACGTCAATCTCGGGCTGGAGCATTTCTACGGGGACTTCAACGTTGTCCATTGTCGGCTCATATCTTCTGGTGTAAGCCCTATTTCCAACTCGCACGCATCCTTCCTCGAATTCTATCCCTCCCGCAGATCCAAGATTACGAACATATGATCGACCAAATAAGCCATGTCCTACGGCCAGGAGGATTGATCGATCTTACGGAATGGGATTTTCATTGCTACAACGAAGATTTCCAACGTATTGAATTGGATGATGTGGCTACGATTGAGAAACCATGGTGGCCACGATGGTTGGCGTACCTCGAGATGGCTGCACGACGTAGAGGCGGGGATGTTAACGCCGCAACTCATATCCACGACTGGGTTTCGCGTCATCCGCGGTTTGAAGATGTGATATACAACGAGTATTTCATTCCCGCGACGCCGTGGGTGACAGACAGCACATTGGATTTGCATATCGGAGTGGCAATGAGGGAAAATATGCAGGTGAACCGATCCTAGAGTTGTCATCACGGAGGGCCTGAATTATCATTTCACAGATATTCCTAAAGTCGGGGCGGCCGTTATTATTGGGCAGTGGCGTACCGGAACAGCTCGTGAATGAGCTACAGGCGAATGCGCACAAGGAGCTAATGGAAGATGATACACGCTATTACGTACGCGTGCAAAGCGTCTACGCTCGCAAACTTCACCGGTCGCAACCCTATGGTTAACGGAGACCGTTCTTGCCTCCATAGACCATAGCTGCAACATATCATGGGTAGCTATATCAGTCCGTCCATCACGGTTCATCGTCTTAAGAAGAGAAACATGCAGCAGCCGATGCGCACAGGAGTGCCGCGTGGTGCGTAGTATGTTCGCCCATGTATCTGTCTGTTGTTGAGTCACGCGGGAACGTGGTATGAGATGATTTCGGAGCTATACAGACGACTTTCATTCGGGAAGATATTTGAGGTGGAGTTCTGTACTGTGGCTGTTCGAGCGATAGTAGAAGTCCTAGAGGGGAGGCATCGGGAAGCATCGATGGGAGTGTCCCTCCTCCCATCACTTGACACGCGGGACTAGAAGCCACCTGATACCCCCATACGTATTTTGGTACGACGTCGAGTTTAAACCCCGAGAGAGATTCCCAAGCAGATGAGTTCAAGGTTCTTTTCATCCGATTGCAGCTGGTGATGCCATTGGAAGAGGTGATGTATATGATGTCTTGGCATGGCGTGCCTAATGGCTTAATTACGAAGCGCCGAAGTAGAACAGGAAAATAGCGCACCATTTGAACCGATAGAACGTGTTTACTAGGCGGAGATGCGAATTACGCATGTCCATCGTTCATTCGATCTGACTTTATGCTGTTTGATTGCTTTTAGCACGATATGATCCTCCGCCTTCCAAATTGAAGTCTGCGACGGCAGGCAATCATCCCATGCAGCATTCATTAACCAGAGTCGCGCGACTGTCAAGATATCCACGTTTTCTCCAGAAAACGTGGAAGAAGGTGATAGTTGAATGCAGGTGTTTTGATTGATGGTAGATAAGATGGGAGTGATAGGACTAATGCGGGGTAGTCTTTAGATGAGCCCAGTGAAGGATATTGCCAAAACTAATTGCAAGAAAACGAGAAGAAGTCTGACAACAAGATGAACTCGGCACCGGCACAACCCCGCATATCGATACTGCCGTGAAATCGGGCCATTTCAGCAATGAAAATGGCGGAGATACTGCTTGAACTGGACAGCTACAACAGTCGCAATGTCAAGAAACAGAATAGTGAACCGCAGACAGTCCACTCAAATACCTGTGACTGAAGGTGCTGTGAGGAGACCGAAGAACTGCTTGGAATGGCTTGCTGAACCAGGGGGAGTTCAAAGAGAAGCGATGCCGACTTCTGCAGCCCGAAGAACCCGGAATGACTGAGCGATAAATGTAGCGTCGATCGCAGAGAAAAGGCTCACTAACATCCGTATTGAGCTATGAGAAAAAGAGGATATAATAGAGACTCACGAAGAATAGCAATATATCAACGTTGCTTTGAGACTCTTTGACCATTCGTAAGTGTATCGATCCTCCATGCCAGATGCTCTCCGTATTGAGCATCATCTGGGAATGAGTCCTCGTAGCTGGGCAAATCGTTCCCTATGCCTGTCGCCAGTAGGCGAAGGTCCTCGCAAAACACATATCCCAGCGTATGATGAGATGCGTCCTCCTAGACCTTCACCCATCCAGGACAAGCAGTAGGATAGACATGTTCGCTAATCTGCTTATTTCAACATATACGTCTTCCAGGGTTCCTTTCTTCTTCATCTTCCTTCGGCTCGACGTTCCAACGGCCTCGTCGACTGGATTTGACATGTGGTACTTGTCCAGATGTTGAGACTGCGCTGAAAAGTAGAAAAGATGATATGTCGACGCTACCAAGCGCCGAGTTGGCATGATGTCAACACGTCGGGGTCCTGTCATGGCGAATGTAGAAAGGGTAGCAGTGTGAGCGGGGTGAAGCTGGTCAGTGATTGAGGACAGATTGAAATGCAAAATGATTTGAAATTGCCCAGACCGAAGATGTTTGGGCACGGACACGTGACTTTGACCATCCTTTTTTGGTCCTTACGTTTCGCCAGCAAGCGGCGTGTAATGACGATGATAATGAGAAGATGGACCTCGGTTCAAAGCTCTTTATCGAGACTTGGAACTCGTCATCTGGATTCCTAAGCAGTGAGTACTTGTGCTGAGTCTGCCAATCCGGTGAATGTTCATTGAATTAGATCGCATCACCTCATGACCCTATAGAGCCTTCTCTTGCACCTCTTCAACAATCTTGCGCTCTTCAGCCTGATTCTCCTTTCTATCGCATTATTCTAATGCCCTTACAACCCCCCCCAGATCGGGAATATTCGACCCGGAAGCCGAACTTTGCTTTCACTCCACCGGCTCCCATATCGTCGTGAGCTTGCCTCCCATTCAAGACGATAGGTTACAGGCGTAGCTCAGTCCACTAAATTTATTGCTGTTTTAGATGTCCCCGCTTACTGCCCGAGACAATGTTGTGCAGTTACACATGCATATGCGTCCGTAATTGCTTTGGTTCCTTTCTTTCTCTGTAGTCTAATACGATTCTAAACTTGCAGCGTCTTGATGCCTGTCATCAGTCAAGTTACTCGGCATACACTGTTCCCGAGCGCTATCTCACCGAAGTCACCGTGGCCGAACCCATCTCGTGCAGGGTTGCAGGGATTGAACTTGCTGACCAGGGCACCGGACAATCTTAATATCTTCTTAGCTTCTGCCTCCTCGTCTGCCTGCAGCCCTGGCTGTGTCCTCGAGTCCGCTTAGATGGGACGGGTTTGATGAATATCTTAAGATTATGGAGCAGGTGCTATTATGAAGCAGGCGCTCGCTTTCAGGAGATTATGTTGCTGGTAAAGTATGGATCTGACATATCTGGATGTCCTTCGCTAGTGTATGCATCGTCGCCGTCTCTTTCATCGCAGCAACATCGTTTTTGTCACTTTGGTGCCATGCGCCCTTCAGCGATTCCCATTCACTTCTCGACGTCTTAATGTCAACTGCGGAGGCTGAACCCCGTTCGTTATCGCCTTCATCTTTGCTTCGGGTCGTAAATCTCGTGACATTGTTACCCAACTCCAGCTTGACATCTCGGATATAATTATTCGATTCCAGCTACAAATGGGATTACACCAATGGAACACTTCTACCTTTGACTTCACTCCCACTCGCTGGGTAGCAGCTCACCTGTGCTTATCCAGCATTTGGGGTTTGAATCTGCCGGATATTACTTGAGAATAGTCCTTTCTTTCTGCATATCGGCAGCTTTTGTCTTCGCATTCACATCATGAAATAGCGTCCGCCTTCTCTGGCGAAGGCCTGCGGTCAGTTTTCACCGCTAGGTACAGGGTCCGTAAGCCGTAGAAAGAATCCTCAGTCGCCCCAACCCGCAGATATTGGTATTTCCTTGAGTTGTGGCAGTCACGATACAATACTTAGAGTGCACGGTCCGAACGGAAGGAAGTAGCTCAAGGTCGAGACACTGAGGCGACGGCAAATTCAAGCCGAGCAGTGGGAAACTACAGTAGTACGTTTACCCAGTTTCACCAACTCGAGGAAAGGGCTGAGTATGCCGTTGTGCCTGTCTGACTCATGCGTCCAGCGCCGAATCATGTCGCAGTTTACTGGGGGAAGAAACGTAAAGACAGAGTAAGTCAGATGGCATACCATCCTTGCGTCTAGATAATCCGTCTTATGCGACACCATTTTCTATTTTTATCGATAACAATGTCGTATAAAAGGTACGCAGTGGACTGCCATTGAAATCCGTCTTCCTGACCTTCCTCGACCAGTTCAACTAAACACCCAGAACTCATCTTACCCGCTACCTAATCTAACGACTTCATCATGAAATTCACGCTCCCCACCACCGCCATGCTCTGTGCTCTCATAGCATCGGTCTTCGCCACCCCCATCCATATTGCTCGAGACGTATATGATCCGCCCATCACGAGCCCCAACGTCAACACTGTGTGGACAGTCAACACCACGCAGACTGTCACTTGGGATACATCCGACCCCCCAGCACAGATCACGAACCCAATAGGCACGATTAGGCTGAGGAAGGATGGTATCACATTTTGTATGCCTTCTTCCGTCGATTGTTGCTTTGATGCTGATGTCATTGGTTCAGTGACCCTCGCCAGTGGGTTCGATATCCTCCTGGGAGAATTTGAGGTTACAGTGCCGGACGTCCCGGAGAGTAGCGAGTATATTCTCGTTCGTGCGTATCTTACTTCTGTGATGAGAGATGGAACATGGACTGATTAACACATCATGCAGTGATGGGAGATTCCGGTAACTTCAGCCCCGAATTCACCATCACTGGCGGTACCTCCTCTTGAAAGGGCATTAAACAACATACGAATTCAATTGTACTAGTAGTAACGATACGAGAGGGTTATATCCCTCATGAGCATAGAATTTGGAACCAGGATAGTAGCTAAATTTTGTTGTACAATCATACTCAGTGAAGATAAATTTCGACGACTTTTGATGCATGATGTCTCGGGTTGAAATGAATCTGATTTTATAATGTGGAGGTGACATCCAAGAATGAAGACCATCGTAATCTTTAGTAGCTTTAACGAATTGGATTTTATTTTACACAATGATAATGCATAGGCTTGAGAAGGCCAGCGAGACCGCACACCTTGCTATGGATGGGGTGTGCGGCTTCGTCTTCTCTCAGCTTTGTACATCTTTTCAAAACTCACGAGCCTTATGTTCGTCTGATTCAAGTACCATGCAGTTTCTGGCATCTTATCTTGTACTACGTCAGGTACAGCCTTAAAGCTTGATGACCTCGATTTCCTCTAACTCTTTCCCGGAAACGTAGTAAGGTTCTTTCACTATTTGGGTGATAGTGTTCTGTGTTGCGTTTGTGCTTCAAACAAGACCACCAGTTATAGCAACAATTCCAAATCCAGCTATACCTGTCGAAGGCAAGATGCAATAAATTGAATAAATTTAGGAGTTTGACCTGGACACTGCAAGGGACAAGTTTTGGGAGCGGAGGTGGAGATTGCGTCGGGTGTAGCTGGAATAAAGGATGAACTCATCGGCGACGATGTACGAGGTCAGGATGGGATGGAACTGAAACTGGTGTAGATCGTCCGGTCCTTGACACGATCACGTGCCTTCGAGCGGCAAAAAATCATGCACAGGCATCTCGTTGAATTTTTGAAATTTAATCGAAATAATCTTTCACGTTTTCAACATGACTGACACTTGAGCACTCGCATATCATTACTTCTCATAGACAATTTGAATGTATGAACCCATTCGCCTGAAACATACTTCACCTTTTGTTTCGATCGTATTTACATGACGCGCCCGATAAAAGTGAACACCAGTCCCTCATGATCTTGGGCTTCGACACTCCGCAGAGAAGACCGGGCTTCTATAATTCAAACTGCAAATCCGGCGCGGCTGGCTAATGCCGAAGTGACAGCCGAATGGGCTTAAACCGTCCCAATGTTCAAGTGTTAGACGAATGGATTCTTGGGAAAGCGTTTCCGTCGACGTACGTCGCATCGGTTTGACCAAACACTTGCCTTGGAGTAAGAGCGAGGTATAGGAAGTGGAGTACCCTCCCCGCTCATTGTCTCCAAGAAAGCAGGTAGAGGAAGCCCAAAGTGAACGGTGGCGCCATCTCTAGCTTCTTCCGTTGACGAATGTCATGTCCAAGAGAAAAAGTGCCAAACATGAAGTGGGAGAAGGCGCCCAGGCCCCAGGTAAAAAAATCATTACACATTAATATGCATCTGAAATGAGCGTATGCGAGTAAGGGAAAACGTGGTTGTTATGCGTGCATGAAGGACGTTAGTGTTGTGCAAAGTGACCAATGTCGAAAGCAAAAGAGACGGAATAAATATCCACAAGAGGAGATGATAGAATGGATCATGACGATGGCGTAGGTATTGATTCTGCGTCCTCTTTTGCACCAGTATTGGAATTGTCTTCAGATAATCCCCTTGTACGTTGCATGAGTCTTCTTAGACGAGCAAGCTCATCTGCCAGTTGTCTGAGATATACCAGGGGTAGTCAGTAACAACAATCGAACAGCCCAAGAAACTTACTTTGCAGTAGCACTGTCCTCCTCGCCCATCCTCACACTCTCCCCCACCTCCGCTTTCAAGCTCTGGATATCGCTCATCCATATCTTCTCAGTCTCCTCTCCGCGTTTCTGATTTTCTGCCCTTGTTCTCTCTAATTCCTCTTTCAGCCCTTTGCATCCTTCAACCTCCTCCAACAGCGCCTGGTATTTCACCGATATCGCCTCTGTATCCTTCTTCATCCGGTCCTCTCGTTTTCGCATCTCCTCTCGTAGCCGTTCGGTATCGGTTTTAAATGATTCAACCAAGCCTTTGATCGAATCTCTAAGCGTGATATACTCCCTCTCCGACTTTTGTGAGAGCGCGGTGGCCTCTGCTAGTGAAGATTCCATTCCCCGCAACGCTTTTTTCGATGTCGATGTTTCCGATTTCAGTTGGGCCTTCAGTGAAGATGCTTCGGCTTCGGCCTTTCGCGCACGCTCTAGAAGCTGTTTTCGCTTTAGTTTGAGACCCTTATAAACGAAGCGAGTCGTACCTCCTGCAAAAGTCTCTCTTTCCTTGCTACCACGCCGTTTAGACCCTCATTCTCCAGCCTCAACCTTTCTAGTACTTCTTTCTGATCTTCCGTTTGTCGAGTCAGCTGGGCGACGCTTCTCTGCGACAGCCTCAACTGCGATTTGGTATTTTCTAGGGCATTGCGGGCGTTGACCACACCTGTCTGTAGATCGGCCAGGACTTTCGTAGTGCCACCAGGTGTTAGAGACATGCGTCTTGGGCTAGGCGATGAAAGGTTGGGTGAAGACGGCGGATATGGCGAGAGGGTCGCATTATTCGGGGTAGAGGGGGCATCAATGGTGAGGCGTTGTGTTGGTGGCTGGCCTTCATCAGCTAGAGCCCGGGCATTCCCTGTGGACGCATAAATGGGAGTAGAGAATTGAGTTGCCGAAGTCACTTACCTACAGATGAGATGGGTATCCCTTTTAACATGACTTAACGAAAGTTGGCAATAAACATCAAAGTACTCACTGCTCAGCGTCCTCGTAGGGCTCGGCACCCGCTTGTTAGCATTGGGGCTTGCTGATCCAGCACCGAATGACGTTGGTATTCCCTCCTTTATACCATCGTCCACCGTAATTTCACGTTCACGTCTCGGTAGAGGCAGACCGCTATCCTGTCTAGATATCCCCTTGTCGAAGCTGGATCTCTTTGGTATCTTTGACGGAGTAAACGGCTGCGGTGGAGGTGATGTCGCTGCAGCCGCCATTGTTGGTTCGAATAGGTCTGGGTAAGGTCGTGGGCCACGAAGTATAACGTTCTCGAGATCGTGAACCTGCGCCTGTTGGTGGCGTATGCTGTGTTTGAGGGTGGAGATGTGGTTACGGACAGCAACTACGGAACAGATTGGTTACAATTGACTGGTGATTGGCATGACTTACTGGGGTCGTCTAAAGAAAAAGAAGGGCTTGGAGCGCGTCCAGAACGGACAGATGTCCTGGAAGACGGTCTTGACAGCGATCTGTCGTAAGAATAAGTGTGTTTATGCGGCGGAACGGCCGGTACTGGAATTGGAGAGCTCGAGCTCGCAGACATCCACTTCGAGGTGTGACAAAGTCCGATAATTTAGCAGACAGCCGTCGCAAAAAATGGTTGAAACGGAAACGGTCGTGACGGGGACGGCAAGTGGACCAAATGGCACCAAGTCGCGAGACGCCAGATTTACCCCGTCTATTTGTTGATGATTGTTTCGGAGTCTTTCGGCGACATTACCCTGCTTAGCGGCAGTCAACTTTCAAGCGCTCTCTGTTGCAGGAGACGTCACAATGGCTCTCTAAAACCGTAATCTAAAGAGACAGGAAAGAGTATTCTCCAGACCAATACTTCAACTGGGAATCCGGGAGATGGGTCACGTCTCGCCCTCGAGAGCAATTCGAGAGACAAAGTTTACAAGTCCCTCGGGCTCTTTCTGCGGGGGTAACTCACTATTCTGTCGCTGTGATATCTTGACTGCTTATTCCAAAATATCGCCGCATCAACAGCGACAGGCCATGCCAACCTAACATGCTTGTACGTGGTTATCATCGTTCCATGATGCGCTTTGATATCGCACACACAGTTACTTCCCATACCCATTCCATAGACGAAGCAACCGCACCGCCCACGCAAGCCTGTACCTGCTTCTAACAAAATCTTTCCCACAAAATGCATTACTACGACAACCCTTCCAAGCGCCTATCATGGATTTCCATTATTGACTCTTACTTCTCAAGGCCCATACAATTTTGATTCAATGACGAGCGGATGATGACAGTTTCCGACCTGGGTGGCTGTGGTAACGTCCATCAACAGCTTAGCGATCTGTACATATGGACCCACATTCTCTTTATCGCGGACTGGTAGAGAGGTGACGGTTACATAGATGCGACCTTATCACGCCATTCCCAAATCTTGAAAAGTCTTGTATTAGCCATGGTCCACGGATAACTGACGTCCTCCAGACGGGCCTCAACTGGAAGTCTGCAAGATGTGAGCTTCTCTCCCATGCAAATCTGAACCGCCCATACTGACTCTGTTTGCTTCGTGCAGAGCCGCACATATTAATGTGGGTTCGCGATATATTTGGTTCCTTTCTTTCTTTGGGCTGGTCTGATTCTAAACCAGCAGGGCCTTGATGTCAGCTAAGACTCAGCGTGCACTATTCCCGAGCGCCAGCTCACCGAACGCATCTCGTGCAGCGTATAACAATAGTGCTACTGGGTATCTTCTCGGCTTCCGTCTTCCTGCAGTCTCGGCTACGACCTCGAATTGGCCTTGGATGGGACACACCTAATGGATTCTGAGAGTATGGAACAGGTGCTCACTGTTACTCGTCAACAGGGGATTTTGTCTGAAGAAATCTAGATCTGACGTATCTGGACGTCCTGCGCTGGCGTATGCATATCCCCTTCATCACAGCAACGTCATTTTGTCACTTGCGCCCTTCTCGCTTCAGCAATCGCCATCCACTTCCTAGATCAGCGTATCTTCAATGGCAACTACTGGTTGAGCGGCCCCCGTTCTTCATCGTCTTTATCTTCCCAGGGTAGAAAGCTTGTATATTCCCTAGTATCCTACCCAACTCCAGCCTGAAATCCCGGTTGCCGATGGTCGTACGGAATGTGGTTGCGCCGCTAGCCTTCTACCATTACTTTGGAGCCACATGAGAATCGTCCTTTTTTTCTGTATATCTGTCTTTGTATTCACATCATCACCCGTGAAATAGCGACCGCCTTCTATGGGGCGGAGCGGTCAGTGTTCACCGCTAGGCACAAGGTTCATAGGCCCTAGTAAGGAACCTCAGGTCCACCGCTTGTCGCCCCGGGCCGCAGAGATCGGTCTTGCGACAAATGCAGTCACAAAGCAATAACAACGAGGGTTTGTCTTACTCAGAGTGCACAGTAGGAAGAAGGTCGAGACACCGGCGACGGCAAGTTCAAGCCGTGCAGTGGTAAAAACATTAGTATGTTTACCCAGTTTCGCCGACGCAAGGGAAAGGACTGAGTATGCCGCAGTGTCTTTCTGATTCATGTGTCCAGTCCCGGATCATGTTACACTTTATTGGAGGAAGAAAGTTGAAGCCAGAGTAAGTGTAGGGTAAAAGTCGTGTGTGAAACGCCGCGTTTCAGACAGCTGGCTATCCTTGCATCTAGATAATCCGGCCTTGCGGGATCATTTTCTATTAATATCGATAGCAATGTCACATAAAAGATACGCAGTGGGCTGCCATTGAAATCCGTCTTCTTGACCCAGCTCAACTAAACACCCAATACTCGCTACTAATCTAACGACCTCACCATGAAATTGACCCTCCCCATCACCATGCTCACTGCTCTCGTAGCATCCGTCCTCGCCACGCCCATCCATATTCCTCGAGATGTATACTCTCCGCCCATCACGAGCCCCGACGCTAACACAGTGTGGACGGTCAACACCACGCAGACTGTTACCTGGGATACATCCAATGCCCCTGTAAATATCTCGAACCAAGCCTCAATTTGGCTTAGGAAGGGTGATTTTACGTTTGGTCCGGGTGTGTCTTCTTCGTTCTTTCCGTCGATTGTCGCTGTGACGCTGACATGGTGCAGCGGAACTCGCGGTAGATTTTGATCTCCGTTCAGGAAAACAGGACGTGACGGTGCCGTCGGTCGTGGAGGGCGATGATTATATTATCGTTCGTGCGTATTATTCTTCTCTGATAGGGTAGATGGGACCTATACTGATCGCTGGTTGGTACTTCATACAGTGTTCGGAGACTCTGGAAACTGGAGCCCCGAATTTACCATCACTGGTGGTCCTCCGTTTTGAAAGGGCGTTAAGCCTTTGGACATCATATAAATTCACAATTGTACCAGAATTATCACGACTTGGTGTATAGCTCATAGACATAAACTTTCGAACGTGTTGTATTTTGTTGCGTAGTTGTACCAGTTATTATATTCGTGTAGATGAATTTTACGCCTTCTGATGACTCAGTTTAGTTACATGAGCTATATTGCTCGTGTTAACGTGACAGTTCGAAAAATAACGGATGCAGGTGGAGACTGGACACTGGAAACACGACAAAATCATTAATACATTATGCCCCTGTCCGGGCGACGCGTCAGTCACGTGAAAGGTGCTCGGTCTTCCCGGCATTGTTTTTCTCAAGTTTTTCTGCTTCCTGCCTATTTACCGCCATGTCGGACCAGTGCACAATCGGTATTTGCGACTATACGGAGGCAGAATATATACCATCCGGTAAGTAAATATCCATGCACGGGACCGAATATCCAGCTAATGTTGCTTTGGCCTCTCAGGAAGGTGGTCATCCTACTATATCTCGTCATAAGTAGACCCGACGGACTCGCAGTTGTGTATCCCACCTGTAGGGCTGAGTTTTCTACTGGTATGATACTCGTCCATGATCTCTGCATTACTATTCCGAATTACTACTGATCCATCTGCCTCATTTGTACCAGAGGTAGACCTAACCTTACTTTTCCTAACGGTTCTGCCTATAGCTCCACTCTCTCAATTTCACTATATCATCCCAAGCATTCGGCGTGTCTTCATCGAACCAAATCCTTCAGAGTCCAACCAAGAGCTCAAACAGAAGTTCGACGCGTCAGAGGTGCCCAATGCCGTTCGCGAGGAAGAAAATCCCGAACTCCAAAAATCATTCAAAGACATAAAGTCGGATCTACTGCGCATGCGAGAGCAGAGAGATCCGCTAGGCGCGAAGTGGAAAGGCTCGAGCAGCAGCAGCAGCAGCAGCTTGAGATGGAAAAGAAAAGGTCGAAGGTTGAAGTGGCGCGTACACGTCAGATGTTGGATGATGCACGTATAGAGGCAAGGCTGGCGAGATCTGAGCCCTTTGAACTAGACCGCATTTATCTCTGGTCCCTGATGCCACCACTAGTGGGCTCGTTTCAATTGCAGGAGCTCTGATGTAGACGAGGAAGAGTTTCAGGATTATCTGGTCCGTTTTGTCCCGAGTCATGCCATCAAGCGGGTACGCGTGGGCAATGATGCCGGCCCTTCGCCCTTCGTCTTCATGACCTGGCTCCTCGACGTCTTCGTCCTCGGCACCCGCCAATCGAATTGATTTCAGAATCATAGGGCCGATGCAATTGCCAAGGCTAATCTTACCTGTTCCCAGGTACAGATAAAGACAATGGGCCCAAAATTTATGCTCAGAATTCCAGCCAACGATCCGAAGCGCCTACCTTAGAGTAATCATGGAGATCACGGTACCTGGACTGTGTGATTCCGGTTCCGACTGGTCTTCCTTACTATTCATTCCAACGTTTCTATCTGATCTGCACTTCAGGGCTTTCTCAAATACGGAAGTTTCTTTGGATTTCGCGGCAAATACCTAGGGACAGCCTCGGCCTGTGCCCGTGATCACCATGGCTCGATCCACAGTGACACTGACTACGTCCTTGTTTACTTATTGCTATTTCGAAAAATGATGAGATTCCACCTGATCTATTTCGTTCATGCACATATCTGAAACTTCGATTATATCCTTGTCAAACTATTCCATGTGCTTCGGGACTTTCCCGTCATCAGTCGAGTTCGATGTCGCAACGCGTCTTTACAGTTTCCAACAGTGAGTTTGATACTTGCCATGAGAATAATACCGTTTGCAGTCTACACTAATTACGGATTATTCAGTGCATAACTTCCTGGTGCACTCAAACAGCAGCAGTTCCGCTGCCAACCAGCCCCAACGTCCGCAAGTGAAACCGGAAGTCGGTGACTGCTTCATCTCCGTTTCAGTTCGCCGTTGCAAACAAACCCCTATTCGCACTGAGCAATTGCTTCCGCGGAGTCATTCATGTGTACACATGGACCCATAACACGACCCTACGTTGCGGGTTGAATTTGCTTTCTGAAACTAGCAGCTGGGAAGCGAATGAGTAAATTTGAAGAAGCTCGGGAACTACTTTAGGGTTCAGGAATGTGTTCTTCGAACTCATGGGCGTTTACGATGGCTACTACTCTTATACTCACCTCGATCCCTTCTTAGCGAATAAAACGTCGGCTATACTTCTATTTCTCCAGACTCACGCCAAACATGATTAACAACACCAACATCGAACCGATCCAATAGCACAGGCCGTACTCAGTCTGATCAATGTGTGCGTGTCTTCAGTTGCTTTCGTCACACCCGTCCTGATTGTGTTCATAAAGTAATCATTGCTGCTACTATTCTGGGGGTGTCCGAATACCCGCGCGGCTGTTGCTGCCAAGGTAGAGTGGATTACATCCCGACACTGAATGATGGTGGCCCTGTCCTCATCAGTATCCTTGACACCGTCCAGCTCAATATTGGTCGAAACGCTGTCAGAGTGTGACAACGACATTTCGGTACATAAGAAGGCAGGCACAGAGAGTGGGCCCTTACTTCACCGCCGCCAAATCGTTTCGCTCATGAGTGATTTATAGAACATTTCTCGCCGGTGCTTGGGCACCAAAAGAAGAAATAAGGTGTCTCACTCAGACCGCGAAGGCTGAGATGAGGCCGTTTTCACGATGTATATCATCGTCATTCCAAATCGTCTTCTCTCCCGTCACCACGCCTCTTACTTTTCCCCGAAGGCGTCCTTCAGAAGTTTCAATTGATGCGCATCGATACCAATTTCGAAGAGGCAATGGTAACATCCCAAAAGAGTATCCTGGTCGCGTCGGGAAAGACGAAGGTGTCTGTTTCCATAACGAAGACGGGGATTGCGAGGAGGATTGCGAAAGTGGGAACGAGCCAAGGGTGTTTACTCGGGAACTCTCTTTGAGTGACTTAGATTTGGGAACTTCTAGAGTAGCTCGGCTAATGAATGCGTTTCATTCCCTGGCCGGAACACTGGGTGGATAATACTTATAATTGTGCCAGGCCGTGACCGTCGAAAAGATGATCTCCGGGTCCCATATGATCGCTGATGCAGCATGTCCAAAATCCAAATCCCTTCGCAAGCATTGTATTCGCCACTCACTGGCGATTTCCTTCACCCAACGTCTTCAGCGTGTAGAGTCAGAACAGCTCGACGACTTCTGCTGTCATGGTTAACTAAACACCATTAAAACCCACAGGTCGCCTTGATTGGCTCGAAGTCTGACTAGCGAATCTAGATAGATGACAAATCTAAAGACATGAACAAGCCATGAAAACTCCCTGCAGATCATATCAATATTTTGTAAAAACGTCGGACTAACCTACTGCATCTCGGGTCTCATTAAGGACTCAGAGTGACAAGAGTAATGATCTGGTAAGACGAGGGACTAATTTCCAGTATCGATGTCGCGCGCACGGCGGTGAATATCTGGCGAATTAGCAGTGGTGAATTTCAGGTTGATAATCCCTAAGAAACTGCTTATGTAGACGACACTTAAGCGCCCAGGGGTACTGATGGAATAGCAGCCCTAGGCCCTTGCTAAATCAGTTTTGACTGTCCCCGTGGTCGTCGCAAATCCAAACTGAATGGTATAGAATAGTATAGATATATAGAATTACACGTTAGGTATACGCAGTACACTAGTCAAAAATAACAGTCATGGGGGACGGTTCCCTCGTCCCTCGGCCTCGGTCTGGTTGTTACTGATACGGGCTGTAAGGCACGCTTCGTCGAGCTAAGTACAATCGAATCAGAACGAGACAAGCACGACCGAGGCCGAGGGTTTCTTACCTTTTCTTCCCCTCTCAGCGTTCGACCTCTGAGTGAGATCTGAATCAGCTTTGGGCGTTGGGGTGTTGTCCATTGATAGGCACCGAGGAACTGAGAGCGTGAGAAGATGGTCAGGGATGAGTGTTTCCAAGCAGATATAATCATGACGCTGACCATACTCAGGCCCACGAAGACTCGGTGAGAAATCCGATGACGCTGATTTTCCCTGTTCGTAGCTTGGTCCCGAAGTAAGACTTGTCCCCGCAAGCATGTTGGCAAGGGCCTCCTCCTGCGTTACTTCGCACTCTTCCCGAGGTTTGCCTCTCTGGCGATATCGTGTTATTCTGATTTTCGTCTTCGGCAGCTCCTGCATGTCAGTATCCTCTGCAAGAACAGTCAGTGATCGGTGATTGCATGCTCCACCGACGGGACGTACTTGGCGGACATGGAGGACCTGGTGGCGCGAACCAGATAGGGCTCAACCGGGGTTCGTCAATGTTGACGACCTCAGGGCCCTGCTGAGGCTCGAAACGGGTGACTGGGACGTAGCCCAGCTTTCGAGCGGATTCACATAAGGTACCGCGAATGCTCTGAGGCATACTGATGACCAGCAGCCAGCGATGTTCTACAATTTGAGAGCGATCCGGAAAGTGGGAATGGGCTGAGTAGTTATAGGACGCGGGGGGTATCACCGGAGAGGGGAAGAGGTGATGGTAATGAGGAAAGGATTGGGTGTATATATATAGTATCCTGGTATATAGCCTTCTGCACGTGCTTTGATGGCTTGGTAGGGCACCTTCCCTATTGGTTGCTCGTGTTCTGGAACAAAGCAATTAGGCACTTGCAAGAATGGAACCGTCCAAAATTCCGGAATACATACCAGTGACCGATTGACCTTCCATCAAATTGCCGGTCATTATATGTGCGTCATTCGGAACGGAAAATCCCACCAAAGTTAATCAAGCTTCAGCGCCTAGATGTATATCCTGCCGTCCCGTCAGGGGAATAGTTAGCTGAAATATCCATTGACTAGCCCCTCAGATGTCCTCGTCGTTAGAGAGAGACGAGATCCCAAGGCTTGGTACACATTCGACCTATTCATAACCGAAACGTCATCGATCATATCGAAGACTGTAACCATCATAGAACGTACTCAAGAGCCGCTAAACCATGAACAGACAGAAACGAGTCGACCACCAAACCCGACGCGAGGTTAGGTTTTTTTTGGATTGGAGCCATGCTGCCGGATCTTCAGACCAGAAGCCACACAACTGAACTCCAGATACGCTTCGGCATGTTACCCATGCAAGTTTCTGGAACTTGGTAAGTAACGGCTGCCGATGCAGCGTCGTGGCGTCACAATCGCAAACCTCCAAGCGAGTGTAATCGGACATAGACACTCAGCGTGAGAAACACGAGGAAAGTGGCGTGAAGGAGTAGCGAGGGCGCCCAGCGTCTGCGGATAATCTTCCGCGCTTGGCGTCATTACCGTTCTCGGGCCATGTGTCGGTAGCGGAAGTAGCACCGATAGACCAACTACCAGTACTAGAATAAAGAGCATTAAAAATGTGGACTAAGGGAAGAGATCCATTCAAGCACGAAACAATGACATATCTGGAGCGCCACGTTTTCATGGTTCACTGGCCACACCTACGTTGCGCACTGGAGATAACGTAGACAGGCAGCAGCAGGCTGATCGCAACAAAGATACTGAATATAGATGGGATAGTCCAGGAACAAAATAATCGAGCGATAACATCGTGTCATAGAGTCAGACACGAAAAAATGGCTGGCCTTGGTCCTACAAATCGACATATGATCCTGCTGCATGCGGTGTAATGCTTTAGGAAACGGATAAAATAACACTTTCGGACGTACCCAGCGGCCTTCACGCTAGTCAGCAGAACGGCCCGGGGACGACCTGACAGTCGTGAGCTCCTGGATCTACTGAAAAGTCAAATGGGGGAACAGGGTCGTGTAAAGAAGAGAAGGTAAGTTATATACCACATCAAAAATGCATTTGTAATCACGCATGTTCACATACTTATGCGGATAGCCGTGGCGGAGATGTGAAGGACAACGGAAGCCGAGAGCATGCCCCAAGATCGACTTGGATCCGCACGGCGCAATAATTGAATGGGCGAAAATTAAGATCATGTCGTTACCTATGAAGAAAGATATTCCTAGCGAGAATACACGTCTTGCCTCCTGGATCCCTTTGAAACCTGGATTGGCGGCTGAATGCGGCTTGGGCGGATCTGAACGGATGGAGAAATAACAAAAAGCGTACAAAGAATCTGCGAAGAATTTGAAATACTCAACAGTGTATGTAACGATCGACAATCATCACATTGTCCGACATCCGTGTTGTCGAGTTTCGGCTAAGTTCAACCCGCCGCCCATGGCTGGATTCACATATGGTGTGCTTCCTGTGACTTTGGAAGTGGTGATGGTTACCGATTTGAGAAAGAAGAAGAAGAAGGGGAAACAACAAGGAGATAAGGACCCTATCCTAATATGCCGCTATATCAGGAAATCATCATTGCGCATTCGTCTTGTTTAGATGTTGACATGTTGTCTCCGCCACTAATGAGTGGCGTATGATCAGAGAATCCGACAGTAAGATCCGGTAGACAATGAATGCGAAAGACAGGGCTAAGCAGCGGAGGTATTAGGGCGAGAAAACATTGTTGGACAAACGGAATGTGGAGCCTCAAGCCAGCCAAGCGGATCGATATTACCTCTGCAGGTAGGTAAAAGTTAGGATCTATGCAATCGTTACTTCCGGTGACCTGACATGAAGCGATACCAAGCCTACTGTCTCTCTGGAGGCCTGGAAAATTCTGTTGGTGCTCATGAGTTCTAGCAGAAAGAAGGCGGAGCATTTCTTACTATGTTTTACAGAAATGGTAAGATGTACTCGGAGGTATACTTATACCATTCTGCTAAGCGGCAATGCATATGAACGATTTGGGATATCACATCGGAGACGCGCTTTCGTCTTGGAACAAACTTTGCGTCAAGATGCCGCCCAGCAAGTACCTTCTATGATGTAAAAAAGCCGAGCGTACAAGGAAGAGTACTTGAAACACATGCGTCTACATGGTATAGCCTCCGTGTACCCTTATCTCGGAAACGAGTCTCCAACATAGCAGCCGGTTCAGATAGCCGCCAGCAGTGCCGCCAACTAGAGTTAAGGTTCAAAGCGGCGTGAAAGTGGATCCAGGTGAGCGTTTTCATCCAGCCGAGACAGTGAGTTCAATTGACTAAGATAGAGACGACAGGGTTTTATTGATAATGACAAGAGATGTGGTGAGATGATGTACCTTGCCGAAGTAGTCTCGTTTCAGCACTAAGATTCTTGGAAGAACAAGAGTTGAACATTGAAAGTCGCGAATCGGATTGGGAGGACCAAACTACTGTCCGCCTAACTACGCGGCTCTCCGAATTTCTTCGATCACGAACAGATCTGGATTCCGTAATTCTGTTGGCCAAAACCGGTTGGTGAATGAGACAAATTTGAGTTAGAAAAGAGCTACACGCATTAAACTGTGGCGATATCATACATTGGCGTCCAGTATTGTAACACGACGAAACGATTTGATGTCAGATCATACACCAGGGTGTTTGGTAGCAAGGGCCAGATACTGTCCAAAGGTGTCCGTCAACGAGCATTTGAAGCGAGCTTACATATGTGCTCAACACGGGAGCGTATTTCTTCTTCTTCCTGGAGAACGGCCCTCATATACTGAGCAGCACCTGAAAAATGAGCAATACGTTAGTAAGCAGTAGAGTCTATGGATAAGGTGTCGTAAAGCAACAACGCCCGCCAGTAGAAGCTCATCACTAGATGTGATCATATACTACGTGTTTGGTTAACCATCCTAAAAAGTCTTGGGAATCGTCACAATCACAGAGTCGCAGGCCACCACGGCTTGAAGCCAAACAGTCAAGCCACGGGAAAGCCATGAAGGGTACCAGGCACCGTGGGGATGTTCTCCAATCGACGGATTCCAGTACCGTCAAGTTCATCCACGTCTCCGAAGGCATGCCTCGTATCTCAGGCCGAGGCTATCGACTGACGTTGGTAGAGAATGATGAGCTACACATGAATAAACTCACAAGAATCGTATTCTCTGAGATGAAGTATCGTCTCCTGTATTTGAGTTGAGACATGGACAAATGTACGCGCACTTGAGAGTATCTAGTGGCTGGCTGGGATTTCGGGCTATAACTGCTCACTTGTTCTTAGCGAGATACTCTGCATCATACTTGTTGTGATCGAGCATGCAGCGGTGGTAGGTGTCCGCGCATTTTTTCGTTGAACGGTATGAGAGTGAAAGCATGGCAGACTTACAGCCTTCATCGGTCAAATAACTTGGGGGACAACCATTGTTGAACGTATCGGAGGGTTCCCGTTGTTCGTCGGCGGACGGACGAGAGGGGCGTTCGGAAGGAACTGGTGTATTGGTATCTTGCGAACTGCAAGGAAATTTAGCGTAACTGCGTGGAAATATTCAACGACAGGTATAAACGTACGAATCAGACGCTGAATATAGCTCTCGCCTAGGGCCAACAAAGAAGCATCAGTTCCGTCGATGTTTATTGCTGTGGCAACATGTTCACGACCAGAATTGGATAGGATCTCTATATGAGTAAATCCCGACACGCGAGAACATAGGAGGGTGGTAGGGCTTTTCTCTCCCGGCAAGGAGTGCAGGTGTGCGCGGGATTCGAGGCCCCCAGGCAGGCATTGAATGCTTTGTGGACTTCAGGGTTGACGTTGCTTCAGGGAGAGAAGCAAGGCAAACGGATTGGCGAGAAGCGATGGAGTAATAAACTCATTCGGTCCAACGGAACATTGGATACAACATGAGTACAAGGTTTTTGGCATTTTGTTCCTCGGACTCGTAGACTGTCATAGTGTCAGTTCAATTGGGGCGGAGCTCAAATTGGCAGGTCCGGCATGATCTGGCATTGTAAGTAGCTCGACGTTGAGCCAACATTGAGCGTCAACCGAACGTGAGGCAATGCTCATAAGCTACGGTAGGAAATCAATGCCAGTACTGTACTTTACTAGAAAAACCTCTACTTCAAGTTTCCAAAAATACATCTAACAAAGCATTACTGAAATGATAGTACGGAGAAACCGCACCTGGCTTTAAATGAGTAGGGTGTCACTGTCAGGAATTGTGCAGTGACAATGTGCACAATACCCACTACACAGGCATCATAATCCGGCACAATCAAGGAATCATTCAACGGCAAACTGTTTGTTTAAAAAAAAAAACTTTAACCTAGCAAACATAAGTCATATTCGGATACGGGGAATCGAACCCCGAGCTGCCGCGTGAGAGGCGGCAATGTTAGCCGTTACACCATATCCGACTCAGCGCAAGGCGTTTAGTATAGCTCAAGGTCGAGTCACCCCGGCAACTAAACTTCACTGGATCTTCAGCCAAAGATTCGTGCGAAATGCGATCCTTTCCATACTTATGTTACGCGTGATGGGGTGTATGCATCCTCGCACCCAAATGCTCTCTCAGAATTCTCAAAACATGTCCTGATTTTTTGACTATGTCCGTCCCCTCCAGCTCGGCTCCACTACGAAGACCGCATACATCTGCGAAAGCACCGATGCCTCATCGTATATTGCCATTGAGGTAAACGTTGTCGGCATTATCTGGGAGCAGTCATGGCATTGTGATGGATTGTCCTCGCGTTATTTTTTTCCGAAGTACTTCGGTCGCATTGAAGTTGTTCCGACGAGACAAGCCGTCCAGCGGTCATATCCTTCAACTAAATGTTTAGAAGAGACGTTATTGAACACCTGAAAGTAGGCTTAGCCGTGACATTCCATTCACTGTTGCGGACTCACGAAATTCTGGCCCGATTGTCTTTGATATACCACCCAACCATTATCCTGTAATACTCCCCGTTCTTTGATGCCCGCCGCCACGGGTTTCCAGCATTCCTCATACTCTTCACAAAACAAGGCTGGCGAATCTCGAAAGCGGGATACAATAGCTCTTCTGAGTAGACATCGTCCTCGGATACGACGGAGTCTTCGCATCCGAACGCAAGGCTAGTACTGAGCGGGCATGCCGAAAGTACAAGTGCCCAAGCTAAGCGGTATCCACGCCACGCCTGGCAACAACGAAGTATCGTCGCTCACTGACGGAGGTAATCTGATATTAACGCCGAGGCCACCATGGAACGCTGACTGTGAGCAGGTAAATTCCAGAAGTTGATGTACACGTTTCCAGATATGATAAGGAGGTTGGCGCAAACGAGAAGCACGACGGACATCCGCCGTACGACAAAAAAATCCTCCGCGCTTCTGGTAGAACGCCTAATGGCGGGAGAAAGGTGGGAGACATTGGGGTGGAAGCCCAAGTATTGCGGGCGATCTAAAGAAAGGAGTGTTCGTCAACTATTGGACATGGGCACAGTGTTGACATCATCTTCGTCATCATGGTTGCGCTTCGTCTGGCAGAAAGTGTACGGAATATCTGTATATTAACTGATATATATTTTCCTCTGGGGAGCAGCGACCCAGAGGCAAATCACTATGTCCTACCACATAGCCCCATTGGATCGTGATGGTCTCCCTGCTCGTGAAGTACGTTCGGAAAATTCAAACGGCACCGCTGTGGATTGCTGTTGGCAATGGCGTCCACCAACCCCTGGGTAGAAGATATGGACTGTTCACTGGAGAGTTGGAGGAAGCGTCAATGTTGCCAAGAGAGCAGAGAATCAGACGTAGTGCATTAAGATGATAATAATCCGAGTTCCTGCTAGACAGATGTCTTCCAACAGTGAGATGACCAACGCTGGCCGTCGAGATAGATGGAATACTCACCGTTACCCTTCAGCATCATTTCATTCCAAATAGCATTATCGACGTCTCCATTGAGCTTGAGCTGTCTTTCAGGCTGAGAATCAAGATCCGTCTCTCAGAAGGTCGGAGGGGGGTCGATACCGCGAAAATCTGCGTCGAACTCAGGATCAAAATGCGACCGGCGGCAACATTGCTACATTGTGGATAGGTCCTACCTGTATGCCTGTCTTTGAAGGACGTAGCCGAGTGCCGCAGCAGCAGGTGCCAGGCTGAGGGATGTCGATGACGCCTGATGACTCGGAGGGAGGGAGGAAGTTAATCCAGATCAAGATAATGATGTCGAGGCAAAGACGCGGGCACGTGATATCACCGTGTCCTAAGGCCTCTAATTTTAAATGAAATTCGCCTACGACGCTCGACCTTCAAGCCGGGAATAGTAGCAGCAGGCAACACGTACTCATTGGAACGTACTATATAATTGTTCAATGTGGCATAACGTACATAACATAGGATGCATATCGAGGGCGACAGTATAACTTTTGTATATTTCATTACGAGGACTGCGAAGGTCTTCGACTCTCAGTTCCACTCGATGAAGAAGATGCAGGTACATCAACCATGGTAAAACCCATGACAGATGGACCCTGACCAGGAGGAGCTGGTGTGGCCATGCGAGGTTGGGACTCTCGTCTAGCAAAGGACTGTCTAGTTCCGGTGCTGTTAAGAAAGTGAGGAGCTGGGACGGGTTGATTTGGCATGTTGAGGGCATGATTCGAAGGGACGGTCCACTGCCCTGCAGTGTTTGGTCCAGACAACGAGACACCACCGGTATTTACAAAACTAGGGTTAATCATGGAAGGTTGGCCTGAACCCCACTGGTGGGCTGACGTGGAAGGGATGGAATGCTGCAATTCTGGCCTAGAAAAGGGATTTGTGAAGCCTGAGGTCGACGCGGCGTTACCCATGGTTGATGGCATAGAAACCCTAAGTGGACGAGCTGAAGGGTTGGCCCGTGTTTCTGGCCTAGTGAAAGTGAACATCCCGAAGATGGTCTGGCCTGAATTCGGCCTGTTTGGCCCCATAGCAGACACAGGGGCAAATGACCGTGCTGGACCAGTATGGGTTGGATTTGGAGGAACTTGAATGAACTGGGTTTCCGGTGCGAACGGGGGAGCGCTTCTTGGATGTGCAGAGTCTCCAACAATGTTCATAGAATTGGACAAATTGGAAGCGACGGAAGATAGAACCGGATCCAGGTCCGGACCTGCGAACGAAGGGAGGAGAATCGGTGCATCAAACCCCTCCTCATCATCACTCCCGTGGTATGACGCGCCATCGGCCTCTAGTTCCCGGATTCTTTCCCTCAATTCTCGATTCTCTCTTTCCAGAGACTCGTTGCGTTGTCTGGTATCCGCCTGCTCCTGAGGGTCATCCGTAGCGATGTAGACGCTCCTGATGGGATTCACGACAAATGGGCGGAACTGTGGCGGCAAGTATTGGACCTATACAAACATGTCCAGATGATTAACAGTGGCAACTTATTGCGAAAAAGCACGAACATCGGGAATAGCTAGAGAAGTAATGAGCCCAACGACGCCTCTTCTTGAGAATAATAGATACATACCAATGTGGAACACCTTTCGACAACATGGGCAAGGGGCCTGGTATCCATTAGTGACTTGCGCGACGGCCCTCGTCAGACAAGCAGAGCAGAAGATATGTCCTGAGAACCAATAATTTCATTAGGGACACAGACACGGGTGGCAGCCTAGCACTCACCACAAGGAGTGGAGACGGGATTCGTGAGGTTGTTGAGACATATGGGGCACTGGGGAGCCATGATGAGGGAGAATGATGAGGGACTGCCGGACTAGTTGAGCCTTATAAAGTGGATGCTGGAGTGGCAAAGGGGACGCGACCTGAATTCTTTGTTTCCTTGTCCCTTGTCTTTTTGACGGTTACGCTTGAGGTTGATAAATGCATCTGGACAAAGTCACCTGGAAATGCGTGCGGATACCAGGAAAATTACGAACTAGACAAAGGAAGGATTCAAGCGCACAACTGCCATATAGAGAATTGGATTCGTTATCCAGCGTACGCGTGTATACCTTCTAGTCGTTTCGGAACAAAGTATACCAAAGGCTTCCGTGACATTTGATTGTCTCGTTCCAGACGGACTTGCTTTGTTGAAGAAGGGAAGGAAAGACGGCATCTCCCAATTTCGACTGCCAGTTTAACTCCACGTGTTGAACCTTGATCCCACAAAACCGTGGTGATATTCGCTTCCTGAACACAGCTTCACGAAAACGTGTCAATTTCCAACACGACCTAGCACATTTTTTGATTTGACTATTGGAACTACGTACAGGTTTGAAAAAGCGCCCTTCTGGACAACTACTTGGTACAAAATGTCAAAGGCATTCCAAAATAGCGTCAATTGACCCAGAGAACACAAATTATCCGCTCGTGGCTTCAAGCCTTGACGCGTCTGTCGTAACGTCACGCGCAGTAGATGGATTCGGAACAGAAAAGGTTGAAGTTGACGTGGAAATCAAACGCGCATCAGTCCCACCCAGCGTGAGATCTCGCAATAAACCAGTCGTCTCAGATGCATTGGGTCTGTCGGAGACAATCTGAGAGTCGGAACTTCTGCTGATGGCTTGTGGGCTGAAATTGAAATCGAATTCCCGAGGTAATCTGGGAGCTAATGAGCCAGACCTGACAATATCATGATAAAAGCACGTACCCTATAGATCTCGCACGTTCAGGATCGAATGGCGTCTCGAAAGCCCTGCGCAACCGGCTATCTCTCTCCAGAGATTCCGTGGCAATGCCGAGCGACCTTTTCACCTCATCAAGCGTTTTCTAGGTCCACGTCAGTCATGCATGTTCCCTTAAATGAGAGAGACTTACCTCTTGATTCTTTACCCTTGAACCATAGACAGAAGCTTGCATCTTCGCAATCGTACAATCAGCACGAAGTCGCCGATTGTCTTCGGAGCAGACTTGATTCAATCTCTCCGCCTCAGCGCATTTTCCTTGTAATTGGTCGCGATCTGACTCGAGACTTGCATTCTTCTGCTTCAAGTCGAGAATTTCTTTCTCCAAGTTCTCGATGCGGCTGACGAGCTTCAGCTTCTCAGAGTTGTCCGAAGTTATGAACACCTTTCGAAGGGGATCGACGACGAACGGGTGGAACTTCTCCGGCGGGTATCGAAGCTACAAATCAGTGTCTAGCGATGAACAGTGGCGTGATTCGTGGGACACACTAACATTGGGGATGGCTACACGTGAAATGAGCAAGTAAACATCACCTTGGAAAAGGCGAAGACGAACCGATGGGGAATTTCTCCCGGCAAAATGGACACGTAGCCTTGAATCCATCCTCAGCGCTGTCAGTGTCACTCCTTTCAGCGATGAATTTGGTCAGACATTCGGAGCAAAAAACATGTCCTGAAAGGCAGAATTGTAAGTTAAACTCAAACGGTGGAATGGCCAGTCAAGTACTAACCACATGGAATACAGACGGGATTCGTAAAATCGCAGAGACATATAGCACACTGAGAACCCATGACGGTGGTAGAGATACAACAAGCTGAAAGAAACCCAGGCTGTTGGATTTTATAGCGCCTAAATAGTGGCATTACATCTTTGTTTGTTTGTTCTTGAGCCATTGTATGGATAGGGTCGCCACAGCAACTGCACGGTTAATGACCATTAGTCTGAATACGGACAATGTAAGCACACTTACTATATAAATCATCTCCTTTGCTTTACGGGTGTCAACAATGGCTGGACCCGCTAGCGGACGTTCTTCATCCTGCTGAGCTGGGTTCTGAGGATCAAAACGTTATTCCACGGAGTTTGAATAATGTATTTGCACACGTGAGAGACTTGTCAGATAGACGCCCAGCATCCCTGCAAGTTGAACGTAACCCCTCGTAACCGTCCCGGTAGGACAAGACTTCAAATTTCAAAAGCTGTGATTATGGTAGTGTAGTCGGAAAGCAAAAGTCTGGTATAAATAGTGTCAGGTATAGGAGCATCGAAGGAGAATCGTGTACCTAGTACAGACCGAGAGCCATCGACACTGTGTCGGTTATTATTGCTGTAGGAGTACGACGCGACCATCCTCATATGCAAGTTGAGCCTTCTCCAACACATATGTGGACATGGAAAGGATGGCTTGACCACCCTTGTCCCTATAAGCCAAGTTCCTTGCCACCCCATTGGTAACTTATCCTCAGTGGATCCTCGGCTAGATGTGCGTCGTCGTCGTCGTCTGGGTCTTCACCAAAAAGACGGCGTGGCCTCCGCATGGATACTCCCAGATATCGACGTAGAAGCAAAACGACGTGCTCCGGATCAATGATCATATTCGTACCTCCCTGGCTGCTAGGCTCGACTACCAACGCAGCATATGTCTGCGACAGCACCGACGCTTCTTCGAATATGGCCATCGATGTGTAGCTCGTAGGCATCATCTCGATTACCAACGTTCCTCTTGCAGCCCAGCGGTGGTGGTACATCGCTCCGCCGTGAGGACCAATTACCGCCATAACGTTCTCATTGCACCACTTGAAGAACTCCGGGACATTATCGAGCATGCCTTCTGAAAAGATGACGACTTCTTCGCCTTTCCCTCGTTCTGTGAGGTGGGCTTCGATAGCACTGAGAAGTTCAGGCTCGTTAAGGACTCTCCGTCCCGCGTTCCGCGTGTGGATATGGCGGTTAGATCGTGACATATACAAAATCTACTTTCAGAGATGAGATCAAATTCAAGGACCGAAGAAGCCGCACACCTTATTCCGTGTAGCAGACTGCTTCATATAATCTATTCCGAATGCCTCTAACGTTTTCAACGACAGCCATGGATGCACTAACACCGTTCGACACGAAAAGATCATTCTTTCGGCAAGGATGTCCTTTCTGGCTCGATATAGGACATGATCATCGTCAAAGCCAAGTCCTTTCCATAGTTGTTTGACGAAACCATTTCCCTGTCGACCGGTGATAACATATGGGGTCTCGCGGCCGTAGGTGAGATGAGAGCCTTGAACAACGATGTGCGTGATACGATCAAGATGATGCTGGAATGCGTAGGATTCGGGTGACAGTGCAACCATGGCGGTGTCGTAGATAGGCGGAGGGTTGGGTCGAGCCATGACTTCGCTCGCATCAAACGGCTGGATGCCTTCGGACGAGCCTAGCTTAGCCATACATGCGTCGTCAGCCCAGCGGTCGTACAATTTTGGAGATAGATATGTGACATTTTCAAAGACCTACTCGAACCATGCTCAAAAAAATTTCACGATTGAAAGAAACTAAGACCACGCACAAAGTTCTGTCCAGACTGACCCTTGTACACAACCCAATTATTGGGCTGTAATACTCCACGATCGCTGATACTCGCCACAGCCCTGCGCCACTGTGCACGATGGTCCAACGTCGCGAAATAGGGCTGTCGTATCTCGAATGCTGGATATAACAGTTCTTCGGCGTATAACACCTGCTTCGGTAGTCTTTGCGCTACGCAAGGTGCGTAGTACGGAGGCAGGCCAAACGTGCAGTTGCTTAAGCTGAACGGAGCCCAAGGGGTGCTGGGCCTTTGCCAAGTGTCATTATGACTCGACAGCTGAAAATATTCGGCTAGGTTGTGAGATTCCTGGCCTGCAGTGTACACATATTTCGGAGCTAGCTTGGTCTGGTCGGCAATGAGCAAATCGTGAAAGGTGATGTAAACTGTTACGGACAGCACTATAAGGAGCACGAGTGCTGTTCGCCGTATGGCGCGAAAGGCCATTTTGCGGCGACAAGCAGACCAAAGGGCCATGGGCACATTGCGCAGCAGCCAAGGACAGTTCTTTCCCACGGCCACCGTTGACCTGATCCCCATCGGCCTTAATATTATTCCATCCCTTGGAATAATTACCCGGTCACGGTGGTCTGTAAAAAACAAACTATCTTCTCGGAAAAATACAATACAAGTTTTGTCTGTCTGCGACAAGCCGCTGACTGCTGTTACAATATTAATGGGCTACAAATCTGGCAAGATTCCTTATTCCTAGCGAGAACGAAACACGGTTTTTTTCCACACCTATACTACGAACCCAGAGTAGTCTGAGCCACTATTAGAGCCAGGAATCTCCGGAATCTCCAGGATTAGTAGAATCATCATCAGATTGAGCATCACCGTCGTCAGAGTCGGCGTCTTGGCCACTTCTGCATGACTCCTTGGCTTTGTCGTACGCCTTTTGATAATATTTATCGTAATCTTCTTTTGAAGAGCATGTTCCTTCAATGTACATTCGACTGAGGAAACGTTAAGCCTATTACAACGAGAAAGAATACGTGAAACGATAACATACGCTGAAAGGTCCCTCTTTTCCCCAGTCAACCCTTTCCTACAGTCGATCATTGCTTGCTGCGTCGCATCACTTTGTGCCGTAGGTTTGCAGTTCATGGACCCCATAGGGTTATTAGCGAATCTTTGGATGAAACCATGAAATGCTTGAACTATAAGGTTGAAATGACAACACACGTGGACCAATCTCGTGGAACAGCAACGACCAGCGACATTGAACACATAAGGAATAGGATGTTTGGATGCATGAAAATCGTAAAAGCCGTGAAAAGTTGTTGGTGAGCAGAAGTTCCAGCCTGTGCCAGGGGAACGAGTTGAGATGCCTCCGCTCATATATAGGTCCAAATCCAGTGCATCTCCAGAACGAAGAGGATCTGCGCGCTGTTTCGAGCATTCGTCATCGTCATCGTCATAGTTGATAGATGGAAAGACGAATGCAGTACTTCAGGTTGCCAAAGGAACACACTGCAACGCTGGCGAGAGGCAGGATTGAAAGTCCAGTGAAAAACTGGGTAGTAGGGTGCCGAAAGAGCTAACGCAGGCTCAATAAAATTCCACGGCAAAATTCTGTGGGCGGGAGCCTGAGAGCCGATTGGGGTCCTGAGAATGTCCTGAAGACAAACCGGAAACAAAGAGAAATAGCATGCTTTCGATCGTTGATGAGTTGAAGGTTACCAGCCAGCCAATGCTAGCTATCTGAAAGTGCCGTAAAGGTGACCGAAGAGCAGGCACCGTTCATTAAGTCTATGAACATCGAACGTACAACCTGTTGAAGGCTTTACAAAAACCGTGGCTATGTGCATATCGACTGCGTTGTCGACTTCGAATATGGTAAGATGTCAAGTCATTAATTAATAGATCTGCTGCATAGACAATTACATGCTCTGTCGCGTTGCGAGGCCGCCCGAGCTTTCTCACCCTGTCAATGGTCACCAGCACCGGCCATGGGTAAATATTCCAAGAAAAATAAATGAGGCATAACAGATCAACTACTCCAACGCGTACGATGAACCCCCTCACTCTGGGTTGACGGCGGACGATACTGGTAGGGATGATAATTCCTGTTTCTTCGTGCTGGGATGGGAAAGGTGAATCGGAGGTACGTGGGGCGAATATAAGCATACCTTGGCTGCATCTCCTCTCAGAGCTCGTATTTGGAATGAAATCCCCCAGAGATGAATGAGCCTCTGGCTTCAGAACGTTGCCCGTGAACGCCTGTGTGTCTGCCAAAAAAAACAACAATCAGTGATGACCGGGCTAAGAGCGTACGCTGATTCGGCCTTACCATGCTGGGGCACGAACGTACTTGTGAGGGAATCAACCGAGGCGGAACTCTCCTGCGCGTAATTCGATTGAGAGTCGATGTTGATAGCCGCGAGTGCATTTGCGAGGGACTCCTCCTCCATCACTTCCCGAGTACGCTCTTTCTCACGCATCTGCATCAGCCTGATTTTCATCAACGTTAGGCGGGTATCTGCAACCACAACAATATCAGAGGACTGCCGCTATATAAAATACGGTAAACAAGGCATACCCGACATATTCTGCCGCGAAGATTCCGGCGAGTTGTACCATACAAGATCTGATGGCGTATTATCGAGGCTGAGAGATTCGAAATTTCCCGGGACGGTCGGGTAGATCGCCACCTCAGGTTGTGAACCTCCTTGTGTAGCAAGAAAGAGTGTAGTGCGCCAGTTTCGAGGCATCTTCACTGTAGCTAGTAAGCGATGCCAGAGTCAGAGGAAGAGTGGTCAAGGCGTAATCAGTCGGCAATGTTAAGACAAAGCGATGGTTTATAGTCCTTCCGGCGACTATTATTCCCACGAACGCGGCAGCATTAGGTACGCCTAAACGGTAATTGGGTGCATGGAGGAAGTCTTGTATATTGTCTCTCGACGCCACCACTAGGAAGCAGACGTAACGATATACAAAGCAGACTGAGATATCACCGGGTTGCGCATCAAACGGACAAACCAGAGTGAATTAGAACACGGTGCCAAATCATGGGTTTCGTCGGCTGACGTACATCGCCGTGGTGCAACTAGCACTCTTCAACGTTCAACTTTAAGGCCTGTGCGGTTGATGTGACCTCAGAACTTCACTTGAATGGCAGAAGGAGGTGCTTACCTGTTTAATATTCTCTGATTATACTAGTTCTTGGGTCAAGTTTCGCCCAGTTCTGCGGACGAACCGAACACCTTCGTGACCATCGATCGTATATTAAGGGATTCTCATCGGACCAACACCTTCGAAAACCAGATACGACCCCAATTATTCCGCAGCCGGCGTGCCTTCCGGATGAGTTGGTCACTAGTTCCGGTGTGTCGAAGTTCCCATCATTGTGGAACACGCTCGGCCAAGAAAAATGGAACTCGAGCATCTTATCTAGGGAATCTCCGATAGCATGCATCGCCGCCAGCTTGTCATCAGTCGATGGAGAGGGTGCTAGGGGCAAAAGAAGCACGATGCAGGCGGGCGCAGGGTTGTATTGGGCCAAGTATTGATGCCGCTTCCGTACTGACGATCGTGCAGGGAGGTATTAATGGCGCGTTACACATAAAAGTACCATGCTTGCCAGGACAACGGACCTGAAAGTGTGTTCGAGTCCTCAAATGGTGTGATGTTCAGGGTGCTTGCTAATGGACAACGTACGATAGATCAGGAGCATCAAACAGGAGCGCAGTATGATGAGGCCCAAGCGTGCAGACTGAGAGAACCAAAGATAGCAGTCATGAGCGATACACCCTTTCAGTGCAGCGACCGCCTTGCCCGAGTCGTGCGGCTGACTCAGAGTTGACTGTGATAGTTTAACACAGGGGGGCAGGGCTGTGGGCAGTTCACAGGCAGGTGACTCGGCTAATGTGTAGAGGAAGTACGAGATATCGATAGAACGTTGTCCAGGCGCTCAGCGCAGCGGTACCCATAACCGTGGGAAACGATACAACCGTGGGCTTGTGGATCCACTGAGCGTCCTTATATAGTGTCGCCTAAGGATCGCGGTACACACGAGGCCGTCCTGGATGGAAACCATTGTTCGATATATCTGGTAGTCACAGAAGTCAAATAACGGGAGAAGCCCGAAGCTCGTGGGAACAAATGTTTCATCGATTTCTTTGTTTGGTCGTGACGTTGAGGGGTATTTGGATTGGTTGGACCACATTCACGCGCGTAGATAACCGAGCCGCTTGCAGCGGCTTTATCTTATGACAATGGTATTAGATGGAAAATAATTAGAAATTGAATTTCGTTAATGTTGAGCTACTACGAGAGCATTCGAGGGTACCAATAGCAAATCATAACAGTATAAAGAATTGTGGGATAGTCAACATGAGAGCGTAATATTATACTTCCTTGCCAACTACTTGTTCAATAAAGATAGCAATGCGTGAGGACAACTAAAAACAAAACTACAGAGCGATTACATATGCAAAAAACAGCGGCAATTTGAAAATTTCAATATTGATAGCGACCGGATTGAGACTGCTCATAAGCATAAGGCGGGAGCATCCGATGCGCTGAGAGCAAAATACCAATTAGTACGATAAAAAACACTATCGACTCCACTCACAGGCTGGGCGCGAGCTCGACGAAGGGAAGGGAGGCCCCATCGAATGGACCTGGTGTTGTTGGGCGTAGAGCGGGGAAGAAAACGCGCGTGGAGCTATAATTGCACGCGTCAAGCATAAGAGCCGAAAGAAAAGGAACGACATACTGTACGGCGTGGCGGGAGCAGTATTGGGAGAGAGCATATATCGGGGGCCGCCATATACATCCGGCGTGGTGTCCATCGCCGTGTCGTCTGAGTCCTCACCGCTGCTATTGCCTTGATCCGGGACAGCCCGGGGATGACGGTCCCTGTAGCGGGATTGGCGGATGGAAATCACGTCCAGACGTGTGTCTGTTGAATTAAGGTCAGCTTACGGCGCGCAAGGAGACGAGGCGCCTTACTGGAGCGCGTCGGCTTGTAGCTGGGGGAATAAACCAAAGTGGGCCCAGATTCTGGGTTCGCTTGAAGCTCGTTGCAAGCGTGTCGAAATTATTCAAGTCAAGGTCGTCGCTGAGTGGCGGAAGTTCGTCGTAAGGCATCTTGGGGCGCGGATGAGGTTGAAGGCAAGAGAAACAGAGGGAGATTTTTCTAGGGAAGTTGGTTGAAGAAGTCAAGGCGCGTTGTGTCGGAGTTTCGATTTCGCTATCTATGTATGTGGTTTCCAAACCGAGAAGGGACGAATAAGGTTCGGAGAAAACATACCGTAATCGTTGTCTATTTATGTCCCCTGGTAATGCTTTTATGGATACGGCGGCATCCGTTTGATGAAGAGAGGATCTTTGCGTCCTGGTTGACTCGATACTGGCAGGCAAAATCTTACTATACCTATGGAATTGAGTGGTTCATATAGTTACTTCCCAAGGTCGAGTAGAAATATCAAGAAATCGTACCAACCGTTCCCACGAAAGAGCGACGATCCTTGCTTCCATACTAACCAACAGGGATAGTTGGACCCGACAATAACATGGATGACATGCGTTTTGTATAGTTGGAACAGAAGTTGTTATCAGGTTCTTGATGAGTCCATTGATCCTGGACCTAATATCCCAATACGGACCCGCCTCATCCCTTATGCCAACGGTCTGTCTTTGCACATCCAGCGCACTATCAGAGCTTCTAGCCTGAGCCACAGCATCCGGTAAGCGAGTCATGAGGGGGACCACCCAAGACGTGGGAATGACGTCGACTAGGACCACAGGACTTTGGAACGGATTCCTTGCGGAATGGGGGGTTTAGGAGCGGGTGACACGAGTATCCTGATCTAGGTGGTCCGTGACAGCGTAGCCAAGGTCAAGATAGGATAGATTTCTGATGCCTGGGACAGGTCAGCAAGACAGGTTTTTGTTATTACCTGCAGCGCACCGTGATTGACCGTTGAACACGTCAAGGCCACCACTTTACCAGCTTGCCCGGTACTGTCATCTAGAAAACCGTCGTCCCTGTCCTTTGCATCCGACTAATGGTCCCGCTAATATGTGGAGTCCGTGCGCCAAACTGACGTCAAGATGGTGCCAGGAGGCTGTCAAAGGTACCATAGTGTTACGAGTAGTGGAGTATCAGCCTAGCCGCCCAGGCGTGTGAAGGATTCTCGTGGAAAGAGCATGGAGGTCGATGACATTGACAATAGCAATTCGGGTGGGTCAATCCGATGACCATGATCATTCGTGATCACGGGTAAGTGGATCGAAACGCGGCTTGGACTTGTACCACCATCATTCCTTCGTCGACTTGGTTATTCTCCGTCGAACACACGAGAACGACGACTAGCGACCGATTGCTGCCCATCTGCGGTCAATCTGTGGAATAATGCCAGACGCTCCGGACTGCAAGGGTTTGAGGTTTGAGCAAGGCTCTTTCTTTTATCCACTGATCTAGAAAATGTCATCTTACCGCTGCATAATTTGTTGTCCTGGAAGCTACCTACGGCTCCACATGCAACGATGCCTATCTGACTGCAAGGCCGCGGTAAAACTTAGAACGAAAGAACCACGCTCGATACCTCTGCGGCGTGGCTTGTGCATTGGCGGCAGCTACACCGTATCATCGGGAGTTCTGGACATTTTTGAAACGATCGGAACAGTACGTCGCGTAAATCGCAATCCAGCGAACCCGTTATTGACACCATCATCGTCCCCCAGGTAGATGATAACCATTGCGCCGTCTATTGTCCGGTCATTTTCACCTCACGGAGCGTTAGTCTTCCGTCTGCTCGAACTTCGGAGGGCTTTTTCCTCGACAGAGCAATGCGGTGAAGCTACTCTGACCCGGCGGCTGACTTGACGGTTGATCTCCAGGGGCGAGAGCACCATTCCACAGCCTCTCACTCTACTGGACTTTTGGGTTAACAATATCTCTTGCCAAGTGTGTACTCGGTCGATTTTTGGTACTGCCGAACAACCCAGCTAAATCTCTTTTAGCATCCTCGCCGTTCTCCGTTTTCCGTTGAGCATGGCTTTCGTCTCGTCAAGGTTCATAAATACCTACCCTATGATCATGCTTTTGATCTACATACCCCGTGCAGTCGATTTATAAAGATCTTCGGCCATCCTCATCAGTATTATGACACATGGCGGATGATACTCGTCCTAGGATGTTGTAAAGCCGTACTTCACGACAGAGAAGCAAGGATATCCCAATGTTATGAATTGCGCCTGTCATCCAAAGCCACCTAAGTCTTTCTCCACGAGGTCACGATCGTGCGCTACATATAAAAGCCGTACTCATATGGCTACCACCGGTGTTGAACTCGCATTCTAAGCAGATACTGTTAAGCATGTTTTGGTCAGCTTCCCTACTTGCTCTTCCTCTGCTGTCAGCTTCGGCTCTACCCTCCAGTAGCATCCAGCTCCGCTGTGCCGTCTCCAACGGTTCGTCAGGGCTCATCTTCACCTCAAATTCTTATTCATGAACTCCAGATACCTATGATGACCTCGTCTATTACCTTCAATACGCTTCTTCTGCCTATCTCGATGAGTGCGCTAGCCCGAATGGAAATACCCTTGTTCAACGATACGACAATGAGACTACGGATACTCAGGCATTTCTCGCCCGTGACGACACCAAGGGTGAAATCGTCATCGTTTTACGTGGAAGGTCAGTAGACATCATCGTACAATGCACATGTGGCTGATGTTGTCGTGTCAAAAGTTCGACTGTCCGAGATTTGGCAACCGACGGTGATATTCCGCTTGTCGATTTGAGTATACAAGGTGTCAATGCACCCGGTAAACCTTTTTTTTTCAACTGGCCATTTGAAACTAACCGGCTATTCAGCCGGCACTCAAGTCCACCACGGTTTTCATACTGCGTGAGTTGTTTTACATCGAGCCTCAGATTTTGTCCTGAGCATGACCACTTAGTTGGAACTCCATTGCTGGAGATGTGATTACATCAATCCAGTCAGAATTGGCCAGCCATCCCAATTACACTCTCGCCACATCGGGACATTCCCTGGGCGGGGCACTCTCCAGTCTGGCCGGGTAAGTCTTCCTCTTTTTTTCTGTCACGCAGTACTTATGCGTCATATAGCCTCACATTACAGCAAAACTTTCCAGATGTGTATGTGTTTCCGTCAGTGTGTTGACATGTGTCTGAATTTCTGAAACTGTCAGCCCGTTGAAAATGTACACCTTTGGTCAACCGAGGTCCGACTATCCTTTGGCATGTCTTCGTAAAGCTGACAAACATTCTTCGTAGGACCGGAAACCCCACCTACGCTTATTTCGTAGACACACAACTGGGCTCAAATATCTTCCGAGGTGTACATGGGAATGACGGGTACGCTACTGCTCCTCTTGACGACAGCAACGATAATCACATCTGCTCACAGAGTTCCTACCATGATATCGGAAGACCTGGGATACCAGCATCACGGTAACTCAACTCCTGTCGTCTCTCTGACAGACATCTCACCGGGTCGTATGTAGGCGTCGAATACTTTCAATATGAAGACCCACCGTCGGCGGAGACCACGAAGGCATGCACTGGTAACGAAGACCCTACATGCTCAGCGTCGATTCCTAGTTCAGGTATCAACATGTACCACCTCATTGTAAGTATCCATATTCAGTTCATCCTGTCATCGCTGATCACGACTGGATAGTATTACAATATTACGGTCGGAACAGCGTTCTGTGATTAGCATTTTGGTTGTTGAGCTAATAGAAGCCACCTGTCATGTTTAATCTCAGTCTCTCATACCCAGAATACGATCTTAGCGCAAGATTCGCGTAAGCCGATGACAGGTAGATAGAGCAATATACCTATAGACCATCCCCGCGGAGGCATTGATGATCGTAATTACCTCGGAGACAAACGCCCTCATTGACAACTACAAAATGTTTCGGCTTACTATGTCTATTACCAGATGAGCAAGACGAGTCCTCTATAAAGGGATGGCAAATTTTTCTGCGCTTGGCGTAAGAAGGATCAGGGTTTTGCCAGTATGCAATACATAAGATATATATAAAGAGTTTTACGGAGGCATCGTAACGTACCTAAAAGATAACGGGGTCAAGTTTACATTGTCATCGGTGATCACCGGGTAATCAAAGGCATGGAAAATTCTTACCCATTGCTTCTGTGTTACTCTGTGCATACCCCGATAAATAGCACGTCCAAGTCGTTGGTAGCCGGTCCTCGTGTAATTAGGATCCGTGTTACGGATGAAAATTGACAGGGTAAACGGACAGACAGACAACCTATGAAATTTTATCTGTTCACTTGTGTAAATGTGAATACTCAACTTCCAGACCCCAAACACAAGATCTCGCAGTCTCGCAGTCTTGGAGCTCCATTATTCCACGGATTATCTACACTTGAGGTTCTGGGGTGAATTAAAACCTGGCATTTCTAATTCAGATATCCGTGGCACCTAATATTCTTCCTGTACTTGTATTGGTGACACTGTTGAATGGCCGATAACATCGTATTACATTCATTCCAACTGTAAAGTGAGCGGGTGATGCCTCATTCTATACAGATTGTTTAAAACCGGCACGAGTTGTACCTCAGAATCTTGGCTGATGGAGATGATGTCAGTTAGTGACGCCGGGGAGCTGCAAATTCTTACAGTAAGGCGTCCACCAACTTGGTATTGACCTACATGAGGAGCGGTCAGCGTGGTCTCTAACAGATGATAGCGTTCCAAAAACTCACATAACTCGAGTTGATATTTCTGACCTTGCTTTCCCCCATCAACTGCATCGTCGTCTCCAACTCAGCTTTGAGGATTTCAATCATTCTTAGCACACCCTCCTCTCCCCAGACATTCGCGAACATTGGGCTTCTACCTAAACCCACGGCTCTCGCGCCAAGCGCCAAGAGTGTGATAACATGGTTTCCTCTCCGTACTCCGCCATCTGCATACACCTCCATCCGCTCAAACACCTCTGGGGCATTCCGTCGGATATCAAGAAGGATCTCCACGGCCGTAGGCGCACCATCAAGGGTACGTCCACCATGGTTGGACACGTAGATCGCAGGAAAGCCGAGCTCGAGACAAGTCCGTGCGTCAGCGGCGGTTTTGATACCTTTAGGAACGATGGGAAGTGACGTTAAGTTTTGTATCTCGGCAAGGGCGACCAAGTCGAAGGTCGCTGAATGGGTTGGACTATCACAAAATATTAGAATAATGCAACTATGAAAGACTGCACAACAATCGATACCTGTATCCCGGGGCGCCTGTGAATCGCAATGAACGGGATCTTTAAGTCCTGCTTCAATTCATGGGCTAGTCCTGGATCTGTGACTTCTCACCTGATGCCGTCGATACCAGTATTATCTATGGTCAAAAAGATGGCCTTGTAGCCAGCGTCCTCAAAGCGTTTCAATTCATCTACCAGCCGGGATCGGTTCGACCAAACGTATTCCTGATGGAACATTACTTGACCATCTAGCGAAACTTTTGCGATTTCCTCTAAAGACTTGGTTGCGTAGATACTAGGCTGTACATCCGAAAAGAAAATATAGGTGGTTAACAGCATGAGAATCCGCATATGCAACTTACGACATATAGAATTCCCGTCTTTCCTGCAGCGGTCGCCAATGACAGTTCGGCGGATTGATTCGTGTGTCCTGCATCGGCAGCTGGGGCAATGAAGAAAGGAGTAGAAAAGTTGTAGCCCAGAATAGATATTCTGAAGACCGTTAGATGAAGTAGTATCTTATTAACGATATAGAATTGTTCAACGTACGAGAGGTCGACATCTGAAACGTCCCGAAAGCTGTAGCCGTTGAGACGAACACTCTTCCAAATATTCAAGTTGGCCTGGTAAGTAATCTCGTCTAGCGCCCCAGTCCGATAATACGCTATGAAGAGGGGGGAAAGGTCAGAAAGACTCCATATTTCCACAATACGCGTGAATAACTCGCCATAATGACGCTTTGCGATCACATTCTTAGCAGCAATTTGCATATCATTCAGAGTCCACATCTCTTCAAGAGGTGGCAGCACCCCAGCTACCCAGTCTGAGGTATCTAGGCCAGTATCGGGAAGACCTTCCGTGTCAATGCTATTGACCGCGAAGCATAGAGGAAAGAGGAACCAGAACCAGAACCGGAGGTATAGGCGTGCGTAGAAGTCCATGGTGGAAAGAGTTAGGGAAGTATCTCTGGGACTAAATAATCGGCCACCAAGTCCCTGATAAACAATATTCAGATGCCATATTCCTCAATCCAAGCTACTAGGCCAGGCATCGGGGGAGTCCGGGATTTTGCCATTCAGTCATAGATGTCTGCTACTGTGATAGAAACCTGGCGAAGTTTGTTAACTGGGGTTGCAGCTGCGAGTTGTTTTCGCCTTCGCAAAACATGGGTGCCACCGGGGACACTAAGTATACGCTAGAACGAAAATTCGGCATTTGCCGGCACAATTCAGCGCAGCCGTAATTCACTACCTTGCCACGGTGCTACTATCTCTCCCACGCTCCCACTACGATCTCCCCAATGACGGCGCGCACCGATCCAACCGCCATAATTGGTGCATCATTCTCTTGGTGCTGTTGCCCTGGGAGGAATGCTTGCGCGATGGAAGAATATAAGTACGTATAATTATTAGCTTATTTCTAGTGAGTCGTTATTAGTGGTATGACATGTCTCTAGCTATGGTCTTTGCATAAATGTAGAATTATTGTCCTTGTCAACGGAGGAAATACTGTAAGCAAGTCCCTACGGGGACTTGTTAAAATTATCTTCGATGCTACCCTACCACACTTCCACGCGAATTAGCTTTCGCGAGTCAGTTCATCTGGTTAGTTCCATTTCTGGGTCTCTTAGAACGGATGGGGATGAGACTAAAAAGGAGTTGCTCTGGCAGTGCAGCTTTTCTGTTTCAATTTTGAAGTGTCTGTGGAGCGTCTCATCGGTTGAAACTATTTCACCGGGGTATAGAAACTGTTGAAAAATTGACTTGGATTTTAACCAGACGTTACGAGTTCACTTTGCATCACTTGCATCACACGTTACCTTGTCCATCATATAAGTAATTGCGGTACGTATCTTAATCTGCCGAGAAAGACTTCAAGCCAATATCTTTCCACATATTAGACCCACCATCGCCATCACATCACTATGGAGCCCGCCGGAAATCACCCCCGAATTGGTAGGTCCATCCTGGACCACGTAAAGATGCCCTGTCAATGGAAATTACTTTTCGAGGATGTGACATGCCTACCAGAGCGCATGCAAGAGAAGAAGGTTATGCCAGTGTGGTTGCTGAAGTGTTATGGACGGGAGTGCCTCTTTGCCGCAGGCGCACATTTTCGCGTGGTGTTATATGAGTCTGAACAATTAGACCCGGAGCCGTCAATATGGAAGGTTGAAAGGGTCGAAGGTAGCGGCGAGACAGTCGTGGAGTTATTGGACAAATGTAAACCCTACCAGCTCATTGGGTAATCCTACCATCGACAGTAGATTAGGGCCATTGTGATATTGGACGTTGGAAAACATGTTATGGTTTGCACTGGACATCTGGTATCCAGATTGTCCAATGCTACCCTGAGAAAATGTCTGTGACAGTCTGTCGCGGCTAGTTGTTGATTCACGTTCCAATTGCGCTGCCGTCAGAAGGAAGGAAGAGTTGGCCCACGTGGTCGGCTACGCGGGCCGGACATGGCGTTGCGGTGCAATTGACTTATTTTTAAAAAAACTCATCCAGCGTCAAACGGATATTCCTTGTCCCACTTTTTCGTATGAACACTCCTATAGGCTGTTACTATGGTGCTTCAGAAGTTTCAAGTTCCGCCCAACTGGAGAACCAAGATTCCCCGCTTCTTTTTCGTCACTGGTGAATTGGGCGTCATCAGAGCAACACGAGCGACAGCGACAAGAGCTCCAAAGACGAGGATATAGGCATCCAGCAGTCGAAATTTGAAATAACATGACATGTGGCAAACACTCTTGGCCCATACCACTGGCTGTGCTTCTACAGCTCCCCAACATCGCCCCTTCCACAGCTACTCGATACTATGTCAATTCACCAAATCGGTGGTCCATCGAGGTCTGACCGATTGCAGAACCTTGCAGGGGACGAAGAACGAGGTCGCGAAAAGACCACAGATATGCAAGAGTTAGAGGTGCAGGCGGGAGAAGGAGAGCAGAAACAGGATGACGTTCGAGTTCCGGTCTCTGCCTTACCGAATGCTGCTTCAGCGGCTAGCGCGAAGAAGATTTTTGGGACTGTGAAGAGACCGAATTCTACAGTTAAGAAAGGTGCGAAAGCAGCTTCATTATTCGCGAGATGTCTCATGAAGCGCTAAATAGGAAACGATCCGTACAACTATGAAGAAAAATATCCTGAGGATGCTACTTACGAAGAGACGGCACCAAATGCGAGAGTTTGGAGAACCTACGAAGATGAAAGCAGGAGCCACGATGCCAACATCGTCGAAGAGTCGCGGGATAACGTTGATGTATTGCTCGTCTTCGTGAGAGAATTTTGCCTTCCTCTCTTTGACTTTGTTGCTGAATATGCCATATAAAGGCAGGCCTTTTCTCCGCGGTCGTGACGACAATTGTCGCCCAAACGTACCAGAGTTTGCAGGCAGATTACGCTGCCATGTCAGCATCTCTACTTTTTGAACTGATCCTTGTTCAACGCGCCATCGCTAACGGTTTTTCGGTCGACGCTATCGCCGCCTCCTCATTAAGCCCCCACATCGCCTTTGTTCCTACTACCACAGATGTCTGGGTGAACGGGCTTTTGTTTACCAGCCTTTTCCTCAGTCTGACGACTGCGCTCGTTGCCGTTCTTGTGAAGCAGTGGCTTCACCACTACGTCGCCCTGCCGTCCGGAACACCGCGTGACCGTAGTTTTACGCGCCAGTTCCGATACGCTGGGTTTCAGAAGTGGCATGTCCAGGTCATTATAGGACTCCTCCCCGTCCTCATGCATCTGGCTCTCGCGATTTTTCTCGTGGGATTGATTCTTTTCCTGCGTCCACTCCGGGCAGCTCTATCGTGGATCATTTGTGTAGCAACCGTCTTTGTCTACGCGGCATATGTGATAGCAACCATCCTTCCCATTCTCTTCCCTCAATGCCCTTATCGTACGCCTCTCTGCGATATCGTTAACGTCACTTTCTGTCGTATCATCCCGAGGGTGTCATGGGATAAAGATTACTTTTTCTGTGCGTGGAGGATAGGATTTTTCAGGAACATGATTCACTCTCTTCCCCGTGTGCGAACGAGGGATATAAAGTCGCTGGCGATGATAGAGTCAGAGTCTGTTCAGCAGTCGGCAGCGAACCTGGCGGTGGAAGCATTGCTCTGGCTCTTTTCGGTCTCTTCGAATCCCACCGTCCAAAGTTTGGTCATACAGTCTGTGGGAGGCTTGCCAATGGCATCAAACGAAGCGTTGTTCAAACTGGAGACCAATATTCTGCCAATGCGTGGTGTGCACAGATCTTTGCTTAACGGCTGGCTGCAGCCAGATGAGAAGCATCCCGATTGCGACAAACCGGTACCGGGCATGGAGCTCAAAGTCGAACGCCTACTTCGCTTTTCCCGCTACTACCCACGCGATATCATTCCACCTGATATCGACTCGTTCAAGCTTGCCGTTGCTATCCAATTGAATGGTGATTATGGCCTGCAGGCGGAAGAAAGATCCGTTGCCTGGCCCGATCCAGCAACATTTTTCAGGGACATCATATGCCATAGCCGTTCTTCAAAGCTGCCGCCACTTTGTTGGTCTCATCTTGTGGAGGTTGCAGGGCGCGAAGGCGCCTTTTGTCCCTTAGATCGTGATGATGATAAGCACACCAATTTGTTTCCCCTTCACCTCTGCTCTGCTGTCCTATGTTCGCTTGAAGCATCACAGAAGGGCCTCGAGCATGATTTCGCATCTCCGTTGGTTCTTGAATTCAAGGACGCTTTGGCCTATGTTCCTGGAAAAATCTACGACGGCGTTCTCAGCATGATTTACCAGTTTGTCAGAGATCCACCTTCGGGCCAGTCATCATTGCCTCAACAATTGAGGGTGTTTGCGGCAGCTATCGAGTTCTTACTTCACAGACTTGCTCTTCCCGAGTCTGATATGTCTCATACAATAATCCATTACTCCTTGACCAGTGCAGTCAAGTGGATCGGCGGCCAAATAATCTCGTCCACTGGAGCTACCACTGTCATACCGGCACTTGAGGGTATCCTTACCGCTAGTGTCCTTCAGGGAAAGGATCTACACGACGTAGAATCACGTTGGAACGATCTATGCCATAGCACCATCTTCGCCTATCAGGATTTGATCACGTTCGCCCCTTCCGCTTGCTCTTTGCGTGGTCTCCAATCAATGTTTGATTTTGTGACCATCAACTGGGGGTACGAATGGTTCTTCTCTGGTGGGTGTGACGTTGCTTGTAGTGCGCTGGCCGATCTCCTCGCGAGTCGCGTGCCTGCAGCTTATGCGGTGTTTCTCGGACATCGATGTCTGGAGTTTTTTGGGAACCATGTGTTTCGCAGTGCCGCATGGGTTCCAGTCATTAGTGAGTACGTCGCTGGACTTTCAGCCCTGTCACAAGGGTTGGATGGAACCATGGATGGCGTCATGCTTCAGCAGCACATTGACCACCTCCACGAACCACGGAATCTTTTCGCTGCATGCTCTATCTTGGCCACGCGTGGTGTCACCGATTACTACCGGGATGCGACCCGTAATGATATCACGGCACTGGCGCAGCTTCGTCCGCAAGACGCTGCCTGGGATGAGTGTCGCAGGAAACTTGGTGATTTGATAGAGAATGATGACGGAGACTTTTTCCGTGGAAAGTTCATTTGGCGGCCATTGCATGGTGAATTTCATGCTCTGACAACCGCCGAAATTCAAGTCGAAAAGGATAATATCAGATACGTGATAGATGCCTTTTTTAATGGCGGGGAACGTGACCCGGTTAGTTAGTGTTCTTCTGAGGCCGCCTTTCCCTGACCATTAGTCCAGGTGTTCTGTGACGAATCATCACCCTCAACAGGCCACATACATCGTTTTTTGGGATGGTGCATCGGACGAGAGCTGGAAGACAAACCAGAACGCCAACAGGTTTAGCGGATGCAGGTAGCGATCTGTATCGTAATAAAAGCATAGATCCTGGGTCAGTAATGTCCGCTTTCTGCATATGTTCTTTTAGAGGACACAGTATCAATATGATCCATTGCAGTCACGAGAATTCAGCTGTTTCGAATGCCTGAAAGGGCAGCAGAAAATGACATAGCTGCTGCATCTGACCAGACTACCCAAACAATGAGTGGAGTTGGTGAGTGAGTCAAACGAGAGCCAAGTTTCAGACGGAAGAGAACGAGGCTACATCATTGTTTGGCACGCGACGTTGGGACGAACGGTTCAAGAACTCGTGGGAAACTGTCGTCGAGGCGCGAACGACTCCATGACTCGTCTATGACGCGATCACGATCACCCATTGCCGGATTTGCACCCACGGGATCAGCGCTCTTCAGTGATGGTGTATTTGTACATCTCGGATAGCCAACGATTCCAACCAACTTCTTCTTGTCTTCTTACCATCGTACACGCGACGCGTCGCTCATTATATTATCCGCTCTCTTGGTAACACAGTGGGTCTCCCAACCTCTCTTGCTTTTCAGTACTCTCATATCAACCCCAAGTTCCTTTGCACGACAATCTTCTTTTCCTCGAACACGCTATCCACACAACGCGATTACGATTCTCGACGTCAAGTGTAGCTTCAACGACCAACTTGTCGTTGTATTCTATTCCAGCCTATCCATCTCATAATAACGCCTGCAGAACACTGTCCTGCATTCAAAGACGCTCCCGGAAGAATGACCAGCACACGCCTTTGCACGCTGCCCGCCGATACCACCGACTCGGAGTCTATGGTCTCATCGATTGTGTCTCAAAAAGCAGGCTCCTTCGACAACAGCAGTGTGAGCTTGTACAATGCTCATATTGACGTCAGCGGCGTAGATGAAAGAAAGCTCCTGTGGAAGCTTGATATCGCTTTGGTGCCCTGGCTGTCTTTCTTATACTTGCTGAGTTTCTTGGACCGCTCAAGCATTGCCAAGTGCGTTCACTTTCGTTCCTTCTAGGCGATTTCCTTATTTTCTTAAATGTCTATGCAGCGCCAAGGTATGAATGCGCCATAAAGGAAAGCAATTTGATGTGACTTCGTTCCTTCAGCTCTATCATTTCGAAGAAGATCTGCATATCTCGGATAACCAATACCTCATCGCATTGACGATATTCTTTTTCAGGCAAGTCATCTCTTGCATTATAGCTTATGATGGCCCGGAGCTGATTGCTACTCAGTTATGCCCTTTTTGAGGTAGCATATATCGAGATCGTGGCAATGACCTTTTCAACTGACAGATTTCATACAAGGTACCGTCAAACATCCTTCTGAAACGTCTTCGCCCTTCCGTCTGGCTGTCAACTCTCATCCTTCTCTGGGGTGTAACTATGGTAAGCGGGCCACTGAAATGGCGCTCTTAATGCTGAAAGTCTATCAGACCGTTCAAGGTCTAGTGCATAATTATGGCAGCCTGTTAGGTAACTATCACCTATCTGTCGCTTGATTCAATGAACATATCCGGAATGTAGGTGTGCGGTGGCTGCTTGGAACATTCGAAGCCGGTTTGTTTCCTGGTATCAACTATTACCTATCGTGGTGCGTAGCTGCTATTCTATCGGAAAATCTCAACCAATGACTCTAGTTGGTACAAACGTTCTGAGTTTGGCGTTCGGGCGGCTGTCTTCTTTTCTGCTGCTACTGTATCCGGAGCATTTGGAGGCTTGCTAGCGGTGAGTATTGAACAATTTACTGGCCCGTTTCTTACATAGATGGCAGGCTGCTATCTCAAACATGGAAGGAGTTGGCGGAAAGCCGGCTTGGGCGTGGATTTTGTGAGTTAGCCCTGCTCGTTCTTATCGTCCTACTCTCACAAATACATGGTTCAGCATTCTTGAAGGTCTTGTCACGGTGGTCGCGGGAGTCGCTTCATTTTGGATCATCCAGGACTTCCCCGACACAGCCAAATTTCTTTCTGAAAAAGAACGGACAGTCGTCGTCCGCCGGTTGCAAGGAGACGACCAGTTCAGCGCAAACGGCGAGGAATTCCAGGTAAAATATATAAAGCAGAGCTTCCTTGATTGGAAGACCTGGATTGGAGGTAAGCTATGATTTTTACATCGCTTTAGGCTCAGTATACTAACTGGAAATAGTATTGATCTTTGCGGGTGCCGCTATGCCAATGCACACATTCTCCTTATTTTTACCGTCCATCATTCATCAGGCGAGTGTTGCGTTGATCAAGTATATTCTTGACTACTGACTTCTTATTTCTCCATTAGCTAGGTTCTGTGTATTGACTCCTTCAATTGACGACGGTTGACCGTATTTGCAGGTTACGAAGCGACACAGGCGAATCTTCTGGCAGTCCCTGTCTATGCACTCGCTTGCATAGTAACGTGCATCGTTGGCTTCTCCGCCGACAGATGTGGACGGCGTGGTTATTTCAATCTGTGAGTGAAATCCGCTCTAATGATCGAATTGAAGTGATAAGCAACTGGCCCATAAAGCGTCTTCTTTAGTATTGGTACACGCTTCCAGGTTTGTTACCGGTTACTTGCATTAACCAGTGACCTGGGTAGGTGCCACAGGATACATTATCCTCATCGTATCAAGAAATGCGGCACTGTCGTATTTTGCTGTATACCTTGCCGCCTGGTAGGTCAACGCTTCTGCATTGGCTATGCTGTCGCTGACTCGGGATTGACAGCGGGGTATTCCCCATTAATCGTGAGTATCGAGATATCAGGCTTCGCAAGTACTTAATCTCTATCGAATGATTTTTCTGCTCTTCCAGCCAATACCATGTAAGTCTTTTCCTTTTTCAATAACGACATACATCGTCTAATCATAACGCGCAGCGCTTGGCTATCTAACAATGTTGAAGGAGCCTACAAGCGGGGCGTTACGTTGGCGATGGTGATCAGCCTGTCCGTCCTTCATAATGATAGGTTTCTTTGAAACTGACCTAACGTACAGCGGGAACCTGAATGGCGCCGTCAGTGCAAACGTGGTATGTATGCTAATTATTCATGTCAAGTCTGCATTAATTCTTTTCTTTGAAGTACCGTGCCGATAATATGCCCTGGTACCCCCTTGGTAAAGTTTCTCCCTGGTGTTAGTCAATTGGTTGACATTTTTGTTTCGTATAACAGGACATGGTACGTATACTTTGCACTGGTATCAGACAGGTGGCTCAGAGGCATATAGGTTTGGTACTTTTGTACCTCGGCATTGGCGCAACGTTTTCTATAGTATACCTTATCCTTCTGAAAAGGGAGAACAAGACACGAGAACAGGGAGAGAGGGACGAGGTTATTGGCGACTCTACTGAGAAGGTGCCTGAGGAGAATGGCCGATTCGCTACTGTCAGCGACGCAAAGATGGAGAAAGGCGACAAATGGAGTGGATATCGGTACACCCTATGAGGGCGCGGAGGACTCTATACCTGTTGTCATTGGCGATGAACGGTGCTTCTGGTTTGGGGGGTTTAGTCGTGTTATAGCCTCATGAAATCTATTTTTATGTACATATTTATTATTAGTAGCGCGTCAGCACACGTGATCGTGACCGTTGATGTGACAGTCGCGTCTTGCCGGGTTTGCCGCAGTACAAGTTCCTCTCTTGACCATCATCGAGGCTAATATTACTTCAAAGTATGTCGTCGGATTCCGAACAAGCTTCAGGCGCAAGCTCCTACGCGTCCGACTCTGACGTGGAAGTTAAATTGGTTGGTCCATCTCACCATGTTGTTCCGAAGCGATGGCTTACAGCACGCAGGTTGGCAACACCAGTGCCTCAAAGAAACGCAAATCAATGGATTCCTCTGAAAAGAAGGCACTAAGCGTCGCGAAAGCGAAGAAGTTCAAGTCGGCGGTACGTGTAGACAAAGTTCGTCGTTGTGTAAACTGATGATGACCCAAGTCTGTTGTGGCCTCGTCCGACATCGAGGACGACGTCCCATACGACCCCGTCAATCCTTTCGTATTTGGACAAGGAACCTACATTCCTCATCAGGTAGGCATCGCACGATGATACGTCGGCATTGGTGCGACCTTCCCACAGAAACCCCTCGACTCGGCATCCACAAAATCCAAGAGCTTGTTCTCTGAAGATGAGGATCCTCAACCGAAGAAGAGAACTACTGCGCCTCTGAAGCCAAAGACCAGCAGTCATGAAAGGCAGCGTTCCAAGCCGAAGCCGAAGCCGAAGCCTGTCGATGATGCTGGGGTGAGCAAAATTTTGCCCAGTTACGAAGCTCCCCCTGAATCACCACCTGCAGAGCTCCGGTGACTCGAATGTGGAGAATGAACCACCTATTGCGCAGAAGAAGACTGCGACCAAAGACAAGAAGGTTGTTATTGTTGCCGTCCAAGTTTTGCCTTCATGGAACTGACTCCTGCGACAGGAGTCCAAATCCAGGCGTCCGTCTACAACCAAGAAAACCGCCGACAAGAAACCATCGGACAAAGATGATGCCACTATCAAGCGTTTGAAGGTATGTTTACTCTCAAGTCTAGTTTTCAAGCCGTCCTAACGCGGCGACCAGTCCTTGGTTCTAGCATGCGGTGTGCGCAAACCATGGACGAAGCTTTTCGAAGGCGTCGACCGACCGTCACAGCAGATCAAAATCATCAAGGATATCCTCGCTGAGTTGGGCATGAAGGGTCGAATGAGCATGGAGCAAGCCAAAGCCATTCGAGAAAAGCGAGAGATGGAGCAAGAGCTAGGTATGTGGTATCGTCGTCATTCTTCTTCATCAAGTGACTCATTTTGCATTATTCCTAGCTGACGTTCAATCCTTTGAGAAATCATTTGTGAGCCGCTCGTCGCGGAGCCGCGCCACGGCAAAGAAGGCGGCTGAATCTGACCAAGATGACTCTGACGAAGAGATGACTGAAAAGCCTGTGAAGCGGAAAGTGAGCATACACGTTACCTGCCTAAATGCCCTATAACTGACGCGGGCGAAGATGTCAGCTAGGCAAAGCATTATGGCCTTCTTGGGCGACGACAGTGACTGAAGTACTAGCGAAACACACTCGACCATAACTCCCGTGCCGTTCATTTATAATGTTTTTGATTTATTTACAGTCAATCCCCGTCTCAACCTTCACATCGGTTCATAGTATGTCCCAGACGGTCTGTTCTTCTGCTGTTCAATGTAATCCGGTGTACGGTAGTCATTGAAAACAAGGGAGGTTGAGAAGATCCCATCAGATATCAGCTTGAGACCTGCTATAGAAGCGCCAGAGTTGTCCAGGGACCATAGCGATAGTGACAATGTGTTTGTTGAGGATCGCCGAAGAACACTAGTAGGTATGTTAGTTTATGATGGAGCTAATCTTGTCAAATTGATTTTACCTTGCGGGAAGAATGAAATCTGTCTGGGGACTAAGGGCATATCAGTCAGATCTCCAGAATATCATCAAAAATCCTTTTTAAGTTGAACGAGCTCACCCTATGTTATTGATGTACTTGCCCACTTGCCATCCATTCAGGTAAATTTGAACTCTAAAGTTCGAGCTGATGTCACTAGGAGTTATGGACAATCGGATAGGAAAGTCGACGCCATCAGGAACGCGCTAAAATATATCAGTTCAATGGTGCTCCATATTCATTCGGCAAAGCTTTACCAGGTCGAATGTCGTGCGATAGAAATTGATTCCAGCCCGTGAGAGGCCGCCACCAGAGAGTGGCGTCCCATTTTTCCATTGGACGTCAGGATACCCAGGTAGGTGAGCACCGATCCTTTCTGCATATAAACCTCCTTCGTTTAAATATCCTCGATAGGTGTCGGGGGTATTGGCTGCTCCGCCTTGATTTCCCTGTAGCCTCCACGATATGAAGGTTGCATTTCCACCTTCAATGGCGTACCCTCGTATTCCCCGGGGCTCTTTGCCACCATTTGCTAGAAGTTATTGTCATATCAGGACATGCAAGGTGGCCGGCGTATGCGGTAAGACCTACTACTAGTTTCAGAAATGCTTTATCAAAGTGTGTCAGAGAGTTCTCCAGTCTTCGATATACGCAGATATCACATACCCAGTGTGATCTACACCGCAAAATGTGAGTCTTCGAGGGGACGCGTAGAACGAAAGTGGTATACCTTGAACAACAACGAGCACATTGTCCTTTCCCACTTGAAGCGTGTTTGCAGGAATAGCCCAAGAATCTTCTGACAAGCTCACGGTCGAGTTGCCTTGCCCGGATCCAAGGAAGACGCCATTGAGCCAGGCGGTGTATCCGCCAGCAAAGCCGTATTGGACTGCGAGCTTCACGGTGGTTTCGTCTCCAGACGCTTGGAAGTGTCCTCGAAAGATCAAGTTCCCACCATAAAATCTAGCAGGATTGTTATCGGATCAGTTCGTTGTGTTTGTTATGGCTTACCCGTATTGCTGCGAATAGAGTACTACATCACCAAACAATGGAGGGAGGTTTGTATACTGCAAGTAAAGCCTTGAGATTAGTGGTCTCTAGTCGATGGAAGGGCGTCTTACGTTGGTGGTTCTGATATCAGCTAGAACAAACTGGGAGTCGTCAAAATCTGGCTCAATCTCCGGTAGGCTTGAATGATCAGTGGATGAATCAACTGTTCCGTGTAAAGAGCGTCCTCTTCTCACCTGCCAGAAACTTTCCAGTCGCCAAGAGTAGGCAGATTGATGCCAACTTTTGCACCCTGGATAGTAGCCACAAATGTTCCACGAGACGATTTGGATATCGGTATATCTTTGCCATTCCATGACAGCCGAGAGATAGACGAAGTTGCAATGAACTCCACGGAAGTGGTACCATTGAGATCTCCAGTCTAGGATTGAAGCATTGTAAAACGCATGGCCGATAATCGTACTAATAATGACTGACCAGTTCCAATGTATTTCGATTAAAACTTGAGGAGCGCAGAACATACGGTCCTCCAACAAGAACGCTGGACATATTTAGACCTCTGGGTATGTGCAAAGGCAACAGAAGACTGACGTTTCGTTCGTCCCAATGGAAAAGAAATTGCCGAAGGTACCGCTCCCTTCTATGATTGGGGCATGCCATTGGTAGGCAGTCGCTTTATCCAGAAGGATGACCACGAATTTAGTACTTTGCAATTGGATGGGAATGAATTGAGACCCTTTCAGGGTGTACTGTAGCGTCAGTCTGCCGTCAGAGAGAGTTGCCGTAGCTCCAGGGGCATCCTGGAGGTTCGATACTTTGAGTTCAGTCGACAGTAAAAATGCAGTTTCGCCTGTCTGGCCCTCCGGGGCGTATAGGATAAGGTAGTCCGTATCACCGATCCTAGGGAAGATCAGCCTGAGAAGAATCACTTCCAACAAGAGGTCAGTACTGACGTCATCCATGTCATAATCCTGAAGAAAGAAAGCTAAGAATCGCTATGTGCTCAAGAAGATATTATGCCACATACTCAGCGGTTGAGTATAGTATAGTGGTAGAGCTCCTTCCAAAGACGTAGTCGGTCACAATTATCTTACTCTCACGCCCATTAAAGGTCAAAACGCCAGTTTGAGGTATTAACAAAGACCCTTGGGAAGTGTTGACACGAATCTGTGTGGTAGTCAGCTCCGTCGATCTGCGGGTATGTAAATATAGTGATAATTCGAAGAATATGGGTGCACTTCACGTGGAATCGTTGTGACGAGTTACATAGAACGCAGCACTCGTAATAGGATTGCGCAATTCTGCTGTATGAATCAACGACGACGTTGTATAGTTTGTGCTGTTCGCTATGAGATCCGACGATAGCAAGTCGCGAGAGACACGCAGGAATAGCCCTGTGGAAGTCACGGTATGATTCAAGAAGTTCCTATGGAATTGGAGACTATTGGAGAAAACGAACCTTGTAAGCGCATTTCGTTCATCTTGGTGTTAGCGACGCGGTTCTCGTTGATTCCTTTCTGGAATAAGCTCCGTGCGCAAAGGTAGAAATAGATAACCACACCTCCGCCATAATCATATGAGGTATATGAGACCTGTCAACGAAATTAGGTACACAAATTATAGACGCGAGGCGCGCACTAACTGGAGCTGCAGTCTGTCCCCAATTCGTGCCTCCGAAAAGCATGTATGTCTTGTAATCAGCATCAGAAGAGCGAGATTCGGCTAGTACACCGCAACTCACTCAGGATGGTGGCTGTTTGAGCGCTACGCGAAATAGGGCGTTGAGTTCGTAACGAAAACGACGCCCATTGTAGAAATACTTGCTAATTTTCCTTGTAGAAGACATCCTCTGATCAAATGACACATGTTAGTATCAATACAATGACGGTTGTGGCGACCCATACCGTATGTAGCATCGGTTAGACCATTGGCATTCGCTGCACAAGAATATATCATGAAGCGGTAAGACGGAAAGGTTTTTACACACAATATTTCTCGTATCCCGTACCGCCTCGAGGTGTAACAGAACCCCACTGCAATAGGAAGCCTCCCCCAAACTGAAATAACACGGTGAGTCAAAGAAGGTGTACCCATCCATTACGCATAATACCTCGGCGAGACACAAAGGATTACTTGGGGCAACAGCCTGGTGCGCAGAGTAATATATCGATTGAACCTGCGCCCAGCGATTGGAGCCTTGGGGGTAAGAGTCACCGCTTGAATTAGCTAGTTAGATTCCTGACGGGGAGAGTGATCGAAGAATATACCAATATATGTTGACACGTCCAAGACCAGGACGGTCGGGTGAGAAATTCCTACGTTTTGAATCAATATGTGAAGAGGGTAAGGCAAGTAGGGAGTGATACCCTGCTTGTCCGGAATGTTGGTCGTTGTGAGTTGTGGCTATGCAGCATAGTTGCAACCATGAGAGTAGTCGGCCTGTGAACAGAAAACACTGACGTACGAATTACAATACCGTTGTCTCTGTACAAGTCGATGATAGCCTGCATGTATTCATCGTTGCCTGCACTTTCAGAGAATTCGTTTTCGGCTTGGACAAGGATGACTATACGTGTTCGATGTGAACGCAAGTCATTTTCTGCTACATCGGCACTTACTGGGACCTCCATTGGTGATCTGATTCTTGGCAATTATTTTAGATATCGAAGTCAGATAAGGTGTCCAAGCTGGTAAAAAAAAATCAGACACTGAAGCCGAATCTGCTTGCCCATACCTTCAGTATAATTTGGATTGTTCGAGCGAAGGTTGCCTGCGATATTCCCTACCCAGCCGGGAAATCCACCACCCGTAGTTTCCCCGTCTGTGTGATGACGTCAATATGATATCTAGGACAGATGCAGTCTTTCTTACTGATGTACGGACCGGGTCTGATTAAAAGGATCAGCACAGGCCAAGAAAATCGAACCAATGCGGGCGGACCTCGTAATCATCCAAAGACCAGCCTTTTTCGCTTGGTCAATAAATCCTTGTATATCCCTGTAGGTTCCTTCTTCAAAATCACCTCTACCACCATTAGTATCGGGTGCAGGATAATGGAGAGCCCAGTTGACATAAAACGACACAGTATTGAACCCATTAGCTTTGACTTTTTGAAAGATGTCAGCCCAGATGGCTGGATCTCCTGGAATCCTCCACGGATGAACCTCTGCTGCCAAGATAAACACACGTTGTCCATGAATCGATAGCGAATAGGGATCCCAAGTGACCTCATCTGTGAGACCAGTGGAATTTCGGCGAGAGTATGTGTGAAGACTTTCGACCAAGATCCCCGGGTTACAGGTCAGGAAGAGAGCCAAAAGCAGATATACGAGCATCTTCCGAGGGTTGATGTGTATGAAGCAGACATCGAACACGGTTTTTATATGGTCAGATGGGTTTATTCTGATGTGAAGGCTTTCGCTTAGAAGAGAAGAAAAGTAACCCGTAGAAGCAACACATGACAGTCAAGAACTCTTTTCATGATGGGTACGACGCGCGCCATGCAAGCAAAGGTCATCCTGAACATGGACGGTCCGCACTTTCTCCGGAAACCCGGGCCTTCGGCACGTGGACCAAAGTTAAGCGCCTGGATCTGATGTTTGTTCAGAGCATACTTCGAGCAGACAGCTCATCATCCGAAAATTCCTTGCAGTTCTTTGCAGGAGTGATCAAATCACAAGTCTTTTATATAACTGGCTAGACTTCCAATAAACTGATAATCTGGGGTAAAATAAGAATGCTCTGCTCGACGCCTTGGCTTTTGTTCCGTTATTCATCAATCACACCATACTCATGAATATACGCCCCACAGTTGCACTCAAGAAAGTCAGAAGGAGGCCTGGACAAGACGTAAGCGGCTGGAGAAGGAGGAGGAAGGGCTATATGGGATACGTACAGCGAGCCTGCCAGCCAAGGAAGAAAGGAAAGGAATTATGAAGACCAGTCTTCGGTATCAATCAGGTTAGTAGAGGTCTAGAAGCGAAGGGCAGAGATACGAACGAAATGATGAAAGAAATTGGCCGGTGGAAATTTGATGAGAAGAAAAGAGCGTAAAGACAGTCGTGAATACTTAAATCTTTAAGGACACTGTGAGTCAAGGTCAGACAAAACAAACGCGAGCCTCACTTGAGGAAAGGCGTTACATTAATATCTGCGTGATTTTCTAGTCAGTGCGAATATGTAATGAAGATTAAGAGTAGCGCACTTTTAATGGGCGAAAGTAGAGCCAATGGGGCCGGTCTTGATGTTGGAGAAGATGACTTGTGAATTGCCGGACTGCGACTCGACCTGGGAAGGTTGTCCAGAAGTCGTAGCGCATGGTCCACGAGCGACACCGGGGTTGGATGCAGGAACGTCGGTGGGGTAGTCACTGTCAAGCCACAACATGTTGACGGCGTGATCATCCCAAACACTCATGACCAAAGCCATGCCGGCGCTGAAAGCGTTGCCCATAGCAGCAAGTCCGCCCTTGGCTGCGAAAGTGTTGGCATCACCGAAGAGTGCCTTCTGGTCGGCACAGAAGTTGTCGGTAATAGAGTCGTAGGCGCTGATACCGGGGAGGGTGGTCTTGGAATTCTGGATGACTTGGCCGTTCTGGACATAGAGACGGCGGATTTCGTGGAGGGTACCGGTGGTGGTGTTGTCGGAAGTGAGGAACTGGGTGACGACGGTGAACTTGGATTGGGTGTTGACGATCTTGCCTTGCCCAAGGAAGTTCTGGTTGCCCATACGGAACGAGTTGAAGTCGCAGCCATCCTTGTCGCAAAATCCTTCGGCTCTCTCATCACCATCTCCACACTGGGTGCCAGAGCACTCCGTCTGGCCAGTGATGCCCGAGCAGACGTGGGGAGTGACAGCGGCAGCTTGGGAGTTGGCTTCCCAGATATCCATCTCATTGCAGCAACTGCCGAATTGACCCGTTCCGGCATTAGCGTCGCTGGAAGAAGGCGCCCAGCCCAGAGTGTTGGCCTAAACGTTGGTGATGAGCCAAGGTGAAAGACGAGAAAGAGATGGAAAACTTGCCTGTCCGTTGATGAACTTGATGTCCTGCGGACACTGGGTATCGCAATAACCAGTTCCAAACTTGGCACCGGCCTTGTTGGTAGGGAACCTGGCCAATCCACCATCAGCGTCCATCTGGACGAAGTACAGAGCACCGTTGAGACCGCAAGGGAGGTTCGACATGTCGACGTCGAAGGTGAATTCCTGGTTCTTCAGGTTGAACATTTGGTACTTGCTGCCGGTTGAGTCGAGCAAGTACACGCGCGAGCCGATGTTGGTGGAGTATGGTCCTTGGGTGACGAACTTCAAAGTGAGCGCGTTGCCGCTGGTCGTAATACCGTACGTGCCAGCATAGTCGGCGCCGTCCAAAGCACAGTTGGCTGCGCAGGTCGTGGGATCGGGGCAGATAGTCGCGTCCCAGGTATTGCCGGTGTAGCAATTGGTGGCACTCGAAACCTGATGTGTCCAACGCCAGTTGGAGTCGAGTGTAATCGCCTGGGACTGAGTCTGGCAGCTACCACCTGTTGTACATGTCTGAACTTGGAGCGAGGGATGGTTCTCCGCTGTGAGAGTCCCGACTTGCTGGCCGTAGACAACAGCGGCGAGAGCGAGAGAGAGAAGAGCGACCTTGGGAAACATTGTAGGGATGTTTGCTTGACAATAAACGAGCAGTGGTGCGGTCGTCTTTTATACAAGAAGAATTCTGAAAAATAGTTGCCAGCGCGTTCATGTTGGCTAGCAGTATGTCAAGTCCCGAGTCCCTACGAGGTAAGATGATGGTAAATGATACCGAAAAGTGCCCGGTACGAGAGACGGTTCCCGAGGTGTCTCCGCATTTGTTAGTACGTTCCTTGCCAGAATCATAAGCGTTTGGATTTCCCTGCCGGATCCCCTAACTGTGATCGTGGGCCGGAAATCGGATCGGTCTGCAGTACGATAATGTTTGGGCTCAGCCTTCAACTGTTCCACGCTCTATCGATACCGATTGTGAGGTAAGATCCCCCTCCCGGGAAAACCTGTCTGTCACTGAAAATATTGCCTTGGATGCCCCATGACCAGTTTGACCGGGATTGAGGGCAAAACATGAATGGATTTCTTGGTACGACCACCTGAGAATAAGATACTCATCACGATTCTTATATCCGTGTCCCGTTAAGATGGATCGTCGGATAAATGTATCTGGAGGCACAATCCCGGACATGGTCCATCTAGTAACTACATAAGACTCAGCACAAAGACCAAGACGAGAGAAATCATACTAATGACCCTTGTACTAGATCAAATGCTATCACTATGAATGACAACTCTAGCGAATAGAGACCCCTTTACCGCTAGAATTTAATAGACAAGGGCGCAGAGACTATCTTGCGCAACATATGGGTTTGATGCCAAGCAAGATTTGCCCTCCCTCGTCAAGCTTCTGTTTAAGAATAGAGTCCGAGCAGTTAACGTCATAACTAGACATGCATTGAGTAGCATGGAAGAGTCTCGGGTGATGCTTGGTTGAAAATGAATAGTTGTTGGCTATCACGGACAAGGAATCCAGACCACAAATATGATATAAACGAAGGTGCACAATATCACCGTATGCATCACGTCGAGGAAGATACTAAACAACTTCACCTATGGCCCGATTATACACCAGAGGAAGGTTTCCTGATAGGACACTCGGAAGAAACATGTTCGAACGTTGGTATGACGGATGCTGCTATCTGAGTAGCGAAATAAGCACATGACAATGCAGATTGAGAGTCAGGTATTCGACCTACCATGTACATTTAGAGAGTAAGCCGAAGGTAAATTCGCATTTGTTCGTTCTGGCTTATATAAATACCATTTTCCGACGCGAGGGGATTAGTAGAAAGCTGAAATAATAGACATTCACGCTAGAGAGACAAGATATGTCTATTGCGTCAACGGCCAACGCCATGATGGCGGTTCGGAGGAATTCCGGAAGATCCCGTGCAACTGCAAAAATTAAGTTTCAGCCACCAACTTACCTAAGCCTCCCATTATTTCCTCGCGCAAGGTCCTTCACCGACATCGACAAAACCGACAACAAAATGGTGAGCTCATCATCTGCCATGTCGTTGACCTGTAATTTGACCACCGTGCATGTAGGCCGACACGAAGGCGACCCCCACCAACCTCATGAAGGAGCCCCGGATTGACAAGCTTGTCATCAGTGCGTCCTTGTACTGAGTAACTGCAGTGATGTACTGAATTCTTACCCTCACAGACATCTCCGTCGGTGAATCTGGTGATCGTCTGACCCGTGCATCGAAGGTCTTGGAACAGCTCACTGGTCAAACACCAGTCACATCGAAAGCCCGTTACACCGTCCGTACCTTCGGTATCCGTCGTAACGAAAAAATTGCCGTCCATGTAACGATCCGGGGCCCCAAGGCTGAGGAGATTTTGGAGCGTGGCCTGAAAGTGAAGGAGTACGAGCTGAGACGAAGGAACTTCTCTGAGACGGGGAACTTTGGATTCGGTATTCAAGAGCATATCGACTTGGGGGCTCGGTATGACCCTGGTATTGGTATCTTCGGTATGGACTTCTATGTCGTTATGGGACGTCCTGGTGCTCGTGTGGCAAGGCGGAAGCAGAAGAAGGCTCGTGTTGGGTTCACTCACCGTATCAAGAAGGACGATACGATGGCATGGTTCAAGCAACGATTCGACGGCATCATCTTGGTGAGCCAGGATACCCTTGTTCTCGGTTCATCTTGCTCACTACCATTGTGTTTTTCAGAAATAAATGTTTTCGCATCCTAGCTCTACTATGCCCGTGTGTTATATCGCATTTTTATTCATCAGGCCACATGTCGGGCAACGTGTGAATATTTAGAGAAGCCAGGACTGTAACTTGCCTCGCTAACGAACGTTGAGCGCTAGAGTTGGCTTTAATTGTTTTCTTTTTGCGTGTGCAACAAGAGGTCGCTGTTCATGCATCGTAGTTTAAGTGTTTGTCTTCCTGGCCCCCTCGATTTTTCGTCGTGCTTGGTATCGACCATCTGCATCAACGTTCAACGAATGTAGGTCCCTTATGAGTTAGTGGCGCACCTCAGCCACACCTATGATCTGCTTTTCAGACAGTTCTTTGGCATTATGAGTCGTTCGTCTCCTGCCGCTCCTGGGAACCTAAGTACAGTAGACATCGCAATTGATTCAACGAAGATTGGCCGTTACCTGAGGGTGGTAGTCAAGTATGGAGGTATGGGGACGCGGAAAGAACAAAAGCTCACGTTGCAGCGGAAATTTTGAAAACGACAAGGAACCCACAGATTGCACGCATATAGCAGAACTAGATTCAATGTTCGTTATTTGATATTTGATATGTTAATATGCTCTAGTATACAATAAATTGTGCGTACGAAGAAGATATCGCTTGTGATGTAAATGCTACATGATACCTGTTAAATGTTCCCGATTTCCCCAAGGCCTAACCCAAAACAGAGAGATGAAAATATCTTAAGTAAGTCCTATGACTCCGCTGCTGCTGCAGATTTGCGACGGTGCTCTGCGAGGTGCAACATGTGCGTGAGACTTCGTTCCAGTACAGGTTTCGTCAGGACACTATGGGTGAGCGCGTCAATTTTCCGTGAAAGGTGCACAAGAAAGGAAAACTCACTGATCGACACCAGCTTCAAGATACTCCTACAGAGAGAAATAATCGTAAGGACCAAAGAGCTCATAAGAGAAAAAGAAATTTGACCTTTTGATCAGTAATCAAGGCATTACCTGTGGGCGAGGAAAGGTTCGTCAACAGCTGCACACAATTACGAAAGAACCCGACCTACCAGTAACTCCAACAACGAAATCGCGTCTCCCGACCTCCCGTAAATGCGATACAGTTTTTAATCCCGACATCACAGGCATCTGGTTATCCAAAAACACCACCATAAATCTCCTCTGCGTCGGAGGGGTCAGGTCTTCCAAGATAGGCGACGAATTATCACTGGCAGGCGTTTTTGTCACAGGACTTTGTCCTAACAAAATTCCAAGCGCAACCTCCCCGTTCTCCGCCGTCGTCACACAGCAGCCTAGCCGCTCCAGCATCCTTGTCATTAACCGGCGCGTCAGAGCGTCGTCATCTACAACGAGGACCTGGTATTGGTGGAACAGTACTGAGCTCGAGTTCGTTAGTGACCCTCGGGTGACGGAAGGCGACGGGGGGTTAACCGTCGGTGACTGCTGTGGATCGAGTACGAAGGACTGAGGACTGGGTAGAGCAATGAAGTTCGGCCGATTCCGCGATGTCTGTTCTGTTACTGTCCCGTCAGAGCCATTCTGTTCAAGGGGAGGCGGAAGGACAATTTGAGAGGAGGGCGAGTCGTCCGAGTCTTCATAGTTCATGTAAGCCCGTGGAAACTCCGTCCCTGTGGAACGATCCCCAATAGTCCTCGTTGGTACAGGTGTATGGGAGTCATATTTTGCTATGCTTAGTTCGACACTACCACCTTTGAATGAAAGTCAGCTACAGACTGCCATAATGACGAATCAAGCAAAAGCAATGTACCTTGATTCATAAGCCCATGTAGCGCTGAAGCGGAACGCGTCGATGGAGACGTTGGCGTCACTCTTATCACGTCCGTCCCCTCGACACTCGCTTTCGCCGACTGTAGCGAGTCTTCGCCGGCTCTACTCGTGAGTGTGTACATGTTCATGAACGATGGACCAGGAGTCCCAGGGACAGGCTCCTGCGCTGGCTGCAAAACTTTACGTCCAACACCAAGTGGAAGTTCCACCCAAAATGTTGATCCTTGTCCAACTTTTGAGCGGACACCCAGGCGACCTCCACTAAGTTTCACAATACGGCGTACTAAAGCCAGACCAAGACCAGTTCCTTTACCGCCTAGAGGACGTCATTATTGTAGCGTCAAGATATAGGGGGAGAAGCATACCTTGTAGCCTTCCTTGCTCCGTCTGCGTAAAGGCGGCTGGGACATTTAATCAGTTGGAGAGACCGACAATAAGAACGAATACTTACAAAAGAGTTTGGTGTTGGTCATATCATGACTTGGAATCCCAATTCCCGTATCTGTAACCTCTATTCTGACCACAATCTTCTCTCTCTCGAAACAACGTTGTGCCCCGCCGAATTGCTTGTTATGTTCCTCGAGCTCCTTCACCGATAACGAACGCGTGTGTTCAGTCTTCTCGTGCTCGTCCAACGATGTGGATCTTGAATATGACGCCTTAGTGGCATCTTCACCGTCTACACCAGCACTGGGCTCTGGGAGTATAAGCCGTGTCGAAATTTTGAGTTTTCCACCTTTCGGCGTAAATTTACAGGCATTACTTTGGATCAAAAGCCAATCAGTATTGAATAGCGCAGATGCTACAAGATGCTCACCTCGCAAGATTTGTGATTATCTGCCTCAATCGGTTTTCATCCCCAGCAACTAAGCCCATCGCTAATTCACCACTTGGATTATCCCGCAAGAGCAATTCAATGTTCTCATCACTTTCACCGAGAGCTTTATACTCGGCTCGCCTAGCAAACTGAACGGACATATTATTGTGGTCAGCATGTGCAACCGCTGCTGAGATGGAAGAGCATACATCATCGATCTTCATGTCCAGGTCCGTTTCAAAGTCTAATTCGCGGGCATTGGTGGCCAGTTCCAGCGTTAAGAACATTGAGCGCAAAACCTGATGGAACGCATATGGCTACCGTGTGTTAGAGGTTTGGCTGCCACCACTAGACAAGGACATACCCTCATCAGAACCTCGAATTTACCGCTATCCATACGATTACTATGAATCTAATATTATTGAAGGAATTACCAAATTTCTGAAAGGAGCTTACAAGTCCAAGACATCGTTGAGGACTGCACACACGCATCAGTAACGGAAGCAAGAAAATATTAATCATGTCATTGACTTGCCTTTTGACATCTGACTAAGGCTACCTTCAAGAGCATTGAATTCCAGCAGCTGACCCCTCGGAACCGTTCCGGATGCGTCCATATTCTGTACTGCCAAGACTAATTCGAATGCGAATTAGCATCATGACAAAGTAGGAATTGTAGAAGACTCACTGGCCGTATTCAGAGGAACGCGGACCTGTAAAGAAACAGTAAGAAAGACAACAGATATGGGGAAATTGCAGACTTATCATGGAAAACATAGCTGGTGAGACGGTACTTTGAATCTGCCGCCTTCCGTTCATTCAATTGAGCCTTAGTGGTCTTGTGTACCTGCATTTTCAATCGTATCCGCGTCATGTGCAGCCTTCGAGCAGACATATCCCGCTGGTAATGCATGTATAACAGAAAACTCTGGAACGCCAAGAAGTTGATGATATCTAGGAGCAGGATTAGATTACGACGATAGACGTTTGTGAAATTCGCACTTCGATACCACGTTGCATGGTGGGGGATGATCAACGCGGTTGAAAAGACGAGAAAGGAAAGCGCGCCAATCATGGCTGGGAGACGCCTAAGATTCAGGCCGAATAGTGCGACCGTTTGCAGAGCAGTTGTGTAGCTATAAGCTGTCAGTGCAAAATTTGGCCACGATCTATTCATCGACTTACTAGAATGTCGATAAAAAGTCTTTGCTACCGCAAGTAAAGGCGTGCACATCGTCGCTGTAGTAACCGCATAGAAATACATAGAGTATTTGATAGAACGACCTAGGCGACGATGAGCCGGTACAGTTGACGAATGAAAATAGTGATACGAACCAGGACCAGGCCGATAGACAGATGAAACACTGAAAGAATAGCGAGTACTTGAGGGGGAAATCATACAGGCAGAGCACAAGGATGGGGAATGTCACGACGGGGCCGATGGCGAAATAGAATATCTATGTATGGATTCGAATCAATTCGAAGGAGATAGACGTGGGTCCACTAACCTTGTCGGCGAGAACGGTGGGCGTAGGGATGGATAGAACGGCCATCAGCCAGTTCACGATGAAGAATATGGACGCCCATAGAGCGAGACTCTTTGAAACTTCCCAGACCTCCTTTTCATAATCTAATTCCACGACAGGATTCTCGAAGCGAGGATTAAAAAAATCTTGAAGGTAACGCCACAGCCGCCATCTGATGAAGATGAGAGGCCTGCATGAAGCCCAAAATCCCGCCCTGTGGGACGCAGAAGTACTGTCGCGTTCCTCGAATATCTCTCCGAAGCCACTGGAGCTGTCGGCGACGTCGGAAGAATGTGAAGAGCTCGCGTACTCTTCCGACCAACATCGGTCAACTACGATTTCGTCAATTTCGTCCTTCTCGTCCTCGAGGGATGGAGTGAGATCATGGGGTTGGTTCATAGCCTGGTCAAGGGCATCCATCATCGAGCGTGAGGTTGGCGGGGCCAATCGACGTCGAAAGTGTTTCAAGAACGCCTTGAATGGCTTGAGCATCGTCCTCTTCGTCGTGCGCGGCTTGGAGATGACGGGTACGGGTAGGGTACCGGTACGAGATATCGCGGTGTCGTTGGAGCCGGCATTGGCGACATCCTCCGCCCACTTGGAGGAGTGCGCCTTCGACCAGAAGGACATGGAGGTGGATTGCGAAAAGCGGCGTTGCACTCCTAAGATGAAATGCTGTACAAAATTAGAGGAAGTTAGGTAAGCGGGAATTGCTCAGACGCATTCAATTTCTACATTTGGAAACACACCTTCCATTATTGGGGAGTTTCAGGGATCCCATCGGTGCCGGCGCGACTCTTTCGCGTTTCTTCCTCCCGTCCCATTGATATGACGGTGAACTTGCTTGGTCTGGAATTAGAATGTACTCAGCAGAACTCGTCAGGACGGGACGAGATAATCCTTGGCGGTAATTGTCGCACAGTAAGCATCGGAAGCTTCGGGACCGACACTGCTAATATCAATTACTGGTTGCCTTTCCGCCTTGACCAATTCATACTGCTGCTTTTGAAACTGTATTTCGTGGCCTGATGACTCTGTTGCTGTATTGGTCTCACCTTGCGCACTCTTCGATTTTGCAGCCTTAAACAATGTACCGACAGAGCGTCATTGAAATTTCAAATTTTATGCCGACGGGCAGCACCCCAACGGCGCTGGTCGGCGCAGCGGGACCATCAAAATTATAATCCTATTGTGATTACTCTACAAATAGGTATGCGAGCGAATATTTCACCGCGTTCGGTCATTGGCATAGTCATAGCCTAAGCAAGGGTGAGACTCATGGCTATGAGACCGATGATCAGCGGAACGTGCTCAAATTTCGGACAATCATTCACCAGGGACCATATCCTTTTGACTCGATGCCGTCTCTCTGATTACCCTAGGTCAAGGTTCCAGGGAGACGGTTACAAATCTGTGCCAGTCGCCAACGTCGTCCAAACACTGCTTCTCTTGAGGGATCGTCATGTCTAAGAGACGACATTTGCAACGTTACTTCGAACCTACCATGAGAATGATTAGGATGCATAAATTAAAGATCAACAACATATTCGAGCTACATCCAACCTTCATGGGCCTTTCGGCACACGAACTGACCGCTTAGGTCCCGTTGCGAACAGCTTCCCGAAATTACCGTTCACTGGGCGCAGAGGTTTGGAAGAGCGTTCCTCCGCTCGTTTCCGCTTCAAACCCTGGGGTACCTGCTCGGAGCTGAACAATGGTCCTGGCATGCCCTCAAAGTCCCCAGCATCACTACTTTCTTGTTGCATGCGAACACAAGTCAGGGACTGATGAGGGGATTGATGGCTAATGGGTTCGTCAAGGTCAATCTTGTAACCGTGTGAGCGATATATTTTTCATATGGGAAAAAATGTCTACCTCATTTGGAATGACAGCAGCCTGCTCGTCGACTCGAGTATTTTGTTGGGTCTTGAGCTGCTCAATTCGTGCTTTGTATCGGTGGATTTGATTCTAAAGCGAATTTAGCAATCATGGCAGGAACAAAGTCCAGCAACTTCACCTTTTGTTCGATGATTGTTTGCCTGTATTGCTCGATCTGGATATCCTTTGTCTTCATGTTCGTGCCCAAGGCTTCGATAGTCCTTCTTCGACTGGTATCGCTTGCCTCCAGCGCGTTGTTTCTCTCCGTCAAGGCGGCGTTGTCGGATTTGAGACTCAACAAGCTTTCTTCGTAGTCTGATGTCTTCTGCACAGCCTGCTCCGCGAAATATATAGCCCTATCTCTCTCTAGCTCGACTTCTCGACGGCGAGTTGTTGCCGCTTGTAGGGCCAGTGCATGGTCTCTACTCATCTTGTGAACCTCCCGGCGTTTCGCATCTAGTTCTATGAAAGCAGGCGCGATGCGCTCCTTGAAGTCTTTAACTGCGCGTAAAAGTGCTTCCTACAGCTCATTAGCTTTATCAAGCATAGTAACGGCGACTGTCACTCACCGCAAGATCTTGATCACACCGCAAGTCCTTGGTGGCATGCTCAATCTTCTTTCCCGCCTTGGCTACACTGACAAGCTTCGCGTTGGCGTCCATCTCTGCGAGTCCCGAGATGACGGCAGCCGCCCGTGGAACATACGACATGTTGAGAAAGATCCGCCTCTCGTCGCCGCGTTTGATTCTTTCGCGACATTCGGGGCAGGTTGGGCGTGGAGTTGCTGCCATATATTCATGCAAACATGATGCGCAGAAAGTGTGTCCTATAAAATGAATTTTCAGCCTCAAAAGGGTCAATGTAAACTGCAGAGAAAGGTACCAACCGCATAGCAGGGACCGCATGAGTGAAACAGCGTTATCCTTCAGGCATATCGAGCAATGGCAGACGAACTCGTCCATGTATGTCTGTGACAGTGCCAGAACTTATCTCAGTATCTTAAATGGGCGGGGGGTGGACCGTGTGGTGCTGCTGAGGTTGGATTCGGTCAGAAGCAGCGAATTCTGGGACCGTGGTAGCTAAGCCCAATAATCTGTCGCGTACGAGTTAGATTGACAAGTACTCTGAACCAGAGTCCAAGAATTGGTGAAGACGATGGAAGCTGCTGGTGGTCAATGTCGCGTTTATCACGTGAGATGGTGCCTTTTGAAAATTCTGCTTGCCCCTGTTTGCCAGTGCTCTCAGGCTCTTTCATTGCGAGTTTCTATTTCCTGGATTCTGGGTTTATATAACTAACGACAAGCACACTTTCTACTGAGATGCTGTGGTGGTTCTGACTCTGTTACTCCCTTCTTGGTCCTGATCCTCTAGAGTCGTTGATCTAGTTCCCTCGGGCTTGTCTGCAGACTCCCGGAGTATACTGATTAGTAGGGGACGTGCAAACCGGTTTAGCGCCCTCTGGCGTGCCAACTAGTGCGTTTGTACGTTCCGCTCTGGCCATAGACTTCGTCGGGGGCGTATCAGCCGGTTATACTTTCACTCAGATTTTTCCTCTTGATGGAATCTGACAATGGCTGCCTCTGTAGAAGCGCTTTTCTTCTTGACTGGAAGCTGCACGCTTGCGGGGGAACCTTATACCCGAGTTATGCTTACATCCGGTCTTTCAGTCTCCCTTCAGCATCAACATCCCAACAATAAATCTCAGGGAAGCAAGGTCAGAGAGTTGTTGCCACGGCTTTGACGGAGGCCTCCCCGCTTTCTCAGACGACAATCAACCTTAATGAAAGGCTGGAAAGACTTCACAAAGAACATCACATGCTGAAGAAGGCAGTTCTCTCTCTTATCCGAAATTTCGTGGATATCGTTTCTCATGCCTGCATTAACCCTCTGCCCCATCTCGATGACCGACTCTCTTTCAGTCCCCATCGTTATGAGCTCTGTGGTCTAGGTGTTATTCGGGAGGCTAAGGTTAAGGCACAGGCGCGGACTTCAGATTATTGTGAGTACATATTGTCATTTTTTCGTAGCCGTTTGACTGAGGTAAAGATTCTAATCGATTCTAGAGAAACGGAGTAGATCGTTCGTTGCACCGCGGTTGAGTGCTATGAAGTTCCTGTTTCTTCTCGTTAGCGAGGTTCCCGTTCCGCGGAGTACTCTCTAGCATTCATGGAGTGCTGTCCTGTTAGGTCATCATTGACGGAAATGCCCTGAATGGTTTTCTTCCTCCTGTTAACTATTCTGCTCCAAGACAAGGAGAAAAACCCAAGGAAACGTCAGATCCAAAAATCTGTCGTTTTCAATTTCAATTTGCCACTCGCGGGTACGATTTGATCTTTTTGATGTCGCGCCGCGGACCTTCGCAACCCCAATTAGGGCAGTAAATACCGGAGTGTAGACCTTTGAAGCTTGCCTTCGTAAGTCCTCAGACAGCTTGGTTCTCCGATCCACGGAAAAGGTGATGTTGCTAAGCGATTTGTTCTATTACGATTTACTTACAATATCACAGTTCGGTTTCCGGGTATATTACTATAATTACCATTCACGATGTTCTGCGCATCACTTCATTCCAAGCCGGGCACAATACCGTCTGACACTGACTTATTCAAAGTGATCAACGGAGTACTGTCGTAAGCCTGCGTGCCACCTCTTTCCGACATGGACTTAGCGTTTGAATTGCTAAAGTCTTCATCGCGCTTACCGGTAATCAACTGGGGCCCGAGTTCCGAACTAATGTCCCAACCCTCCGAGTCCCCAAGTCGCCCTGCCCTGACTACCCACCCCATATACATCTTGGGGAGGCTGTATTCTCGGAAGGGCAGGTTATAGGCCGGCCTGGAAAGAGGGTGGATTCGGGGAGTGTAACGCAATTTCCCATACATGGTCGACAACCCTCTTCGATCCGCTGTTGTTCCACTGTAACCGGCGCGGTGCACTGCAATGATTTAACGCAACATTGGTTTCAATCAATAATGAGTATGATACTGTTCTGCTGTCACTGAAGATCAAAGGAATAGTAGTTCCATCTGAATCTGATTCTTGTAGGATCAGTTTTTACCATGCGCGGAGGCACACAATTGAACTGGTTATTTCCAAGTATACTCGTACGGAACTCGCAGGAACTCACACGGCCGTATCGCCAAGGGGGTAGAGGTCGCCCGATGGATCTTGCGTGGATTTTATGTTTCCACGGGCCTAGACCGAAATAGTCACGGTCGCTCCGAGGCCGATACATTTCAAACGCTTCACCTAATCCGTCTTCTCGGCTAAGTCAAGAGTCATCCAGCCTTTGTGGATTACCTCTCGCACCATCGCCTGAGAGAAGAAACATGGCATTGATAACTCCTCGGTTACGTTCGGAAAGGCCGTCTGCCTGTTCTGTCCGCGATCCTTCGATCTTATAAAAGCGAACATCCTGACATGGCCCCTTCCTCAGTCCTTCCACCGACATACTACTACACCTTCCCCCCATGCCGTCTTGCAGTATTTGCATCGACGAACTCAAGCAACCGGTCGCATTGCCCTGTGGTACGTCCCTCCTCCTCGCCTCCATCGCGTTGCTCACTCATGCCTGCTGTAGGGCATGTGTTCTGCACTGAATGCGTATTCCGTGCTGTCAACGCTATTAAGCCGTACGCTACCATACATTACTGCCCCGCATGCCGCGCCCCGTACACGACTGGTGAGCCCTTTACCTGTCCCCTTCAATTGTATGTCTAAGGAGGCAATAGTGAACATCGACCCTACCCTCATCCCTGCTCATCTCCGCACCCATATAATTCCCAGCATTCGTCGTCTCTACCTTGATGAACCCAACCCGAATATTGATTCTACCATGGATACCCCCAAAGCAGTATCCGAGTGTGCCAGGATCAGCGCTGAAAATGCTGCTCTACGGCTAAATTGCGGGTTGTGGCGACGACGAGCCGAAGTCCATGCTGCGGCAACACTTGGTCTTCTAAACGTGGCTCGTATAGCTCGGGACAATGCTGTACAGTTGAAGCAGGAAAAGGATGAGCTGGAGCGGCGGTACAATGTTTTGAAGAGAAAGATAGATGCCGAAGAGTGTGTCGCGTTCATCCCTCTCGCCCAATTCATTGCTGATCAATTTCGACAGGCTGTTTTCAAGCTTTTCTAGACCATCGCCCCCATCGTCGTCCACATCAACTTCGACGACACCCGAACGTATATCTCGGCCGGCCATCCAGATACATCACTCTGTACGCCGTGCAACTCCATCCAACATTCGAATAACATCGACGCAAACAGCACAGCCTGTGACGTGCTCTGCATGGACGGATATAGCTAAAAACTTGAAAGAGGATGTTAAATTACCCCCTTTCAAAAGACGGCGGACTGGCACACCGTCTCTCCCTCGACTACATGATATAGATGTCGATGTCTTGCCGGCTTCTCTATCTCGTCGTCGGACACCGGTGTCCTCACCTATACCTTGTGAGCGCCCACAGTCGGCCTGATGTCTTGCATTGCTCTCTGCTTGTATGTTCTGTATTGGAATTTCTGGAGCGCTTGTTCATAATCTATACCATCTTCATACTATATTATTACGCACTGCATGAAATCTGTATAACCAGCATCTCTCGATACATCACCACTCTATTGACTTTATTCTTGTATAATGTCCCCGCAAAGGCATACATGGACTTGCCATAAATAATAAGTTATGGCCCACATGCGGTGTGCGGAAAAAGTTGCGGAATATCGATCGGATCAAGGTGGCGTCTGTTGCCGTCTTTGCTCCCCTCTCGTATTCACCTCCAAGGTCTCGAGTCTTCTAGTCCTTAACTTCAGATTCGTACACTAAAACGGTCGCACTGGTATCTATGACTATGAACCTCAACAGGACAGCTGCTTCGCATGTCGACGACAGCTACTTCACACGATGATAGTTATCGAACGCGGTGTCTACAGCAAAATGAAACATCCGAGGAAATCAAGATACGCGAAGCTTGATGATGATGTTCAGATCGAATCCAAGAAGCAGGGGGCCCACATGTACGTTGAATATCGACTCCCTTGCCGGTATTGCCTGTGCCGTATCCGGTGCCTTCCACTGGTTCTCTTAGCTTCCATATGAACGCATGATCTTTCAGCTTCATTCTCGTTTGCCTACTTTTCTTCAAAAAACGATCTCCGGGACATTGTGCTGTGGTGTGGACATGGATCGAAATCCATGCTTCGGTCCAAGTATACTTTTGTGTATTTGTGGCCTGTTCGAATCTTTCTGACATCAAACCGTTGTCAAAAGCCATCGATTAATACTGTTTGGATCTTATGAATCTGTGTAGGAAAGACTGGGCTTCTCATCAAACGGGCCATCTGCCACGATATAGTCCTTCACAGTGTGGGTTCATGGGTTATGCTTCTGTCCGAGTTAATTTCCACTGGTTCGAATGCTCTCGTCCCAACCAGGATACAAAATTGAACCCACTTCGTCTTCAACCATTTTCCTCGCTAGGAAATAGTATAGCATTGCGGAAAGTGGGTCATCAGATTTCTCCGTCTAACGTGATACTGATGGGGCATCGCCTCTAGATCTTCACTATTCTGTTGTATGTATTTCTAGAACTGCGATGGACTGTTTTTAGCATCTGGATTCTCGGGCTACAACACGGGGAGAAAGTCTGACGCAGATACGACTGAGTTTTGTCCGTCAGGCGGCCCAAAAAAGGTAAGAGATACTTGACTTGCTTGTCTCTTGGCCTACCGTCATTTGTCTAGGCGTTTATTTCGCTCATTCTCCTCCTTCATAGCTCCGAACAATATTGCTTCAAACGTTCATATCCGAATGACAAACCCAGCGCTTTAGAAGACTAATCCTGACGTTGTCTGATCATTACAAGCGCATTTTTCTATGAACAGAGAATGGCGCGGCGAGTTCGAATTCAACATGTGGTGCCAAATCTTCCCACCCACAACACAATCCGAGTGAACGCAGCCCTTCTATCGGGGCAATTTTATACCCACGTTGTCCGTGCTTTTGCCGTGTTTTATTCTGATCCAAGCAAGTGCTGCGCCTGGGATTGCACGACGTACTATAGGCTTGTGCCGTCTTGAGTTTGAACAACCGAACTGCTCACGAGTCTTTTAATTATAGAATCACCTTGTGTTGCTGGTGGCTAAATCATTCATTCACTGAATCTCTTCTGATCTTCTTTCACAAGTTCTCCACCGGCACAAGATTTACCCGTTGAACAGACGCAGAAGCATTTTTTGGGATAACCATGGTCATCGCGCTTGAGCCTAAATTTGATTCCTCGGTGCGAAAGAACGAGCCAAGCTAAGGACACGACGTCATTTCCTAAAGTCTGCTTCGCTCGACACAACGCAGCTGATCTTGTTGCGTACGTTAGTGACCGCTTGCTCTTGTTTTTTCCGCGGCTGGTCTGTTTATAGCAAATTTGACTGCGCATGTACAGCCGTCTCATTTGACCATGTAAGCCTTCTACTCATGTTTAAGGTTTTGGATGACTTTTTGGTCTTACCAGAGATGGAAATGCTTGGGACGCCGTTCGCGTCTCTTAGGAGAATTTGTCACTTGGCCTCAGATTGCTAATGTTCTTGGTCATAAGTAGGTTAACAGCGTCATTTTCGGTCAGTGCAAGTGACTCGAAGTGGAACAGGTACAAGACTCCGCTATTGTGATAGGTACGTGGCGCCTTTCAATCCTTTCCCCTCGGCACCAATGCTCGTTCCTAGGCATGAACGATGTGAGTTACGACGGCCAGCTCTAAAGTGCATTGAGCGATCATCGTATGGGCGTTTCAGGCCACCCCGAAATGCCTCCTGGAAGACAGAGCGCGAGAATACTCATTTCTTGCTACCTGTCACCAAGAATCGCTTGCAGCATTGGCGCCTTGGCGCGTCGTGTACGCGGGTGTGAGAACCTCAAGCGGGACAGCGGCAATAGGAATCGTCGCTTAGAGAGGCCCGACTCCCGAGGAAATAAGTCTAGGACCTAATGCTCGCCATCGACGGTTCAATAAAGCGATACCATTGCTATGTTAATGAGAAACCCGTGTTAGCCGTCCTACTTTGATGTTCGAGAAGAACTTGGATGTTGCAACGTCAAGACATAATCCGTCCACTTGTCATTTACTGGGCGATAAAGTTCCATTACGGCAAGTTGTGCGATGACACCGGTCCACAAAGTTACTCTGACCTTTTAGGAGTAAGTACTGCCGATAGCATCCAGAGCCGCATACGACTCGTTCTCTCCAATGCAACTCCAACGAGTTATACGTGTGTTCAAACCCAGTGGAATTAGTGCTTGCAGAGGTGACGTCAAGGAAAGTAAATCCCCGGTGTCCCTAATAGCCGCGGCAAGTCAATTCCGAGGAATAGACAACATTCATCCCATCACTCCACAGCCCGCTCAATTCGAGCAAACCTAATTAAAAGATCGTAGATACCAAGACTCACGACTGAACGGGAGCAGTGATCGCGCGCACTGTCTCTTGAGAAGATCATCATCACCTTCGACGAGGGAAGTCAGAATACCAGGTGTAGGGTTGATTTTGATTTACTGGACACGCAAGCACGAGACTCGGGGTATTTGAGTAAGTACGCACAGTACGCACGGATACGTATAGAAAGTTGCCGATAAACCGCGGTAGAGAGCGGGGGTAATTTACTCTGCCCAGGGTCCGATCAAGACTGACGAAAATCCTCGGAGGTCAAGCCTTTTTCGGTCGCCACAAGATCCACAGGGAGGCAAGAGATTACAAAGACGCCAAAACGCATAGGAGATCGGACCGTAATTGATCAGAAAACTTGGTGTTGAGGGAAAGCCGCGCTGATTGTTGGCCTCGGATCCTAGTGCCCATTCAAAAAGGTTGTGTGAGTATTTGTTGTCACTCGTCAATGTTGAATGCAGGAAGCTACATAAAGATCCCGGTATCAAGGGAAGCGTAGGGAAAGAAACGCATAGAAGACAGATGAATATTAATAGTCGCCTCATTGATAGCGTTCAACAGGTGGCTATGTCCTGACCATAAGCCGGGTCTTCGGGCCGATCTCAAAATTTTGCTGCCTTGACCACCACCACCACTGACCATGGCCGCCACGCTCAGCGCTTCCCAAGCGAGTCTCATCACCCATGCGATGTCCGTGGGGGCCTTGAAATTCGGTTCGTTCACGCTCAAATCCGGACGGCAGTCACCGTACTTCTTTAACTCCTCGCTCCTCTCATCGGGTTCCACCTTATCTGTCTTGGCTACTGCTCTCGCCGATACCCTCGCCGATGTAGGCGATTTCGATATATTGTTTGGCCCGGCGTATAAGGGAATACCTTTGGGTGCAATCACTGTCGTCAAGCTGTTTGAGAAGTACGGACGGGATGTAGGCATGGCCTATGATCGGAAGGAGGCCAAAGATCACGGGGAAGGCGGGGTGCTTGTTGGAGTGCCGATGGCGGGAAAGAAGGTGGTCATCGTGGACGATGTCATGACGTCGGGAAAGGCTATCCGGGACGCCATCGATGCGGTACGGAGTGCTGGTGGTGAAGTGGTCGGCGTCGTGCAATGCCTTGATAGGGAAGAGGTTGGACGAGATGGAGGAACAAGCACAGTCCGAGAAGTGGAAGAAGTTGTAGGACGTGGCAAGGTGCGGGCAATACTCAAGATGCGAGATCTAATGAGATGGCTCGAAAATGAGGGAAAGACACAGGAACTGGACGACATGAAAGGATACTGGGAACGCTATGGCATCAAGGATTGAGGATTCCATTTAAATAAATGGGTGATATACTTGTGGTTACCCGAAAGACTTTGGAAGAAGAATAGCTCTATGCGACCTCGTGGCTACCATGAATTGACTATCCAAGTAAATATGGTTTCTTCTTCGTTAAGATCTATAAAGGAGAACCTATCAACACCGACGAAACTGTTCAAGTGGAGTGAACCCGCAAGTTCAAGCGCGCAGTATGCCAATCTACTCTCACCGCAAAGCTGAACGTTGAACATCGGTGACTTCACAGAAGAAGGCGATATATTCGTGTTTCCAGGTTTGGCCTTGTAGAGAAACCTCCAGTGTTCACTCTCTTCAAGGATCCTTTAAATTGTAGCAGAATTCGTCGGGGGGGAATCAAAATGGTGCGAGTTTGCCTTTGAGTCTTCAAGCGAAGATATATGGTGATCGACAAGAAGGACATAAGATATAGGTCAAATTCAAGAGCATTATTCAGAGTTCCCAGCCTAAAGTGGTACTGTCGCGATACTAGTAGTGCTAGTTGCCTTTGCCCTCAAAATATGAGAGTAAATGAGAGCACGAAAATAAGTGGGTCAAAACTCAACCGGCATCGGCGCTCGGGCCGAAAGCGTCCTGTACTTCAAGCCATGATCAGGACCAACGCATACGACTGCATTGGACAATTTCTCAGCCCAATACAGCATCCTTGGGAAGCACAGAAGCGTTCTTTGCACACCCCGAAAGAGTTCAAAGAGTTCAAACAAACTCTCAAGAAAATTCACTGGCGGTCGTGATATCTTGGAAGCTGGCATCGCGTTTCCTCACTCGTCGAGACGCTCTGGTGACCCTTGACTCAACCTTTATACTACCACCGACTTCTTTGATTCTTATCAGGGCGAGGGCGGTCCACTATTACGCCCAGCCTTCACACCTGACGAGCGATCATAAGACCTCGTCGCCATCGGCTTTGTTCCCTGTGGATTACTACTAATCCGGATCGGCATGGGATCTCGTCAGACGTGCTCAAAACACATCACTTCCTAATGATTAATGATGCTTTGTTCCCATTATCTTACTCCTCATGTCCAAGGAAATCAATTTCGCTGAGATGAAGAAGGTCGAGTATGTTATTGACCCGGACGCAGAGAAACGGCTTCTCAAGAAATTGGATTGGATCCTGTTGCCTATGTTTACGGTTATCTGTGAGTTCCTCTGCCTCTTGCGTGGACGCTGTTTTGACTTATACTTGATTAGATTGCATGAATTTCATTGACAGGTAACAATCCAGCTTCACATGGAACTTTACTTTTGTCGACGGAACATACAGGACAGCGATAGGTATGTGATTTTCCAGGTGGTTTACGCTCAAAAAATGATACCTTTTTTGACATCAGGAAACGCCAAAATTGCGGGTGAGTCTCGTCTCCTTTGCGGGCGCCGGGTGCAACGTCGAAGTCGTTACGTCTACGTTCCAGGCATCGAAAAGGATCTGAATATGCACGGAGATGACTTCAACATTGCTTTGACGGTATTCTACATCTTTGTGCGCTCCCTTTCTTCTCTGAGTACCCCCAATCTGAATAAAATGCCCAGTACGTCGCTGCCGAAGTTCCATCCAACCTTGCGCTCAAGCATTTCGGTTCTGCGTGGCTCGCCGGCCTGGTGACTGCTTTTGGGGTTGTTTCGATCGGCACGGCCTTTGTCAAATCGTTCGCTGGCCTTATAGTAACCAGAGTTTTTCTGGGCCTAGCTGAGGGTGGTACCCTGGTACGATAATACCCTGATTCGCGTTCCTTGATTTTCATTTGCATCGCAGTCGGGATTGACTTATATCATGTCAAGAGTGAGTTCTCTTGTTTGCTCTAGGTTTGTCCCAACCATGAAAAAAAAATCTACCAAGTATTATCGGCGCTCAGAGCTCGTGTTGCGACTTGGGATCTTCTTCGGTCTATCCACTGACCTAGCAGGCGCATGTAGGCTTTCTGAGTTAGAGCCACTGCTTTTAACTGAGTATTCCGGTGCCAGTCGGTGGATTACTTGCGTCGGGTCTTCTGTCCATTAACAATATAGGAACGGTCGCGTCGTGGCGAAAGATATTTCTTGTTGAGGGCATAATTACCTCGGGATTTGGCCTTTTGTGTTTCGTCATACTACCGACGGACCCGCTATATACCCGGATGCTGAAACCCGAGGAACGCACCTTGGCACTTGCCCGGATTGACGCAGACCAAACTACGCGATCGGGGGGAATAAGAGAAAAAACGACTTGGAAGCTCATATGGAAGGCTTTCAATTTCAATGTGAGCTCCGCTTGGCTCTTTGCTACCTTTCCCTTTTGACGTTACAGACTGCGATATGCTCGATTTGTTACTTGATGATCAACATATCTTTCCAAGGACTCAGTCTGTTCATGCCCACTGTTATTGCTACACGTGTGTGTCGGATTTTACTCTATTCCATGCATTGACGGCGTCTTTACGAATATAGTGGGGAGATACAGTAAGAATGCGCTTTCTCTAGAATGCCCAGATTCACTTCTGACGTACTTGGCAGCTACTGTTCAATCCCAATTGCGCACGGTCCCGCCCTATGTTCTAGGTGCGGTATGGGTCCTATTCAATGCATATTATTGCTACCGAAAGAATCAGCGGGCGATTCCCATCTTATTCTCGACTTTGTTGATAGTTTTGGGATATGCTATGGCCGTCGGGACCAAAAATTCCCATGCAAGGTAAGGTGTTAGCTTTACGTCTCGAAAAAACTTCCAGTTGTCGGAGTTCTCTAGATATGCCGCATGTTTTTTGGCCATTGCAGGGGGTTCCACTGCAGGACCCGTGATTCTGGCATGGGGAACCAATAACGCCGCACCTGATACCATACGTGCAGTTGCTACGGCCCTAATTCCTGGTATGAAATTCCTACATTATATCGCGATCTTCTTCATAGTGCTCTTCCAGGTATTGGTGCGCTCGGTTCTATCATTGCGTGAGTTCCACCGTGAGAATAAGCACCATCCTTTGGTTCATGTTGATTGATGTTAGCGTGTGGACCTATTTACCCTCCGATGCACCCGATTACCACAAAGGAAACACTCTCAACCTCGCCACCAGTAGTACAACCGCTGTCCTTGTGGTCATTGGCGCGTTGTATATCAAATGGGAGAACGCGAAGAGAGAAGGAGGAGAAAGGGATTACAGATTGGAGGGGAAAGGTGCAGAGGATATTGAACAGTTGGGCTATTTGCATCCTAAATTTCGTTACCAAGTATAGTAGGCCTTGATGATGTTGCACTTGCATGTATTGCACCCTTCATTAGAAAAACTGGAAAACTGGATTTATTGGCCACCTCTGCTGATACAGCTCAGGTAAATAAGTGCAAACTAATCTACCTCGGTAGCTCTTTGTAAGTAATGGTACATGTATCAAGGGCAACGGTCAAGACAGTAACATAGGAGACAAAAAGGACGGTAGATCGATGGCTACGACGTTGTTTTTCTTTTTTGATGGAGCCGGACGTACCCTTCGCCTATATTCTGCCCAAATCCTGCCCGCCAGACGAATGCATGACGTGTGCCAGGTGTGGGCGATGCGCACCAACAAACGACTTGTTTTCGCTCCCGTAAAACCTGTAAGTGCGGGAAAAGGTGGTGTTAGACCGAGGTAGAAGCGAGACAGTGATTGGGGCCAATTGGGGCCATCTTCAAAGAGACGTCGGACAACCTGAAGAAAGGACCTGCAAATGAGCAGCGGTACTTCTGCAGAGTCCAGGATACGGGACGTCTCCGTAATCAGGGTTTGTGTGGCATGTTGGCGGAAAGCGTTATACGCAGGACACGACACAAAGACGTGATGGACGGTTTCCAGTGCATCGCATCCACTGATGCACATGGGGGATACGTTTCCGAAACGATATTAATACCCTACGAGTGAGATTCCCGGGCCGATAGTGCCGAAGGTCTTTCCTCCTTCGTAATAAGCTTGACGTCAAACCACCACGACAAATGGCCTCGATATTTTGTTCCCCCGTGTACCAGTCCCCGTCTTCGCTTCTGAATTCTTCTCTGCGCTCTTTTTTTCGATGTAAAAGCCAATGTTTCCAAGGACGCATCCAGAGCCGACCCTTTTCCGTTCATTCTTCTCTGTACAAGCAACATCGTCCGCCAACTCCAAAAGCGCCTACAATACGAGAAACAATACGGGAGAACATTTACACGATACCGAATGCCCTAACAGTCTCGCGTATCTTAGCCTGTCCAGTTCTTGGTTGGTCAATATTGAACAGCAATTTCAAGCTCGCAACGGGTTTGTTGGTTTACGCTGGCCTCACCGACTTGGTCCGTCCTCCGCGTCGTTCTCCATGAATTCTCTCTAGAACTGACATCAACAGGCTGATGGATATTTGGCGCGTCGTTTCAAAATGCATTCCGTCTTGGGAACAATCCTCGACCCTGCGGCGGATAAGGCGCTAATGACGACGCTGACGGTAACTTTGGCGATGAAAGGGTGTTTACCTGGTGTGTCCCCCTTCAAAACAAGTACATTTTGAAGACCTCACCAAGGCCGGCGTAGCTCCTGTGGCAGTGGTAATCCTCGGTCGGGATATTCTCCTGGTGCTGGCCGCATTCAAGATACGATATACGTCGTTACCCCCTCCCGTACGCGTCCAATTTTACGTGAATGATTCAACTGCATCATGCCTTAGAAAACATTCTCGCGGTATTGGGATTTCTCCATCCCTTCAGCCGAAGTCCGTCCGACCGAAATTAGCAAGGTATATATCATTGCCTGTAGACGAGATTTTTACGCTGATCGCTACCAAGATCAATACGGCATTACAACTTCTCTTAATGGGCGCTACAACTGTGGGCCAGCTGGTTTCGCCAGAAGCGGGGTTCACGTTACTCGACCAACAGCTCACTGTTAATCTCGCACTAACCGGGTTACAGTAAGTTCACCCATCCGTTTCTCGCTACCGAACGATATCCTCAAGGTCGATCAGGTGGATTGTCGTCACGACGACAATCTGGAGTGGACTTTCATATGTTTTTTCTCCGAGTGCCTACCGTGTCCTCAATGCAAAGCGACTAGCACGGAAAAAGCATTGACACCTGTCCAGGAAACGTTTGTTGGCGATGTCTCGTCCCTCAGGCCTCAGGTGAGAGAATATAATACTATTCATACAGTGATAGTGTATAACAAGTAATTTGCTGATAGTAATACAGAATGATACAATGCATCGACACAGATTAAGAACAAAAAGATAGATTATGATTGGGCCGGTTTAGCGGTTCGCCGTCTCCGCACATCCTGCAAGGCAGCAGCAACAGCCTCTTTAGACTCGCAATTTTTTTGCCATTCAGCACTGGCACGCCTATAAAAACAAGGGTTGTCTATCAGCTCGAGACCTCCTGTCGTTCTGTACGCCACTTACCTCACCCGGGACAAAAATACAAACATTTGTGCAATACTCTTCAACTTCCGATGTTTCGCTGCAGGCGGAGGCGGCTCCACAGGGAAACCAATCTGCGAAATAGCTGCGAATATGGTTTTCTCACTGTGCAATAACTGTTAGACTCAATTGTGAGGACAGAAGGACTTTGCGTACCTGTTCTCCATCCTTCCCAGAAGCACCATCAGGTACTGTTTCTGATACACTAGATCGAGACGCATATTTGACTCGCGGGTGTACTTCGCCTTGAGATATCGAATCTGGACAATCAGGCCTTTACACTCCTTGTTGTGCTGGAGCTTAATTGCCGATAGTTGCTGCTCGTCCCTGAAAGAAGTTATGAGCGACCATCGAGCGCGGAGGCGATTATAATGAGCACATACATCGCACAGGCATGTTTCTCCCACTGTTCCTTTGCAGTCGCAACCTTCGCCTTCTGCCCGTCTAGCTGCTCAGACAATAGTCGCACTTGTGTCTGCGCCTGCTTCTTCGCTCTCTCTGCTTTGGCCAACTCGTCCTTCTGCTTCGCCTCCGCCCGATCTTTCTCAGCCCGAAGCAATTTCAAATCGCGACCAAAGGCCTCCGCGTCCTTTTTCACCCGCTTCAAATCAGCCTCTAGAACGGCGACCGTCCGAGAGACCTCGCTGCGTTCTGCGGATATGCGATTCTTCTCGGTCTCGGCTCTTTGTAGTTCTTCACCTTGGTTTGATAGAGCACGCCGAAGATCGTCGATTTCTGTCATATGGAGGTCAAGCTGCTGTATGCGATTGTCGTGCGACAGTTGGGACGCAGCATGTTCGTCGCGCAGTCGGTTCGCGTGCTAATAAATTGCGATGAATGACCATATCATTTCATGTTTTTATGTTAGACTAACCTCGGATACTTCAGAGAAGCGTTTTTGAAGAGCTTTATGGTCAGCCACTAAGAGCGCTCGTTCTTGTCGCAGCTGCTCAATCGTCTCAGTGTTCTCGGAAACACGGTTCTCCAGCAGCCTGGCCTTTTGCTCAGCATTTGCATTTTCTGGAAGAAGGTTATTGTAGAGGTGGTTCTAGGCAGTAGCGAAATACATACGTCGCAATTCGGTTTCCATATCATGATTTTCTTTCTTGTATTTTTGCAATTGCTGTCGGACGTCTTCCATATCCTTGCCAGTTATGTTAGGTTATCACCCCGTTCCATGGTATATCGATACACATACCGTTTCTGTGCGGCGAAGCTGTAACACGATGTTGTCTCGCTCATGACCAACCCGTGTCTGCTCGACTATAAGCATACGAAGTTGCGCTCGCTCAGCTTTGAGTTCAGCCTCGAGTTCAGAGATCGTCTTCTTCGCTTTGTCCAAATCCTAGTTCAAATAAAAACTCTGAGCAGCTTCCAATATAATCGATGAATACCACTCACAGCCTGAACGTCCGAGCGGATCTTCTGGCCGGCCTTCTCCGTCTGAGAAATCTTCGTAGCTTCGTCCTTCGCCTGTCGAACTTGATCATTCAGGCGGTTGGCAACATCCTGAAGCACGGCTTTCTCGTCCTGGAACTGTTCGCGCTCTTGACCCCATTGTTTCTTCATGGAAGACAGCTGCGAATTCAAGGATTGCAAATTAGCACGAAGAGCCTCGCTTGTCTTCGTGGGGGGTGTTGGCGGTTCTGAAGCAAGACTGCGATGAGATATCTCCAAAGAGCTGAAGAAAACAGTCACTCAGTGAATGGCCACACTTCGACGGGTCACGCACCTATCATTGCCTTCGGAAAGCCCCAAGTTGACCTTGGTCATACACTTTCGGCATCGTGCCTTTTCAAGGTATCTCATCCGGCGTTCCTCCTTCCTGGTAAGACGAGCAATCTCGTCTTCCAAAGCTACTATTCTAGCACGAGCATCTTCCAGTTTTTGAGTAAGGCCAACGACACCCAAACCAGCATCTTCGAGCTTGTCCAACTTGTCGTCGATGCTCTCGTTAGCAATTTCGAGCTCGTATTGTAGTCGCGATAATTCGGCAATTAGTGGCGAAACGATATGATCGGCATCACCAGTCTGGCTGTTTAGCCATGACATCTAGAATAGAGATTAGTCCATTACATTCTCGACAGAAGGTCAGGCCGAGACTTGCCTCCTTGAGTGGGGTACCAGGTGTTCGTGGCGTCTTGAAGGACATAGACAGAACGCGGCGGTGAATCGGAGACATGCCACTGTTACTGACGATTCTGCTTGGAGTATTGAAGCTTGTGGAAGCAATCTTCAATGCCTTGATTCTCTCGGTCAGTGCTTCGTTCTCCTGCTCCAACATGTCGATCTTCACGTCCTTCGCTTTGTCTATCGCTTTTCGAGCAGGAGAAGCATTTAGGACCGTGTTCAGCCGGGCGATCTCCCGGTGGGCGTTGTCGAGTTCCTCCTCTAGCGCTTCGATGTCGGCGGCGTTCAAGGGCGGGGCGATTTCTCGAGAAGGATCTACATTGTGACTGCTGGCCTCCATCGAACGTTCTCGCTCGCGTTGTAGTGTCAACAGCTGAGATTTGAGCTGGGACAGTTCTTGATCGTCGGCGGCCATCTTGTGCTCTGCGGCATCGAGGGCTTCCTCCATTTGACGAGCAAGCTCTTTGTCCTGTTGGGCTTCAACTTCTAAAGATTCTAATCGCTGCGCAGTCTCTTCAGCCTCAGCCCGGAGCCCCTTGATCTGGTCGTTGGCGCTGGTGACCTCGAGTTCAAGGGCGTCCAGACGGTCAGCCGCCGCATCTGCATCTGATTCGAGTTCAGAAACGTATGACTTCGTAGCTTGCAGTTCAGTTGTCGCCGTCTTCAGCTCCCCTCGTAAGCTCTGAATCGTCCGAGTCTCAGCATCTAGCTCATCCATCTTGTTGGATAACTCTTTTTCCAGCTCCTTCACAAGATTCTTCTCTTCCCTGAAGTCATTCTCGAGGACATCAATTCTCTCGTCGGAGCGTAAGACCTCACCTTCCAATTCTTTGATTTGGGTATTGGAGATTCGGAGGTCGCTCATGAGTTCACTAATTCGGTCGTTGGCCGCTTTGAGTTCTCCGCCCAATTCCTTGCCACTCTCCAGCACCTTCTCCGACTTCTTGGCCCTCTCGGTTGCCAGATCCCGTTCCGCAGAGACGGTCTCTAACAGTCTCTCCAGCTCCTTCGTGCGAACGAGGGCCTCCTGAGAGTTTTGAGCTCGCATCTCGGAGTCTCGCAGCTTCTGTTCGAGGTTATTGACGATCGCCTCTACGCCTTGCTCCACCTCTGACATACGTTCCTTCCACCGTTCCTTATCTCTGGCTCGTTCTTGTTGTTCATCGTCAAGTGCTTTTTCAAGCTCTGCTTTCTCCGAAATGTTGTTTTCGATCTCTTCTTTGAATGACTCGATCATCTCTTCCAACGCCACCTTCTCCTCGATCCAACCTTCGCCACCAACATCTTCTTGAACATTATCCAACAGAGTCGCACCCGCACTAGTCCGTCTGCTACCTCCACCACTCAATCGCCTGCCTGCGGTGCTAGCATCATCCTCAGAGGGCCTTTCTGCTCCGAGGTCGCCTTTTTTCCCTTCCTCCAGACGTCGCAGACGTTCGATAAGAGCTTCATTCTCCTCCTGCAACCGCCTGTTCAACCCATGCAGGTACGTATTGAGCTTGCCAGCATTGAACCTTCCGTTAGCCTGCGCACCAACCCCGAATCCCATAGCAGGATCGAAAGAAGTGTTCGCACGAACATGAGTAGTCAAATCGTGCGACGATGCAGTTGATATGAAGGAAGCTCGATCTGCCGAGCCGTCATACGCAGGACTCTGAACGGCAGCTCCCATAGAAGCCCGACGCGCAGCCACTTTGGGCACAGCTCCACTGCTTGCGGAGCTAGAGTCTGAATCTGCTGAAGTTGTGGTCGTTGTAAAGGCTTGGGAGAGGGGATGCAGTGGCCTCCCAGCGTTCATTCGAGGACGAGGTGTGGCACCAGCAAACGCCGTTCGAAGGTTTACTGCCGGCCCCAATCCATTTGCAGGTTCCGCCATTGTTTCAGCAATACTTGGGGTAGGGGGCATCGCAGTCCGTGGGTGAGGCGTAGGCAGCTTAATTCGGGGTCGTACTGAAGAATTGACGATGGACAACAAAAAGGACTTTCGGCGCATATGAGGGGTCAACGGCTCATCTTCACCTAGCTCTGAGGGGTTGTCTTCCTCTGGCTTGGGCGTAGCAAGAAGATCAGATGGTGGCGGGGGGAGGTTGAACCGTGCTCGCGGTCGGGGGAAGGCGGGAGTGGGCGTGAACGCAAATGATTGGGCCGGGGAAGAAAAGGCGCTGGTCATTGGTGCCGGAGACTTATGAGCAAGGGATTTTTGGGAGTTCGGAGGGGGGTAGGACATGTCATCTCCGTCAGATGAGAACGTCGGCTCGCGTTCTTCTTGATCACTTGCCATTCCAAGTTGGTTAGACGACGTGCGCGACTGTTCTTGTCCCTCAGCCTGAAGGTCCCTGATCGGCGATACATGTAACTCCGTAATATCCATAGACGACTGACAATCAGATTCACGTAGGGATAGATCTTGGTTTGACTGGTTGCTGTTGCTTTCTGGAGAGGTGGCAGGAGAACCCGCATAGGAAGGCGGCAAAGGAACCGACGTTCCACGAATTGGCGATTCTGCAATTGAACGATTCATAGACACAGACTTAGTGCTCTGAGGCGTAGAATTAGGCGGAGACGATGCTGGGGAGAGGGTAGTGCGTGATAATGATGGAGTACGCGTTCGCGCAAGAGGGCGGCGCATAGATATGTTTCGGTATGGGTCAAGAGGTGAAGGCTATCTGGACATAAGCGTCATGTTTGGGGATCCACACAAGAGCGTACCTTTGGCTCAGATCTGAGCGGGACCACGTAGTCGTAATTCTTCCTCGGAGTAGGCTGAACCTGTTCAGAAAAGGGAGAGCTCGAGCGACTAATTGACTGAAGGGCCTCAGAAATAGAAGCGTCCTGTTCCTCATCGCCATCTGCGCCATCCGGAGGTAGGTACACATCGGGAACACTGTCTTTGCTTTGCCTCAGAACTCCTTCCTCCTCCTCCTCCTCCTCCTCATCTGAGAGATATCCGACCCCTCCTTCGGCACGGACATCTGGAAGCGAGGGTATTGCACTGACATCGAAACTATATGATGCGTTTGCCTTTGTTCCTCGAGGCGCCGACGTCGCAGCCGATGAACGAGCTGAGCGTGCAAATGAATGAGCAAAACGAGCAGTGCTGGATACGCTTGAAGGGTTACGAGAAGCCGGCGTGTGATGAGAAGACAGGGCCGGAGTGGAATGCATCGGAGTACCAACATGTACGTCGGACACACTGAGGTCGTCGGTTGGCGTGTGTGCTTCAATGGACCCATCAGAGTCGTCGAACCCAGGTATTGAGGGCAGCGAGGGCATATCCCGGTCCTCTATAGCTTCTATTCTTCGCCAAATTCGCGAGGGCGTCTCCAGCTGCATGGCTGCCATGCTCCTTTGAAACCTATAACTGAACGATAAAAGAGAAACAAGTAGATAAGTAAGCCGCTATCGCTCAGAGTGGTGCTGCAAGTGAGCTGCACGACGGATGGCAGGTAGAGGAATGGCGGGACAGGGAGTGTCTTTAGCGCAGTGGCTGAGCGTGGCTGGTATTCTGCCAAGTTTCCATTCGAATTTCAAAGATCAACGGCGTTTCAGATCACGTGGATCGCGTTGGGTCACATAACACTACCTGACACGTGATGTGTCACATCACCCGTTCGCGATCAAGTTTCAATCAAGTTTTCAAGTTTTCAGTTACAGTACCTACTTAACTTTAGATAGATAAGTGCTACGTCCGTATTATGACTTACTAGGCTTGCTACGAAGTACAGTACCTGCATGGTCGCTGACTGCTTGCCTGAGGCTACATTTTCTGTATAAATGCGTGCCCTCACCGCCCGGTGGACCTTCAATCAGCTGTTTAATAGAAAAAATCGTTTGAAGATTATCGCAGCCTCAGATAGATACATCTCAGATGAGTTGACTAACTTCAACGCATCCATGCAGTGATATGGCAGACAGCTAAAAAAAATGGGACTGAGTTTCCTTCGGGCCGTGCTGCCGCGCTCAGTGAGACAATCACAGCGGAAGTTGCGGCTTGTCAGACAAGCAGCCGTGCAGAACCACGCCCATGTCAACTCCCAACCACGATAACAATAGCGTCCTCTGGAATTGTGAGATTGATCGTCATCTTCTAGAATATGCTCCGAGTTATGTTGAGCTTCAAACCTTCGGTGCCGAATCTGAACTTTGGCAAAAGCTATGGAAGAAAGGACCTCTAAACACCTGGTGCAGGACGGTCCCAGTGACCAGAGATGGAACAATCACCAACGACCGTATCCCCATCCCTACCACTTTTCGGGCTATCGACGCCCACGATCGTCCTGTCCTTGATGAACTGCCAGTTTCCGGCATTTTCGTTCGGCCAGAGTACCGCAAGTGCATGATATACATCAACGCTTGGCTCCGAAGAGGAGGCATCCCAACCGTCTTTGAAGATGTGGAAGAGGAGGTGGAATGCGCCATGGGTGGGCAGTTCAAGTTGGTTACGGGAGATCGACGAGTAGTTGGCCTAGATGCACCAGCCAGTGACCACTGCCATGCCTTGGTCAACCATGAAATCGCAGGGTTTGCCGACGGATTAGCTGACAGAACGTTTGTCGTTACTGGGCATCCAGGGATAGGTAAGAGGTCATAAACATTGGCATCCGTTCCACGAGGCTCACTTACCGTTGATAGGAAAAACACTATTCATTTACTACTTGTTGATCCTGCGACTAATCTGCGGCCTTCCTACTGCCTTTCACATCGGACAAACGAATAACTTCTACTTCTTCGATTCATCCGGCGTCTACGATATAAATCTTTCGCTTTCTTCGGGTTCCCTGCGCAGATTTTTCCCCAAAGGCACTTGGGCCTTGGTCGATGGTGTCATTTCTTCCCTCGAGGGACAGGGGAACATTTTCTCATCACCTAGGAGCCCATTCTTTGTCGTCCACGCATGTCCGCCGCAACATTTTCACTTGAACTATATAAACCGAAAGATAGGCAGCGAAACGTATTATATGCTTCCTTTCTCGTGGAAAGAGTTAATGCTATGGTGAGTGTACTACAATACTGGATTGAAGTTTTTTCAACGTGAAATGTCCTCAGTCGGCATCTATTACGACGGCCAGAGGTACCGACCGAGAATGACACTTCCAGATGGTACGATAGGTTCGGCCCTTCTGCTCGGGCATGTTATAATCAAAGCACCGATGCATACATTACGCACAACCTTGTGATCGCCTCCATGGTCACGCGATTCGATTGGAACAGTACGGTGGCTTGTCTCCAAAAAAACCAGTATCCTCTGTCAGCATATCTTGATGAGTCAGATTCCCAACAGCTCTTCCTTCTTATCCCTCGCTATCGGTATCCATTTGCTCCTGCCATAGTCTTCATCTCTGGGTACGTCTTAGACTCATTCTGTGATCATCACAAGGATCACTTCAAGCGGGAGCTCCAGACAATATTCTCGCTGGTGTACGAGCATCCACATTCCCGGGAATATCTCTGCCACGTATTTGAGGATGAAGCGAACTAGCGTTTGAGGGGCCATCACATTCGAGTAGCAGGATGATTGGATCCACGTCCTATGTTCTTTACATTTTTTCCCTCTTCGTTTTCACCTTTGTATTACTGTAACCTTATCTCAATTTATGCCATCCTGTCACATAACAAGTGGTTTCGTGCCATCAACAGCTGCATACAAGTAGACCTTCAACCGATCGTCTTGAATGGGAGGCAAGCTCAATATCAACTAGAAAAGATCATTTGAAGATCATCGCAGCCTCAGATAGATAGATCTCGGGTAGCTTGTTGAACCTCAGGGCAGTCATGCAATTGTTATAACAGTGAGTCAGATAGTGACAACGAAATTCTACACTCCAGCGCTGCAATAATTTTCAGCCGGAATTGTCGTTCCTTCTTTTTCCACTCCATACGGTCTTACGGATCAATGTCCAGCAAAACCTAGATGTTGAGATGTTGAGTACTCGATGATCCGGGAGACCAAGTCATATAACACGAACCTGTCTGGTAACTTGTTCGACCATCCTCGCAAGTTCTGCCTGGAACTTCAGCATTCCCTCGCTCACTGCACTCGTATCCATACCAATATTGCATACATTGCAGGATATCGCATCAGTAAGATTTATTCCAGAGACCTTGGCAGCATCTTGGCTGGCACAAACGAGTAAAGTTTCGACACAAGGTGATTCCAAAAGCGCATCTCCTATGCGCTTCATAAGGCGTAACCACCATGGACAAATGTAGACCAAATCGTCGCGATAAAAACCAAATGGACAAGTGCAATCAACCTTCAACTTGCGCCCATGCGCCCATGGAGCTGGAAAAGTACCCTTCAACCAGGTCATATCTGCAACCAGAGATTGAGCGGCTGCACCACACACTTCCTGGTATTTGATCAGATTTGACAGCGCTGTAGCGGGAAGGCCCTTAAGGGCCTTCAACGTGGATGGCGTGAAACGCAGCTTGCCTGATTTAAGCATTTGCCACGCAGCAGCACGCATGGCTTCCTCTCCCCATGAATTGCGCGCATGATAGGCTTAGACATATACCCTTAACGGCTCTTTTTCAACATATCGATGATTCAGCACGCCGACATGAGTGGCGACCGTGACGCCGTTCATCATGTACTTGTCGGAAATGGAGAGAATGAGGGCGATGTCGTCGATGGTCAATGGGGTCTGAGCAGGGTCCAAGCTGAGGTCACACCACATCAGAAACTTGTAAAGCCCATTGCCATCTTCGCTCAATTGGACAACAGGCATAGTATCGTAAAGGATCTGCATTCCTTGCCCAACTTCGAACATATCTCGAAAGACTGGAGATACGCCAGCAAGGTTGGATTTATGAACGTAGAAGTCAACGTTATCGGAGGATCGCAGGATGAGATCAGAGTTTTCTAGGTCATTGAAAGGAGGATCGGCATTGGTAATGGTGGCTTCCGTAGTGGTCATGATACAAAAGGTCGCAGGAGGAGAGTGATGAGCAATGACGAGTATCTCGTTCTGTGGCTGACTGAAAGTCTGGCACTACCAGGAAGCAGAACACGAATGCCCTTTGTTCGACCATGAGGCTTTCCTCGGTTTAGCCTCCGGAGTCCGACGATAAGTGTTCGTACGCGTAGGACTCGGACGTTGCAAGGTAAGCCTGGGAGATAAGCAGTCATCTAAGTCGCATATACGGAATAGTGAGCACCCTCGTTGCCTCCGAGTAGCTCTAGCACAGCGGCGCGTCTTCTCTTGATATAAGTAAAAAGTAGGCGTTAACTTCTAAGCACAGTCACAACGAAACGCAAAGTCGGGCCGAGGGCCGGTAATGTCAAAAATTTCCCATTACTTGCCTTGACTCATACCAGACAACTCACGAAAAACGTCAACGCTGTTGTGCAGGAAATCCCGCTCACTATTGCCTTGCAATGCCTCCGCCGCATCTATTAACGCTTGCTGACCTCTCTGTGCCACAAATTCGTCGTCTCATCTCCCATGCGCATTATCAGAAACACCTTGCACTTCCTTGGTTAGCGCCTCATGAAAAAGGAAAAAACAATGCTTCTCGGAACCTCCGTCTACCAAGTCAGAGCCTCTTCAGCAAGACTGTTGCGTTGATGTTCTCAAAACGGAGTACGCGAACGCGGATTGCAGCTGAGACAAGCGCGACTGTGCTCGGTGGGAAGGCGTTATTCTTGGGGAAAGATGATATCCAAATCAGCTGGACTAAGGGAGAAGGTGGAGGAGAAAGTGTAAGGGACACTGCGAGAGTTATCGGAGGAATGTGCCAGGGCATCTTCGCACGCGTTGGTGGACACCACGAAGTTGAGGTTAGTCACAGTATATTATATTTGCTCTTCTTCTTAACCTCCTTATTCCTAGGAACTTGTAAAATACTCCCCGGTTCCTGTTATCAACGCGCTCTCTGACCTATGGCATCCTACCCAAATATTGGCCGATCTGCTGACTCTCCACGAACATGCCCACCTTTTTACTCCAGATTCCCTCGCGGCAAAGCCCATAACTGCGCCTGACCCACCTTCTGAACCAAAAGAGAAGGAACCGGAACCGGAACCATCGGCTGAATCCGACAAGAAAACCAAATTCACCAAGAGCAAAAAGGTTAAAAAGCAAGGTGGCCCCTTGCCAGAACTCCCTTCTTTGACCATCACTTATGTTGGCGACTCGGCGAATGTCTTACACGATATGCTTGTCACGTTCCCAAGGTTGGGGCATAATATGCGTGTCGCCAGTCCTGTGGGGTACGGCGCACCCGAGCCCGTGGTGTCAAAGGTTAGGGAACTTGGAATTCGGTTGGAAGGCTCGACATTTGGACAGATAACGAATCAAGAAAGCGACCATGGCTTCGGCAACATATTATGGTTCGAGGATCCGAAGGATGCCGTGAAAGGCGCAGATGTCGTTATTACTGACACCTGGTACGCTTCTTTTTCACGATTTCTCGCCTAATTCGTAGCTGACACATTTGAAGGATTTCTATGGGCCAAGAATCTACCAAGGCACAGCGTCTGAAGGACTTTACAGGCTATCAAGTGACTGAGGCGATGTGCGAGGAGGGCGGAGCCAAGCCTGGGTGGCGGTTCTTACATTGTTTGCCGAGGAAAGGTGATGAGGTTGACGATGAGGTAGCATTATTTTTACCCGCTTTCAATTCAGCTCACAATCATGCTTGCCAGGTATTCTATGGTCCTCGTTCACTGGTTTTCCCTGAGGCGGATAACAGGAAATGGACGATCATGGCAATATTTGAGTGAGCGACCTTGTTGGCATCTTCTCCCTATGAATACTAATCGGGTGGGTAGTTTGTGGGTTGGGCGATGGGACACCAGTGTAGAAGAATAAGGAGTTGAAATGCTCGATGGTGCATTCTGTATGCATACCTGAGGATAACGGATAACGGATATATTGATCTACCCCGGTATGAGCTCGCAAAATTTCCTTCGATCTAATCAATGATCAATTTGACCTTGAAAATGTCAATGCTCGTTCAGAGGAGTTTACTTGAGTGTCAAGTACCTTCTTTGTCAATCTGTCAATTTCATTTGCGAACTCTTGCTGGAATAAGGAAAACGAGGTCCTGGTTTCACTGTCATCCAGGCCGCGTGCAAAACATCCCTGCTCATTGGAATAGAGCGTAGGCGCAACCTGCTTGCCCCCTACTTCGATGTCATTGTGGCCCAAGTCGAAAAATATGGCCTCACGGCATGGCTTCTCTTTCAAAGAGTCGCCCGCGCGCCTGAGATATTCAACAAGCCACCTGGCAACATACGTACTGCCGTCTGTGCACATTAAATTGATGCAGTCGCACTCAGAAGGCCATGTTATGACGTTCCTATGTTGCCAAGGCTTGTCTTTTGCTCGTATCCATTCCAAGTTCGCAATCAACGATTGGGCGGTTGTAATACAGTCAATGCGATATTCATATAAACGCATCAACGCCTTTGCTGGGATATCATCGAAGACTCGAGTATGATGAGGGAAATCGGATTTCAGAGTCTGCCATGCCGCGGCACGCATGAGTTCAGCGCCCCAAGACCCACGTCCTCGATACGCCAATGCGTACACATGTGCTGGTTGCTTCTCGACGTATTCGGAGAGTAGCATCCGAGCTACACGGCCTGCTATGCCCTCCATCATGAATTTGTCCGCCAGAGAGAGAACGCGAGAGATGTCGTCAATGGTGAATTGTTCAGGAAGGGGTACGGATCTGGGATCACACCAGACCAGGAGTTTATGGAGGACATTGCTATCCTCTGACATCTGTATGACAGGGATGCCGCCTTGGAATGTCTGCGTTGCTTGACCGATGTCGAACATGTCTCTGAAAACGGGCGATGCAAGAGATAAGAGGGGTTTGTGAACATAAAAGTCAACCCCATCGGAGGAACGTAGGATGAGATCTGCACCCATGTCGTTGAACGGGAATGATGCGATAGTGGTAGCTGTGTCGGTTGGGTCCAGATCTGTCTTCTCGGTATGAGAGGAGTCCATCGCAGCGGGAACTGGTGGTAAGTATCTTGAAAGACGCAAGGACACCACGAGGGAGCCTGGTTACTCTGTTTGCCGGTATTGATTCAATACACGCGGGCCGCCCACAGGCGCCTAGATATCAATATCGAGGCGAACTACCATAACAGTAACACCATACTGATCAAAAGCTTGCAGGGAAGGAGGCCTGTCTCACGAATTCCGGTCTCTTTTACATTCATGTTTATGGAACGCTCCGCAATGTTCCGGCAGGATCCTACAACAAAAGCACAAAGGTAGGAGTCCCTTTTTGAAACCAAGCCAAGAAAGCGGAGACTAGTCGATCAATCACTAGTCCAACCAAGTGTGCGAAGAAACGCCGTCGAGCTTGAAATACTAAGTCGTAACGCTCCAAAGAGGCAAACCTTTCAAGTTAGAAAGACTCCGAAAGAGAAGAGAAGCTATGCCCACCAATCGTGTTTCTATTAATGCCTAGCTTAGGCTACCGAAAAAATGGCGCACCGCCAGGTATGATCGATGACGCGTCAGCAGCATTGCAAGTGGTTCATACCCGTCCGTACACTGAAGACACCGTCAAGTCCAAGTCGGTCGTGATAAGGCAAACGTACCCTAAAAGAAAGAAGTAGCAAGGGAAAGCAGGACCAAGAACGTGCGAAATTTTACTCCATCACTGTTACGAAGTAAGTTAGGAAGAGAGAGGTTCGTCTGACACTTCCGAATTGCAAAAAAGTAATTCGGAATGCTTTCCAGAAGCAAATGGATTATGCCAGCTATTTAACTTAATATTACATGCTATGTACTTAACAGCATACATTCATCCAGAAAGACAAGTGCAGAAGCAACAAAAAGACACAGTATATGTGATACAAAAGATGAAAGAGATGCGGTCGTGAGGGGATGGGTGGTCGATTGTAGTGGGTATTGTAGGTAATAATGCAAGCTTGTCGGGTATGAATATTACGAATTAGTGTAACACAATAAGTCACAGAGAAATGGAAGAGTCCAGCAGCAGAGCAAATAAGCATGCGAGTAAAAAGCGTAAAAAAGCGACCTCAATGCCAAAAGCCCAGATAAGACCCTGCGGAATTGACCATCCGACCCATTAACGAATCGTCCTTGTCATGCATCGCCCTATTTGACTGGAAAGTAGAGCTAGAATCGGTCACATCCCAACGACCCGCAATTCTTGCGCGCTGCTGTGACAAAGACGGCCCTTGAGAAGGAGACGACGGCGTCGGGGTCGGACAGTTCGAATCAGATTCATTATCATAGGCTGACGACTTCGTCGGCGTTGAGTTGGGACTGGGATGCGATATTCTCAGACTCCTAGAAGGCGAATTTGTCGGCGTGGGTTGCAATGAACGTAGTGCATCGGCATCCTCAATAGGATATCTCGGTTCTTCCGTGATAGCGAAAGATGCATCGTGCTCCGCCTGAGAGGATACCAAAGACGCCGAAATGTCTTCCACCGACCCTTGTGAGGGTCGAACCGTCCTTGAAGAGCTGATAGAAGAAGAGAGCGAGTCTGGCTCCGGCGTTTTCGAACCCGCATCAGGACTCACGCTGCTTCCACTTGAACTTCCTAGCCGTCGGCTCTCTTTCCTTCCTCCCGTCCTGTCTCTCTCCGACCGATCGCCAGCGTATAAACCGCCAGCTACGGCACTAATGCTGTTATGGCTACCATCAGGCGATAAGCTTCCCATCGGTGACGTCGAGCTCACACTTTTTGACCGTGATCGCTCGCGGTCCGAAACGCCACTTGACCATGACGGTGAACGTGTTAGAGATCTACCACGGGGAGGAGCACCCGCTGCTGACGATGAAGGGGATGTAGCTGGCGACGGTCCTGTTGGTGATGAAGTTCGCCCACGAGTAGGCGGTGGTTGTAGCGATGCCGTTGTAGGAGGCGACGTAGGTCTTGACACCTTAGGAATGCTTACCGCGCCCATCGTTGCCTGAGACGAAGGATCAGTACTCTCTCTCCTCTCATCTTCGACCGCATCATCCTCCCTTCTCACTACTCTTCTCCTACCAGCTCCGCCAGGACGTCCAAAGTAATCTTCCCCGGGGTTCATGTCCATGCCGCCAAAATAATCATAGGGACTGCCCCCAGGATCAGCCTGGACCTGAGGTGGCGTGCGTACAACTACGCGCACAGGCGAAGGTGGTCCTCCAGCTCTGCGTTCCAGTTTCTTCGCCTTCAGCTGTTGTCTGGGGTCATCTGCCACACTAAAGTACGCCCCCTTATGGTGATACGTCGTCTCACCGCCGTCCTCAGCCGGACGCGCTCGGGGCCCAACATCGTCATCCTCCTTCTCACTCTCGTCAATGCCCAGGGTGTCATTGCGTCCGTAGACCCCGCCAAACCCTCTTCCCAGTGCCGGGTTGGGAACATACACCAATTCCACTGGTGCTCCCGAAGCCGTCGAGTTGCTCTTGGGACCATCGTAGACATTGCCGTACCCTTCGTCACTCCAACCCTCGTCACCAAAGCCTTCCATCCACAGCTCGTTATGTTGTGAATGACCAGTACGATGATGTCCGGAGAAATGGTGGCGCACGCCAAAACCGTCCCAACTCCAGTCATCGCCACCGCCACCAATCTTTAGCATTGTCGGCGCAATAGGTGCGATCGTACTGACATTGTGCGTAGGTAAGCTCTGTGTTGCTTGTTCGGGACCTGACCCTGAAGCTAAGGCGTAAGGGGATAGGGTATTGGTTGCAATGAGGGATGAAGATGATGAGGACGACGAGGACGACGAAGAGGTGGACGGAGGTGCCTGGGGCCGGAGAGTCGCTGCAGACGCGCTGGACGAGTGACGCCGCCTTACCACCGTCTTGACATTTCTCCCGGACTTGGAACCTCGCCTCCGGCGCTGCTCACCGCCTGACTCTGGAGTCGTCGAATTAGGAGACTCGGCATTTATCGACGACGAGGTCGACGTAGATGAAGTCGAGGTCGATGAAGACGCATTGGACGCCTTTGATTGAGACCTTTGGCTGGCAGGTGTAGACGCAGTCGAGACCTGGGTGTGCCTCGAGGGTCGCATTTCGATTATACCATCGTCTTCGTCATCTGAATCATCCTGAACATGATTCACGAGGGGATAGGAATAAGCCGTTCGAGGCTGCGACGGTTCGGTTTCTGACTCCGAATCGGTACAGATAGCACACTCGTTGTCAGCGTAATCATCATCATTGCGCGCTGAAGGATAAGACGGCGAATGAGACTGCCGTTTCTCCCAATGCGACGAAGATCCCTCTTCATCAGACGATGTCTGCGGAGACGCGGAGGAAATTTCGACATCCTCATCATAACTAGTAGGAGGGTAAGCTTGGAACCAGAACGAACGTCAAGCAACTCACCCTCCTTCATCATCCTCTTCGTCGTCGTCGTCGTCATCATCATAATTCATCTGCCAGTTTACACCCTTCGCTCCTGTCCGGCCATCCCAGCCAGAGCGGCTTCCAGTAGGTAGCGAAACGCTGCCCTTCTTGACCTTCTCAGCTCGGGCAGACTTCGGCTTATCAATTGCTATACATTGCTCGACGAAGGTGTTGAAAGTGATATGCTTCTGCTTCTTCTTTGGCTGAGTCTGAAGTGAGGAGCTGTTGGTGTTGGCGCTGTTGTTCGCATCGGATCCAGAGTGCGGGGAATTGTCGCTGGACCGTAGGTGTGCCTGGAAATAGCCATTGAGATCGGTGCCGCTGTAGGCATGGTTTGTTGAACGTAATGTGCCGGATGGACGGTCTTCAGCGCTGGCTGCGGGTGGGTCCACTCTTGGTGGCGAATCCTTGCGGAATGCACGATCCGCCCAGCGAGTGATGTGGGTGTCGGACTTGGTGTGCCCTAATGGAGGCCGTGACTGATTGCCTACAGAAACGTCCGTTTGAGATTCCGAGTGGCGGTGTTGTTGGTTAGCGCTTTGTTCGCTATCACTTTCCGAGGGGCTGAAGGCCGGACTGTGGGGTAGATCCGAAGTAAGAAACTCGCTAAGGTTGCGGTATTTCAAGATAGGCTTATGTTTGGGAGAGGACAAGTCGAGATGGTCATTGGGAGTGACGGTCGACTTGCGTGGGGGTGGGGTCCATTCTACCGCAGTATGTAGAGGTCCATAGAGCCAGGTTACGTCTGAATCCTTTAGCCTGCCGAGCAGGAAAAGGAGGAATTGAATACGTTGTTAGAGTCCAGGAATAGAAAGAAAAGGTGATTGCCGCACCAGTTGAGCGTCTCTGGGGACACCGTCTTGAGTTTATTCCGTTGTTTCCACCAAGTTCTCCAGCTGGCATTCTCTAGACGCATCCCATTCGCAATTTCGTTCTTTTGTCTCGTCATGTTCCGCCACGATTTCCAGACGTCCTCTTCTTGCCAGTCGTGGCTCAAGTAGTCAACCTGACCGCGTGGCAGGGTAGATAGAGCAGAGTCGTCTGGCGTCGCATTCGTCGACACCGAGACGAGCAAAACCGGGAGGTAGTTGGCCATGGTGGTGGTGGAAGGTGGTAAGGAGTGTGGTTCGTTTCAAGATTGTCGGAAACGGATACCGCGATCGACGGGGAAAAAGTACGCCGGTCAGAGCGTCACTGTGGAAAAATGAAGGGTAAACGAAGGACCGCCCTTGGCGTGTACGGCGACAACGACGTGAGCTCGCTGTGATTCTTCTGAACAACAAAATAGTGTTGAACAGACTGTTGCCCAATGAGGGTAACGAAAAAGCCCCACTGAGGGAGTTCAGTTTTTGAGGCCGCTCCGAAGATCCGGTCTGATTGGGTAACACCCGGAGTCACCCGTAGCCGGCGCATCATCTCGGCCCGGGAAGAATGTTCCTCCCGGAGTGCCTGGAATTTGGAAACTACAAATTTTATTTAATACCCCGCACCCGCGCCACACTAGAGCAGTCGACCATATGTTGCTTCTGGCGAGCCCAGTAGCAGTAGTAGCAGCCCTGCGACTGATCCGTTCCGTCGTCGTCCACCAGAATTTTGCTAGGATCATGCAATATTCTCTTCATATGACCTTATGAGCTTACCCCGCAATCTATTGATTCATCTCCACGCTATCAGTCAGCTGTCATTTCACAAGTGAAAGAGCCTCCATCGTCTGTGTCTATGCTCGATGCCTTTTCGACATTTTATTCAGCGGTCTCATCTGGGAGCGGGAGTTAATCTCCCCAGAGTTTCCCCGCTTCCTTCTGTTGTCAGAATATCTGGTTGCTCTCAGTAGAATGGCGCCTGTGTGACTGCATCATATCAGCTGCCCGTTTTATGTTCTCACAGGACCAAACGCGATGTATCTCGATCTCACAATTGACAGTTTTGCACGGCTGTTATGCTAATTCCAGGAGCGCAGTTGGCAACACAGACCCAGCGAGTTACCCAATCATTCTCAGACCCAGCTGCGTTCCTCCGATCCGAAATTCCTCTTTTCGCTGCGGCAGGTGGAACAAATGAGCAGTTTTCCTGATCTGGCATGTGCGTGCTCTCCGAGGGTGCTATTTCAATTCGACGGCCTGAACGGACAAGAATACCACCTCCTGGCTCCTATCGAAACCACCCCCTACAGTCATGTCTTTCGGCGGAAGCGCCTGCTTTGAGAAACACCCGCCGTTTACACGAGTCACACTTAGTCGTCGGCGCTCGTCAACAGAACGTACAACGAAGCTTGATCGTGAAACGTTGATGAAGCTAGAACTTGAATATATGTTCCGTCCGGACATGCTCGAGACCGGCTTTCAACAACTTGCAACATGTTACGAGATCGGCAGATGGCCCATATGGCCCGGGCGCAGCTGGCAACCACCGTCACAATTCAGTTCAAAGTGCTCGACGGGCGGCATTCTCAGAAGGTGATGAGACATACACATGATCATCCTCATACCTCCACATTAATCAATCGCGGGGAGCGGAAACGAGGAACAATTCCTGGGGGGAACACAGACCTGATTTTGTGGTGGATCGTGACAAGGGATCGTTGAAGTTGAAATTGGCTGGGCACAAGACGATCTAGACGGAACTCCGAGCTCTTCCGGTTGTGTCTTTTGGAGGTGGTTAGCAAGCTGTGACGTAGCCCTTTGCTTTTGCTGCTGGAACGGCTTTTTTCCGATTCGGGACTTAACTCTCAGGCTTCGCACTGACTATGAACTTGGGCTTGACCTTCACTCTAATGCTCAAACGACCGCCGCCGGCTTATGACTTTCCTCTGGGGCGAGACTCGTGGCGGAGGCGGGGTATGACATATACCTGATTTTTATCCGAGTCAGACTTGATGGACTCGGTCATCAGTAGAATGTCCCAACCCCGATTCGGACTTGAAGGATCTTGCATACGCAAGCTCTTGGTACTAGCGCTTTCACATGCTTATCTGTATCCGCCGTCTCAATCCAGATCAGCACTCGCGAAATCAGACGCCTCTTTCAATACATTTGTGTCCTTGACGGTGTGTCGGCTGTCTAAAACTTTCTAGTGTCTTGAAAAATCGCAGTTGCAAAACGGCTGGCCATCCTGTAATTTCCGCCTGAGAGAACCCCCGGGACCCAGATTTAACTCATGACGTGAGTAGTCAGGTCTCCAAACGAGGACATAAGTACGTGGAAAAGCGAAATAGCAGGTCGACTCATCGTGTAAATAACGAGAACTTTAAGGCGCGACATATAAAATGTTAGTTGCTCAAGTTTGTTGAATGTGCTCGTGCCAATTTTTTTGGGATCGGCGTATTCAGACTTGGCCATCGCTAATACGCGATGCCTCCCACATCATCAAAGTGTCGTTTCTCAGGCACTACATCAGTACACACTCGGCACGTCGGACGCAAGTATATATACAAGACGTAGCACTAACACATGACATTTTGGTCTCTTGCAATTCTCACGTTGATACTTTCCCCCCGAAGGAGGCCGGCTTTGCAACCATGACAAACCAGAGGCCCGCTCTATCGACATCCACATACGACAGTAGCATCGTCTAACACGCAGCGTCTACCGCCCCGCCTATTTGAAAGAAGATACGAATCTGAACCCTTGGCTAGTGTCTACCTCAGGACGGGTGAAGAGCCCCTCCCCCCGTGGTTGGTACATCTGCATAGCACAGTGAAACGTACAACGTACAAGTGTGAGGGCAGTAATTGGAGAAGATTTTGGCTTTGGGAAATCATGGCGAAAGGGTCAAACAGAAAGTCTCAGATGGAGGTAGTTGTTGTGTCCCCTGAGAAAAACTCAAACGGTTCGCTAGTAGGGACCCAAGCAACAGGCTCGTTTGTCAGAAGAAAATGGAACAAGAGCAAGAAAGTGAGAACAGGAAAGACGAATTGGAAAGCGAGAAAGGGGAGCATACTCATAGTACTAGCAGAAAAGCGAACCAAGTCATTTTCGGCGAGGGAATCGATATGGTTTGAAGATAGCATTCAGAGGCTTGTCTGCACTATCGCCGAGCGCTCGAAGGGTGCCATGTTTTGCTTACAAGGGTAACTAATGAGTTAGGCAGAGGTCTTAAGCGGTTCTTACTCTTTATGCCGATGCACACTCCAGTTTTAAAGTGAGCCAGACTAGTCATCACAGATAGCTTGCCATTAACAGCAAACATTGACCGATTCCATGTACTGACATGCGCATTAAGGGTTTCAGGGAATCGTCGACGTAAGTAACTAGACGATACAAGTCCCAAACTGACATTTCGACCGCCAATGGTATTACGGATAATTTGTACAGCTTCTGAGTAGGAGGGACTTCGCCGAAGTTAACTTATCTAAATGTTTTGAATAAATTCTTTCGGCAAAGCGCAATAAAATCCATATGTACCAGACGACAAGATCACGCGTCAGGTATTTTTTTCAACCCTTTGAACGCTTTCGTACAAGGCGCGCTTCCGTTTAGATTCTTCAAAGTCCTCCTTGCGTTGGCGCATCTTCTCCGCCCGGCGGATGTCATCCTTTAGCACACCTTGGTATTGCGTCTAGTCCGGCTTGAGTAGGTATTCTTTACATCAAGTAGGGCCCTCACCTCACGCTCCTGCTTCTGCTGAAAGTGAACTGCATAGACGGTGAGGGCAGTGAAAAGACAGGCGCAAGTAAGCGTCGCCTTCGCTGGGAGTGACATACAGCTAGAAAACGTGCAACGGGAATCAGGTGCGCATCATAAACAACAAGTGTAAACAAGATCCTCTCTCCCTCACGCCACATCTTCGCTACATCCTCTTTCTGCCTGTACTTACTCGTATCTTCTCCTGGCCCCCTTGGAGGGTCTATGAAAGCTATAATGGCATTGCTCAGTGTAAGTTCTGCTGCCACTGCCAGCATATTGTTATTAAACCGTAATGCAGGACTTCGAATCGCAGCTGAAGGAGATTGTAACAGCCAAGCGTCTTTCAGCGTCGAAAGTGACGAAGCTGACAGAAATCGCGCTCAAGTCGATGAAGGTGCGTGCATTACATTGTTTCCCAGGCATCCTGGTGTGCTGATTGTTCGACTTTCTGCTGCGTTTCTTCTATAGGATGATGTCCAACTTGTGTCTATTCTGTATCGTACCCACAAAGCCCTTTCGGCTCCGTCCAAGATTCACAGTCTATATGTCTTTGACGCACTCTCTCGGGCAGCACGACACCAGGTTAACAAGCACGAACTTTCAGCTGGCTCCAGTCAAGGCAACGCTGCTACATTTCTTTCCAAGATTGAGGGTATCTTGGAAGGTCTTTTCCAAGATATGCTTTCCGTTGGAAAAGATGAATTGAAGGTTAGTGTCCTACAGAATCCACTGACATCATCAGGACAGAATGTGCCAAGGACGTGCACCTTATCTTCGCTACAGGCATTACGGCAGCATGCGTATCTATCATAGTCTCTGACGATTATTTTCTTTGGCGCCCTTGTCCTGTGCTATTCAACTCTATGGCCTTTCTGTCTTCTGCGATAATGTTAACTAGACATGGTCCTGATCGACCCTTTTCTCATTTTTACAGGAAAAAACCAAAAAGATACTTGATATTTGGGTAAAAGCAAATACATTTCCGGCACAGATTCTTTCGAGCTTGACCAAAACGGTGAAGGATTCAGAAAAAGGTGCTTATCATTATCCTGCCATGTATTCGCTAAGTACTTTCCCTACTTATACAACCCCATCCTTCTTTGCTCTCCTTGGGAGTTCCTGTAAACTGAAAGTCAGAAAACTGAAACGTGATGGTTTGTTTCTAATAGAGCCCGAGAAATCACTTGTCACATCCGATCCTCGAAGCGCCACTTTACAATCGAAGAGCGTAACACCTCCCGCGACGCAAAGTCCTCCTGTTCAGACGGTGGATCCACAATCAACTTTACTCGCTCTACTTCTTCAACAGGCTGCTAAGCCTGCGTCGAACGGGTGAGTTTTATTTATCTTCTCTTCCGGCGAAGGCTAATTTTTTCGGTCAGGCAAACAGCAGCAAACACAACAGGGACAACCGCGCCTCAACTGGAGCTTTCACAGCTAGCTATACTACAGCAGCTTGCTCAGACGGCTCAACGGGGAAATGGTGGGGTCAGTGCGCCAGCTCCACCGCCCACTGACTTCGTTAATGTTACAAATGTCCCTGATCCTCGCAGACCTGCTGCATCTCTGTCACCGACATCCCTTTCTGATCAACGATATCGAGCTATGTCACCCAATGGTCGTGATCTTCCTCCTCATGACCGTTACAATGGTTTAGGCGGTGTCAGAGAATACAGTAACGACCGAGGAGTTTCTCCATCGGAACACCGAAATGGTTATCGAGATCATGACAGGAATAATGGACGAAGTAGTAGGGATGTCCGTGATCATTTCAAGGAAAAAGACATGAGTCCTCGAAGAACAGGACGCAGTCGGTCTAGAAGTCCCCGTAGATATGGCGGTAGGCGAGGCGTCAGGCCATATAGTCCTCCTAGGAGACCGTCAATGCCTGTCGCAGAATCCAGAAATGTTACTGAATCTAGTGGTGACGGCGAGAAAGACGAGTTTGGACGAGATGTACGGCCTCGTTCGCAGTCGCCCGAAGCGGAGTCAAAACAGCAGTCAGTTACACAGCCACCCCCAGCCGTATCTGTCGATACGGTGCCTACGGCTCCGCCAGTTGCGTCTACGTCTACTAGCTATCATGAATCGCCTCCTCCACCTTCTATGACTGTAGTCGAGCCAGTGCAGTCAATCGAGCCATCGGCCGGACTCGAAGCGTTTAATCCACAGACATTTGATCCCACCTCGCCGGCCGCATGGGAATCCTTCGGGAAGATGTGGGAGGTGACAAACGGTCTGCCACCTTCCCAGGAGCAGTTGATGCAATATCTCATGACGGCCATGAGTGGGATAATTGGGGTACCGCAGCAGAATCAGTATTCAGACTGGCAAGGGCAAGGACAATACGTTACCCAAAAACAATTTCAGAGAGGTCGAGGTAGTGGTTTCACTCGAGGTCGTGGGAGGGGTGGGTTCTCGCAGTTCAGTCACGAGGATCCTGGGACGGAGGCCATTGTTCTAGGAGGTGGTTCCGATGTGCAGACGGAATATCCAGATAGCAAGCAGGCCAGTAGTATGTCTAGTTCTGGCGGGAGCATGCAGAACGTTGGAGGGAAGTGGGTGTTCGTACGAGACGGCGCGCCACCGTGACTTGACTCTTTTCAGTTTTCGGAGTTAGTTTTATCAACCTTTTATTCAACTTTTATTACACTTTATGTTCAGCCTTTTTCATATTTGGTTTATTTTATCAGCGCTCAGCGCTCAGCACCAACAGGGAACTCATCATACTCTTTAACGTACCTCCAACTGACCTTCAAGGAACAGAGCCGAATGTTGTAGAACAAGGTCGGTCAGGCGGGCCGCTGGAGTTAAGTGGGCCTGGGCCTAGTTAAGTGGGGCCTGCCTAGGCCTGGCCTAGTTAAGTACACTATGTGTGACCTGTGATGTAACGCGTTTGTGACAACGTCTTTCTCTCTTACCACTATGGCGAAGGACAAGAGCCACCCGAAAGGACAGAAGTCTATCACATCATTCTTCGGTGGATCCAAGAAGCAAAAGGATGACCCTTCTTCTGACGTCGATATGGACGACGACGACGCTTCCATTGTTCCCACTAGAAAAGGGACTAAATCTGCCGCGCCAGACGCGTCGGATCTGCCACCTATTCACGATATACCCGCCATTTTCTCCGACCTCGTCAGCAGGATACCCCATGTCAAGCAAGTCGCCGATCATGTCTCCGGACGCAAGCTGCGCGTCGCGACGATGTGCTCTGGCACAGAATCACCTCTTCTAGCCCTTGAACTCATCCAGAAGTCACTACTAGAGCAACATGGCGTCAGTTTCGAAGTTGAGCATGTGTTCTCGTGTGAGATCGAGCCTTTCAAACAGGCGTACATCGAGAGGAATTTTCATCCTCCCATTCTCTTTCGTGATGTCTGTGAGCTAGGCGGTGCTGAAGCGTGCGTTCTATCCTCTTGTATAACAATTCAACACTAATTTAACTGTAGTCACACTGCATACGGTGCATTAGCGCCTGTACCAGGCGATGTTGATCTCTTAGTAGCCGGTACATCGTGTGTCGACTACTCCAATCTCAACAACGAAAAGCAGGATATCGATGCGAACGGTGAATCTGGACGTACGTTCCGTGGCATGATGTCCTGGGTTACCAATCATAGACCCCCCATTGTCATACTCGAGAACGTATGCTCCGCTCCATGGATTCGAGTACAAGAGAAGTTTGAAGCACATGGCTATAGCGCGACCTTTTCCCGCGTCGACACGAAACAGTACTACATTCCCCATACGCGCACCAGAGTTTACCTGATCGCAGTCGACAAGAAAAATTCTTCCATTCCCGACGAGTGGAAGGATTACGTCACAAACAAACTCAAGCGGCCTGCATCCTCCACTCTGGACGCTTTTCTGTTGGCTTCTGACGATCCTCGTATACATCACGCTCGTCAAAAGCTCGTCCAGGAGAGCTATAATGCCCTTGATCGGCGTACAGGGCGAACCGATTGGAGTCGTTGCGAGTCTCGGCATCAGCGAGCAAGACTTGAGGAAGGTCTGGGATCGAAGCGTCCTCTTACGAGTTGGGATGAAGGTATTGTTATCACTTTCTCCCTAAGCTCTTATTATTAAATCGATCTATTGTCAGGTGGTTTCTGCAAACTTCCGGATTTTGCTTGGGGAGATTGGGGCATCGGGCAGGTAGAGAGAGTTTGGGATTTGATGGATATCAGTGTCCTACGAGACGCAAAGAAAGGCATTGATCCTTCGTATAAGACGTAAGTTCCCTCCCCGAATGTGAGGAGCCATCACTAATGTTTCCTTGTAGCCAAGTTTGGAATCTTTCTCAAAACGTCGATCGTACCATTGGTTCCAATAAAGTTGGAATCTGCCCATGCCTTACTCCCTCCATGATCCCATACATCACCAACCGCGGTGGACCGATGGTTGGCTTAGAGGCTTTGTCGATGCAGGGTCTTCCTGTAGATAAGCTGCTTCTGACGCGTGAAACGGAGGATCAATTGGCAGATCTGGCAGGCAACGCCATGTCCACGACGGTCGTTGGGTCGTGTATATTGGCTGCACTCGTCTGTGGAAAGAAGCTTCTCAAGGCGGGGGATGATTCCGAGAGTTATGAGTCGAAGCGGGGCACCCAGACGGACGTCGAGATGCCAATGGAAGTCGATCATCCCCCCGCTGAAGATGTTGTGGCTATGGAGGACCGCATTATGGGTGAAGATCAGCTTGTCGAGAAGCCCCTCAATCTTTCTGCGACTGGCAATCGGTCATTGACCGAGCTTTTGAAGGATGCAGAAAAGAGCGCGCGCCTCTGTGAGTGCGAGGGACGGACAGATATGACTACCAGGGAACTCTTTCGCTGCAAGGATTGCGGTACACCATACTGTAAGAAGTGTGGTGGTCGTCCTGAGCATAACCCAGAGCCTATCATATTTTCTGCGGAGACCCCCAGGTTACCGCCTTCGGAGTTCGCCAAGGAGCTCAAGGCCTCGCTTCCCATGTCGATTTCGTTGTCGGGTGTCAGCCAAGAAGTCCTTGATGGTTTGAAGGAATCGGCTAACATAAAGATTCCAGAGGCACGATGGTCGAGCTGGTGTGCTGCAGTTCTGCGCGCAGCCAAGTCTGAGCTGCGCTTTGTGGAACCCAAACGACAAGAATATTGGAGTGCCGTGTATCAGTCCCCTGAGGCGACACTGGAGCTATTCTTGCATCCTCAGCAGACAGAGTGGCGGTTGTTCGCGAAACCGGAGGAACACGAGCCTGCGAATGCTGAGATACGACGGTTGTTGGAAACGCCGGTCGGCAGGTTCACTTGTGCTGAGAGCTTGCTATCTGGCAGCTGGGATTTTGCTCTTCCTCATAACTCATCTGTCACCGTCGAGGTGAAAGGGGAAGGGGAGCTGGTACCATCGTGGGAGGCGCGTCTGGGTCTTACCGAAGATGCTTTCAAGAACAAAATGATCTTTTCACGTTTGCGGGTGTCAGTTGCCAACTCTGACATCCCCAAACTCGATCGCGATATTTCTGGTGTTTATACACTTTATGACCGTTGCGGTACTGCGAATGGGGCGCTACATAAGAGAACGTCAGACGAAGGCACACTACCGCCCCTGTTTATGCTTATGGACCCCCACCGAACAAGTGACTCGGAAGATAGCTTCGTATTCTCCATCAGCCGACGTCGTCATCAATATGGCGAAGCGCGCCCTATTGTTGCAAAACTGTCACCTTCGTGGCGGCAAAGCTCCAACGAGGAGGAGGAAGAGGTTTCATGCCGTATCCCTTGCAAGTGGGTAAGGGCAGAGAACGTTCATTTGATGGTAAGTTGATGTTTTGTTCGAACCCGTGCCTGGCTGACCCTCTTTTGTAGGCTTCACAAAGCAATGATGCGAAGTTTTCTGTTCCCGCCAAAGGGCTTGAGATCCCAGTATCAGAAGATGCGTGTCGGAGTGCCACCGCCCTTCTTACTTGCACCGTCCCACTCAACGATCATGCTGGACCGGAATGGCCGCGTGGATCATGGCAGGAAGTAGATAAGATCCATGAACGTGGCACTTTCAAGGCATTGGCATGGCTTTTGGAGCGTATCCGTGACGCTGGCAATAATTTCAGCTCGTGGCAAGATGTAACTTTGCCAGAGGGGCAGTGTAACTGCGAGCGTTGCGCTCCTGCGGCGCCTCATATACAATGGACGCAGGTAAACAAGAAAGTCGTCCCTGTAGAGGATCCTGTCGAAGCAGGGGAATTCGAGCGCAGGCTCAAGAGGAGACCCAGCCCATTCGTTACGCAGTTGAGGCTAACGGAGGACAACATGGGTATCGTTCGAATTGGGGTCAACACCCCTTCCCTTCTTCATCGCGCACTCTCCCGGCTTCCCAAGGCTGGCCGACTTGAAAAGCCGACTCTTTCATGGCGCCTTAACATGAACTTCACTCCTGTTGTCAGCTTGAATCTCCCCAAATTTGTCATCTCTAGCAACAAACTTGACAAGGAACATGCTCAGCCGCCTAGTTTCAAGGTTCCGCTTCGCAAGGAGCAACTCCGGTCTCTAGAATGGATGCTGAAGCAAGAGTCTCGAAATGCAGCGCCTTTCATCGAAGAAGAGATCTCGGAGAGCATTCTGGACCCATTGGGATGGAGAGCAGAAGGACGTGCGCAGCGCCCGGTTCATATCCGTGGTGGTGTACTAGCCGATCAAGTTGGTTACGGAAAGACGGCTATCACACTCGGTCTTATTGACTGTGCCGCCAAGGATGTCGAGAAAGAGTTCGATGCCATGGGCCGCGTTAAGGGGAAGATTCTGCTGAAGTCGACCCTCATTGTCGTGCCACCCCACTTAACGAGGCAGTGGGACTCGGAGGTCCGTAAATTTACCAAGAAGGGATTCAAAGTGCTGGTTCTTTCTACGGTATCAAACCTCAACTCCGCGACAATCGAGGATTTTCAAGATGCTGACATTGTTGTCGTTGCATCCAACCTTTTCAAGAGTAACGTCTACCTCGACAACCTCCAGCTTCTAGCCGCGGCCGGTGCTCTTCCTTCGAAAGAGGGCAGGCACTTCAATGCTAACTTACGGAAGGCTCTGGAATCTTTGAAGGTCCAAACCGATAGACTCCAAGATAAAGGTTCTGAAGCTGTTATGCAAGAAATCCAGGATGCTCAGAAACGGGGTATGTTTTTACCTAATGCAACGCTCTTCTATACTGATATTCTCTTCTAGTTGAAGAGGAAGCGGCACGAGTTGCGGCAGCCATTCAGTCGAAGAGACTGAAGGGCAAGTCCTACCGTGATGCAGCTGACCAAAAGGAAGCTGAGAAGGCGGCCCCAGTAGCAAAGGCGAACTCCCCCAGAAGGTTCAAAAAGGTCGAAGTGGTTATCCCTAGACTGAGTCACGGTGTTTCATCTGAAGCGTCATCTCCTACGACTGCGGAGCAGAGCGATTCTGACACCAATAAACGGCCGAAGCGTCGTGCTGCTGCGTCACGGAAGGCGATCGTCATATCGGATGACGAGGGAGACAGCACTACCAGCGAAGCTGCTACTATGTCTAAGAAGGTCGGCGGAAAGACGAAGAAAGTCGGAAATGCAAAGAAAGGCGGTCGAAAAGGCAAACGCGTTGTTTCGGATGACGATGAAGATTTCGAGATGGAGGCTTCAGATGTGGACGATGACGATGACCGCGAGTCCTCGCCCACTTCGGTCCCATCTTCGGATGAATATGACGATGAGGAAGACGAGGAAGACAAGAAGCCTTCCAAGAAGCCTATTCCGAAACCGAAATCGAAAGCACGAAGGCCCTCTGTATCTTCTACTCCGGCTACAGAAGATGAGGACATGGATGTCGACGAACCCAAGAAACCTGCTAAAAAGCCGACGAAGCGCAAGGCCGGGGATGAGGGCGAACGACCTGCCAAAAAGCAGAAGCGCGTCGATAATGACCCGTGGAAGCTAGAGTCAAAGCCCGTTCGGAAAGACTGGACTCAGATGCGCGCGCCTCCTTTGGAAATGTTCCACTTCGCTCGCAAAGTCGTTGATGAATATACGTATCTCGATGGGAAAGTGCATTCGCTTGTTACTAACTTGACGGCTGAGCGGCATTGGGTTCTTTCCGGTACCCCGCCGATTCACGACTTTGCTGCTTTGAAGACAATCGCTGCATTTTTGAACATTCATCTTGGTGTAGATGACGACGGAGAAGGACAGTCCGCTGAGGTCAAGAAGCGTCGACGAGAACAGACAGGTATGACCTTCTATCTCTAGAGCAATCATTGCGCCAGCTCATCGTTCATCAGAGGTGGAGAAATTTCACTCGTTCCGGGAAGTCCATAGTCTTGAGTGGCACGCCCACCGGCATGAACTCGGGCAAGCTTTCCTCGACCAATTCGTTCGCCAGGTATGTAATCAGTTGCTTCTAGGCTCTCAGAATCCTGACGCGATCTCTAGAATATTGCCGAGATCGACGAGATTCCATGGACGGAAAAGGTTGTCGATATCATCCTACCGGCTGCAGAACGTGCCATCTACTTAGAACTGGAGCATCACTTACGTGCGCTTGATATGACCATCAAACGCGGCAAGAAGACAGAAAGTGACCGAGAGAAACGACTCGCCAAATCCCTTGGTGAAAGCAAGTATGTAGTTTCATTCTTGGCTGTGAATGCATTGTCTGACACGCCACAGATCTGCGGAGGAAGCGCTGCTCAAGCGTTGTTCACACTTTGATCTGGAAACCTCGAACGAAAATGCCATGAAGGCCTGCGACGTCATCGTGGCAGAGCGCCAAAAACAGTTGGACGAGTGTAAGGCGGAGCTCCTCAAAGCGGTGAAGGATGGCGTTAAAAGGGAAAAGGGTCTTAGCAACGTCGGAAGTGAGTCCATGTTCCACGAGTGGATCCGAGTATGCAGAAGCGAAGGAGTTGACGACAAGGAGGCCACCGAGATGGTCATCGAGCTCCTCGACGAGGCTGGCGTTGGTGCCGTAAAGGGCAAAGCGAAACGAGAGGATGTTAATCTCAGCGAGAAGACCAAAGCCCAAGTCTGGGAGCATCGTGAGAAGACACACGAAATCCGGCGGTTGACGAAGGAATTGGTTGGTCGAGTCCGTTCCCTCCGGTATTTCACAGTCGTGCGCGATCTTCAAAAGCAGCGAGAGGAGCCGCCGATTGTGAACTGTCCAAATTGCGAACGACAGAAGCTCCCGATTAACGACGTGGCGGTGCTTTCCTCGTGTGGACATATGGGCTGCTTGGAATGCGTCAGAACGTGCGCCGAGCGGGAAGAGTGCGTTTACGCCGCATCTGGAGCATGCAAGAGTGCTGCGCGTGTGCTGAATGTTGTCAGGGCTGATACTTTAGGTGTCGACGACGAGGATCGGGACGGGCAGGGAAAGCACTTTGGGATGAAACTCGAGAAGGTGGTCAATTTGATCAAGTAAGTTGGCTCATCAATCTTTCCGAACATCTAGTCACCAAAGCCCTTTCAGCAAAGAGATCCCCAAAAAAGAGCGGGTCCTGGTGTTCGTCCAGTTCCCTGATCTCATGAAAAAGGTGACCGAAGCCTTCACCTATAACAAAATCAAGTTCCTCGAGATTAGGGGAACCGCGCATCAGAAGAGCAAGAACCTCGAAACATTCCAAAACGAGAGCGAAGAACGCGTGCTTCTTTTGAATGTCATGGACGAAAGCGCTAGTGGGGCTAATCTGACATCAGCCAATCATGCCGTTTTCTTGTCTCCGTTACTTGCCCCCTCAAAAGAGATTTACAAGGCTTGCGAGACGCAGGCTGTGGGCCGACTAGTTCGCTATGGGCAGGAAAAACACGTGTATGTGTGGAGATTCCTGACGAAGAACTCTGTTGACGAAGATATTTACAACCAACGGAGGGATGTCCAGCCAACGACATCATGACGTCCGTAACCTAGTCTTGTATAGCATATTTATTTTTGCACATTAATACATCATACCGGTTCTAGTGTGAAGACAAAAAATCTGACGGAGCTTCTTCGGGACCCTGAACGGACCACTACGGTAATCGGAATAACGTATCCATTTTTATTTCTGACGCGCAGGATCCACCAGGTAGTATATATATGCCGATCGGACGCTGTACAGAGCGTCCTGTCCCCCTCCTCATGTCCGGCTCTGAAGTGGCAATAGCCGAAATGTACGTCTCTCCCACTTGTCCTCATGTCGCTCAGCACTAACCTGCGCTAAAGAACGGGACCGTTGGTACGCCCTAGCATCCCCAGTATCGAGAACCCATCTCAATAACCCATGTCTCGTAGCTGTTAGGCCATTTCTTCAACTGGGGTCTATTTGGTGCATTAACAGTCCAAGCATGTCAGTCATCTCATTACCTCGATCCCTCGATCACGTTTACCCCTAGCTTATAGACATCTATTACCTCGCCTTCCCCCATGACAGATGGATACCGAAAACTATCGTCGCAGTAGCGTACACCCTGGAGTTCCTGCAGACTATCCTCGCAACGCGGGATGCTTTTCGAAATTTCGGCACGGGGTGGGGCGATATGGATGATCTGGACGAGGTCGGCTGGTTATGGTTTAGCGTGCCAGTGATGAGCTCTATCAGTGCGTCTGACTATTATATTTCATCCAAGTAGCTCATGCCGGCCATCACCAGTCAGCGTCTCTGCTCAAATATTCTTTGCTTGGCGAATATGGATGTTTAGTGACAAGTGGTGGTTGCCTACACTCATCGTCTTGGTATGTAACTCGGTCGGCCTTTACGATTTACCTCCTGACGAATCATCCTTATGTTAGCTGGCTATAATGGAAGGCATCGCTGGCATATGGTTCGTAAGGAATTCAATAGCTTTGAAAGCCTTAGTAACGAAATACTCTATGTAGGTCAGGTGTTTCCGCCCATTTCATCGGAATCTTTTCCAAGGTCCAGGAGCATAACGAGAAAACAACCGCGGTCCGCAGAACTTGTCTATAACATCGAAGCTCGTCATCATTAACAGTCACCTCTAGGTCTGGCTGGGGGGAACTGCACTATGCGACGTAATCATTGCAGCAAGCATGATCTACTATCTCACCCGGTCAAAGAGCGGTTTCCGATCCACCAATGTCATCCTCGCCAAATTTGTCAGGATAACCGTCGAAACAGGCGCTGTTTGTGCGACTTTTGCGATCCTGGACTTGGCCTTTTTCATTGCATATAAGCATAACAACTATCACCTTGCGCCTTCCATCGCGCTTTCTAAATTATATTCCAACAGTCTCCTCGTGGTGAGTTATTTTCGCCGTTGCCATCGTTGTTCTATATGCTCAAGGGATAAATCAGGTATTCAATGGCCGCATACGCTTCGTCGGCGGTAGGGACATCGGCAACGCATCAGACGACTATTCACTATCATTCACGACCACTTCATTCAACGCCACCACATCTGCCACCATGCCCATACACCGGCTCAGCAGAGCGCCACATCACACCATATCCGTCTCCGCCCACGAAACGACGACATCCCAATCTAATCTTGATCTGGAGTTGGATAACAATGTGGGTCGTTGCTTCTCTGCCTGTCCGTTCTCCACAAACCCATAAGTTCATTTTTTCCTTAGACTGTCACCAAGTTCCAGAATGAAAGCGATGACCCTTTAGCAGAAAAAGAAGACTCACTCCCGGAAGCGTCACGACATAGAAGAAGTGCTGAGTTGTACCCATGAGCCATGAGCTGTATCATTATTATATCCCATTGTATATACCCCATGCTAAGCTAACCCGGAGGTCCGGCCTGATTCGCCACGAAGAACTGTCTGTTGCTAACGTACACCATTCGAATAAGCCACGTCTCGCAGAATGGCGGCTCAGAATTCCGATGACCGAATCAGAAAAAGGTTCTCATACGCCGCATCACCTCTTTTCAAAAGAAAATCCAGCCTCATCTTTTCTTCATCATGATTTCGGTATGAGGCTTCAGCCGACATAGTGTAAGGAGGATGATAGCGGCCCGAGGACGACATCGCCGTCAACCTTCAAATGTCGCGGCTAATTCTCTGCACTCGGAGGAGGATAGTGGACACCGCGGATAATTTGCTCGAGGCAGCTTAAAATAATTTAAAGCCGATCAAAATGAAATCTGACCCTAGCGAAGGAAAATGAGGCGGGTTTGAATTTCGAAAGTACTTGAATTATATATACAAGATCAACAGGTTTAATACTTACTGAGCCCGAAGCAGATTCCGGCCGATGAACACAAACAAAGCTGATCTGGATTCTAGGTCAGTGCTGCGCAATAAGAGTGCAAGTTCTTATTCTCGGAAAGAAGCATGTCTGCTCCCGTCCCGGGGGTGTCTTCCCGCGACACGAAGCGAAGCGAGACATCACTATCTCCACCTTCTGGACTCTTGAGGGTTAGAAAAAAAAAGTCACCAAGCACCATTTAATGAGTCTCGACGTGAGTTGATGCGATAAAGACGTACATGACAGACTCGCATGTCCCAGTTTGCCATAACTTTTTACGAGAACGCCTAAAATAAAAAAGGGACTGGTGATTCACTCGAAGAAGTGTAGACAAATAAGGGTGAGCTTTCCGCTTGCAAGCCATCATAGTCGCCCCCTCCTCAAGCCAGGTCGCCACCATCACTGATTGTGATATGTTGGAACGCAAAGTCCTGAAGCCCCACATGCGAAATGCGACTCTCGGATGAGAGTAGGGTCAGAGTCACCTGCTAGCGGGTGGATGAATGGCTTGTTGTTAGGTCCGCAAGTGCAAAACTAGAAGCTTTGGATAAAGCAGCGTGTATTTAATAGCGAGAGCAGCGCGTGAAAAACCAACTGTTAGAGGACTCGGATGATGGGTTCGGAGGAGAGGTCCGTGATATTCCAGGAGTGATGGGTTCTTCGTACTAGGAACAAGCAACAGTCAAGGGGACAGGGGACGTTCAAACGACACCTAGAAACTGATCCAAAAGATCAGCTCTAAAAAAAGACAACGACAAGATTGTGAGTAGCAAACCTTTAAGCCCGGAGATCCCTTACAAAACGAGTTTTTCTTGTCAATGAACATTAACTCAGAGATCACAAAGAGCGAATCGTCACTGCCTAGAAATTTCCATCTCTGTGCTGCCATTCACCTCTCTGTGTACAACAGATGCTCTATACATGTTGGGTTGGCGGTGGATTTCGTGCCATGCCACGGTGAAAGAGCCATTACCTCTACCGCGGTGAGGTATATCACGAAGGAATCCAAAAAGTGATGGACCGGGACATGGTCACTATCGAGGTCCTCAAAGATACCCGTCCTCCGAATCGCGATAGGCGCTCGCTGGGTGTTCAAGCCATCATCCTCTGAGCGAAGTGGTACGGGAGAGTAAGTGCATACCTTGGCTTTTCGTTCGACGGGTATGATGCGGGCCACCCACTGAGCGTTCAAGATGGTAGAGGTATCGAATGTCTATGACATGTGATAACACGCATGCGCTGATTTCATTGATGAAAAGGGGACAATATAGGATAGGATAACTGTTTTGCTGGGGAAGGACGTCGGGCCTGGGATCTTTCAGGACGTCATCTTCTTCGACGGGGCACGAAATGCGGCTCTCCCTTGGTTCACCGTGCCTGAAAAGAATTTCAGAGAAACCCCTTACAAGCACCAAAAACTCTCACAAGTCCATATATACACCCCCACATAAGCCCTGGTCATTCCCCTCAACGACGTTATCCCTACCTCGCGCGGTCGAAACCCAAAAGTCGGCCCGGTTCCATATATTCGGATGCCATTGCGTGAGAGATTCGAGGCGGTACGGTGTTCGGCGGTAAAGTCATCAGGAGGGATTGCGAGAAGCTGGGTGACTTTTCCCTTCCCATATTTACTTAATGCACCATGATAGCTGGTGAATAATTGATTTGCGAACCAAGGATAAGCGGGGGTTCTCCTTGTCGTCGAGGTAGAGTAACAGTCCACGCGGGAAGAGGGTCATAATGAGAGGGTTCATTGTGGAGGGAGGAAGGAAGCTTTGATAGTCCTCAACAGAAACGTCCGTAGTGCTCCTCTCCAACCTGGGTTGAAAGTACTACGGGGTCGGACAGGTACAGTCGTTGTGAACCCGGATGTCGCCCAGAAGGTAATCTGAGACCCCCTCCATTCAAGGGAGGGAACCACCAGTGGAAGTCGATGGGGGTTGTCATTTTAGCTGGTCGTTCGGACTTGGGGAACACACTAGGCCCTCCTCGTGACATTGAACCAACCATAGTGGATCCTGTCAGTGATCCCGAGCCTCCGCTTCGCCAGCACGATCTACCGGGCGTATTTTTTGCCGAGAAAGGACTGGTGGTGGGATAATTACATCCTGCGCGGCAAACTCCCCACGCTACGATCTCCTGTGTGTATTTTTCATACGGGGAAAACGCTGAAAGAGAAAAAGGTCGGCGAAGCACTAATCCGAACCATCGAGTTCAAAGACGGTGAGGCAGGACCAAAAGCCAAAGTATATCGGTCCCATGAGGGTGGTATCCGTGACCGCGCCAGAAATGCAACAAGTCCTAAGATGAAGGTCAGGGAAAATGTTGATCCTCTCTGGGGAACCGCTAGCCAGTGTACGTTTACCATTTTCGCGGGGGGATAACGAGGCAATTCTCCTCGATGATGGACGAGCTGTTGAAAGATGCGGGTATGACGTCACGAGGGAAAGGTCGAGCGGAAATGAAGCTCTCGATTTCATTCTAATACACAAGGACCACCCACAGCCGACAACAAAAGGGTCTACGAGCTTAGCTTTGTTCGACGGCAAATTTAACTCCTCGTTGATGGGTGGTCCTTTGTTCGGGATGCAGCGAAAGTTACGAGTTCTGTTTTACGTTCGGTGTAACTATACCATCAACAAGTTGAGGTTAAGGGTGTCTACTCCTTTTGCGTCCTCCATATCCCTCAACATAAGTTCCCGCACCCCAAAATTGGGCACCGACGCGGGAAGGTGAATTGAGAGAGGTCGTAATTGAGCCGGTTCATTGTGGGAGTCGATAATGGTTGTTGACTGGGCAAAATATTTCAATACGAGCATCTCTGATAAAAGCCCTCGACTCGCGACATTGAACACCCAACTGCAGTGGATCCCGTCATTTTTCATCGGCGAGCGGCGCAAGTTCAAAACCTCTGCTCAAACCGATCCCGAGCCTTTTGGTTCCGCCTGAGATCCTCCTCTTTGAGTTTTGCATTCAACGCGAGCATGATCTCCTGTGCGTATTTTTCGCCGTCCTGCAACAGAGTGAGCTGGGAAGGAAACTGAGCGCGAGTGAACTGACCGCCAACAAGGCCTTGATTTGTGGAAGGGTGAGTTCCCCCGAGCCGAGTGTGCGCATACCCTGGAGGGTAGGACCTGGGAAGGAGTAGATGAGGAGCAGGCGGAGGGGCGTGGAGGCTTCTTCTTGGAGGATCGCATCGAGGTAGTGCACGGACGGCGACTCGATGTTGAGCGTGATGCACACAGGCCACGAGTCGCTCCCCGCAAGCACCTCGCCCTCGTCCCAGTAATCCGGCAGCTCAAAATCCGTCGGCGCCGTACGCGTGTCGAATCCGCTGTCCTTGCGCGCCTTGTACTCGACCCCGCGCGTCCGCGGCACCTTCGTATCGCAGAGTGCGGCGCGCGCAGCCATGAAGAGCGCGTCGTAGAGGTTCCCGGCGTCGGACAGGACGAGCACATCAAGGTGGAGGGCCCACGCTTTCTTGCCGGGGAGGATGGTGAGGTTCGGGGGGCGGTGCTGGGAGAGCGTGCTGTGGAGGAGCGCGGTGAGGTCCGCTTGGGTGTCCTCGATGGCGGGCGGGGAGAGATGCGGGTAGGCGGTGGGTGAGCAGGTCACGGTGCATGTCACGCTGGGGTCATCGTCGACTTGGAGCTTGGTGGCGGCGACGACCTCGGTGCCGTCCCCGAGGAGGAGCCGCGCGCTGCCGTTGGCGAGGGGCGCGACGCCGGTCTCGAGCGAGATGGAGCGAAAGTCGAGCAGAGGGCGGCCATCTTGTCTTCGGGGAGGGCTGGAGAGGAGCCCGGTTTGGATGTACGCTTTTTCTGCTTTGGATATGGACATGGCGTAACACAGAGTCCTGATCGGGTATGTCCGTCAATCCTTCATCATACGATTTGCGATGATTCGTAATTTGCGCAAAATGACTCTGTCTACGTTCACCACCGTCGCCTCCTACCGACACTGGCGCCAGGCAGCGCGCGATGCCCACAAGTCCGTCGGGTACGTCGCGACCATGGGCGCTCTGCACGACGGGCACCTCAGCTTGGGTGCGTCCTAACCCACCCCAATCCCACCCCTAACTCAGACCCTTGGCAGTCCAAAGGTCACTCCAAGAAAACGACCTCACCGTGCTCTCCATCTTTGTCAACCCCGCCCAGTTCGCACCGCACGAGGACCTCGATACGTACCCCAAGACGCTCGAGAATGATCTCCGGCTCTTGGCGGAGCAGAGCGTGCAGGGCCGGACGGTCAGTGCGGTCTTTGCGCCCACAGTGAAGGAGATGTACCCGTCTGGTATCACCCGGGATCCCACCGCTCAGAAGGGGACGTTTGTCGAGGTGAAAGGGTTTGGAGACGAGATGGAGGGCAAGAGCCGGCCTTTGTTCTTTCGCGGAGTCGCAACCGTCGTCACCAAGCTCTTCAATGCTATAGAGGTGGCGTACATACATTCTACCTAAATCTCATCTAACGGTTTACACAGCCAACACAAACATATTTCGGACAAAAAGATATCCAGCAAGCTCTTCTGCTACGGCGGATGTGCCACGATCTCCTCCTCTCCCATCCTACCCCGGAGAATCTGCACATCGTACCTACCCGCCGGGACCATACCGATGGTCTTGCGCTCTCCTCGCGAAACACCTACCTGTCACCTGAAGCACGGTTAGTGGCCCCAAAGCTGTACGCCGCTCTCCAATCAGCGGAAAAGGCGTGGAACGCAGGCTTGACCAAGGCAGAGTGTATTGACAAGGCTGCAGAGGTCATACGAGGCGCCCCAGGGGTCCGACTGGATTATGTCGAGATGAACGACCCGGATACGTTCGAGGCACTGGACGGGGCTTCAAGGGCGGCAGAGGGTGCGGTGATTCTGAGCGGGGCGGTCTGGGTGGGTACGACGAGGTTGATAGATAATATTGTTTTGGGAGATGCGAATAAAATATGGGGTTAGCCGGCCCGGATGAGAGGGGCGTGTCTTGAGAACTTTGGTCTCTCTCTATTCCCGCTACTTCAAAAACCGTCGCATACGTTTGTCCCGGGCATCGTCTCTTGTTAGGGCTCACCGACGTCCAATGGTAGAACTGGATCCCCCCGGGCTGTCGGGCAAGTCTCTTCCATAGTTCATCGTCCACGTTCTCGTGATGAAATCGCGTCTCTCCTTCCTCGCGGTCGCAGTACCCTGAGACCTGCAGTTTCTGTTTCTGCGTTTCCTTTGCGCCCCTCCCCCTTCTCGTCTCTGTTGCTCTGGTCGGTCTTGGGATCGTTCCAATCAACTTCACACTCCTCCTGTACCCCACACGAGCCGACCTTATTCTGACCTTACCCTTCTTTCCAAAAACACGCGTGTGTTTTGAGCGAGGGAACATCCATGGTTTGGGGCGCGATCTCCCAAAACACGGGTTTTTCATACCTTGTTCCAGCGCTTAATCTGCAGAGGAACTTGGAAAGTCTACCCACGATTCTATCCTCAACTTCCGGTTTAGCGTTTTTTTCTTCCCAACCTCAACTTTTGACCCATGGTCGGGGAATGAAGGCAAAGGATTCAAGGTCAGCGCCATGGACCCCAGAGGTCAAAGTCGTTCACGATTCCCTTCCTACTAACCACACCGCGCCACTCCCAAAAGGTATTGCAGGACGGTCCAATATTCTTCGCTAGATTTGGGGAGCTTCTGGAGGGAGTGCGTCGCTTCTTCTGTTTAGCAGAAGAACTATTGACATTCTTGTCACCTCTACTCTGACCACTTCACCCGGAACGAACCACCGAGTCTGACTCGCCGCACATGACGATAACCAGCCCGAACACATCCAGACTCGCGACAACAGCCGACTTTACGCGTCGAGGATAGCGATATCCGCGCTCTCTCTTTCTACAAAAGCACCATTGTTGGGAGGTGCTTGCGAACGGCATGGATCTTAGCGGCCTGCCTATATCGTATCAGCCACCCGGTATGAGACTCTGCTGCGAAACCCCATCGCAGACAGCTCCGAAATGCTTCCCGCATGCAGGAAGGAAGGCTAGTGAACTGGGACGACATGCTCGCCGTGGCTCTCGTCGTCGTCGTCAGTGGGTAGTTAACTTCTCCTCTTTTTCTTTCATGGTTTTTTTAAAATGAATTGACAGGGGATCGGAGGGCGTTATTGGATAATCTCACCGCGTGAGGTTGAGAGGTTTTTGAGCGTGGTGTCGGCGGGTTTTATCAGAGTTACCTCTGTTTACTAAGCTGATGTGACAGTTCAAATATCGCCTAGCAGGCCTGCGTCATTCACGCCGCACCTTACTGCGAGTATCGACTACGATATCAAAAGGGAAGATTGTAACATAGATGCCGAAGACCGAAGACCCTATGTTTATGTCATGCCGCTCTTAACCTCTCTCGGATTTCCCAACTTTCCTACCTTTTTACCGTCCATCCGCCTTCTGAATATACGTCTACATCTTCACATAATCTATTGGCAGAGCTTGCGCTGTGGGCCAAAAGCAAGCCGCGGGATTCGGATGTCCTGCGTATAAGAAGACGAATCACAGGTACCATCTCTCACGACCGACTCAGCTGCTCACCATGTCGTCTTTTTTCTCATTCTTGAAGAGGGTGTACAACGTCCGTTGACAGCGGTGTCATTCCTGTGGTAGCACTAACCATTGGCAGGATCTCTAGGCAGCGTCGCCGCCAATTGCTGCGCCTCTGCCTGACTCACAGCCCATCAAGTTCGGTATTCTTGGAGCGGCTGCCATTGCTCCAAATGCACTTATCAATCCAGCAAAGAGCCATCCAGAGGCCGTCGTCTATGCCGTCGCCGCACGGGACATACGTCGAGCTGAGGCTTACGCAAAGAAGTATGGGATCGAGAAAGCGTATGGTGGCCCAAATGGGTACCAAGGTGCGCAGTTCGTTTCTTGAAGGCGCCAACGGCATTGACTCTGGAACCCTAGAGCTCCTTGATGATCCTGAAATAGAGGCTATCTACAATCCGGTACATCTAGCAATTCTAAAGTATAACGATGCATTACTCAATGACTGCGCCAGCTTCCAAATGGATTACATTACGAATGGACCATGAAGGCTCTTCTGGCGGGAAAGCACGTCTTATTGGAGAAGCCTTCCTCAAACACGGCGGAGGAGACTCGCAAGATGTTCGAATTGGCGGAGAGCAAAGGACTGGTACTACTAGAAGCCTTTCACTACCGGTGTGCCCTTGTTCCCTCCCACTGACGTGGTTATGTCGCTGACGCTCCTTCAAGATTCCACCCTGCTATCCAACGCGCCAAAGCTATCCTTGATAGCGGCGAACTAGGAAAGATCAAGAGCATCTCCACGACCCTCATGCTCCACGCCGGGTTCATGTCGGCTGATGATATCAGGTTCAAATTCGATCTAGGCGGAGGGGCGATGATGGACGTGGGAACGTACACGCTCAACTGCATTCGATACTTCGCTTCAGCCAACCCCGTCTCAGTGCTCTCTGCATCCGCAGAGATCTACGCTCCTTCGCCTCTCATCGACAGGCGCACGACAGCCACGCTCGAGCTCCCGAACGATATCATCGGCACCCTTACCTGTGACCTCGCGGTTCCATGGAGATTCATACCTCCCCTGCCTAGCATTTCTGCCAAGGTAGAGTGTGAAGGCGGTACTCTCGAGGTGTATAACTACTTCATGCCGACTTGGTATCATTCCATCACGGTGACGAAACGGGGTGGGGCCAAACGTGTGGAGAAGGCGTACAAGTATGCGACGAAGGGAACGAAGGGAGAGGATTGGTGGATGACATATCGATATCAACTCGAGGCGTTCGTGGATCGGTTGAAGGACAGGACTCCGCAGACTTGGCTCGATAAAGAGGATGCGATTGCGAACATGGAGTGGATTGAGAAGATTTATGAGAAGGTCGGCGCTTTTTCTACCTCAGTATCACTGGACGCTGACGGGCATTCAATAGTCAGGGCTGGGTGTTCGCCCAAAGTCAGAATATGTTGCCCCTTGAACTCATGATTGTATATCATGATGGACGTTATCGGCTTCGACTGTTATATGTGTATTTGTCCTTACTGGAGGCTCTGCTATGCGTATTAAAATAATTTCGCCTGATTTTTCTGAACGGGAAATGTGATCAAGCTACTATGCCAAAGAACGTATGACATTCCAATATTCTGTCCTGAGCAGCGCTAGCAAGGTGGGCATGGGATGATAAGGTTTAGCATTTCCCGATCCATATTGGAAACCCGTTGATCATCATGTTCCAGATGCGAAAAGACGGACCAGTATCAGTTCTGTACGGCGATGTCGGTATATGAACGTTGCTACAGCACAGCCTGCAGTATTTAGCTATGATCACAGGGATGGCTCATACCAGCACATACGAATTCGGTAGGGCTTTAATATCCAGAGTGGCGGCGAGCGTCTTCCAAAATCTCGATGGATGCCGCCCCCAATGATACGTGGCTATGACTTGGATTGGATGTTTTTTCACAGACTGTCAGCTTATTTGGCGGATAGTAGCATCATTATCGAAGCCGCGGAGGAACGCTTTGGCGTGGTTGCCTTGTAGTACTTGAGCATGCCAACAACAAATACGGTACTGTCTATCGTGAGCGTTCAATTTCACAACTGGGTTTTCTGGGTCGACTTTACGTGCTCTGGCCTCTGAGAGAAGCGATACGACAGTTTTTCGCCACTCGCAGTAACACTTCCACAGATCCCAGATCCAGAGACGATACTTAGGGCGCACAAACGTGTGCAGATTGTGACCCTGACCTGACCATGTTCCATTATCATCCCACTTGCCAACTGCTCGGAAATTTGGCCACGATCTGGATTTTTTGACTAAGATTTTAATTTTTTATTAAGGAACGCCGTGGCGTGAATTATCGTAATGTTACTTATGTATTCTGTATAATACAAGTGAATGCCGTTCCACAGTGCCCTGATACGATGCATACTACGCTGTCACATCCCCACGTTCGCGTCCACGATGCCTGTAGAGGAACTTGGGAGGCTACCCACTCCAACTGTGGGTCATCCAATGGAATTTTTGGCCCGTGTTCATCAACGAGTGCTTTAAACTCCCTGACGAAGGTCCTGCCACCCTCCTCAAGATGATCGCCAAACCCAAGCGCTAACCCATTCCATATTGATGTAAACCCCGATTTAGCGGTCCTCCACCGAACATCAAGAGCCAACCCAGTTTTGGAATCATAGACGTCTGTGATTGACCCATATTTTGCCTTGTTGGGGAATTCCAGAAGAACGATGCTATGGGTTACATTCCAAGCCGCCCGGAGACGTTCGATAGCGTAATACGCGCACTGAGTCTCTGCGGTAAAGCCTTCATCAAGATCCAATGTCTTGCACCTCTTCTGCAAGGACATCGTTTTAGATGCATACTCTGACCCCGCCGCCTCCGCATGACTACGCTTCTTTTCACAGCTGCGGGAGGAAGCAGCCCCAGTGGAAGAACCCGAAGCTTGACTGGCCAATCGACGGTCACTTTCACTCTTGGGGTCATTAAACTGTAGAACATCAGATGCAGGAGTGGAAGAGGCTGCAAGTAGAGAGTCAGAACTGATATCAGAATTGGCAAGTTGAACAAGGAACGTACTGCCGCCCAACTTGACCTGTTTCTCGGATATGAGTTGGTCAAGCGGTGCACATTCGATGACTCTGCGCGCCTTAAATTCGAGGGAACAATGAACGTCCCGCCAACTTGTCTTTTCGTCAGCGCGTTTCCGTGCCTGCTTCCATTTCTTAGATTCGAGTGTACCCAGGATTCATGATTGAAATCTTCGCACGTATCGTGGAGCTTGAGGAGGTGGGATAGTTGGATGAAGATGTTATCGGGCTTGCGCTTCGCGTTCGGTAAATCCCGCTTGATTTGCTTTGGATTCGATGACCAGGGGATCGTTTGGAATAACAATGATTCGGTCATCGCCACTTAAGCATGGTAGCTGATGCCCATCATACGCAAGCATAATGGTATTTATGGCGGTGGAGATCGCGAGGTAGCGATGCGTCTCGGACTTGCTCTGGAAGCTAAGAGGCATCAGTACACACATTGAAAAGAGGAACTATGACGCACGATTTTGGCACGATTCCTTGAGGTGGGTTTTCATTTCTTGTGACAACTTGGACTGCGGCGAGGTCTTTGACGCGGACGTCAGAAAACTGGAATTGCAGAAATCGATGGCATGTTTGAGCATCTCGTCAAATAGTTGATTGGTGGCTGTGTCCAAGGCCGTATCCTTCCCATCAGCAGAGACCGAGCAACATCCTCGCGAGCAGCGCCTTGAGCAGGGACACGAATTCGACCTTTTGCGTACCTTCTAGACCGTGTTCCCCTTTATGAGAGAGCATAGAGCTCGCTTGATATTGAGTTGCAGAAATAGCCGGAGTGATTATTTTGCGCAAAGTAACCGGCCCGGTCATAATCATGCTCTTCCTCCCGCCACCTTGGAACTCCCCGCCATGCTTGGCCCGCCAGCCGTCCTCCAAACACCGGGATTCGCGCACTACTCCCTCGCCTGGTCGCCCTTCCACAACACCCGCATCGCCCTCGCCTCGTCCGCCAACTTTGGCTTGGTCGGCAATGGACGGCTTCACATCGTATCGACCGCGCCTGATTTACACGTAGACAAGTTGTGAGCAGCCCCTACTGGAAGGGAAGCGTTCGCTGACCTCAATAGCTTTGAGACGCAAGACGGGCTGTACGACGTTGCCTGGTCCGAGGTGCACGAGAACCAGATCGTCACCGCGTCCGGCGACGGCTCCATCCGACTCTGGGATGTCATGCTGAACAATTTCGCGATTGCGTCGTGGCAAGAGCATACCCGGGAAGTATTCTCCGTCGACTGGTCCAACATCCAAAAAGACACCTTCGCCTCGTCCTCATGGGACGGGAACGTCAAACTCGTACGCCGGCCCCCTGTTTCCGTTTCCTTTCTAACCTCTCTTAGTGGACCCTGGATCGTCCCCGGTCGGTGTCGACGCTGCAAGCGCACCACGCATGCGTCTACCAAGCGCTCTTCTCGCCGCACCAGCCCTCCGTGCTCGCCACCTGCTCTACCGACGGCACGATGAAGCTCTTCGACCTGCGCGCGCCGACCTACGCGCCCTCCTCCAACTCGTTCACCGCCCCGCTCACCGCCGCGGCGCTCACGGTCCCCGTCTCGGGCAGCGAGGTGCTCTCGCTCGACTGGAACAAGTACCGTCCGTTCGTGCTGGCGACGGGGGCCGTGGACAAGGCCGTGCGGGTGTGGGACTGCAGGATGGTCAAAATGGGGGAGGTGGGCGGCGGGGTGGGGGGCGTGTGTGAGGTGCATTTGGCGGGTCATGAGTATGCGGTGCGCAAGGTGCAGTGGAGTCCGCATAGTCCGGATGTTTTGGCGAGTGCGAGTTATGATATGACGTGTAGAGTGTGAGTGTCCGTCCTTTGAGTAATTCCGCCTTTTTTGTTGACGCGATGTAGGTGGAACAGGGATAGGCTCGTGTATATACACGATCCCCATACAGAGTTTGTTGTTGGCTGTGGGTGGTCCTTGTATGACGAGGGTGTCCTGGCTACTTGTGCATGGGATAGCAGGCTTAATGTCTTTCGTATATAATGTAAATTAATGTGTATCACCAGCTGTACCTTGAGCTTCGACCTTTCCCTCGTGACGTCATACTCGCAACTTTCAGTTTTGGGGGGATATAGAGGACGCGAAAGAATAGTAGACGCCCTGACTTCAAGTTACTGACGGTATAGTGACATCGAACGTGAAATAGAACAGTATTCTAAGCTCTTGTAACTCTTGGACGCGAATTTTGCCGAAGCCCTCGAGAACGAATGAAAGATCTCACCCAAGCAACAAACTGTAGGCAAAGGAATTTGTCGCGGGTGGACGCCTATGTTGCGAGATTCAAAATATTGTTCAATTACCGACTCCCCCCAGTCACGCATGTGGCTTTACTTCTTTCCGTCCTTTCTGGTGGGATCTGTATCTACTATACCATGATATTTGTGAGCGATATTTCCGATTCCTTCATAAATAGCATGCAAGGTAGCGAATTTGTCCTTTGCTCTTAGCGATGCATGTGCGAAGTCTGAGCTATAACATCGGTTATGAGATAGGGAATCGTCGAAAAAAGTCAAAACGTACATCTACAGAACAAGTCTTTCCGTCCTTAGTGTCGATCGTACGTGTTACCGTTGCAACAGTGGAATACGACGTTTCGAACCTGTTTTGACCGGTTAACATGATAAGCAGACATACGCATGAAGATACGTACGAACTCGACTGTTTGTTTGTTACGTCTTTCTCAACAGTCACAGAAGCATCTGCACTCAAGAGAGGGACGCCAAAGGAGACACCGAGCGTGCTTGAGATGGCAAGCTTGGATACAGCTATCAAGCAGGTGAATACACGCCGACTCTCTGTAGAAAGACCCACTCGTGACTGTGTACTCGCTACTCATATTTGAGCCTTGCTGAACTTGCAGAGACACTGTGCCGTCAGTTCCAGACGTCCCAGATACGTTGTCGATTGTGCTGTCTTGACACTGTGGATTATGCGGATGAGAAGGATATCTACGTTCTCCCTTACTTAGACAAGTATACCGTCCAGTTCGATCTTGACAGGATCATCGGAAACGTATACATGGGCGGGTTTCTCGGGGTACTTGAACAGGGTTATGCATGCAGATGAGTAACTCGCCTCCTTTGGATTCGTGTGGATAATTCCAGCTACCACCCCATTCATAGGCTGCCCAACCAGGAACTATAGAGCGTACAAGAATCATCCACAGAGACGAAGTGTACTCACGAGACTGGGCTTCTTCAACGCTTAGATTTTGGCACTGGCTCGCAGACCGACTCGAAAGAAGTGGCTCGTGGGAAAGGTAGCGTCCGCCATCGCGCTTGTCGATATGAGCTACTTCCTGCAAACTCCTTAGAGAGGGTAGAGCCAAAGTACCAACAAGAATCTTCTGGGTGTGTCAGTCGACTCGGACCGACAAGAGCTTACCGTGGAAAGGTAGAATAGAAGGCCAGCCTTCATGATAATGCTTTGTGGGTTGATCGGAAACCAGGACACAAGACGTTTCCTCTCTTCCTCTATACGCCTCAAGGCAGTATCCTGAAAACTTACCTACACGATTCCATGCAACGTGCACAGGCTTTCGACCAAGTAACACGGCATGACCTCAGCTGGGAATATGATCAGATCATTGTCGCGGCGCCTAACGCTATAAATATGATGAGCTACAGAAGCAGCCAGTTAATGTGTCAGACAATGTTCGAGCTGCATGATAAGGCTTCCGTCCACTACTTTGTGACGACCGAGTGCTTCTTCAAAGGTAAACTTTGATGATGTATATAGCCTGGGATGTAGAGAAACGAGAAACCAGTGACGAAGGTGCAGTAGAAGCGCCGTATTTGGCTGCCTCCTGAGATGGTGGCTCCCGCAGAGAGCAACGACTAGTCACTAGCCGACGACCTTCAAATCAACACCATAGGCATGGAAATGCCGTGTGTGTGTGTATGCAAACCCTCCCGCAGCTAGAGGAAGGATCGGGAAAAAAGGCACATTGTGGGGGAGCGGAAACACTGATCCTGGTACGCGAGATAGACGAGTGCATATTTCTTTTGCCTCTCAAATCGGAGTTAATACACCCTTGTGCTATAATCAGTCAGTACGAGAAACTAGTCACAAGGAAAGCTTACTTACCACGCCACCCGAAAGGCGGTAGTATTTAGACCAAGACACACATCAATATCCGCACGACGCTGGTTCAAGTGCCGGAAGAGTTGGCTAGAAAATGCTGAACAGGGAACAGAGCTCAAGACTGAGACACACGATTATAACGGTGGAAGATATGCTTTTCCGACATCGTCTCAATAACGTATCTCATACTTTGTCACCATACAACAGCTTGCGGCCCCACTCCTGCAGTCGCTTATCAGACGTCCTAACCCAGTGGTACACAGCACCCACTTCCCCATTCCATGTCTCGTGTATCACAGATGCAAACGGTTTGTGCGCGATTCGCGAGGCGGCAGAGGGCGGTGCGATGACGATGCTGGGGGTCTCGACGAGGCGCACGCTGAGCTGGTGAAGGCTTTGTTCAAGAGTTTAGTTAGCATTAATCAAGGGTACCGCCAACGATAACGCACTCTTTTCGATGCTGCTCCGTCCTGTGTTGAACCTCAGTTAGAATGCTCTCAAAAAGCCGCTGCGGGCGTACTTGCCTCGATTGTATCAAGTTGGAGAACCCATAGTAAACCTAGTAACACTCGAAATCAGGACTCAGAAGCAGGGAATTATATAAGACCTACCCCGCCAGCAACCAAGGCGCCTGAAACGGGTCCCACCAGAAAGGACATCGTCGGAAAGAAGTTAGAGCTGCACAGCCACATGCGTATATCCATTCCGACCATCCCACTCTCCTCCAGGTCTTCGACTCCCACCTTACCGGTTGAGGCTGTCCAGCGCGCTGTCGAATTCCTCACGCCAGGAAATGTCACGCTGATCACTGGTGCTGGCGTCAGCGTCGATTCCGGTATACGAGCTTATAGAGGTCACGATGGGCGGTACATGAACCCCAATTACAAGTACAATCATTAATATTTGCGTCGCCGCCTTTGCTCACTGGTCTTGCTTGCAGGCCTATCTTTTATCACGAACTGGTCGATGAGACGGAGAAGGGGTTCGCTTTTAGGTGTGTGAGCTATTACTGCAGAAGTCACCCAGGATAGACCTGCTTTTGTTATCAGGCAACGATACTGGTTGCGGTCCTACCTAGGATACCAGCCCGTCGTGAAGGCCCTTCCCAACACGACTCACTATGCCCTCGCCGCGCTCCAACACGCCTCAGTCATTCCCCGCCTCATCACCCAGGTGAGCTAGAACTATCTCATGCCATACTCGTACTCATTTCCCAGAACGTCGACGGACTACACCACAAAGCCCTCTCCCTATCCAAACTCAGCCCGGTGGAGATGCAGCAAGCCATCCTAGAGCTCCACGGGACTTTGCACGTCGGTCTCCGAGTCTTGTCTCCCCTAACTTGAGTCTTGAGCTCCCTACTTAGCGCGTGCGCTGCAAACACGGACACCTAGTCGACCGCTCGGCGTTCCAAGATATGCTCTCTCGGGCTAATCCGCGATGGAAAGAGTTTTTGGATGATGTAGAGAGGACGGGTAAGAAGTTGAGGACGAACCCAGATGGTGATGTAAGCGACTTGCACGCTATTCTGTTGTTTTCTGGGCTCTAATAAAATGCTGCTTAGGTCGACGCTGAAAGCCTCGGCGCCTCCTACAGCGACTTCACCGTCCCCGACTGCCCCGCCTGCCTATCCCAAAACCTCCGAAACTCGACGCACAAACCCGAAGTCATCTTTTTCGGAGAGTCCATAGCTCCGCACGTCAAACATAGATCGTAAGCCCCAACTCCTCCTACCTCATCACGCTTTCCCACCTCCCCTAGTTTCCTGGACATCGAACGCTCAGACAGAGTCCTGATCATCGGCACGACCCTATCCACCTTCTCCGCCTTCCGCCTGCTCAAGCACGCGCTGGAGCTCGGGAAGAAGGTCTTGGTGATCAATGTTGGGCCGACGAGGGCGGATGGGGTGCGTGGGGTGGAGAGGATGGATGTGAAGAGTGGGGCGATTATGACGGATGTTGTGAGAGTGTTGTTGTAAGTGGATTTGGTTTTCTTTGTGGCTGTAAAGTTCAATCTTAACGTTCATAGAGGGAGCCGTGTACGGGAAGACGTCGTGATACGGGAGATGCTGGAGAGCGGGGTTGTTAGACCTCCGCTTGCAGATTAGACCTTGTATTTTAATAGCATCTTATTCTTTGGGGTGCTGACATCTCCTGCAGATACATCGCACGAGTGGTATCGAGGGCTTGATTATTCTAACCGCTCCAATGAAGATGAGATTTCTTTCTTTCTCGAATGTGGATCGGTGACCCTTTCCATCTATGCCTGAGAAGAATTTTGGTGTTGACTCAGGCTCTAACGAGGAAGCTCGAGCTCACCACCATCGTGCGCCTCTTTGATTCGCTGAGCCTTTCATTCCCTGCACTGTTGCTGGAAATATGGGCACGAGTTCTGCTGCTTGAATGGCTCGGTGTTTTGGTGTCCTACAACCTCAGTGCTTGAGTTTCGTTCCCGCCCTGCCAGTACAGTAACATCGCCTCCATTCCTTCCCCAATGCTTCTCCTACTTATGTTCCGTGCTATGGTTTTGTGCGACTCGCGTATACTAAAGTGCCGTCGAGACGTGCGATCAAAACGGTACCGGCCGTTACTTTGTACCGACACCGACACACCAACAGCTCGACTTTTGTAAACATAAGCCCGGCGTTTCTTTAGTAGGGTGCGGCTTGTTTCTACGGGAATCGCCATCTCGGTGTCAGAGTCTATATTGAACAAGTACTTGTCCTTTACAAGGATAGAGGCTTATCATGCAGCTCGACCATCTGGCTGCTTCCCGGGGTCGCTTTGCCCAAGTACGCTAGGAAGGCTTGTCAGTCTCGCCATATTTATAGGCTAAACGACCTATGTCAATGATCTGACATACCACCAACTGAGGTCCTGCCGCTGTAATCAGTCTTGTGAACTCGATCCAATTTCCATGGGGGCAAATTCGTCTGCAAGTCAACTTGTCCAGCCACCTCTCCGTCCTCTAAAGTGGACATCGAAGCCTGTGCGTACTGCGGGTGTTGCATGGGATCGTGTGTCTTCCCCATGTAGTCCTCAGCCTAGTTTCTAGTATAAAGGAAGAAAGGAAGTTCCTTGTGTCAGCATCGGCTGGTTTCCGATCACATAAAGTCTAATTCTAGTTATCCATGAAGGCTGGCCTTCTGAGTCTATTCTACCTTTCCACGGTGAGCCCTTACCATTCTTACCTGTCTCATCGACTGACGCGCCTAGTAGATTCTCGTCGGTGCTTCGGCCCTACCCTCCCTGATGAGCTTAAGTGCACAGCGAGAGATAGCTCATATCGCATATGACGAAGACAATGGACAGTTCCTGGGGTTCAAGCGCGATGGGTCGCTGTACGGACGCTACCTTACCGACGAGCCACTTCTTTCGAAGCGGTCCGCAGGCCAGTGCACCAACCTAATTGTTGACGAAGCCCAGTCTCGTGAATACAGTTTGTTTGTCTCTATAGATGACTGTCGTGCTCACATTGCGCTTTATATAGTTCCTGATTGGGATGCTCTTGAGGCCTATGCCAAGTCTAATTGGGGAAGTGGTAGCTGGAATATCGTCACGAATCCAAAGGAGGTGAGTTACTCGTCGTATATTCTGTATGTTTCTGACGATCCTCTTCAAGTACCCCGGGAGTCCCGCCTATGTATGCGTTTCCAATGACCCGTCAAGATCGAATTGGACGGTATGCTTATCTAAATAAGGGAGAATGTAGATAATCTTCTCATCGACATCATCCAGGTGATCTAGTGTCAAGACAGTACAATCGACAGTGTATCTGGGACGTCTGGAACCGATGGCACAGTGTCTCTGCAAGTTCAGCAAGGCTCAAATATGAGTAGCGAGTACACGGTCACGAGTGGGTCTTTCTACAGAGAGTCGGCGTGTATTCGAGCCTTTCACTTGCTTGATAGCTGTGTCCACGCTTGCCATCTCAAGCACGCTTGGCGTCTCTTTTGGTATTCCTCTCTTGAGCGCAGATGCTTCTGTGACTGTTTCGAAAGAAGTGACAAACGAACAGTCGAGTTCGTACCTCCATGCGTATCTCGTTTGCTTATCATGTTAACCAGTCAAAACAGGTTCGAAACGTCGTATTCCACTGTTGCAACGGTAACACGTACGATCGACACTAAGGACGGAAAGACTTGTTCCGTAGATGTACGTTTTGACTTTTTTTGATGATTCCCTATCTTATGACCGATGGTTATAGCTTAAACTTCACACTTGCACCGCTAAGAGCAAAGGTCAAATTCGCTACCTTGCAACTGGATGGGTATGGTTTAACTATAATGACAGGGTAAGCGATAGATATCACTAGCACGCCATCGAACCTCCTGATATATTTTCGCCAGACGCACGGACACTATAAACGTATTCTCCCATCCCTCTGTGCCTTCAATGGTCTTCTAACTCTTTCTATAGGGGCAGTTTATATCGATGATATTCTTTCGAATGAAGACGATCGTTCGAGCTTCGTTGAAATCCAAGGACCCATTTCCACTGAGACGCATTCAAGTAGTAACACAGTCTGCGTATAGGCTGTACTCTGTATACTGCACCAAATCAGTATATTTTCGAGGGAATAGGAATTATCGCTCACGAATATCATGGTATAGTAGATGCAGTCATGCTAAACCGTTCTATATCTCCTTAAAGTAAAGCTACCGTCGTCCGCATTCACTTGGGAACGTAAAATACCCTGAAGTTCCACCTTATGTCGCAACAGCTCTATCACCAGTTTATACACATCCCTGAGGAAGAACACCACGGTTACCAGCGCCGTAACCAGTGCTAGGGTCTGTCCATACGACCATTGAGCTTCCTCGTCCGCATCCTCCAAATTTGGCTTGTTCATCCTAATCATCTTCTCCGTAGCAAAGAGGTAGAAGACGACCGGAAGGTTAATCGGTAGCAACCACAACGAGCCTCCCACTGCCGTTCCCCACTTCACCTTGGAAAGATCGAGCATGGCGTCAAACTTGCTTGTGATGGATTCGAACTTGCTGTCCAACCATTTCGGAACATTGCGACCGGACAAATGTAGGGACAGCAGTGCGGGAGCAGAAAGAACGATGCCAATAAACGCCAGCGTGTACAGGACGACCCATACTGCACCGAAAATGAGGGCTGTCATCGCCATGGGGACCATGAAAGCAAAGGGCGGGAATGCCGAGACGGAGTAGTATATCAGGAAGAAAATCCGCAAGGCTTGGTTATTCGAAAGCACTGGCGTGAATATCCAGTACTGCGAGACCGGATTGCACGGTCCGGGGTTGTTGGAGGCATAGCGCAAAAATGCACTATTGTTGCCCCAGAACCATAAACCAAACGCTCCCATCATGCATGCGTGGACCGCGAACAGGACGTAGTTGCGCAGGGCTATCTTGAGCATCTGTCTGAAGAAGACTTTACCCGTGGCCCCCATATCATCAATAGTCAGCCGACATAGGAATAGCAGGTAGGCCGTGTAACTGTTGATCTGGGCCAAGTTGAGGACGACAAGTGCGTGGTAGGAGCTAAGGCCCTCGGAGGACCTCGCTTGTATCATCGCGCCGATGATTACTGATATACTGGTGACAAAGAGAGCACTTTCCACGGATTTTATAGCTGATGTGAGGGCTGGAGGAAGTTGCAAAGCCCTGTGCTCGACTATCGATGTCGAATCGTCTGCTTTTTCACCAGCCCAAAAAGTGGAAAGGACGTGCACTGAACGGTAGACAACACTGGAAAAGCCCATAAACAAGGCAAGGCATGCCTGGAGATAGGTTGCGACTCGAACTCCGATTCCTGCAATGTCGGAATTGCTTGGAATGGGACATATTGGCAAGGCGTCGGCCATGCAAGCTACTAGGAGACTGGTGTTAGTGGAAAGGTAACTACGATGTTAACGAGTAGCCCACCCAATGGGTGATGAAACGCGTCCAAGCAAGCCCGAAAGGCCCGAAACACATCCTTGCGCACCCTTGATGGGCGCCCAAGGCACCCAAGCGATAAAGATCAAAAACTTGATTAATTTGAACAACAGGGCGCGGAATTCCCAGGCTTCGGCCCGATATTCCCGTAACATTTTCTCTTCGCAAATCAGTCAAGAAATCAGCAAGTCGAGAAATCAACCGAAACGGATGGGGACGAGACTACCTGGCACGAAAGAAATAAAGCTGACGAGGTCTCGAATGATAGCCGAATTATTATGAAATACAAAGACTTAATTGCCAGGGCGTCATACGAAAACAGTATATTTTCATGTAAACAACTTGAAGACAGTAAGTCAAGGGGGAGGCGCGGCTAAATTCCGGCAAAGAGGGTAGGGGGGGAGGGGGGGAGGGGTCCTGACCTTAAACGTGATACCTAATTACCTTATATAGTACTTTGAGAGGGCATAATGAGGTACAATGCAATGATTTGATCATAGTAGGATGTATTGCGAGGTTTTTAAGCCATCCAATATGCTTTATATCCCTTTTTCCATGCCATAGTGACTCACGGCAACCCGGCCGGCAACTTCGGGCCATCATATTGATTGAAATAGCATTACTAAGCTATCTATATATGGTTATATTACTACCCCATATGGCAGGAGGGGGAGGGAGGGGGGGTCTCACCACTCCTTAAACACGAAAATGTACGTCATGTGTGCGATTTTATTTCCGCCGCCCCTTGCGGTAAGTAACACATAGGAATCGGGACGATGTAGTGTGTATTCTCAGATATTTTTCAGCAGTATAATTAATGGTATAAGGAGCGGAGACTCTCATCAATAATAATACATTACCTCTACGCTATAAGTGTTTATGAAATTCTTTTGCACGCCAGAGAGCATATTATTTAAATATTAAAGCTAGTAGCTGATGGTACAGCATTCCACCCGCCACACCATTGTCATCTACCAGGTTCAGTGCACGATGGCCATCCCAATGTTCCGATCTCTCCCTCTATTTAGTCCTCGCCTCACCGCCGTTAGGACTCAGGAGCATCCTCAACCAAACGTTCCACTGAGCCGCCGGAAATGCAAAGAGACGTGTCGCTAAGACCATCTGCGCTTAGCAAGCGACGAAATATAAGCCCGATTGATTCGGGATCGATCCCAGCTCACGTCGCACGACCATATCCCTCGCGGGCCAGATCTTGTATTACTAGCCCACCGAAGTAGATCTATCTGTCCACATGGGTTACAACAACGCATTTCCGCCGACTGACCTCACTCAATCTGGGATCTAAGCGAATGATTCTGATCAAATTCTGATCGTACTACTCTACAAATTGGAAGTGATACACGGTCAAGCGACCCCTTCAGATTTTCCGGGTGATCTTTGCCCGTCATGCTGGAGTGCTTAATCCAATTTCTGGAGATGGACTGCCGGTGAATGTGGCCTTCTTAGCGGTGATTGAGGCCCCCTGTACACGTACATCGTGGGTTTGACAGTCCATCAGAACCCCCGAACAAGTTGCAGAATTTGAGCAGTGGGGATATGCTAGACTTGAACCAGTCCCTCCCGACACTTGATGACAGTCGATCAAGTGTACTAAGCGGAAGCAGGCGGGGGCTTGAAAGGTTGATGAAGCTAGATGAAGCTGGCCTAGGTTCATGACACAGTATTTCGTACCTGGACGACGACCTGCACACGCCCATAATATTAATAATCATTAATGTCGGATGTAGGGATTGATGGCAACCTGTGGCAACTCATACAGTTGTCGGATGAGCGCATGTGTTGCATTTGAAGGTCGTTATCCGTTGCGATGTTCCGGATTTTCATTAGATGGAGAATCCGTCGTGTAAGGCGCCGCATATTTCCATTCTGCTAGCAATATCTCACAACGAAAGTGAAGACTTGTCCATTTTAGGCGAGAAAGGAAAGAGATGTCCATTTAACGAGCGTGTAAAGAATAAATAGTCCTTAATTACCAAAGTATATCGACTCGACCAGTTTGGTGTTAACCTATGGATGAGAAAGTCAGGCAAATGAGTCAAGATGAGATGCAACAGCACTCACATAGCTCGAGTTGATGTTAGCGACATTGCTTTCCCCCATCAACTGCATCGTCGTCTCCAACTCCGTTTGGAGCATCTCAATCATTCTCGACACGCCTTCCTCTCCCCAGATATTCGCAAAGATAGGACTCCTGCCCAATCCTACAGCCCTCGCACCGAGTGCCAAAAGTGTGATCACATGGTTTCCCCTCCTTACTCCTCCATCTGCGTATACCTCCATCCGCTCAAACACCTCTGGAGCATTCCGACGGATATCAAGGAGAATTTCAACCGCAGTGGGCGCACCATCAAGGGTACGTCCGCCGTGGTTGGACACGTAGATAGCAGGAAAGCCAAGTTCAAGGCAAGTCAGCGCATCGGCAGCTGTTTTGATGCCCTTAGGAACGATTGGGAGAGACGTTAGAGTTCGTATTTCAGAGAGGGAGGCCAAATCGGAGGTTGCTGAATGGCCAGCCCTGTATAGAGTACTTAGCATTCCTACAACGTGGAAGTGGCGTAATAAACATACTCAGACGTTGCGCCGGTGTATCGCAACGAGCGTGTTCTGTGTTCTGGCTCAGTCCATTGTCTATCCTGATTCATAATGACTCACCTGATGCCGTCAATACCGGTGTTATCAACGGTTAAAACGATGGCCTTGTAACCGGCGTCCTCGATGCGCTTTAGCTCGTCGGTGAGCTGAGTCCGATTCGCCCAGATATATTCTTGATGGAACATGACCTGATCCTCCAGCGCGACATTTGCGATCTGCTCCAGGGACTTTGTGGCGGAGATACTAGGCTATGCATACCATGATACTCAATAAGTTCATCAGCACTCCGGATGTTAGGCACAGGTTCACTAACGACGTATAAAATCCCTGCCTTTCCTGCAGCAGTTGCCAGTGACAGTTCGGCTGATGAATTTGCATGCCCTGCATTTGCAGCCGGGGCGATGAAGAAAGGAGACGAAAAATTGTAGCCTAGAATAGACGTTCTGCGGACCATTCAGTAGGTAGCCCCACCGACATAGCGTATAAGCCAGACGTACGAAAGATCAATATCCGAAACATCCCGGAAGCTATGGCCATTGAGGCGAACGCTTTTCCAGATATTCAAGTTCGCTTGATATGTGACTTCGTCGAGCGCGGCAGTCCTATAAGACGCTACCAACCGACAATGTTAGCGAGTTATACACATGGGCGACGAAGGAGGTCACCATAATAGCGCGCCGCGATGACATTCTTAGCAGCGATTTGCATGTCATTCAGACTCCACATGTCATCGAGAGGGGGGAGTGCTCCATCTACCCAGTCTGTGGTGTCGAGGCCAGTGTCAGGCAGACCCTCCATGTCGATAACGACCGCGAAGGAAAAAAAGAAAAGGAGCGAAAACCATAGGTAAAAGAGTGTGGAGATCATGGCGGGAAGAATGAAAGACGCGTAGCTTAGATTGACAGAAAATTTTCAAAGCCTTTAAAAGTCTTTTCAGGTGGAATGCCGTGCGACGGATCTGGGCGCCCAAACCTGAGGTAGACAAGACGGGTGAAAGGAAGTTTCGATGGATCAGGAATGTCGCCGATTGTCGCTCATTAAAAGGTGATCCTCGCGGGACGCCAAGGAAGAGACGTGAGATAACATCCTGAATCTTAGGGACATGTAGATCCTTGAAGCGATGGACACGGTAACGCATTTGTAAATATGCCCGCTAGAGAGAAAATGTCATTACGTTAAAAGAGTAACAAATACACACAAGATATTATATGATTGCACAGCGACATTGATAACAAAAGCTCCGTGATCCGTCTAAAACTTTGCCGGCTTATTTGCTCGACATGACATAGCCTGTAGTGTCCAAGATCTGCTTCCCGCAGATTGAGCAAAGACCTTTCTTGTACGCACACCCTGAAATGCGAGTAGAGGTCAGGGGGAACAAGTTCGAAAGACAACTGGAATGGTAACGTACCATGACAGTACTTTGCTTTATTCTGGGTGACTGTCGACTTGCAATCTTTACATTTCCCTTGATACGGCTGTGTATATTGTTAGAACACATATCAACCGAAAATCTAGACTTTACCTGGAAACGATTCTTGGAGCTGCCTGGCCGTGTAAGAAGCTTGTTCTCTCCAACTTTGCGTGAGCCATCCTTGATGCTGCTAGAGCTTGAAGTGAATGGATCAGGTGCCGCAACCTTGGAAAGTTTCTGCGAACAATAAGAGATTTGACACAGGGAATGCGGCGCGACGGTATCGTACCTTTTCACATTTCTTGCATACCATCGTGGTGGGAGGACGGGGGAGGAGTTGAGCCGAGCTTAGTGAGCCTGGTCACGTCAGTGTCACATATGCACAGCCACAAATGCATTGCAACTCGGAAACCGAGCCGGCTTTCAGCGCTTGCAAGTTGACTTCCTCCACCGTTTCATAAACAATATGAAAAGGAACACAACGATTCTTCATCAATCTTTACGGAGCTCATTTCTGGCTATTATCTTCTTCTTAGCGCTCGAAGAAAAGATTATATCGCATCAAACGCATACCCGACTTCCGCGTTCGCGTTTTAGGCAGGCCGCGCCCCAACTAAGGGATCTTATTGTCTCGCGAGCTTCCGAAAACTGGTCCTACCCCCACGCAACCTTTACCTTTCGTCGTCCTGCGGCACGCGTTGTTGTTGACATGGCACCCTGCTCTAATCCTGGATCGTTTGGGTCAGTGAACTCACAAAAAGCTCTTTATTACCTACGATGACCAACCTACCGACCAACAAATCTCAGGAGTCGAATGCGCCGACTTTCACTGTTTCATACCACGAAGACAATGGCGGGCAATGAGCAACCGTTTTTCTTTTCTTTTTCTATCTTTTTATCTGGTCTCCAACGAACGAGGACGAGTATAAAATCGATATGTTCGTCTCTGGGGTGCTTCAGTACTGGTACTTTCTCTGCGAGAAATGCATCCTCATCGTCTCACTGCTGTGCGCTTCTACAAAATCTCTGATGATGTCCTCATCAGCATTTTGGAGCATCTGGACCCGCCGTCTCTCTGGCGCGCCTGCAAGGTTAGCGTGCCCCCAGCCTCGTGCCTTTGCATTCGCTTATACCTTTGACAGGCATTCCGTCGCGTCTACAACATCGTCATGGAATTTCAAGTGCTTCGGTACCGATTCGAGTTGGCTGTCCTGGGAATGAAAGACGGCGCGGTGCCTTATGCTCGTGCACCTCCCATCGTTCGCGCTCAACTCCTTTTGACTTACAAGAAAGACTGGCCGAAACTCCAATGGACCCATGAATCTCAGCTAGAAATCCCCATGCCGGCCATCGCAGGCGTCTCCGACAAATTTATCTTTCAAATACATAATCACGGCGTTTTCAACACCTTGGACCTGTCAGAGCTTCCTTCCTGCAGGACGAATCGGCCTCCGTCCCAAACGCGTCATCTCAAGTACACTTTTCCACAGATTGAGGGATTGGCAGTCGATGGGTCTCAAGGCCTTATCGTTACAAGCCACATTTACACGTACGTTTTGGCATTTTAGTCTAAACAACATTTCTTTTTAAAGGCGTTTGTATAGTCACAATGGAAAAGTTTGTGTTTCACTGTCCTTCAAGGACATCGGAACCAACAAGAAGCACCGTCACGCGATTACTCCATCTTTCGACGTCTCGACTACAATCGCTACGCGAGTCGTCGGCGTTAACACCTTGATTTGCGGTTCCAAAGTCACGGTTGGCTTGGATTTCCATGGGGGTAAGACCCTTCGCCTGCTGATGAATTGGCGTACTCTGGAAGCAAGGGTACGTAATCTAGACCCATGGGCGTCATTAAGTTGGCTGATCGCACTAACAGTGGCTGGAGGACCTGGATATCTATTTCATAGACGAGAATCACCTCCTCGGTATCTGCCACGATCGGAAGACGGGTTCTTACATCCTGAACTCGTACAGAATCTACGACGTTGGGAAGATGTCCATTGTGAACCAGTATGAACTCCCCGAAGCCTGGAAAGGTTATTCATTTTTCGCGTTTTCGACCAACACATCTCCGAGGACCGACAACGAACCGTCTTCCAATGCCCTCTTCTACGCTGCCCCTGAGGTTCGCATGCTAGCCATCACCGCAAAGATCCGGCCCGAACATACCGCGTGCGAGTGGCTCTTTGTCCGAGAGTCGTTCGTCAAATATCCATCGAGGAAGGGGTTCCTGCCCTGGTCGTATTGGAGTACGTTCTGCATGGTGAAGGATTTGCGAAAGTATGGGCCCTATATCCGTGGACCCTTGATTGCTGGATCTAGGGCGTTCTTCATCGAGGTGGATAGAGTCAACGGGGGAAGGAGTCGTCTTCATACCATTGACTTTTCACCCTTTCCCGACTCATACAGCAAGTCTACCCAATCTTGGACATGGATTGGCTCCCGAGCTTCATTCACTCCCGCTGAGACCTCGCGTTCCATCACGTTTGAAGGGCTGATCCTTCGGCAGTTCAGCGTCACAGAAGACAATCTGATCTTTTTCCTCGTGAGGTCTACTGCCTTGAATCTGATCTTCGCTAACACCATTCATAGGATGATGGGCACACAGATACGATGATCGCAAAGGTTATGACCTTTGGTGCATCGCCGATTCGTAGGGCTGCTTGAAAAATATGATATTATTGAATAATCGACATAGTAAATTTGTACTCACCTATTGTACCTTTATGTATATACTTTTTACCCTTTGGTCTGTGATGCCCACTTCAAGACAATCCAGACTACCCATCGTCTTCTCTCTTTCTCATCCTCTCCTTCAGCTCTCGAGACGCACCATGCTCGCCTATCAGAACCGCCCGTCTCCATCTCTGTTGCCTGTACGATAGCAAATCCTGCGTTCTCTGCGGCCACGATAAATGACCGAATCGTGTACCTCCCTGTATGCAAGCCTGCAACGAGATGAACACGCGCTTTCGGAGATCTCTTCAACATCGACTGCAGCGCTTTGATGAAGAGCGCATGCAAATCTGGATTCCAGAGCGTATCCGCAGCAACTATCACATCAAACCCACCAGTGAGCGCCGACGAATCTGATCCCCACGAATAAGCTACGGCACGACAATTGTCCTGCACGTCGTTCCTGGCGATATTTCCCTCCAATGTCCGGATAAGCTCCTCATCAGGATAGTCGCTTACTGTCGCTTGTATGGAGGGATGTTTACGCGCGATCGATATTCCTGGTAGCCCCGCCCCTGCCCCTAGCTCCAGTACGCGAAACGATTCCACCGGAGATTCGGGGAGATCTAGGAACTGCAGATGATCAACAAGGAACAGAGACGATGCCCAGATGGATGACGCATGCAGCGACCAGTTGGATGGATGGGTATCGGGCGTGCGGAGGGTAATCGGATTTCCTGGGATGTTATTGGACGTGTAAGAAAAGACCGAACCTGCAGAGGTCAGCGTTACAGGTTTGTAATCATACAGTATCTCCAAAGAACCGGAGAGTATGTCCTCGGGATCCTCTGTGCTCATCCGGTGTTGCAGAACAGATGACGGGTCGATGCAAGAGTTTGTTTGGTACAAACAGAACACGGAATCTCAGAACTGTGAGTAATTGATTGTTGATGGCTGTGCTTATTTGGGAAACAAAATATGAGCAAGTGGTTGATTTTGTTGTACTGTCTATGCTTCAGAACTCACAGGACCCAGAATGACCGCATTATATCGCGGACTAACAGCAATATGACAAGAAGATCAAGCTCAAACAAAGAATTGAAGAGTATAATCATTCGTGCTTGAAATAGTATCATTCCTGGGTTGCGTTATTACAAGGGACATGTGTGAACTGTGTCATACATACATACACTGTTGTGCGTGCGCGGTTGGTTATAGTAAACTAACAAAGACAAGACAGCAATGCAAAGCAAAGATAGTGGTCCGGTCCTGAGAAGTAATCATTATCCTGACGATTGTGGCCCGCCAGTGAAACGTTTGAACGTGAATCTACACCGCTGTGTCAACATTTGTGTAAGCTGAGGAGAGAAAAACACACCCTAAGAACGCCAGGTCCTTTTCCGCGCCAACAGACTCTACTTGTTCCAGTTGGTCTGGAAGATTGCCGAAATCATCTGTCGGGAAATAGGATGTATCCGTGATAGATTTGAGGTGAGGTACGAAAGGTGGCTCGATGTTTCGGAGAGAAGTCCAGTCCGCACCGCAGAAGAAGGGATGCGTCTTGATTTGCGTTACCGTCAGTCGGTTTTGCGCCCATGTCATCATCCTGCAGGTACAATTAGAATCATCATTGAGCGTGAAGGAATATACGCGCTTTCGAATGAGATCTTCGCCCTCTCTTGAGATGTAGACCTCATCGGGGAAGAAAAGGTAATTCGGCCAGTCGATAATTTTCTTGTATGTATCACCAGGATTTTCTGAACAGAATGGAGCATATCCGACCAAACATTCGAAGAAAATTGCTCCTAACGACCACCAATCACATTCCTTTCCGTAGCCTTTCATCAAGAAGACTTCTGGCGCGATCTGGATGCTATTAACAGAGCATGAATTGCCATGTATCGTTGCACTCACATAATCTGGGGTGCCGACAGTCGAGTATGCCTTTAAAAAATCATGAAAAGGTCTAGAACAAACAGTTTTTGGAGCTTACGAGTTTCCGACGGTTAGCTTTCCATGTAGCAATTTGCTCGCGACTCATTGTCAAGTTGATGGGATTGACCTGCACGCTGTTCCGAGCAGGGTCACGAGTCTTCTCTTGTTCTAGGAATCGTTTGTAGAACTCCCCGTCAGACACCTTATGAAGACCTGTACTTAAACCGAAATCTGATAGCTTTAGATGTCCGTTCTTGTCGATCAGAACATTATCTGGTTTAATGTCACTGGGGCAGGGATCAGTACGAAGAATGTAATGACATTGTAGGCCATACCGATGGATATATCCCAGGTTATGTACGGCTTCAATGGCAAGTATACACTCTGCCATGTAAAACCGCGTTACATCTTCAGAAAAAACGTCATATTTCATCAACATAGTCATCAAATCTCCTCCAGGAAGGAATTCCATGATGAGGTAGAGATACAGGGGATCTTGGAAGGAGTAGAACAGTTGTACGACCCACGGGGATGTGGACTCGGCGAGGACGTCTCGCTCTGCTCGCACATGAGCCAGCTAAAAAAGAGTCAACGATCTGCGAGCAACGATATAATGTCGACATGCCTGATCTCGCTTCAACATCTCAGCCTTCTGCAGACTCTTCATCGCGTACACCTTTCCGGTGTCTACCTTCTGGACTAGCCGAACCTTGACGTGAAACGCGTTAGATTGACGTAGATAGACCGACGTCTAACAGATGGTACCTCTCCGAATGCGCCCTTCCCTATGACCTTGACTGTCCGGAAATCAGCCAGCTTAATCTTGGTCCGCCTGAGCCGGAGGTGTTGGGACTCCATCTTGGAATATTTGCGTATTTCACGCTCTTTGGCATCGGGAGTCAGGGTCTGGGTTAACCTTGTTTCGAGCTCTATCCGACTGAAAGGAACGATAGATCAGACGAGCTCGCGCGACAGGTCCGCTTGGACACACACCGTGCATTCCTTTCAATCGCAGAGTCCACCGCCATCTTGTAGTATGACACCAGTTTGAGCTTCGCCGCGGTCGAGCGAGCCACGGCATCTGAAGAGAAACCCGACGTCGAGCGCTCGAAATAGACGTAGTCGTCTGGACGCTGCTTGGCAGCATTTCCATCTGATACAGGAATAGGACTGAGACGCTGGTGGTGGTGCATGCCTGAGTTTATTGGGCTGGATGGTCCAGGCGCCGGATGGTACATATTATCCAAGAAGCAATGGCGGAGTAAAGGTGCCGAGTTGGAGGGAAGGTGGTGAAAGAGAATGCGTGAATCGGCCTCGGACTCAACCTTTCAGGCAGCTCGAGAATAGCGGAGAACCAAGCTGTGCACACTATGTACACAGTCCTGGGTGCCAAACGAAAGATGCATCACTTGGTTGCTACAATGGCTATTTGTATCTATGGTCTTTGCCACACAAACGCTTCAAATTTGAAGTCCATTTCCTTGCCATTTCCAGTACATTTTCCGCATTCTGCCCGTTTTTTACACGGCTTCGCTTGAGCTCAAGGATAGTTCCAGTAACAAAAAGGGACGGCTATATGAGGCGGTAGTACTGATTTATCTGATGGTGATATGGTGCCGGCTTCCCACACCGCAGCGACGTGAGATACTATCTGAATCGCCAAGGCTCTATTACGTTGGCAGAAAACGGAGTAGCTACGGGGGCGACAGCTGCCAGCTCTTTCACTTCTCGCTTCCTGAAGTCTCTTGGGGGACGCTCTAATATTGGATTAGTTAGTCGGCTGTCTATGAGGGGTCCTTCGAGTTCACGGGAAGCTCACAAGCGAGATGTCGGATGACAAGACGTCGACAAGGGTGCACAAGTCACAACAACAACTCAAGGTTACCCATGAGAAGAGAGAAAACTACTTGAGAATCTGTGATGATTGATTCCCCGATGCCGTAGTAACTTGTACCACGTCAACCAAGCACTGTGCGCAAGGAGCCACCACAAGAGTTGGCCAGTTAGCAAGAACTGCATCCATTGAAAACGCCAGTGTCTTCGTCCTTCTAGAGAGTCGCGACTCGCGCTTCATGAAGTGCGATCGAGTTTTAAGATTAGATCTCTTCGGATGTGGCGGTGCACGTTGTTTGCAGCCACGACTGAGCTTTTCCCACTTCGCTTTTACTTATCCCTCCATGTCGGCTCGCGGCCGCCAGCATTCTGACAAGCACACACTTCCAGCGAACCCCACATACAGAACTATTGCATGCTCAGATGGAAGTGAGCAACTTTGGCCACGCAATACCACGGAAATCGTGGACCAGGATGGCCATGTCAATTTCATGCTACCAATTGAACTGGACATACCAATTGCGATTCGATGGCGAGTTGCTTTGGGGGCAGCTGTGGCGAATGCGATGAATTGGCCTGGTAATATTTCTTACATATTCGTTAGACACGCCATCATTAATCACCATAATAGTGGGTCCTTCCTACGTTTTGCAAGACTGGCCAGCAGGTTATCGCATGTATGATCACCACAAAGGGATTCAAAGTGCACCGAGGCATGATATCTACCTTTTTGGTACGTTATAGTCGCTTGCGTCGATACTTGATGTTCACATACTGCTGTGCAGGCGGTCCCCACCGTTTTCGTTCCATCGCTGAATTTGTTCCCCACATCATTTGGCTCGCGAATAACATGACAACCAACTGCGGATGCAAATACTGTACCAAGAAACCCCAACGCGAAATCACTACAGACATAAGCAACGCTGGCATATTCACTCCCATTCACCGTGGAGCCGGGCCGCACCGTTCACGTCAGCTGCAAAAACAGAGTGCCCTACGAAAAGTAGGTTTCCATGCATCAGTGCAAAAGGCGTCAAAGTTGAAACAGTCCCGTCACATCACTAAAATTGCGATGGTCGTGGAGCGAGACCAAGACCTCCGGGCTGTGTATTCTCGGGACGCTCACAAGATGCGACTCAAGCGGTGGTACAGGGAAGGAGAAGCTGTATGGGTTGCGCTGAACCATCCGATCTCATTGTCGGGTGATACGGTCAAAATCACGCTTTGGCCTGCGATCATCGAGGACGTCCAACTCCAAAAAACCGTTATAGAGCTGCAGAATGGGACGACCTCGGTATCTTTACCTCCTGTCGAAATGGGTGAACCCAGCGAACAATCCGAATCCGCTGTTCATCCCGTACGCGTGCCTCCGTGGGAAGTGACAGAGACGTATGCATACAAAGTCAAATTCTTAGCCGTCTCGCGCGTATATACTGTTGCCGACAGTCAAGTTCTCCCATACCGTGCCTATATTCCTCCAAGCAATATATTCTCATTTATACAATCTCTCCCCCCAGACGCATTCAATCTCGACAAAGAGTTTTTACAAAGCTGCAATCCACAGAGCTTCCCTCCTCCCCCTTGGCCGTCTGTCGTTTCAGCATACGCCTACGCGCTCCAGATAGGGGCCTCTCTGGCCATGTGCTGGAATATGACTGACGAGTGGCAATTCAAGTTCACGCCACAGGAGCCAGTCAAACAGTCACAACAGTCTCAATCCTCCCTCACTGATGCGATTGCGGCTGCAAGTAGTCAAAATGCAGCATTGCATCAGGCGGGATCATCAATATCTACCGCTGCGCTGCCATCCTCAAGTTTCTACTCCGGTTTCGATTCGTCCGGGTACCGTGACGGGCTCTCAACCCAAGAAATGCAAGCTGTGACCGAAGGGATGCTGGGCCCGTCTCCAGTGATAGGTCAGACTATCGAACAGCTGAATTTCCAGGGCATGTGGTGGGGTGCTGAGCGTATCTGGGTGGATGAGATTGTACGACTGAAGCCGCTCCGGGCTGTCTTAGCGCCAGAAGGTACCCAGCACATTCTCCCTCCCGCTGGACCTGGGAAAGCACAAACGGAGCTATGTCACAAGCTCGGTCGATCGCCCAAGGAGTACGGAGCGGGCGCACGGGGGCTGTTCATGAGGCTAGAGAGACTGTTTCTGGTTGAAGGACTTTCGGGGGGACAGAAGACGAAAGAATGTCGTGCAAGCGGTGTGCTGTATGAGCTTGCTGATAAGGACTGGGAGGATCCCGACAAAGCTCCCGCGACCAGTGAGAGTATTTCTTCGGGTCCCATGGCGCCTGTGAGCACCCAAAAGCCACTGTCAAATTTGCAGCCGGGTCCAGTAGCTCCTTACCTTCTGCCGGAAGCGCCGGAAGGGTACTACTTTCGTCCCATCCTCAAGGATGGATTCGAAATGACGATTTCGCTCACCATGATCAGCGGGAGGTATTATCCCGGGATCCTTTCGCATCACCTTTTGAAAGATATTGTTCGTGAAGCGATAACGAAAGAATCTGAGGCTAACGTGAATGGGGAGAAAAAGGACGACACCACCGGTAGGAACAAGCACTTATGGTCATTGGAGGGCCTCAATGCAGGATACGTCAACTCGGTGGATCCAACGAAGTATAAGATTGATAGGATGCAGATGATTAGGGATGCCGATCAGGGTACTAGGGACATCCTGACCGGCTATCTCGAGCGAGCGAAGAGGCGACCAGTGGATGAGCTGATGGACACGGATGGTGCATGATATAATTTTGTTGTTTTGATAGTAGTGTATAGATCTGTATTTATTCAATGTCTACTAGTGGTCATGGAGATTTGGGTAACTCATCAAAGATATAAAGCGAAAGGTATAAACAGTGGCATACGCCGTGGTCTCGATGACACGGTCATTTCTCTACGCCTAGCAATGATGCACACGCGCAATAGCCTACCCTTCGCCGAGGTCGACGGTGAGGTTGCGAATTTATTAATCTGGACTCGGAGCTCGGGACTGACTCGGAAAAAGCCGACCTAAAATGGGTTTGCCCCCATCTGCGGAGTCTGCCTCCAGGTTTCCCGCTTCACGCCCAACAACAAACACGTTCCTTGCGCGACTTCACGTCTCGTTTCTCGTTCCCTTCAATAATAACAATCTTTTCTCACCCCCCTTTTGAACGCGTTTCCGCGTCCCCTCAATTAGGAGTCCCTCTCGCGCCCACCATTCTCTTGCCAGTCCAGCTATTCGGCCCTTTTCCTTAGACGCTAAAATGCCGGCCATACCTTCTCTGTAAGCATAAATTTGTTTCTAATCCTGGCGCTAACTTATTCCTGTTCGCAGTCGGATTCGCATCCCCCCTGCCATTAATGCCAATAATCTGCCGAATTACACGTCAGTTCATGCTCGCCGTTGCTCTTCGGAGTCGTAATACTAAAGGTATCAATGATCGGCGTCTAGTGCCAGGACTGTCGCAGAGCTGGCTCGAGAGCAGAGACTCAAGAATGACCCTCTTGCATACATCGTAGAGCCATATCATGTCACCTGCAAGCTATGTGGCTCTCGTATCAAGCTCTCCGAAAAGAGCACATACGACGCCCATCACTGGCGTACTCATCGCGGACGGTGCTTGAAAGCTCGCAAGCAGCCCAATCCCGGCCTTGGTGGGAAGAAGTTGCCTACGAGAAAGAAGGTTGCATGTTTGTGGCTTACTTAGCATCTCAGTTGCTCAATATTGTCTCTCCAGTCGCCTACTCATTCGCCGACGCCCTCCCTCATTTCTGACGAAGACAGCGAACGCGTTAAAGATCTGGACGCGAACTCTCCTCTCTCTCCTTCCGTGCAACTCGAACCCCACCTCGCCACCTGTGGCGCCACCATCGAGGAATATCTTCTTCGGTCTCACGGTATTACGAAGGACTACAAACTCAACTATCAACCCTGGAGCTGGTCCCAATTGAAACTCCCAAGCTTCGTCGTGGCGGCTGCGCCCCTTGCTGATGAAGACTGACCTCAATAATTTATCTCTCCCTCCTAGTCGCTATACACTCGCTGTCATGTTGCTGTTCCGCATTTTCGCATTGCATCGCTTTCTGTCCCAGCTTTCCGTTAGTATATTCCATTGCATGTAATCTCTGCCTCCCGACCGTCGACGTACATACATTACAACGAAACCTCTTTTTCATTGTGCATACAACTTATTTCATCGGCACAGGTATTCCGAGTTTTACTATATATACAGATATTCTATTTTCATGATAGTCGCCAAGCTCTAGTGCTTAGGTATTACGAACTTGAATTAGAACAGAAACCTTGTCTGCATCGCGGCCAGGCACCAGAAAAGTCTAATGGATCAGGGCAATGACGTTACGCTACGGCACTCGGAACGTAACTGTTGCTTACCGCCTGCTTACCACCTGCTTCGTAACACTTCGACGCCAAGATGTTAACGTTGCTGTCAGGGTTCCGGCGGTATGCCATGTCGCTTCAGGCGCAAATTTTGGGCTACTTCAGCGTTTAGGCTGACTCGCACCGTCATCTCGGTCGTCTACCATGCCGCATTCTTGGTTCGCCGTCGTCACGAGTTTTAAAAAAAAATACCAGACTAGTAAACGGCTCTGCCAGTGTATACTTCTGGTGTGGACATTCTGGTCAACTTCAATTTTCATCACTCTACCACTTGCCCTCGGTATCTCCTTAGGAGCAAGACTATAATCTGCTTTTCGAAGAATCGTTACCGCGTCAGACGCTGCTTTGGATATGGTACGCGGGCACCGAGTCTCTTTCGTCCAGCTCAACGACGGCTCACCAACATAAGCACTCAGGACAGCATTATAATTGATAATCCAGTAAGTAATCCTATATTCATAGGACTCGGAACATCTGGTCTCCTCTGCTTTGCCTTCCTTGCTTTAGCTTCTCCCGTTGAAGTCCGACACTGGGTGACGGTCACCAAACTCGGCCCGAGTGAGCCTGGAACTCCCTCCCGAGCGCCAGCGTTCTGAAGTTCCGGGTGTCTCTTAACATTATGTACAAAGCGCAATGCGTGGTACCACGAACGATATACAGGAGGGTCCCATAAAGTATACGGACACCATTAGTCTGAAGGCCTAGGTGGTGAATATTCGCACATTTTCTTAGACCTGATGTAATAATTTACGCCTTCCAGTCTGGAGTAATGGACTAGTTGGATCAGTTCAATGGCGCGCTGGCGATCGGTGTGTGCAAGTTTAAGACTCCTGTACAGGCGCATTATCCAAGGCATTGAAGGCATTATCAATTAGCCATTAACTCAGTTTCTTCTGTCGTACACGTCACATCAATACTTTCGTACGTTAAATTGTTTATTACACTGAACCTGCAGTGAAACTTTGAATACTATTAACAAACCTGAGACTTGTGTACCTGGTCCTCAGCACGTGATCGCGCTAGTGATCCTCGGGATCCTCGGATTTCTCTTTCATCCGAACTACCATGATCTAGCGCGGACTCAAGAGAACGAGTAATGTGATATTGACACCGGCTGCTTCAAGTAAGTGGTTTGTCCGTTCGAATATTTCTTATCTACCATTTTGTGCCCAGTCCAAAGCACGAAAGCAATGGTCCATAATTTAACGTGCCTTTTGGTCAACTTTTAGTTCGTGATGAGTTCCAGATCCTGTTCGCCGCTTTGACGTTACAGTATCATGGAGTAAGGCGTCTATACTATCTATGAGTGCTACCCAAACCTCCTGGCTGCTGGCAGGAGAGATAGACAGCTTGGACCCTCGTCGATGTCTTTGGGGTACGGTACCTCCTGATTATCATATCCCTTCATACAAAGGTACCTCGCAGAAACCAGAGACAGGGTGTTTAACAGTAATAACAGGGATAAATTCTGTGTAGTGAAGGGTCAAAACGGATCTGTGCGCGCAACGCAAGACATCAGTAGACGGGTCGTCGACTCGGAATTTACGCATGACTTTGTCTAGTACGTGGTTTGTGTTGTCGAGTTGAGAAAACCTCTGACTTCTAGGACGTCCTTACTAGACGACCGTACTCACGAAAGCGTCGTGGAAGTCTCCACTTCAGTGTCCGGAGTGCGACTACATTCAGAGTCGTTGCCTCTTCATGCGGCATAGGATAACACACGCCGGCGGACCTGGGTTTAGTATCCCGGGTCTGTATTGTTGCATTCCTGCGGTCGGGTACAGTCGGTCCAGTCGTGCCATGCCTGCCTATATCCTTATCGCGTACGGTTCTTGCCGTGCGATACCAGTTAAAGATGATTCGAATCCCGCAATGCCCTTCACTCATTTTAACTTGGATAACGTGAGTACCTCTTTACTGTCGTGATCGAGAACAAGTCAAGTTCATCATTCTAGACCTCTGCTGGCAAGGGAATGCTGTCATGTGCAGAATTGTTCCTTCATGTGTGCATTTTGGGGATGTATGCTTCCCCCGTCAATCACTGGGTTGTCGAATGCATTTACGAGGCTGACACCAGCATCCAAGGGTTGATGATCTGTGATCCCATAATGGGCTCCAGATGAGCCTGGACTACCCCATGACTGCGAAAGTGCTAAATTAAAGGTGTGAGTCGTTCCCTTGCAATAACTTGCGCAGTTCATACTCTTTTTAATGAATATGTGGTTTATTGACACTCTAATTTATTACACGAACATCATTCGACAGCTCAATGATGTCCGGACATGACATGTTGTCGTGGCTGTGGCGAGCTTTTCTCTCTTTATAGCAACGATTATTCGAGTTAGCGAGTCAACTGAGTTCAATGGGGTTTATTCACAGACACTTCTTCAAAATTGCCAGTTCATATACTGCCCTAGCCGCGGGCAGGAGATGCTAGCTGAATAATCCGAACGCGTTCCAATGCACAGCGAGTCAAGTCATATCGGGGAGAAAAAAGGTGTACGTACGGTTTGCGTACGGTGTGTAATTTGAGGGGGAAAATGGCAGATTTGGTCTGCGCAAATGAAGCCGTGATTCCCCGGGATTCAATGGGACCGTTGGCAACTCTACTTATCTGACCTCCGTAGATCGCAACGAACAGTTGTTGCTCGATGAGACTCCTTTATACTTGTTCAAGTGAGACAACAGGGTCCATAGCAACAAGTCTCCTCTGAGATCGAACGGGTGCATGTCGATCACTATTTGCACTCGCGTCGAATTTTCCAGAATCAAATTAAATGCAGGCGTGTGAGTGATCGGCAACACCCGTCGAAAGCAGTGCCGTAGAGTGCCGTGTATACATTTCAATTTGCAATGCTATCGCGGAGTTGAACAGTGAACTCCACTGAGCCACCTGCAAACGTCGACTCTTATTCTCTCTGCCCCACACCCCTGCATTGGTAGATTTACGCGCCATTATGTCCTCCATCCTTGTTGATGCACCTCCTGCCTACTCAGAGCGCCGCAGTCACCGTGCCTCGACCTCAGCTGGCGCGTCGCTGCATGCCGATGGAGTCAGCTGCGACGGATGCCACCAGCCTATCAAGGTGGGCATTCGGTACAAATGCCAGAAGTATGTACGACTTTCGTTCAATTGTACCAGACTCTGAACCGTGTCTAGCTGTCAGAATTATGATCTCTGTCCGGACTGTTGTAATGTGCCTCCACGCGACCATCCTAGTTGGCATTCGTTCCTGAGGATTGGGTCCAACTCGCAGGTACCGGTGCATGAGGGCTACAGCTGCGATGGGTGCAGTCAGGAGCCTATACGTGGCAAGCGGTACATCTGCAAGACGTGGGCAACTTAAATCTTTGTCGCCAAGAATGCGTCTGACTCTGTCTGCAGCTGCAAGGACTTTGACCTTTGTGAAGGCTGCAAGATAAGCCAGCCATCCTACCACCCCATGCGGCATAGGTTCATTTGCATTGCTTCGCCTGCATTGAACACCTACCACCACCGTTCGTCCATTAAGCTATGTTACTCCCCGCTAATCCCTACTTAACGTTATTGCCAGAACAAGTCTGCGACGGATGCAGCATGTCACCTATTCGAGGACCCAGGTACCGATGTCAAGAGTGCGTTCAGTCATTTCCTATTCATCTTCATTTGCCTGATGCACCCTAGCATTCGGTGCCACCCAGATGGGGTTGATTTTGATCTGTGCTCGGATTGTATGGAAGACGGTATGAAGCATCCAGGAGACCACCTCATGCTCCGTATCACTGGTCATCCCGAGGTACCCGCTGTCCCCGTCGCCCCCCTGGTCCCGGTTGTATGCAACTCATCCTCTGCGTCTGCTCGACCTGCTTCTGCTGTCCCACCCACCTCTGCTGTAGCCGTCCCAACTCACCCTCCTGCTATTGTTACAGCCCGCCCCGCTACTTCTCCTGGTCGTTCCAGGGGACCAGCACATCACACTCCACCTGCACCTGCACCTGCCCGATCTTCAGCCTCGAGTCGCCCTACTACAGCACCAGTCCGTGTTGTCAATGTCCCTGCTCCAGCCACTACGGCCCCCAACCGTAGATCCAGACTGCTATCAGTTCTGTCTAGTTAGGTCTTCATGACTTTATGCTTCATGTTTTCCTGTTATACCTTCAGCCGTTCACTTTTTCTCGTTGTTGTGATTATACATACATAGATTGTATTAGTTTGTCTGCCGGAAGTTCAGACCTTGCTTTGTTTTACAGGACCTCTAGCTACTAATGAATAATTTCAGTGACGATTTGTACATGAAGCCATGTATTCGGCTCGGTAATTCCGGATCTGAAAGTTTATATTGATGAGCGCAATAAGGTTAGGTCTGGGTAGGTTGGATACCGTACCCAATTACCAGTGTTGAATAGACGTGCTGTAAATAGTCAATCAGCAACCCGAAGGGCAAACATGTCGAGCGATACATGCCTTCAGTCTATGCGCACTGAAATTCGATCAATAACTAGGTACTTAGCTGCGGAAAATCGGAACGGAAGAAACGTAATGCACTCAGGTGCGAAAGAACTGGAGCCGATGCGTTCAGTACCAAAAGCGGTAGGAGGCGAGCGGTGGTCGTTGCACAACAAAGACAAACACCATGGACTCGTCGCCCGTCAACAAATTTTCTGCGTATCCAGCTTCAAGACACCGACATCCTTCCAGTACGTCTCTATATCTGTTGTCTACGCTTTCTGGATGCATGATGGACTATCCCTGCGAGAATGGGCCCTGGATTCGCAGTGGAAAGGCTGGATTGCATCCTGGACCTATGGATGTACTCATACCGATGCTGATGTTCGTTTCACAGAATGGGCCTCCAAGAGTATCAAGTCGTCGGTCGCCACCTCCCAACGGAGGCTGAGCCTACCCCCAAAATCTACCGCATGCGCATCTTTGCTCCCAATGAGGTCGTCGCCAAGTCGCGCTTCTGGTACTTCCTCAGGTGAGCCATTTTTCTCGCCTTCGCAAACTCAAATAACCCATGCGGCTTAGGCAATTGAAGAAGGTCAAAAAAGCCAATGGTGAAATCATCGGCGTCAACGTTGTGTGTAGTCATCCCTTGCAGCCCTCAAGAGGCAGGCGGAATGGGATTGCTGATGGTCCTTTGTGGCCTTGTCTTTTTTCTTAGATCCACGAAAAGAAGCCTTTGAAGGTCAAGAACTTCGGCATCTGGCTCCGATACGATTCGCGCTCTGGTACCCACAACATGTACAAGGAGTACCGCGACCTCAGCCGTGCTGACGCTGTCAAGAGCATGTACCAGGACATGGCTGCTAGGCACCGTGCTCGCTTCCGGTCGATCCACGTATGTCACTATTTATTTCAAGTCGTTTACTGGTTTCTGATGTAGATGTAGATCCTTCGTGTCGTCGAGATTGAGAAGACCGAGGACGTCCGCCGCCCTTACATCAAGCAATTGTTGACGCCCGGGTTGAAATTCCCTCTTCCTCACCGTGTCTCCAAGGTCCGGTCGACCTTCCTTGCTTCCCGTCCTTCCACTTTCTAAGCAGGTGGAGCTTCCGCGGGGCAACGGGTGAGGTGGTGCCCTTCGACCATTATGTGATACTCATGGTGTATGTCAATCAATGAATTATCTATGTTATGGTCCATCACGTATTGAGCAGTAAGGCAATATGAGAACTATTCTTGGTCTTGCATACTTTTATTGAGCTCCTCCTGCCACACCTTTGAGAATTCATCGATGTTCCTTCCGCTGCTCATACTGAAAGCTTCAAATGGTATCATGTTGTGTTGATGGATGGGTGCGTTCATATTTGCCGCCGGATGTGCGCGCGAGTCGATAACGCGCAACACCGGGTGTCCTCCAGATTGATACAAGTCCCATAATTCTTCATAGGAGAAGAGAAGAGGGTCTGTACGTACGGCGTAGGGGCTGAAGTCGATTATATGCCCACGCGAAAGGTCTCGAGTAAGAAGAAAATCGAAGACGTCTGGAATGTGACTTCAGTCTTTACAAACAAGCACCGCAGAGAGACGTACAATCTTCAGAAAAGTTCCATTTTGGCCGGATTTCTGTCTGCCAGAATTCTTTGATGACCGATGTGATCTTGGCCTGAGTCGTCGAGTCATTCCAAAAGTCGTAATAGTTCAAGTCGCGCTGCGATATTCCTAGCGACCAGAATTAATCGCGTCAAAGCTGACCATAGATACTAAATGAACCTATAAGGCTATTTTTGCGGACAAAGCATCTGCATTCCCGACTTCGGTCGATGGAATACCATTTTCTGAGGACAAGTTCTGGGTTGTAGGACTCTGGATGCCCTTCGCAGCTCTCAAAGACGTGATGTTTGCTCAGATCATGGTTCGCAAAGTCTGAGCACTTGAGCAGAAGATAAATGTCCGATGGTGATGTGCATTTTAAGGGTGATCCTGCTGGAAGAATCCAGGACGCATCCTGAGATAATTTATGAATTCGATGGTAGGTAAATATATGATAGTGGCAAATGCACCTTGGGAGACGAAAAGTTTAACTTTGGGAATACAGCACCATATTCTACGATGCATTGTCTGATCTTCGCGTCCAAGTCGGGAAAGGAGTATCGTTTTTCTGGTTCCCCGGTCTCGTCGTCCGAATCATCTTCTACAATTGTGACACTTTCACTAGGAAAAGTATTTTCAAAATGAGGCACTTGGTTAAGAATATGTCCACCGACAGATTTTCTGATCCCTCTGGAACTATAACACCGTCCGAGTCGAGATATTCTACAAAGTCTGGAGGAAGTCGTTTTATGATGGTAGACTTGATGGTTTTCGAAGAGAATCGAGGATACCAAGTAGAAAACTGGAACGAGAGGATGTATGCAGCAGACAGTGGTGGGAGAGCCGTCATAGGGGCATTCGGGTGACCGGACCGAACAGCCCCATTGTTTGAGAGACAATGGGAAACAGAGGTCAACAAAGGATACTCCCACAATCATCGCGTACACATGGAAAGCCCATCTCCGAGCAAGTAAGTCCCTCTTTACGTTTCTCATTCGCATTTTTTGATAACCATCACCAGAAGAATCATCAAGTACACGTATCTCGACAGGCAAAAGGTTTTTATCTTTCGATTTTCTTTAACTTTCGAATCTCATGGCTGTCCAGAAGAAGCGAGGCGGGCAAGGACGCTCCGAGTATGATTGACGTTATCGTGCCTTGCATGTTGGGTTGACGCAGGAGACTAGGCTTTTCTCTGGATCTGACAACGAGATGCCTCTGGAGACGCAATCGAACGCCGGTTCCCGTGTAAATAAAGGGAAGAAACCAATGTCCTCGATGAAGGTGCGATGCAATTACTACTTAGTGGCTGTCTGTTCTCATACTCTACAGCCACCAAGCAGCATTGGGACGATTAAATCCGAATTCAAGTCAGTTTCGCTGTATCAGACAAAGCAGGGTCTAATCTATTTGCAGAGTACCTTCCCCGAAGCAGAGCCGCGACGATACTTTCAAGCCACCTAGCTCCTCTCACGCTCGACAATCCTCTGTTGTATCTTTGAGTCGTGTTGCGAACGATGGTGCCTCACCGTCCACGAACAGGAAGCCCCCTTCGTCTGTCGGACGAGCTGCGAAGCCGCGCTCCTCTATCAAGTACGCTGAGCCCTGACAGACTGATGCCAAGTTCTGACTGTCGTCTAGGCAACCCGTAGAACGGGAGGAATATGAATCTGACGAGGACGACAACGCCTCTGTTGCAGAATCTTTCATCAGCTTAAGCCGGGTTCGCAGAAGTGAAGCAGAGCGGACTGAGTATTTCAAGAATCAACCAGAATGCCAGTTCATCGAAGACGACTCGTACCATGTCAAGTGCACACGGTGTGGGAAAGTAGTGAGCTTGGGGACTAAAAGACCGTTTACCGTCCGTCCTTGGGAGAAGCACCGAGAGAAGTGTGATCAGCAGGTGCCATCATCGATGTTGTATGCTTCCCAACTATCTGTGTTTCTGGCTTCTTATCTTGTTTATCTAGGAATGAGCAGTCGGACACAGAGCAGCCTGCTTCGCCCACTGCCAAACCAAAGCGGGGGCTTAAAACTGAGGCGGATAGGAAACTGTTACTTGAGACAGATCCGCGCGCTGAAATAGTCAGGCCGAACGAAACGTTATGCAAGCGATGTCAGAAGTGGATCCGGTGCACTACCCAGACCTATTCTCTATTCGTCTGGAACAAGCATCAGATAATTTGTTCTGATACTTCGTATGCTGATTTCTTTGAACCTTACGCGCTCCTCTGACAGTTTCTATCAGGCCCAGCAATCGCGTGGCAGCTGCCGGTGGCAGAATTCGCCTTGTCAATGACCCCCAGGTAAAGAGCTGTGGGCCTCGACACGTCGACTGTAAGTTTTGCGAAACTACGATACAGCTCGAGGGGGATTATGATCCAACCAACTGGATAACGCACCAAAGCACTTGTACCGCGTAGGTCTCCTTCTCCTGCCACTTGTATGACTTCCACTGACATGCGACGTCGTAGCCCTCTACCGCCTCCTTCTGCTACGTCGGAATCCACGGTGGTAGCACCGTCCGATGGCAGTGAAATGCGAGGCGTTAAGCGCCCTTTGGAAGACTTGGAAGAGACTGCGGACGATGACACCCTGCGATTAAATCGGCCTCGGAAGAGTAATTATAAACCTGAGGATAAAGAAGCTCCAAGTGCACTGGGCTGGTTCCTCATGCCTTTCAAGGCGTTTGCCCGCGGATTCAAGGAGAGCATAGACAACATGAATGCTTCTGGGTCTTAATATATGTAATAACGCTTCAGTCACCTCCACTTGTAGCTATTTCTTGTAAATTATTGGTATGATATCTTGTTTGATGATAAGAACGAAGTTGTAGTGTTGGACATAGAAGCATCTGTCATTCCGGGTTAAGTTGGGACAATGTCACTGATGACATGCATTGTGAAGTAATCGTGGGAAATCTGACATCAACCCTTTCCTCATCGACCTCGACGGCGAGCAGACATCCGCCGGCGTCGTGTCATACCTCCCTCAACGAGTCTTATACCCTTTGTAACGACTTTGTGGATAGTAGCCTCGACTTCGGCGGATTCTTGTATCAAGCTTAACCACCTTTTCATTTCTTCTACTCCGTGCCTGCGAGCCATTTTCTCTCTTTAATCCTACAATATGTCTTCTCTCAGCTCATCCTCTTCAAGAATATCCATGTCTACATCGCCTTCGCGCTCTAATACTGTATATGCATCAAATGCCGCTGCCTCAACATCTAGTCTCTCTACATACTCGACCAATATATCCCAGGACAGAACGGATGAAGGTGCCTTGCATGCCACGCGATCTCTGTTACCTCCGATTAAACGCGAATCTTGTAGAAAACGTAACCATTACTCCCGGTCAAATTTCCGCGAAGAAGGAGGGAAAGCGGAGGAGTGAGGACGAGGATCCGTGCGTCGTGTCACCTTTACCTCCTACCATGAAGTTCTTACTCCCATCTAGGTCCGCCGTTCTACCCGCCCTCGTTGTGTCCTCCCAGATGACGGCGACGTCTCTTACCATCGCTGATATCCAGGCGCGAATATTTTGTATGTGACCGACGTGAATGTCTTTGAATGCTGCTCTGACTTTGAGAAACCGATAGCTATACAGGAACTTCGACATAAAAGTCAGGAATCAAACGATGCAACAAGGACTACCAACACCATCGACCAGTCTCTCATGGCTCTTGACGAAAAGCTAGAAGCCGTCTCCAAGGAAATGAAGTTCATCGGCGAGGCTATAGGGCCTCTACTTCAAGTTTCTTCCACGCCGACGCTTTCAGAGAATGGGAAAGCCAGTGAAACTGCCATGATAATTCGGAAGCACGCCACGCTGGTCGCGGATTGGGAGAGCGTCCAAGATGAAAGCGATACGCTACGGGAGGAACTCAAGGAAGATAAATGGCTAACAGTGTTCAGAACGGTCACGGACCAGGCGGATGGCATGATGTCTAGTCTTGAAAAGGCGGTTAACCGGTGTCAGGTAGTCATCAAACAACGTGTCATCCCCTCTGTGGTAATTCTGACTATTCCCATCCACAGGACTTCATCTGGAAAGTCTATAGAAGAGATGATCTGGTTTCGCACTTTCAATTAGCACCATCTTCCTCTAATGGGAAAGACAACACACCTCCGAGCCTTGAAGTTTTCAATTCGCTTCTCGATTCATTTGAAGCGAAGAAGAAGTGCGTGGTTTCCCTCTTTTCACCTACCATCAATTGATGTTAATCTCATAGACACTATATGCCTGCTACATCCAAAGTGCTTTCCATCATCGACAAAGGCGTAAGAGATCGTGTCACGAAGAATGGAGAAACTTTGCGGAGACACTCAGAATCCGCCCAACGGTGGCGTAATCTTCGTGAAAGAATAACTCGAACCGATGCTGAGATGGAGGCCGTGCGAAAACTTCTTTTGTCTGGGGACGCTCTCAGCGAGGGTGGTTCTAGTCATTCTGGGACACCATCATCGCCGCAAAATGGCTATTTAATGACTCCGCCCAGTGGTTCTCGCTCATCAAGAGCACCCAGTGCAACAAGTACATTATCACGCTCTATATCTCCTTTCAGGAAATTCGCTCGTAAGATCACACGCTCGTCGCGTCAGTCGCAGCCGCCTCCAGTCACTCCGGTCACACCGCTCAGGCGGAACGGAGCTCGCACTCCTTCCTCAGAACCGGTACCCAGTCAGGCTTCACGACAACAGAGGGCAAATCTCTTCTCATCAGTGCGAGGTGGCCAGCTTTCTACTCCCATCACGCCAGACCGCCCAGGACATAAGCATAGTCAAAGCTTGACACCAGATTCTTCTCCTCGCACCCCTAGCAAGATAGAAACTATCGGACGAAAGGGTGCAGGCAAAGCGCCATGGAATAGCTCGACAAAAGTTGGCGCTGAAGAGCGGTCGTTGACCGTAAAAGGAACACCGACCAAACGCACGCCGTCTGCGATGGGTGCATATAACGATCTGCCTCCAATTCCTACTCCTAGCAAGCGCAGTGTATCACGGGCGTCGATGGCATCGTCGCGTCCGTGGTCTCCTTTGACATCTTCTGTGTCAACTTCACAGTCATCTAATCATCCCCCGATGCCAACTTTCCGTCCCCCTTCGCGCGCGCAGACTCCCTCGCGAGCATTCACGCCTGGTCCCGCACCACCAACACCACGACCACGACCAAGGACACCAAGCCACATACCAGCGCCGTCACATAAACTGCGGAGCTTTGGGTCAGATGGTACTTGGGATGAGGGCGACAGTAATTCTACATTGATGCAAAGGGCAATGTCTCCTGGGCTGAATTCCTCCATCAATTCTGTCCATCCTCCGAGGCCGCCTAGCCGTTCTATGATTCCGCTTCCTACGGTACATCTATCATCGCCAACGCGGCCGTCGACGTCGCTTTCAAGCTATGGTCGCGACAGTCCGACGGGGACGTTTCGTGCTGCCGCTGCTCGTGCGCAGACGCCGGAATCTGCCCTGCGCTCCCGAGTAATGAACATTCCAATCTACTACGGTACGGTGACAACGCGAACTCCGCGGCCGTCGTTGCAGAGTAAACTTCCTCCCTCAAGTTTCCGAGATGGATCAAGCCGTACCCCCTCGCGCTCCGGCTCGCGTACTGGGGCATATACGCCAGTCGGGGACAACCCCATCCACGAATATGTGCCTGGAAACCCGAAAGACCCGCTTGATGTCGAGGTGGGGATAATTGTTAATTCGATACCGCATGGATTGCTTGTGGAGAGAGTCGATCCTCCTTTGAAGAAGATTCCTAAAGACGGAGAGGAGATCAAGGCTCAGTATTCGTTCTCCAACGCACTTAGCAAGAAAGTTGTAACATGTCGGCTGACGACATTGACGAGGCTTGGGAAAGGCACTTCTGACATGACGAAGAAGGTTATGTGTCGCGTTGGAGGAGGTACGTTGCTGGTCTTTTGCTTTTGCTACTTCTGTACTGATCACGATGTGTAACAGGCTGGCAAGACCTCAGTCATTATATATTAAATCGTCAGGCTGGAATGTAGTGGTCCGAATGGAGTTTTGGGACCGGCCCACTGCATCATTTTCGGAATAAGTAGAGCATTGAAAGAGTTCGTACGTATATCAGTCATCCAGTCATTCTGTATTCACATCAGATATCATATCATGTCCATTCATTGTCGCACTCTTCATATGGAATATACATGAGGGACCCTCATAATCTATTCCAGATGGCGCAAATGCACTTCCCGTTGTGGCAATAACAGAAGCAACGGATACACGGGAAACCATTTAGACGCGGTGCAGTGTCAGGGTTACAATCCAGGACCTGCTCGCCCTGTCGAGGCCCTTCAGAGGCCCCCGCACCGCATCTTCGTTGAATTGATGATGCGACCTGGAGAATTCTAGCCGGGATCCACATCTGTGGACTCCGCAATCATCCTATCACTACTGACCTAGTGACCATTATTCTCGGTCTGATTTTGATTAGATCCATTGTTTTCAGAGTCCCGAGAGACGCCGAAAAATATAAAAAAGCAGTTTCGAGGACGCCCAAGGAGCATCCGCAATATTATTATCAAGTCACATCATGCCCTCTACTTCTCGCAATGCGGAACCCAGCGCCCAGAGCCCCCGCCGTTCGCCATTAAAGAATATGGCAAAGAAGGTGAAGAGGGGAGTCCAGCGGGTACGGCGCTGGGGTTCGTCTCACGTAATCCTCCCGAGTCCCAGTATGTCGACGCCCTCGAAGCCAAACATTGTCACTCTTCCTTCCACCTCCACCCTCCCCGACGCTGACTCTCTTCATTCCTTCACCTATTCGAACCCTAAGGTGTACGGCAGCAGCGATTCACTCGGGCGTCTGAACACTGGGACTATCGACCGGGCTAGTCATCATTCCTACGACACTACAAGCTCGTCGTCGCCGTCAGGCATGTCGAGCGATGTAGTTCAGTCGCGGACGACTGTAGGTGAGAGTATGGGGCAGCATGATGTGCCAGCAGCACCGCTGATTGAGGAGGTGCCTGTTGATGTGACAGTTGATGATTACGACGAGCAGAAGAAAGAAAGGAAACAGGATAACGTCGAGACTGTCGCTGAGGAGAAACAGTCAGGTGAGGACCTCAAGACCGCAGATGAAGCTGGATCATCATCTGCTCTGTTCACGTCGGTGTACAACCACCCGGACGTTCCGGACCCTTTCCTCATCGATGATGACGATGAGAAGAGCTCCAACAATGATGGGTCGCCGCAACTCTCTACCTCGCGGCAAAGTATGACACCCGCTGAGGAGATCCCCCTTGCAGCTTCACTAGCATCGCCTTCGTTGAACATTAACAAGGACGTACCGCCACCTCCACCCTCCCAAGTAGACACCGACCCAGATGAAGACGAAGCACCGGACTTGTATTTACCGGGACTCGTGTTACCCACGATGTTCTTGCCCATCCCGAATGTGCGCCGCCCTCTTTCATACACATTGACGTGGTGGCTTTTCAAACGGTTAACATACACGACCCGTACTAGACTGATCCTTTGACTATTCTTCTCACCAAATATATTTATCCACCTGATAAGCGTCCCTTTCGAGATTCAACTGGCGAGTGGCAGCACACCAATTTTCATATCCTCGTCGTAAGTTTACAAGTCTTGAGAGATCATGCGAGGTTGAAATTTTACTCTGCATAGATGACGAACAGCTGGCGGGCGCTTGCAAGAATGGCTCGCGATAGACTCGTTACCTCGGACCCAGAAGACTTGACCTCAATCTTGGATGTATGTCACTTCATCGGATTCGCTATCTTATTCTAAACATAGCGTCTTTTTAGCTTTGGTATCTACGTTTGGCGTGTCTAGCTCGTCTCCGCCTCTTCAACCAAACATCAGCAGAATGTACCAATCTATTTTCTGTCTTGAACGGCATTGCGCCACCCTCAGCACGGGAGTGGGTCTTTGAGCGGATTCTTCCATTCGAGTTGGAAGTCATGCATGCGCGTCTAAAATATTGGGCAGGCGATCATATTGGGTATCTCGATCTACTGTGTTCACTCCTGAGCAAATGCAGGACAAAATCACGTACGTCGAAGAATGACCCCACATCCGTGGCGATGTGGAAGGAGCGCGGAGCGAGATTAGCCTTAATTATGGCTTCCCAATTGATGGAAATGAATGTCTGTGTGTGCCTTCTGTAACATCTGTCTCCTCTGATTGAGTTGTCTAGGACTTTGGTGCGGCGACAAAGCTGTTGGAGCCGCTGTGTAATCAGAACGCCTCGGCGTCGTCTGCGCTCCGTTCCACGATTGCCAGGATTTATTTACAAGCGGGACAAATTGATATGGCCACAAAGCATTTCTCTATCGTCGCCGCGGACCCGTCTGTAGACCCTTCGGCGAAGGATCTAAATGCGGCTCTGTTGGCGTCAGCCAATGGTCAGTGGGAACGAGCCAGCGAGGTCTTGAGAAGGATTTTGGAAAAGGACGCCGAGAATTACGCAGTCAGTGACTTGCCTACTCACAGCGACTTTGCAGACATTGATTTAATTATGCTAAAGGTAGTGAATAATTTGGCGGTCACACTTTTGGGACAAGGAAAGCTCAAAGAGGTATATATTAGCATTGCTTTATCTGTCACAATTGACCCGTGCCGCCAGGGTATCGAAGTGCTAGAAAAAGCTTTAAAGACGTCTCCATCAAGTGTTGTGGTTGCAGAACCCTTCCTCTTTAACCTTTGTATGTAAATGGATACCCTGGTATTGAGTAGCTCTAAGCATTGCGTTTCAGCTACACTTTACGAGCTACGGTCTGCTACCGGAGCGGATAAGAAGAGAGATCTTCTTATTGAAGTTGCGCAGTGGAGCGGGGATGGACTGAGGACGACATGTTTGAAAATGCCTACGAATTGATTGCTCTTTTTTTATCAGGAGTTTCAAGCTGTATGTAACATCTACGAGACAGTTGAACTGCTGATTGAGTAGTGAGTACGACACTGAACGCTTCCAATAACGATATCCCGATTCATATTACTTATAAAGAATATGGGCAGATAAACATCGCGGCGCCGCCTGATCCACGTCTATTCAGAGTACCATCTAGCTCCATTAGGGCGCAAGTTTCAAGAGCGGCTGTCTATATCAAGTAATTGCGCGCAACCTGTCAATTCTGACGCCGCTGAGTATGAGGCGATTTCTGCTTGTCATTCATTCATGTTTAGCTGATATTCGGGCCGGCATCAATCCTATCTGAACAAGATCATTCCAGGTTTAAGCACTTAAAAGCCTTCCAAGCCACTATCAAACTCATGCCATTTCCCATGGATACTGCTGGGTCCTCAATTTCTTCCAAGGTATCCAAATCCTTCGATGACGGTAACCTGTACAATGGACATGTCGATATAAGCGGCGTAGATGAAAGAAAGCTCTTGCGGAAGATTGACATTGCTCTGGTACCTTGGCTGTCTTTTCTGTACTTGCTTAGTTTTTTGGATCGTACGAGTATTGGAAAGTACGTTCAATCGTCGTGTTTTCCTTCCACAATCGTACTCACCTGTATCGTAATAGCGCCAAGGTCTGTGTACACTATACTGGAAACCAACCTGTTGATACGACTATCGTTGATTATAGCTCTATAACCTCGAAGCCGACTTGCATATTACGGACAGTCAATACCTTCTTGCATTGACAGTTTTTTTCTTCAGGTATTTCGTTTCATCCGTATAAATAGACGTTACTAATGCCTTTCAGCTATGCCTTGTTCGAGGTACTAACAGTCCTTGTGACCCTCTCAACGCTTGTATGTGCTAACGAACTGTGCAAGGTCCCCTCGAACGTGTTTCTGAAACGCCTGCGCCCATCTCTCTGGCTGTCATCTCTCATGCTACTTTGGGGTATAATGATGGTGTGTCACTTCTAGTTTGTTACTCTTCATGCTCAAAATAGCAGACCGTCCAAGGCTTAGTGCATAACTACGGCGGGCTTTTGGGTAATACGATCCAATTATTCATCTCATTACCACTATTCTTACATGGCTTGGGATAGGTATGCGGTGGATGTTGGGTATGTTCGAGGCCTGCCTGTACCCAGGCGTCAACTTCTACCTATCATGGTGAGTAGCTTTCGGCTATTTTCAGCAGATCCTCACCGATTCCTTTAAGTTGGTACAAGCGAACCGAGTTTGGACTGCGGGCGGCCTTTTTCTTCTCCGCTGCTACGGTATCTGGAGCATTCGGAGGCTTACTTGCGGTAAGAGGCAGTAAGGTCTGCTTCCAGACAAATATTTACTCCACTGTCAGGCCGCTATATCAAACATGGACGGAGTCGGTGGAAAGCCCGCTTGGGCTTGGATCTTGTGAGCCACCTTGTTTCGTACTGTACCCGTGAACGGAACTTAACTGTAACCATTTCTCAGCATCCTCGAAGGCCTCCTCACGGTCGTTGCAGCACTCGCTTCATATTGGATTATCCAAGACTTTCCTGACACGGCCAAGTTTCTCTCTGAAGCAGAGCGGACTGTAGTTATTCGGAGACTGCAAGCAGACTGTCAGTTCAGCGCAGCCGGGGAGAAATTCAAGATGAAATACATAAAGCAGAGTTTACTTGATTGGAAGACTTGGGTCGGAAGTAAGTCATGGTCTTGACACACGGGTGCCGGCTCATCAGCAGTGTATCACAGTGATGACTTTCGCCGGCAGTGCTATGCCATTGTATGCATTCTCGTTGTTTTTACCCTCTATCATCAATGAGGTAAGCGCGCTGTTGTCTGTCGGATGTGTTTTTGACGACTTACGGGCTACTCATCCGATAGCTGGGTAAGAATTATCGCTGCCAGTCGTTCCGCATAGTTAATGTTTTGTCTTTCTGGTTCTTCAGGTTATACAGCCACACGGGCCAATCTCCTCACTGTTCCCATCTATGTGTTCGCTTGCATCGTAACATGCATTGTCGGCTTCTTTGGTGACAGACGGGGTCAACGTGGTTACCTCAATATGTAAGTGCGATCCTTTATAGATTTCATCCGACTCATGATTGAATTTGACAAAGCATGTTCTTTTCCCTTGGTATGCCCTTCTCATCGTATGGCCAAGTTTGGTTGGTACTCAATAATTGAATAGGTGCGGCCGGATACATCATTCTTATTGCCTCGAGAAGTGCCCCACTATCATACTTTGCCACCTTTCTTGCGACTTGGTAAGTCTGCCCTCAGGATGGCGTTATCAGCGGCTGACTTTGGTCTAAAAGCGGGATTTTCCCTGTTATTCGTAAGTGCTGGTGACTGTGTATCATGTTCTGCTTTCCCATGTGACTCCTCTTACTTTGTAGCAAACACGGTGTGAGTCACTTGCCCTCTATAACCAGTGGTCGAGCTCATGAGAACAGTGCTTGGTTCTCTAATAATATCGAGGGGACCTATAAGCGAGGCGTTACTCTGGGTATGCTAATAAGCTTGTACGTTCTCCATACATGCGCGTTTCAACCGAAGCTAAAATTGTCATCAGCGGAAATCTCAACGGCGCCGTCAGTTCAAACGTGGTGTGTAGCTTGTTGTATTGCCAGGAGTACTCACATCTTATTGGCTCCTTCGATCAATTCCTATAGTACCGTGCCAGTGATAAGCCATGGTATACACTCGGTAAATACTTTCTCAGACTGTTCATGAGTTACTGACTAAACTTGGTGTTACCTCTCACAGGACACGGTGCGTAGTAACTTAATTTTCCCGTTTAATGCGACAGTCAACTGAGAAACAAATTAGGTATGGTCCTCATGTACATTGGCCTCGGGATGATATCCTCTATTATCTGCCGATTTCTCTTGGACAGAGAGAACAGAAAACGAGACAGAGGCGAGAGGGACGAGATAATTGGCGATATTACCATCACCGGAAACGAGAAAAACGGGCGATTTGCCACCCTCGCTGATGCAAAAACGGAGAAAGGCGATCAATGGAGCGGGTATAGGTACACTTTATGAGGGTGAAATATTTGAGGACAGTGGTATTCGGGATTCGTCATTGATTTTCAAGCAATATTATCGTCGTTTAATAGTAAATAAGGCCCGGCTTGATATACAGTAGTAATTCGTTGCAAAATAGTACTGAAACTTGAGTTGGGATCAAAAATCGCTGGAAATATCAAGTATCGCGCATCACAGTACAGTCGGCGACGAGATCTTCAGTTGTTAGTAGGCAAAGGAAGTATCGTTCAATTTGTTCTCCTCCTCGGCTTTCGCTATTGCTTCACATCGCTTCTATTAAGTAGGAATGTAGATAAATAGGTAGACCAACTTGATGACAGCCCTCGCCTGCTTGCTAGGGTTCCCCACTAAATTTGAGTGAACGACTGGAGAATTACGTTCATTTCAACACTTATCGCTGCACAGCTCAATAGCTGATCGATCAGGCCTCATGGACTGATCTCGTTTGTGAATCGTTTGGTTCCGGTGATCATCCGGGCTATCCCGACGCGCGCAAGTAAGCAATCAACGCGTTCTTTGCACTTGTTGACCAATATCATCCATAGAATCGTTCGATAATTTTCCTGCATTGTGTTTATTCCGTCCACAATGGCTGCAGAAGGGAACGGAACTTTACGACAACGGAACACCTCCAACGGCTTGCCAAAAAGTACAGATGGTATTATCAAAGTCTCTGAGGAGGGGAAGAAAATCGATCAGAGGCTAGACCAGCATGAGACGTGCGTAAATACATTTCTTCCAAAATCGTCAGTGCGCTTAGCGGTCTCTTGCTTGCAGGTATGAGTTCGGTGGGCCTCTAGGTGTCATGGCCATTATGACTGGATTCCCATTGCTCATGTATTATCTCTGGATCTGCTTGTGGTTCTACGACGGAAAGCTTGTTCATCCCACGTCTCTTGAGGACGTCAAGCCTTTCCTGCTCAGAATGTGGGACCATGTTTGCACTGTGCGCCTGCTCCATGTCTACGTCTTCAGTTGGCTTACACTCTGTACAGGATGCAAGCCCTAACGCCTATGCGTGGAAAGTCTATTCCGCAAACATATTTTTCCAGCTCTTCTTGGCTTGGGTGATGCCCGGCTTCAAACAAGAAGGGCTTCCCGTACCTTCGTTGGGCTACAAGACACTCATGTATCATTGTAACGCGCTCTATTCGCTCTACGCGACCATGGTGACTGCTGCCGTGCTTCATTACACCGGCACGTTCCGTCTGACTGAAATCATCGACAACTACGGACATCTCATGAGCGTTGCCATGATCTGGGGTTTCGGCGTGTCATTCGGGATGTACTTCATCGCCGTTGCTACCGGTACTCAAATACGGATGTCCGGCAGTTTCATTTACGACGTCTTCATGGGCGCTTCACTGAACCCACGGATTGGTCCTATTGATTTGAAGATGTGGGCTGAAGTTCGTATTCCTTGGGTCATCGTTTTCTTCTTGGCCGTGTCTGGTTGCTGTCAGCAGTACGAACAGTATGGCTATGTCACTCCTGTAAGAATTTTTACCTTTCGTACCCGGAAAGCATTATGGATTCATCACTCAACAGAACATGGCATTCATGACTCTTGCAACGTGGTTATACTTGAACGCCTGGTAGGTGGTGATGGTCCGCTTTTACGCTCGATCGCTGACCGTCTTCAGCGCGAAAGGAGAAGAATGTATCCCCCAGACCTGGGATATGTATCATGAAAAGTAGGGGTCTCCCATCTAGTCATTCTTAGCTAATGTGGTGGCACAGATGGGGCTTCATGGTTATTTTCTGGAACTTGGCCGGTGTCCCTTTTGTAAGTCTGTTCAACAAGTTTATGAGGTGTTATCTGATCACTGTCTAGTCCTATGTTTACTCCGTTGTATACATGGCCTCTCATGATCCATCAAATTACCAATTTTCGACTCCAACGTATGTTGTCCTGTACGCGACGCTTCTGACAGCGTATTATATGTGAGTTTTTTCTCCCATCATCGACTCTTTCTTGTGTTGCTCACATTCACCCAGCTGGGATACCGCCATGGCTCAAAAGAGTCATTTCAAGATGCAAACGCAAGGAATAAACGAATTCCGCACAACATTTCCTCAGCTTCCCTGGAATACTGTTAAGAACCCTACCTACATCCAGACTGCGCATGGGTATGTTAGCTGATTTCTTCGCTGTTCCCCGGAGATTGATGTTACCTCTAGAAACCGACTTCTCACCAGTGGATGGTGGGCATACTCACGAAAACCTGTTCGTATAGCAATTACATGTATTGTTCGTCTCGTTTCTGATTTTCTTGCAGAACTACGTGGCAGACTGGACAATGAGCTTTACTTGGGGAGCGGTTATCGGACTGGCTACACCTATTCCCTACTTCTACTCAGTGTTTTTCATCACTGTTCTGATACATCGCTGCAGCCGCGACTTTGAACGGTATGTCTTCGTGGATCACTTCATTTATCAAGTTTGACGAGTTTGCAGGTGTTCCATTAAATACGGAAAAGACTGGGAGCGTTACTGCTCTATCGTCAAGTACAAATTTATTCCTGGCATCTACTAGATATATATCATTTATTCTACTGCTACCAGTACATGTCGTGACCAAATGTTAGTAAATTGAAGAATGCGTTTATCATGAACCACCGCACGTCATCTAAGTCAGTCATCATTTCTCATGAAACTGGCGTTTAGTGTACATCCTATATTGCAATATGTTCATAGAGTGTACTTATATCCACTCCATGCATCGCCCTTCTCCCTCTTGGCTGCTTCGACCGTAACAAATCGACCGTTGCTTTCGTTTCCTTGTGCGTCTTCATCACCGATGATCTCATCCCTTTCTCCTCTTTCTCGTTTCTTGTTCTCTTTGTTCGCAAAGTACAGGTAGATCAGGGTGAAGATGATGCCGAGGCCAATGTACATAAGCACCAGACCTATATTTCTTTGAGTTCTTGTTCAAGTAACGCAGATCGGGCATCCTTACCATGTCCTGTGAAGATAATCCGATATATTTAACCAACCTCTTTGTCAGTGAGGAGCACGTACCAAGTATATACCGAGGTTTATCTTTGGCCCGGTACTGTTTTTATAGTCAGCTTGTGTGAACGGCCTTACGAGGGAACAATTGCACGTACCACATTTGAACTGACTGCGCCGTTTATGTTTCCACTTGAAAGGATGAGTGGCTGGAGAACCTCAGAACATCTTGGACGTACATGCTGATGACCATTGCCAAAGAAACACTACGTTTGTAGGATCCTTCTACATTGTTGGACATCCAAGCGCTAATTTGCTTTTGAGCCGGCCCGCGTCAAGAAAGACCTGGGAAACTTACATGGTGTTCGCTAGAAAGTTCAAGCAGGCGGTGAGAAAACCCCGATGAAGTACGACGGGACTCACGGACGACGGGATAGATCCCACTTTTTTGGGACACGCTCAGCGATGAAGAGGCATTTGCAAAAATAGACTTACCACGTCGCAAGATATACAGCGAAGTATGATACTGCAGCGCTTCTCGAAGCGATGAGAACGATGTAACCCACAGCGCCTACATGACCGTTGAGTGCTAAAGCTGACCACAATGTAAAAGGACATACCAAGAGAAAGGAACACACTGTGGGATGAATTTAATAAGGGCTCAGGTTCCTGGTTATGGATGAAGGATCTCACAGGTTAAAATAGCCACGTCGGCCCCATCTGTCAGCGAAGAAGCCTACAGCACATGTTACGATGCAAGCAAACACATAGACAGGAACTGTCAGAAGATTTGCTGGTGTTGCGCTGAAACCTAAGAGAAGGAATTTAACGCGAACATCTCTACGAAAATTCGGATAACCCTCGGGTCTTACCAAGCTATGCAATGCGAGCGAGGGATAAGCGATAAGCGTACAAATATTGAAATACACTCGCCTGATTGATGATGGTCGGTAAAAATAGAGAGAATGCATACAGTGGCATATCGCAACCCGCGTAAACCACGACTATTTCCGATACAATTAGCCCGAAGGTGGTTGGACGTGACAATGGCTTACTCCCGACATATGTCTTCCAATCGACTAAGCTCTGCACGATGTATTTCATCTTTAACTTTTCGCCAGCCGCGCTAAATTGGTCGTCTCCTTGCAATCTCCGAACAACCACGGTTCTCTCTTCTTCTGAAAGGAACTTGGCCGTGTCGGGGAAGTCTTGGATGATCCAGAAGGAGGCAATTCCAGCGACCACGGTGATGAGGCCTTCTAGAATACTGAATGAAATGTTCGTGAATCAGCTCAAGAAAAAACGCAGTGTATCTCACAAAATCCAAGCCCAGGCCGGTTTTCCGCCGATCCCTTCCATGTTTGATATAGCAGCCTGATATGTAAATGAGAGCTGACTTGGGATATAGATCTGGGCGACTCTTACCGCCAGTAAACCTCCAAACGCCCCGGACACAGTTGCGGCAGAGAAGAAAACGGCAGCGCGGATACCAAACTCGGACCGTTTGTACCAACTAAGAGGCTCAAATTGAGATTCGTTGGACACGGCAGCGAGGCGCGCACCATGATAAGTAATAGTTGACGCCAGGGAACAGGCCAGCTTCGAATGTCCCAAGCATCCAACGCATCCCTATACTTCCCATCAGTCCATGAACGGGCGATAAGACGAGCACGGTAATCACCTAAGAGGCCGCCGTAATTGTGCACTAAACCTTGAACCGTCTGATGCCTCGTCAGCATTAGAAGTATCATTCCGGTGTTGACGCACCATCATTATACCCCAGAAGAACATGAGAGCCGACAGCCATAAGGACGGGCGTAAGCGTTTCAAAAACACGTTCGAAGGAACCTCAATCCGTTTCAGCTAAAATTTAACAATACACATCACACCGGCAGGATCACCTCGAAGATGGAGTAGCTGGAGAAGAATTAGCAATCAGGTGCGGTTTAATGCAGGATATCTCACCTGAAGAAAAAGATGGTCAACGCTATGAGGTACTGGTTGTCAGTTATGTGCAAATCTTCCTCCAAATTGTAGAGCTGGAATATAGAGCGGTCACAAAAAAGTCGACTTCATTTACGAGTGGGCACCAACCTTGGCGCTAACATTGAAAGAGGAAATGAGTTGAATGACGCATACAGAATCGAAAACCACACTCACTTTCCAATACTCGTGCGATCTAAAAAGCTGAGAAGATACAAGAAAGATAGCCAGGGTATCAAAGCAATATCAATCTTCCGCATGAGCTTTCGCTCGTCTACGCGGCTGACATCGATGTGCGCATTATACACATTGGCGTTCTCTACAATCTGCACGGCTTCCTTCTCATTGGTCGACGAAGGGGATGAACTTGGGGCGGTCGTATCCATGGTGGGGGGACGATAAGGAGTCCTCGAAATGTATTGAGTAGCCCTTTTAACGCTCGACGAGACCGGAGCCGATTGAAAAGATGTGCCTATCGGTGACCCCGAAAAATTGCAATATAAAGGACCCAAACTTTCACGTAGGAGTTAACGTGTATGGAACAGGTTAGATCATATGGAGAATGTTGCTTCTCACTTGACCTAACTGATGTTCACTCTGTTCTGTTCATTGTTCCGGATTTCGGTCACATGGAACGACCCTGAATGATGGGACGCCAATGACCCCACACCGCCCACACTATTCAATGCCGTACCCCGCAGCCGCGTGCAGAGTGATCTTAAATAAGAAAGCTTCAGTCAGCACTGAGAATGCAAGGCACGTAGCCACGGCACATACCTAAGTAGACCATAAGCGAGTCAAGATGCATCGTTTGACCATGGCCTCTTAGAGAACTCGATTCCCAGCTGGTAAGGTGGGCACAGCTGAATGACCTAAGAATGTCCCATAGTTTACTCACCAGATCAGATGCTCTTTATCCCGGAATTCGATTGATTGCATAAGAAAGACGTGCATACGTTCCTGAGGCGTTCTTCCCATGTGCAATACAGAACAAAGGACAGTAAGACCAAAGCAAGGCTCGACGACATGGTTCTGCGGCTGATCGGAGCTCCAGCGAAGAGGTACATCTCAATGATCGATTCGAAGCTAACGCATCACAAGACGAGGGGCTAGAGATAACCCATGCTTTGTAGTTTTTCCCTCCAATCCTCGCTGACTGGTACTTCCGAGTGACATCGTGTATGCAACGCCGCAGCAGGTACTGATTCTGGGGAACGATAGGCAATTTCTGAAAGCGAGGACCGGCGCTGTCCCGCGCGGACTCACAGGTTCACCGGAAGTCCACCTACATCGAAGAGGTGATCGAGAATCTTCAGAAGATGCGTAAGATCCTAAACAGAAGTGCAACAGGATTGCTACAACATAGATAGGGTATTTGTGACCACATACACCATGTACGCCAGTACCAGCACAAGATGGTTGATCGTAATAGGCGATGGAAGGCATCAACTCGACAAAAACATCGGGCATACGCATGAGAACAGGGAGTGAATGCACCGCAGAAAATCATCCAGAAGAGAGCCAGTTCGAAGAGTAATAGCACTGATAACTATGCGCTGTGATCGGCTTGCAAATTTTGAGACGACTGAACGACAGATTGTCGAATTGCTCAACGTCTCAAACCTGATTCAAAAATCAAGACCATTGCGATCGCTAAGCATACAAATGGGTAGATAATCATGAAATCGAGGAGACGGTCGTACGAGTTAGGGAATAAATACATCCACTTACAATGCATGACGTTAAAAAGACTCTTTAGATTATGCCATCTCGAACCTGTAAAAAAGCTCATTAGCATTATTTATTGAGTCAAACGAAGACGTTCTGTACCTTTTGCATGAATCCCGACACCCGACCGATATCAACAACTTGGGCTTCACTTTCCACGGCAACAAGCAAACTATCGAGCATGTCCTCAACCTTGTCAACACCAATGCCTGTGCAAAGTGCAACAATCTTTCGGCACATGAACTCCTTCTCTGCACTCGCGCCTCTTAACCCTTTCATTCGTTGCTCCGCTATCTCCTCCATCTTCTCGTGCCACATCTTCAACCGCCTCAGCCTGATCAACGAGGCAACAGAATCTCCAGCGGGCATGGGTGGATCCACGTCGATAGTGACGACGGGAGCCTGAGTTCCGGTCATCGTGGACGAAGGTCCTCTGTAGCGGAACGCTGGGCTCTTGTCCTCCACTCCTACACTCTCGCCACCACGACCCGTCCAGTCGAACTGCACCTCATCCTCAATTGCATGCTCCACATTCCGTACGCGCTGGGCGAGCATGTCTAGCTCTGCACAACGACCCTGCCACATTTGTATTTGTTTTCGTTGTTCGCTCAGCTCACGCGTCGCAGCACGTAGATGAGCTTGAGTCACATCCAACGCGTCCTGCTTGCTCTTTATCTCTGTCTGGAACTCCGTAGATAACGATTGTATCATCTGGGTCATGTCCACAATAACATCGTGAGATTTCTGCACTGGTACGGGAGGTATGGACCGTAACGTCGCAAGGATGTCTTCCGGTTTAGGTCCTCCACTCAGCTCCTGCAAAGAATGAGCAAATAACTTAAGCGTGATGAAGATCTTACCTCGCTTTCGACGCCAAAATCGCCCGGCTTAAGGCCCAACTTGTTCATCAACATCTTGTTCGCGCCGACGTCAACGAGCGTGCGAACCAACGTCCTACTGCCCACCCGGGCCGCAATGTTGAGAGCTGTGTCACCGTGCTCGTCCTGTAAATCCACAATCTTAGCAAAATCGCCTCCGTCTTCCTTGGCAATCCATAAAAATATCTGATCCAGGTAATACCGCGCTACCACCGCACGGCCCTTTACGCCAGCTAGCGCGACGATATGATGAAGAACGCTCTTTCGAGATGTATCCAAGGTCATGATAGATTGTGAGAGTCCATAAGAAAGTAGCTGTGGGAGGGATTGTGCATCATACGAATGCGTGGAAAGGATTGTTCGTATCAGCGGAGTCTCTCCGAGATGATTGCCGCGATGCACGTCTGCACCAGATGATAGAAGTGCTTGAACAGTAGAAAGGCGCGACAATGCACATGCAAGATGTAGGGCAGAATGACCTTGGTCATCGAGAATAGTATCGACTTCAATTGAATTAGAACCAGATATGGGAGCAATGTCACTTAATAGAGTCATAACAGGAGCTGGGGCATCGGATTGACATATGGAGGCGACAACGGCCGCGCGACGCGTATCTTTCAGTGGTATGGAGGGATCGATGTTTCGCGGAATAGATGGCTTGGTGGCGAGACGGACCAGCCGTTTATCTGGGGCAGGTACGGGAGGTGTGGGATCCTTTCGAGCGCGTTTCGTCGGCGATGGTCCATCTTCGGTAGCTGCTTGAGGTTCTGGGGCACTCGCTTCTGTATGTGCATCCTCTGAACGATTTCTTTTCAGCGGCTGTGACGACGGCGGGGGCGTTTGTGAAAACGGAGATTGCGAGAAGGTATTAGGTGACTTGTAGCCCGGTCTTGCCGCAGAAACAGCGGAGGTTGAAGGTGTAAAGAGTCCCTGGGCGCGACCTTGATTGAGCAGTCGAAGAGCAGAGCCTGGCATTATCGGAGGCGGAGCAAGCGCGGACGGCATCCCTGCCATATAGTTGTTCGTTGCCGTATTAGACGGTATAGATGAGTACGATGATGATGCAGAGAGCGGTCTGGGCGATACGGAGTTGATATTAGGAGTCGACACTGGAAGAGCGGCAAGAGAATTGGTGCTGGGTGTGAAATCGAACAAGGGCGCTAGCAGGGGGGCAACGCCGTATTGCAAAGCGATATCCCGACCTCTCTCAAGGGGAATCCTAGGTAGATAATAAGTAGGGAAAAGACGGTCAACGACGGACGATACATACCAGGTGCCTTGGTATTTGCCATAGCCACCCTGGACGATTTCGTGTTTTCCTGGAAGGATCTCTTTTTCAAGGATCTTCGTCCGCCGTCCCTTGTCAACGCCTGCTACCTTGAGGATCTGGGTCGCGTTAACGAACGAGTCGCCGCGTCTGCGCATGACAGCAATCCCTCTGATCATGCACTCATATACCTGTGCCCAGTGAGCCCATGCCAATTACCAACACAAGAAAAGCGTACCTGTACCGACGAGTAGACTGCATTGTAGATTTTCACGGGCGGCTGGTTGGGGGCTTGTCGACCCGACTGCATCATCGACGGTGTTGTCTGCAAGGTGCCACTTGGGGCGCGACACGCGAGGTTGGGAGTAAATTAAATAAATAAATAACTCCGTGGGAAAGTCAAATTCACTCGCGCTGTCGCGTCGACGCGTTATCTTTCCGCACATCCACTCGCAATGGCTCTTTACGACGAGGATACCGAAATGATGGATGTTGATGCCATACCTACCTCTGCCAAGGGCAAGGGCAAGGCTGTTGATGGCGACGTCCAGCCCTATGACAACGACAACCTGCCATGGTGAGCGGCACTCACAGGCTGTAGTGGCAATTCTCATGCAGTAGCATTTAGGGTGGAAAAGTATCGCCCGGTGACCTTGAACGACGTTGTCTCGCACAAGGACATAACCAGCACTAGTACGCGGTTTCGACATCCATGGCCGATTTTCCCTGACCCGCATCGCAGTCGAAAAATTCATCGAAAAGAACCGTCTACCTCATCTTTTGTTCTATGGTCCCCCTGGCACTGGAAAGACCTCCACTATACTAGCAGTCGCGCGTCGTATATATGGATCGGACTATCGAAAACAAATTCTGGAAGTAAGTTGTGCCAATTCGTGTCCAGCCAACTCATAGTCATTCGTGTAGCTCAATGCGTCAGATGAACGTGGTATCGACGTCGTTCGTGAGCAGATCAAGCAGTTTGCGGAGACGCGTACTCTGTTCTCTAAAGGCTACAAGCTCATCATTCTGGACGAGGCGGACATGATGACCCAAGCAGCCCAAGCAGCTCTGCGTCGAGTAATTGAACAGTACACCAAGAATGTCCGCTTTTGTATCATTTGCAACTACGTCAACAAGATTGCACCAGCTATACAGAGTCGCTGTACTCGTTTTCGATTTTCTCCTCTTCCTATAGATCAGGTAGAGAAGAGGTTAGTGACAGTTGTGGAGGCCGAGAGGTGTGTACTGTCTACTCATCACGTTATTTCGTCTTTCTGATGGTTTCGTAGAGTTCATCTTACAGATGACGGCAAGAAGGCTCTGCTAAAGCTTTCGAAGGGTGACATGCGTCGGGCACTCAATGTTTTACAGGCGTGTCATGCTGCCTATGACATTATCGGGGAAACAGAAATCTACAACTGTACTGGGAGTCCACACCCCGCTGATGTTGAAATCATCGTGAAATCTATGCTGTCCGATGAATTCACAACTTCTCATCAAAGTTCGTATCCAGACTTTTGCCTTGCGAATTCCAACTGATAGTTATTCAGTGATTTCTGCGATGAAAACTGAGCGAGGACTGGCGTTGCAGGACCTCATTACGGGAGCTTACGAGTTCATTGAGGGCATTGATCTGAAGCCAGCCGCTCGCATCTATCTCCTTGATCATCTTGCAACGACAGAGTACGTTCAACTGTGAATGTCACGTCCATGTACTGACCTCCCTGTAGACATCGCTTGTCCACTGGTGGTAGCGAAAAGATACAGCTGACGGCGCTCCTCAGTGCTTTCAAGAATGCAGTGGAGCTGTCGGCCAAGTAACACTGTGCTCCTCATTCCTTTAAATATTTTTACTATGCAATAAAGATACAGCTGGTGCTATGAGAATATATTTTTTCCACGATTTACGTAGCTGGCAAAACTTGGTCTGGCATCCATTTCGTCGATTGACCTGTCCGAGGTTACAGACACTGAGCTGAGAAGGAATGAGGATGCCTACCGTTTGTCCATTTCACTCGCCCACGTTATCTCTTTCAAAGGCGCGGCGTTGAGAGATGCCCCAAGAATTCCGAGCGCCAATGCGACGAATGCTTCAATTACAATCTAGGCCACGACTGAGCAAAAGCTTGGTAGAGAAACAATTACACCCACATCCTGCGGTAGCTGACCTTCAGGTCGTTCCAACGCTTTCAGATGTGACAGGTCTGCTAATATGTTACAGGGAACGCCAGTAGAGTATGTTGAACTGGCTCACGTTCGTATGTAGAAAATGCAGCTATGACAGAGACGTCAGGAAATGCATATCACATCCATACAGCATTGATATTACCGTGAAAAATGGCTATCGTAGCGATGAGAAGAAATGTGCGGCCAAGGACCGACATGATGGCAGAAGGCAAGGGACACGTGCAACGCGTCAATGGCCACCACCATGGCCTTTCCCATTCCCTCCCATCTCCCTCGGCGAGCCCCGCCCCAGGATGTCTCGTCCAGCATTCTCAACAAAATCGACGCTGCGACTAATGAATCGCTGAACGCGGCGCTGGCATCGTCGTGGATCCAAGAACTCAACGACACCATATACGTTACCAAGGTCACTCAATATTCTCCAAGGCATACGCATCTGTCACTCATTCGCCTCCGTAGAAACGGATACACGAACGGATACATGAAGATCTGCCACAGTTTGAACAGCAGCTGGAGTCTGCCAAGTCTGTGCAGACACGTTTGCAGTCTTTAACCAGCGAAGTCGACGGTCTCTCCGACAAGCTGTCGCGGCCAGAGGTAAATAGTTACTATCTCTGTGATTTCATCGCTGACCTATTTCCTAGACAGGCTTGATACCGACGCTAATACACTCTCTTACGGAACATGCAACCTTAACGCAAGAGAACACGGATGCAAATGTGCTTCACGACTGCCTGTCTCATTTACTGCGGTGTCGAACGAAACTCGAGTCTTTGGACAGTCTAGTGAATGCCGGAAAGCTTCCAGACGCTGTGGCTGCTTGCAAGGAAATGGAGGTATTACTCACCGATGTTCCTCCGCCGTTGGTGCACAGTGATGTTCTTGTCGACCTCAAGGTACGTGCCGCTACTTTCGTGTCCAATTTATGATTCTTATTGCATATAGAACAAATTCTGTTATGCCAAGGCTCGTACTGAAGACCAACTGAGCGAGGCGTATACCAGAATTATATTCGTGTCTCCAGATTCATTCATCGTCAGACCTTCTGTGCAAGTCCGGCAAGCGGAGACAATACTGGAACTTCCAGATTTGCTATCATCTCTGTCTGAACAGTCCTTGGCGAACCACCTTAACATTCTACGACGCGACCTCATGACAAATTACGTGGACCGTATACTCCAAGAAGATATCTCCATCACCATATCATCCAACGAAATATCTTGCGTCCATTCTTCTCGAAAGAACAAAATTGACAGTCTGTCGAATATCTTTTCCTTCGTTTCCACCCACCTCTTCCCATCTCTCCCTCAATCCCAACGGGTTCAGTTTCCCCGATCATTATGCAAACCACTGAGTCTCAGTGTTCTCAACAATCTCTTAATGCCTTCTTTGCCATCTTCATTCAGGAAACTCCCTCCCTTCCTTGATCTTGTCCGGCACGCCGTCGAATTTGAAGAGAAATTCATCATAGGCATTCTCGGAGGCGATCAACACGACAATTCAATACATAATTGGGCGGACGGTGTGGCTGGACACTACGAACGGCAAAGAAGACTGCAGATTTTGGACGCGGCCAGAACTCTCATCGTGTCACCGCGCAATAAACATGAGGTTCTTACCGTGGAAGTCGAATTACAAACAGAAAGTCGTCAGGCTACTGTTGTCCCAGTACAGGCCGATGATAACCCCCCTGCGGGCGATGAAGACGCGTGGGGATTTGACAACCGAAAAGGAGAGGCAGAAGGTAAAGTCGAAGAGTTGGAATCAAACGGAAACGGCTGGGAGTTCGATGACGAAATTGACGTGGAGTCAGATGAAGGAAAGCCAGAAAATGGTGACCAAGAGGATGATCCCGGAGACGCTTGGGGTTGGAACGATGAAGACCAGTCTTCTGAGGACGTCCCTGAAGAGACAGCTTGGGATGATCCTTGGGGCGATATACCTGCGGATGATCCTGCTCCTCCTGCTCCTTCTCTAACGTCCCACGAAGCTGCTGATACATCGGCAAAGACGGTGAATAAAGGCAAAACAAGCGTCAACGGGAACTCTCCTGCGAGCTCCCGGAAAACAGCCGCACCCACCGTTCCCCACAAACCACCGGAAAAGCGGCCGCCGAAGCTCACTTTGACAGAAACGTACCTAGTTTCGGGACAGGTGACAGAGATACTCAAGATTGTTGAAAACGTCCTTAATGAAGGGGTAGAGTTGGCTGCTTCCAATATTTTCCCGCCATCAAAGTCGCCCATAGGAAATCTGCTGCTGCAAACTGCGCCATCGGTCGTGGATCTATACAAAGCGTTGTATCCTGTGGTGTTCAGTGGAGAACTGAAGACTGCGTTGGATGCTCCAGTGCGATTTTCGAATGACTGCCTGTATCTCAAGCAAGAGCTGGAACGAATTGACGCGGGTGCCGTTAAAGATCGAATGCAAGAATCCCAGCACCGACTGGAGATTCTGGGTAATAGTTGGCTGGATGATACCATCGTAAGTCCCTAGTCGTGATTTTCGGAGTTGTGAACCTTGAAAAATCGGTTCTTCTCTTCTATGTAGGAACATCATAGTCAGTCGGTCGACGAGATCATTAGGGATGGTGCTGTAGGGTTCACGTTCACAGGAGACCAAGACCGATACGACGAGTGTGAAGCGGCCCTCAACAAAGTTTTGCAAGACATTAAGCGGCTTGCGCAACGTTGGAAGGGGATTCTCACGAAGAGTAAATATTATATGGCCATTGGTTCAGTGACAGAGGCGGTGCTGTCAAGGGTCTTGGAGGACATTCTCGCCTTGCCTGATATCCCGGAAGTAGAATCGAGGCGGTTGGCTGAGCTATGTCGTATTCTCCATGCTCTTGAAGGTCTGTTTGTTGAGAATTCAGAACAGGTATGTCTCCGCCATGCCTACGTTCTTACTGTCGCGTTACTAAAAATTTACTAGCCATCTTTCGTGGTAGCGTATGCACCGTCATGGTTGAAGTACTCTTATCTATCAGAGCTTTTGGTCAGTGCCTTTTTCCGCGTAGAACACCAGCATGCTGATTTCTTGGACAGGAAGCATCCATGGCGGACATAACATATTTATTCGAAGAAGGGGCTTTGGTGGACTTTGAGGTTGATGAACTCGTGAGACTTGTTCGTGCTCTATTTGCAGACACAAGTCTACGGACTATTACGATTAACAAGCTGTTGCAAGGACATCCCAGCAGGTCTGATCCATGATGAGCCTGTATTATATAGCAAGCCATTCAAATATCCTATGACTTTCCAGCAGCCTTTTTGTCCTGATATGATTTTAACCTGCAATATGCGTGTCAGATAGGTAAAAGAGCATAAGAGACAACGTCCTAACTTTTTGTAATCCCGGTCAGCCTTTGCCTCTGCGTTTAGCTTCTTCGATTCGCCGACTGCTTCTTTTGCGCCTTTATTCTTTTCCTTCCGTTTTCTCCTCTTCTCGGCGGACCCAGCAGTCTGGTCCATCAACAAGAAGTCCTTGATAGAAGGAAGAGTGGAACTCTCAAGGGGTACCAGTCGTACCGGGCGATCGTCATTGTCTTCCTCCTCATCCTCGTCAGGAACGGAGGGCAGTGGGATGGGGGCAGGTGCTGGAACCGCATCCAGAAGTGACTTGGATTGAGAAGCGACCGGGGGCGGTAGATCATCATTAAACCAACCGCCGGGCCTACTTGGTAATTCGTCGTTCGGAGGTGAAGTGTTGTCTTTGAAGGGGAGCGTATCGTTATCAGAATCGTTATCACTGACATCCAAACCCTCATATTCGCCAGCACCCTCGAAGATATCAAAATCTTCTGGGAGCTCCAGTTCCGGTTCCGGTTTGAGTGCAGGCAATGGGTCGGGGGAGTCCTTGGGAGACTCTGAAGGTGCGATTTGCGATGTGTCTTCTGGTTTTTCCGCCACCTCGACCTTTCGTTTCTTCTTCTTCTCCACGTCCCCGTTCTTCTTCACCTTTTTCTTCTTTTTGGCTTCGGCATCGCCCTGGTTTATTGGTTTGAACCCAATGGGTTTGAATTTGCTACTTGGTAATGGTGCATCCGTTGTAGCTGAAGGCTGCTGTGAATCGTCCGTTTTGGATCGTTTAGCCTTCAATTCGCGAACGATGTCCTCCCGAGTGCGTTTCTTGGGCACCGTAGACTCTGAGATCTCTCCCAAGAAGGCTATCTCAAGTGTATCGTCATCTACCGAAGATGCCGCTGCTTTGACTTTGTTCTGTTCAAGCAATGCCACGTCAAGCCCCTTGACGAGAATAGTGTGTTCACTATCTCCGCCGAGGTAGCCGCGTTGCGCGTCGACCTGGTTGATGTGAGTGCGCCTGAATGGAACAGCTAACCAAAGGACCTTACAACATCTTTACCCTGGTCAGCAGTGCGCTTATTGAAGTCTTCTAGGACGGCTTCAACCTGTACTTTGTGAGAGATTGACTGTGGTACTACGACGATACGCACCTGTGCATAGTCGTTCCCTCCGCCGACTCTCCGTTCGGCCGCTCGATCTCGGTACTTCGCCTCTTTCTTTACTTTCCGCGGCTTGAATGCAGGCTCGGAGGCACTGATGGTCTTGGCTCTATTAGCGAATATATGTGAGAACCCGTAGTGTGGTCGTGTCCGACGTACTGTTTTACTCCAGGTCTTGATGATGGCACCGCCCTGGATGACGAACTCTGCAAAAGTTGTCGAAACGAATCCTAGGGATGCGTCAACACGCCGCGAAAGCAGAAAAGACGAAAGATATACCTGATCCATGGCGATTGAGGAAATGGAAGCGGGCCGGAGTTAAATTTGGACTTGGGAGTGTAGCCAAGCAAATCACGATGACGTACAGGGGCAGTGTCATCAAGTATATTATAAGCCCGGCCCTCGGTCTCCTTCGTTTTCTTTTTGCTTTCAACTTTCATGATGCCCTTGGATGCCATTTCAAAGGCCCCAGTAACATCGCGCACAGCAAGCGGAGGCTTCGAGACCCAGGACGGAACCCTCTACGTTTCCAAACCCTTTCGCTCCAGGACGTCCAAGAAACTGAGGGCCCTGATCACCTTTGCTCCTAGAAACTCCCACTTCGACACAAATAATGAGTCGTCTGGTAGCAACGAATTTCGCGTATGTGCTGTGTTTCCCGCAGAATCTATCTAATACGTGAACAGGGATTCTTTTCCTTATTTTGGATATCTATATTCATCTTCATGGTCAGGACATACATAAATAGCTACGAATCTAATGGCGCACCTCTCAACTTTCGATTCGCCACTCTCCTCTCCAAGGACGCTATTACCCTAGCCCTGAGCGACGCGGCCCTGGTTGGTAGCACTACCATATGCGTCCCTTTCGCGAAAGCCGTCAGCAAGGGTTGGATTCGATATTACTGGACGGGAGTTTTCATCCAACATACTATCCAAACGTTCATTCTTTTTACTGCTATAACGTGGACTTTCAACCGGTATGTACCCTGCTCCCGGTCTATTGACATTACCCGTTCAGTGTACATCATCTTAGTCAATGGCCATGGGTTCAGTCTGGATTCCTGACTCTGCACTCTCTTGTACGCATACTCATTTCTTACTCTCTAGAGGTCCCCGACTCACCCTTCCCCTGTCCAGGTTATGATTATGAAGATGCACTCCTACATGTCAGTGAACGGGTACCTGCAATACATCACCGAACAATCCCAAGTCATACTCGATCAGCTACGACAAGCCACTGACCATGTTGGTGGGTGGGAGAAGGCACTTGCGGATGCCACTGCCCGTCGAACAGAAGCAGACATTTCTACAAGCGTAACCTGCTCGGATTCCGATACGTCCATATCTTCCGCGGTCGGGACACCTCCAGTTCCTATAGGGATGCAAGGTTCCTATGTTGATGCAAACGCTGCGGCTGTGATTCGAAGGCGTCTAGTCGCAGTGACCGCGGAGAACGTGAAGCAGAAGACGACCGCCGAGGTTATTCCATCCGCATTTGACCCTCATCCACTCATCGATCATCCAAACGAGTATATCTCGGATCTCGCAAAGGAGTATTCCGAACTTCAAGGGGAACTCAGGAGCCCTGGCCCGGAATACCTTGTCTGGCCCAATAACATCACGTTCAAAAACTTTGCTGTGTATCAATTGATCCCTACTTTGGTGTATGAACTGGAGTATCCGAGAACAGACAAGTTATACCCGCTCTCTATAGACAATGTGCCAATTTCTGACGCTTGTTGCAGAATTCGACCACTATATATCTTCGAGAAAACGGTACTTACCTGCGTCACCATTCTGTACTTGTGCTGATAACTATACTCATAGACGGCAACATTTGGCACCTTCGCCCTCTTATACTCAGTCACCGAGACTTTCATCCTACCAAAGACAGAAACACCTGGATCTTTCTTTCGGTCATTGCTTGAACTTTCTTTGCCATTTATGCTGGCTTATCTCCTTCTTTTCTACATCATTTTCGGTTAGTGAGCGATATCTGGATAGAGCCTCAGGCTAACTTTCAACAGAATGTATATGTAATGCTTTTGCCGAGCTCTCCTAGTAAGTGTTGAAAAAGTTTCCATGAAACGTGTTCTTACATTGAGCCTATTAGTTTCGCCGACCGACGGTTCTACGATGATTGGGTATGTCGTCGTCTTTGGGAATGCAAATCGTCACTAATCCCTCTTTTAACGCAGTGAGCGCTGATTTGACAGGACAAGACCAAATCTTATGCAGATCTCTGCTTCATAGGTGGAATTCCACATCCTGGGACGAGTTTTCTCGAAAATGGAACAAGCCAGTGCACATGTTCCTTTTGCGTCATGTCTATGCCTCGACCATGGCCAGCTATAAGCTGTCTCGAACGTCTGCTATGTTCATCACCTTTTTCCTGAGTGCATGTGTACACGAACTCGTTATGGTCATCGTCACACGGAAAATAAGGTATTGTTTCCTTTGGCTGTGGCTTACCTATGGACTAACTCGTCCCAGGATGTACCTATTCCTTCTGCAGCTAATTCAAATACCGCTCATCGCCATGAGCCGAATGCCTATCATCAAGCAGAATCAGATGCTTGGAAACGTCGTCTTTTGGCTTGGCCTTTATGCCGGTTTCCCCCTCCTCTGTGTCGCTTATGTAGCGCATTGATTAATGTATAACTTCTAATATATTACTGACACCCCATTTTCAACACACGATTCTTATTTTCCAGATTGAAGCTGTATATACTAGATATAATCAATCCCACACACATATATCATACACATAGATTACAAGCGCTAGTGATTACACCGCTGCGTCGAGTCCTGACAATCTATAAAGGTATACGACTACTATAAGCGAGATATATGCCTAACTAATCCGCGGCAGTCAAGCATATGACCGAACTTTGGAAAACCAGAAAGACCTCTCATGCTTCATAACGACTGGAGACGCATCTCCCGTCTCTACGTTCACCGAATTAAAAGCGATTATGTCCAACTTGTTCCATCTCCCAATAGGACGAGACCGGAGGGAGAGGGACATGCTGAAGACATAACGTATTGAGTCAGAATTGGCTAAGATGATGTCAGATAGGTCCGAAAAGTCGGTGTCAGGAGGAATGGACAGATAACCACTTCCATCGACGAGATTTGTTATGCAGATTGTCGTATCTGTGAGTATCCAGCGCCCAAATAGACATCCCTGTGAAGGTCAGTTTATGAATGCTTAGACGCGTTGAGAGGGAACATACCTTCATACGAAGACTGGGTTTCAGAAGGGGTATGACATGTTGTGGAGGCTGCTCTTCGTTTGTACGAAGCGAGATAACTAGTCCGTTAGGATAGAAACGCCTGGACAACTGTAAGTCTCATGGGCGGTAAGGATGGAGGATAAGATACACACAAGTACCGGTGGTAGGTTATCAGATGGTTGACCTAGGGCACAGTGAATTGATATTCTGCGGGAATGAATAGAAACGTACATTCACCCAAGAGTTCTCGCTCAGTCCTGAACGACTATGAAAAATGAGCGAATAAATGGCGAGTGGAAGAGCAATCGGCTTACATATAATGGCAAACGGCAATGTAGACGCCATCCATTCGCACCCTCGGGTGTTCTATGTATACCCTGCGATAGTCGTACAGACATCTTTCCACCACGGCATGGAGTATTTCTTTGTCGGGCACCTGGGGCGGCTTGTATGTTGCGGTGACCAGTTTCCTAAGACGCGCAGTCAGTCCTGGTATTCGATACGATATGATAGATACTCACCTCCATATTGTCGAGTCAAGACTGAAGACCCGAGCCTTCCGGTTGACTCTGGCGAATCGCTCAAGAGATGTAGGGTCAAGTCTAGTCAAGATCTTGATAAGGACCTCATCTGGAAGCCTCCGCAGAGGAACGTCATCCTCCTCCATCTCAGGCTCGAAGTGCAGCTTTTCCGGAAAACCACCTATAATATTTGCCAAAGAGGTAGCCGACACGATACTGGTCCTCTTGGTCTTGTGTACAGGGATTTCCGCGACAATGTACAAGGGATCGTGTAATTGCGCAGATAAGGAGGAAGCAATGACCTCTTCGCGATGGTACGCCCTGTCGACATTGGGGTCCTTCCGGAATGCCTGTCGATATAGCCTGAGAGCTACATCAAGGTCACCGAGTTGCTCGTGGGCGGCAGCACTGCGGTACACGGCTAGAGCCGAGCCCTGCGCTTCCGATGGAGGTGCATGAGAAAGGGCAGATACGCGGTGCTGAGGCTTCGTGGGAGACGATGGAGTAGGCAGAGGTAAATGATGAACAGGCTTGTGCTCACTGTTGTCGACGACGCCCTTGGCATTGGGCTCAGTGACAGCTTTCCTGTGCTCTACCTCTGCCTTCCATTCTGCTCTGAACCGCTTCAGCTCCTCCGAATCCTCCACTGGTGGTGGTTGCATAGGTAAACCGTCTTACAAATTCATTACGGTCGGCTATTATTAGACCCTAACCCTAGCCGACCCAGCCACTTTACATCATCTTTCTTTCTCCTTCTTCCACGTCGGTCCAACTACCGCTAATTTCGGTATGGAGAGTAACAGGGACGAGGCCATCCGGTGTCTCGCCATTGCACAGAAGCACCGTGATGCAGGCAACTACCCCTCCGCCCGGAAATTCTGCCAGAAGTCGATAGCGCTGTTTGAGACGCCTGAAGCACTCAAGATGCTCGAGTCCATTAATGTGGCAGAGAATGGCTCTGGTTCGGCACCCTCTTCGTCGTCTTCATCCGCGGAGACACATCCTTCCTCCTCTGGGGCCAAGCACCGACATACCAGCAATGCGTCGTCGTCGTCAAGTTCGATGGGAAATGGGACCGCTGGAGGTATCGGAGGCGAAAAGAGAGAGTATACCGCGGAACAAATATCAGTCGTGAAGAGGGTACGGGCGTGCAAGGTGACGGAATACTATGAGATTTTGTCCGTGCACAAGACTTGCGAAGAAGGAGATGTGAAGAAAGCATACCGAAAGGTGCGCATTTAGTTTTGGGCCCCTTTGAATCTCACATCACTTCACAGCTGGCACTCGCTTTACATCCAGACAAGAATGGCGCCCCTGGTGCTGACGAAGCCTTTAAAAGTGAAGCATTTCCTGTCAAGCGTTCGCACATATTGACATTTTTGTAGTGATTTCTAAAGCTTTCCAGGTTCTCTCGGGTATGGTTCCTTCTGTGCTTCTTTCCTGTGCACCTCTAAGTGTCCTCAGATCCTCAAAAGCGTGCCATCTATGATCAGAGCGGCGCTGATCCAGAGGACCGAACCGGAGGCATGTCATCGCGACCATCAGGATTCTCATCTCGTCCGTTTGCAAGTCCTGGTCAAGGATATGACGGCGAGCTTAGCCCTGAGGACCTATTCAATATGTTCTTTGGTGGCGGAAGTGGTTTCGGTAGCGGCTTCGGTGGTGGACCAGGTGCGTTCCCATGTTTACTCCGTCAGGCCCAGTCTCATTGAATCCAGTATTCTCGGCATCATTTGGACCTGGTGGTTTCCGCACGACACGCATGGGAGGGCCAACACTTCGCCGGCAGCAACAGGAAGCAGCGGAACCGCGATCATTATTTGTCCAACTTCTTCCTCTATTCATATTATTCGGATTTTCGATACTATCGGCACTACCTAGTCTATTCAGCTCGTCGCCTGTCCCGGATCCTCACTTCTCGTTTGTAGGGGGCTCTCGCTATTCGGCGGAGAGACAAACAGGGGACCTTGGCATCAAATACTATGTCAATCCCGGAGAATGGACAAGTCACCCTGTAGTTGGTCCGGAAGTCGCGAGACAAAAATCGTCAACTTCCAGCTCGAGCACAGAACGGGGACCGGCGGTGGCAAAATTTGAGAGGAGTGTGGACACAGCTTACACTGAGCGTGTTTACTCGGAGTGCAGAAGAGGTTTGGACAAGAAGGAGCGGGCAAAAGAGGCAGAGATTGGACTTTTTGGATTTGGGACTGATTGGGAGAAGGTGAAGAAGATTGAAAGCGAGGTGATAGAAAGCTGCGTAGAGTTCGAGCGGCTGAACGCGCTACGACGGCGTTGATAACTTATTATTCGTTTGTTTGTCGGATTTGTAGGAATATGGTTGGATTTAGTTTATCGGACCACCCGCTATTTGAACACAGAGATGGGAAAAGATGGAAAACGCATAATCTCGATTAATTCTTGGATTTGTTCTGGACAAAGGTCTAGACGCATGATCCCATCTCCCCTCTCCCCTACTGGCGGTTCGCCAATTTGGCCTTCTCCAGTTGGAGGTAGAAGTTCTCTTGGTTCTCCACTAGACACCAATCAGTAACATGAAGGACGAAACAGAGGAAAAGGCGGTATCAGCGTACCCGCTTTCAAGTGGTAGCCATACCTATGTGACATTTGAGTCAACACGCGGTAAAAGCTAGCATAAAAAGAGACATACCAGAAGGTGTAAGCGCCAGCAGTGCCAAGGCTCAGGGCACAGGTGAGGTCAACGATAAATCTCTTTCTGAGCATTCCGGTGATGGGAGCGATAGCCATGGCTGCTACTGGTGATGATGGTATAGAATAAGAAGGAGAAATACGGGGCGCTGTCAGATGGAGGGCGCAGCGAAACAAGAGCAAACAACGAGACCACATGCATGACCGAGCCTTATGTAGTACACACACCACATCCAAGCAATCCAGCCGGTCTTCTTCAGCTGCGACACACCTTTCTTCTCAATCATCACCATCTCTCCCGATAATCCCCTCTCTATTCTATCTTTGTCCTTCTGCTCATCGTCCGACTCGACATGGAAGACCCTCTTAGCTCTGGTGGCTGGCGTTTCGCTCAGTGTTTTGGTGACAAGGGCGATATCGAGGACATTACAGAAGGTGCGTCGTGCCGTCGCTGTCGCCCGCCGTCTTACTGTGGTCGGGCGTTGTCATCGTCTGCGCACTGATCGCCGCCACCCGCTCTAGCTGACATCATCTCAACCGTGGAGTTTGACTCTACGGGAAACTATCTCGCTACAGGCGACAAGGGTGGCCGAGTAGTTCTTTTCGAGCGTAATGAATCGGTGCGTGGATTTTTTCCCTCTCCGCGGACCAGTCGCTCACAAGATCTGTTTCTCTGCTTTCTCACTGATTGTGCCTATATCGCCTCTTGTACCCGATCCTGCCTCGCGAACAGAAAAAGGGCTGCGAATACAAGTTCTACACGGAGTTTCAGTCACATGAGCCAGAATTCGACTACTTGAAGTCGCTGGAAATTGAAGAGAAGATCAACAAGATCAAGTGGTGCAGACGACAGAACTCGGCGCATTTTCTTCTATCAACAAATGGTGCGTCTCAGTGGATTCCTTCCGCCTTGTGTCCCTGACTAACTTTCATAGATAAAACCATCAAGCTGTGGAAGGTTTTTGAGAAGTCATTACGGGTGGTCTCAGAGTCAAATCACCATAACGGCCAGCAATCTCTGCCAGCGCCTACGGCGCGCAATCACCTTAGACTGCCTCGGATGGCCCTCCAGGACAACATCATCGCCGCTGTACCCCGCAAAGTCTACTCAAACGCTCACGCGTACCACATACACTCGATCTCCGTGAATTCAGACCAAGAGACGTACATTTCTGCCGATGATCTACGGATTAACCTTTGGAACCTGAACATTAGCGACCAAAGTTTCAGTACGTGACATGGTTGCTACCCCAGGGCGTACTCCTAATTAATCTGTAGACATCGTGGACATCAAGCCTGTCAACATGGAAGAGCTAACTGAGGTCATCACAGCTACGGAGTTCCATCCAATACATTGCAACCTCTTCATGTACTCAAGTTCAAAAAGTAACATCAAACTTGCAGACATGCGAGACTCTGCCTTGTGTGATCGGCATGCCAAATGTAAGCGCCTTGACCTCCTTTATTGTTTCGTTTGATTTATAACGCATCTGTGCATCAGGCTTTGAGGAAGAGGAAGACCCTACGACACGGTCGTTCTTTTCGGAAATCATATCCTCTATCTCGGATGTCAAATTCAGCCATGACGGGAGGTATATCCTGTCAAGAGATTACCTATCCCTGAAGATCTGGGACGTTAACATGGAGTCGCGGCCTGTGAAGACTATCCCGATTCACGATCACTTACGGGGCAAACTCTGTGACCTGTACGAGAACGACTGCATATTCGACAAGTTTGAATGTGTGTGGGGTGGCGATGACAAGTACGTATTACATTGTGCTCTGATGAGTTGTGATGCTAATGCCGGGCTATACAGACACGTGCTGACTGGCTCATACCACAACTATTTCCGGATATACGATACAGACACGTTGAATGACGTGGTTCTTCAAGCAGACAAATCGGCGTTCAAGGCGAGGAAGATTGGGGGAGCTATGCCAGGGACAAAGCTCGGAGTGAAGAACGGAGCTCGTCCGGGAGGGTTCAAGGACCAGATGTCGCTCGAGGCATTAGACTTCAATAAGAAGATCCTGCATGCGAGCTGGCACCCGAGGGAAAACACTATTGCTGTGAGTCTTGATTCGATGATCGATTACCGTGTGGCAGATTTCTGACGGCGCGAAATTTCAAACAGATTGCGGCTACAAACAATCTTTTCTTGTATAGTGCCGCATGAGATCAAACTGATGTCATCTGTTTTAATGTTTACCCCAACCTTGACCTGCTCCCACCCTGCATTAGACGGACCACACAGCGACATTATACATACCGGACAATAACAACACGGAACATTTTTTGCGAACCTTCACCTTTTTTCAGCATTGCATTTTCAGTTCATTTTACCTACAGTACATTGAACCGATAATTCATCATTCACTCACTCGCGCGTTTCACGTTTTCTGACTCACTACCCTACATACCTTTGATCATCCTACTATTCCTCGCATCATTTTGCATCCGTTTGTTTTCGTCGCGCTCTGTGTCTGTTGTTCTGTTTGTCCGTCATGCTCCTTACCCCACCGCCATCTCATGATGTTCATGATCGTTTTCCAGTGAATGACGGGCTATGTAGACGAAGAAGTTTAATGATCAATAAAACACTCTGAATTGTATATTAGCATACATTTTAGAGGGATATTATTGAAAAATGTGATCTTCGGTCCGGGAGGTGAGGCTCGCGGGAGACTGAAAAGGTCCAGACGTCTGTCAATTTGAGAGACACGTTGTACTGAATAATATCGACCGCCATTGTTACAAGACAGAAACGCACAGGTGTATATGGAGGAGGGCGAGCACTCACAGGTTTGACTCACACCCAAGTGTCGTAGCCTTACTGCTGTTCAATTATCACCGCCGATATCTCCCCGCAATGCTCGTCTAACCCTTCACGGATGGCTTTACGCGTCGTGTATAGCTTGCGAACCGTACAGATATGAATAGCAAGCTGGTTATCCAGTCTCAGCAGAGATAAACCGCACTTGGTACCGGAATTCTCTGCCCTTCTCACTGCCCCCGCTGCAGTTGACACTTTCGCTGCTCGTTTTCGGCGCGATCATAATCTCGCGATGACCCTGACGGCCTATAAAGAACGCGACCATTCATAAGGCGACTACTACACACGTGTAATGAGAAGACCACGTCGCAGCCACAAAGCACCTTATCCCACCTCCCATCTATCTCCTCCAAGGCAAATTTCGATACGTCTACTCAAAGGTGATGTTCCAGAACACTATCACCGCCGTCTTGAAACATGTCGAGATCCTTCAGACAGCCTTATAGAAAAGACTCAATAGAAAGATGATAATAAGGCGAATACCAGTAGACATGCTATGTGGCCATGATAGCGTTCAGTTCGGTAGCTTCAATTCGTGCGTGCACATATGCAGAATGCCGCCGTCAAATACCTAATGCGTCGCCTACGCGGGGGGTCAGTGTGCCGCCAAAGGGATAGTAGAATGGTATACATAGGCCGTGTAATTTATTTACCGCATCAAAACGCTCGTTCCGCTGTAGTCCAGTTTAATTACGGCGGCCTTCAAGAATACCTTGGCCTGTAAGTCACGTCGTCTCGCAGATTACCAGAAGATGCGCAACATCGTGATATTTGGTAGGTATATGATAGGCATTTGTACCATCGGGGTGATAGAAATAGAGAACCTACCTGTAAAGAAAGCATTAGGCCGAAGTTCGTCTGAAAAACTAGCATCACGGACCGTTCTTCATCTAATAAACATGTCCGCCAGCTCTGCCAGCACTGTGTCTGAAGAAAATTCCGTGGGGTGAGATGCAGCGAAAAAAGAGGGGAGACTAATGAGAGCCGGATAATCTGCTACTAGTAGGCCCGTCGCAGCTTCTGCGGTGTCGATACTAATCCGCTGCGTCCGAAGGTAGAGCATCACGAGCAAATAGTGTAACACAGGCTAAGGACGAATCAGCACCGTTGTATAGACCTGACGCGGCTCAACGAAAGGTGCAAGCAAGTGTCTTCGGGAAGATGATTAGATGTCAGACGATTCCACATGCCGCTTCTGGCTGCGGTGACTCCACTGAAAGCGAATTGAAAGTAGTACGTGCCGTTCATAGCACATTAGCTTGCTCGGACTAATTGCGGATGCCTTCTCAAGTGAGGTGCAAGTAATAATACTGCTTTGGGTATTTGCATGAGTGTGTGCACCAACTACACTTTGAAATAATTTCGAAGTAGCGAGTCATTTCACGGGGCTGATCAGCACATAGGATCATTAATTGACACGATATCCTCGTGATAACGCGTTAAACAATCCCGGCTCTAGGCTTGGACCAAAGACCTGAAGATATCGATATCAAATAGATTGAGATCAAAAGCCGATAGGACAAGACTACAAAAAGTGCGTACGTCATCAGACCCCAGCTCCGTCCAAACCGACAGCAACAACATTCCATTCCCGGAACTTGAAGCTCGTGTATCTCGTCGTGAGATTGCATCTGTACAGCGCACAGGAGAATTACGCGAGTCCTATTCATCGGCGTCGGTAAGCTTGCAGGTTAGCTCGGGTAGACCCGCACTGAATTGGTATCATTGTTGCTCGCCGATGACGCCCCATATAGACGCCTTGAATAACGTCAATACCAGCCCCGTCTTATTTTCCAGCTCTCTGAGGCGAAAGAGCAGCACCTCGCTGGGTTCTGTTGAGAACTTCTTGGCTTTGCTAGCGACCCAGTGCTTAACCGCCAATTTGGCGTACTCCCAGAGGACTTTTGATTCAAGTGGCGAGAGACTGGGATGGGATAGATACGATTTTCATAGGATAATGGATTTTCTCCCGGTCGAGGTCGCTGCTCATGTTGGTCGAAGCGAAGAAGCAGTTTTGAACCTTAATGCACAACATCATCATGGCATGATTAGCCACGATCACGTGATTTAATGGAACGTCCGAATTTCATTCTCATCTGTCAAGTGGTTCTCTAGGGTTTAGCATCATTCTGAACTTCAAGAGGACCCAGTCCAAGGTACGGAAACTCCCGCATGTTGTTTCACACTCTCAAGACAGTTGCAGGGCCAGGTTGGTTTACTATAGGCAATCAACACATGTCCGAACTTGCGTCCGGCGGTCTTAGAATCAAAAGGAAACCTTAGCCTTGATGAGTCATGACTGCTATATATCAGCTCTATCATATAACTGGATAATGTGTTAACAAATGTAAAATTGCAGCTTCAGACAATTCCACTGTATATTAAATATTGCAGTAGAATTCCGAAAAGTCCAAGAGGTCGCGAATTTGTACACTCATATTGTGGCGGTTTCAGCAGAATTTACGTTTATCTTATCAGGTACATATACAATTCACAAAATGGACTCCAAAATACACACAATTCGAATGTCTCGCTGAATACACCATCGTATCGCAAATTTCAACGGCAGAGAGAGAAGAGAGTGTCCTTTCAGGCCAGATAGTTAAGCCGATCCTTCGAGAAGCAGTGCTTACATGAACGACGTTTGATGGTGGCGAAGACAGCCGAGAATAAATTGAGGTCGGTGGAGAGCAGGAATAGTCATCGGTCGTATTTCAAGGTGATAAAATCGCGCGGACCTGGAGCTTTGATGATCCAATTAAATATCAAGAAGGCAGGTTCGTCAACGAAGGCCGAGGCGACTCGATGAATGGAAGCGTCTAGCTGTTCTGATTGTTGAAATGACATTCATGTAGATAAACCCGAGTCGCTGACTGAACCAGTGTATGTTAATGCACAAGTAGCAGCACCAATACCGAGGTCACGAAACCCAGATGGACATGTTCATCCAAGGTCCTGGGTCTAAGAGCACCCGGGGTGGAAATTTGTATCATTTTCAAAATGCCTAACCGCGTTATGACAGTGTGTCTAACCTGAGAAATAACGAAAGCTCGGCTTCGAAAGCAGTCTTGCAGGGGCAACAAGTTGTTCAACAAAGAGGTAGATTTTGCCCAAGAACTCTGCGATATTTTCTGATTTTTTAGTGCGGGCCATTCATCACGGCATCGTCCTTATGGAAAGTTATTCAGGGCTCTGGCCTTAAGCTTAAGCATGAAGCACAAATAACTGAGGAGTACTATGTGTTGCTGGCCAGTCACATGGGCGTGCATAATGCGATTCTTCGCGTATAAGGGTATGGCAGTAGATAGATTTAAGCGCTGAGGCGACGTAGATCAGCGCTAATCCCTATAAGTAGAAGGCGGTCTGAATGATTCCGGTGTATTCCGAATCGGAGTTTGAACTTAAATCAACTACAGGACGGAAAGTTGTCTCGCTCAAATTTTGTCCATCAACTACATCCGGCTCTGCTTTTGTTGACGATTCCACCGTTCACATCGTTGGAGAGACAAAGGCGTCCGTCAAGATGCAAATCTTCGTAAAGACGTGAGTGTTCTGCCTTCGTTACTGTAGGTGTCACTGAGAAAATTATCGCAGCCTTACGGGCAAAACAATCACCCTTGAGGTGGAATCCTCTGACACTATCGACAATGTCAAGGCCAAAATTCAGGACAAGGAGGGGTGCGTATTCCCCTGCTTTGCCTTGTCATAGTTCCTGACGGTGGATTTTAGCATTCCTCCCGACCAGCAGCGTCTTATCTTCGCCGGAAAGCAGCTCGAGGATGGTCGTACCTTGAGTGACTACAACATCCAGAAGGAGTCGACGCTTCACTTGGTGTTGCGTCTCCGTGGTGGTGCAAAGAAGCGCAAGAAGAAGACCTACAACGTGTGTAGTCGGCTTTTTCTGCGTGTGATCTTGGACCCATTATTCGCCTTATCTAGACCCCCAAGAAGATCAAGCACAAGCGCAAGAAGGTCAAGATGTCCATCTTGAAGTACTACAAGGTTGACTCCGACGGCAAAATCAAGCGTCTCCGCCGTGAATGTCCCACTGCTGAGTGCGGTGCCGGCATCTTCGTAAGCGATCATCTCCTCCTTGATGCTGTGTTTTAATATTGGACTGGTAGATGGCTTTCCACAAGGACCGTCAGTACTGTGGCAAGTGTGGTTTGACCTACACCTTCCAGCCTGGGACGAAGCCCCCCGTCGTTTAAGGCTGTAGCTGAGAGTTAAGCAGAGATGCCGTCGAATTTATGCATTATCGTACCGTCTTGTTGTTCTCCCATGCCAATGAACTCAGTGTGATCGCTTTGATAGTCGTTTGATATTCCCAAATGTCCCCTTTTTTAGGCCTGCCTTAGCTTTTATCCAGGCCCCCGGCTAGCCGAAGACTTCAACATGTTCTTATCCCTTTGAGTCAACAACACAAATGCCGTCTAGCTAGGCAATTCGCAAGGGGTTGTGTCACAAATCTGCGATATATAATGACCTGTCGTCCTCGGTTGTCTAGTGTCCTCAAGACATGGCCACCCGGTCGAGTAATCAAGAGCAATATTCCGCCTCGAAGCTCCCGCTGAGCTCGACACAGCTGTACCAACTTCCTACAGATGTAGCAGAAATGAACGTCGGTTACATTCTCCTCTATAACCATAAGTTTCCTCTTACAGTATATCCTTCTCTTAGAGATTAGGGTTGCAACATCGACTCTGGTTTCTCATGATCGGTGGTCTATACCCAACGTTTATTGTGGATGCTCTGCAAGGTATCATGAGGGAGAATGTGCACCCAACTGTCGCGGACATTGGATGCGGATCCGCTATATGGTCAGCTTGATTCTTACCAGTGATACCTCAGGATCTTGTGACGAGTATGTGCACTTACATTTCAGGGCAATGGAAATGGCGAGACTGTTTCCGGAAAGTGAAGTAGTCGGTTTTGACCTGAATGAACAGACGTATCCGTGCGTTGTTTTCGATCTTCAGTATAGAATTTTCATTTCCTCACGCGCAAGATTAGGGATGCGCCCGAGAATTTTCGGTACGTATCGCACAAGATATTTAACGACAAGGAAATGACGTGATTTTTTGCTCAGATTCAAGCAGTGCGACTTAACTAAAGGATTACCAGAAATCCAGAATGCTACTTTCGACGTGATTCATTGCCGTTGTGTGGCCCAGCATGTATGTTGTCTGTCATACTCTGTTCGCCAGGAATACTGATCAAGTTGTGGCGCACCAGGTGTCCAACCCTTTGGGCCTTATTTCCGTCATCGCCGATGCACTGAAGCCAGGTATGCCTGCGGCAGTTTTTCATCAAGTCCTTAGGCATCTTTGACGTCTATATGCATTCTAGGAGGTCTCCTACTGCTTGCCGACGGCGACTGGGTTGCCTTCGACGAAGACAGACGTCCCCTCGTTCCGTTTATTTACAACCCCGCGATTAACGAGCAAGAACGCCACAAAAGGGCGCAGCCCGGTAGTTCGTTTTATGCAGGGTGGTTACACCTCATGGGTAACATCACACGAAGCCCATTCTACCAACCGATAGACCAAATGTTACTACAGCACGGCGGCTTTGTTGATCTTTATGCGCAGAACTACTTCAGCCCCATTAACTGGAGTGGTCGAGACTTGGAGAACGGGACAGAAATGGGCGCCATCATGAACCTCAATATGAAGGTGCGAAGAGATCCCTGTTCGCGCTGCACTGGCTCATCGCATGCTAGGCATTTTTCCGTAACTCAGCGGAAGCTGCTATCAGAAGTGGCGTAGCTTCCAGTATGCTTCCTATCTGGGAGGAGGAGTATCTGAAGGAATTTGGCAGTCGACGGTATAATATCTGGCACTATGCCACGGCACGTAAAATGGGTATATCCAGTGTATTAAAGAAATAGTTATATGTATGGGAGAGGACGGTCTAACTACTTATATATAGTGCATCTATATGTGTCCTCATTCAAGTAAAAAGAGTGGTCTATGGCGGAAAATCTATTATGAGGCGTATCGCGTATGGTAGCCTTGAGCAGCCACCGATGCCCACAGTTCATCATGTCCAGACGCATGTCCGACCTGTCGAAGAGCGGGGAACAATTTACGAAGATACAGCGGCAACAGATTCGTGTCGGGTGCATGAGGATAGGAGAATGATATTCCTTGCAAATTCCGGTGGCCGAGAAGTTGCAAGCCGGAAACAGCCTCCTCCGTAATAGCAGAGGTATCTACTGGGAGGGCGACAAATTCTAATTTTGGGAGTGATGCAGAGATGACGGGAAGTACGTCCAGGGTGAGCCTGGGAGAGGAGCCGGAATTGATTCGAGGCGAGTTCTCGTCACAATCCACAACGCTCTCGGGCCACATCTCCAAATGCTTGAGGTGGGGCCACCATGTCACCATTTGAGTGACGTCCTCGGTACTTATGTCCATAGGTACTGTCGTGTCAAAGTGGAGGTGTCGAAGGTCTCGTAAGCGGGCAAGGGAGCGTAATGCAGCGAAGTCGATGGTGTTTATGAGGTCTATGTTTAAGGGTATATCATGATCTAGTTCTAAATGGTGCGTGATGGACACATGTTCCAGAGAGGAAGAAAACCTCTCCTGCATGACATTAAATAAGGCAAGCCAGAATGGAGTGGTCTGGTCACGAGTTTCGATATCAAGGCTGAGCGTGTGGAGTGCAGTCGATTGCATATTTTGGAGAATGAGGATAGCGAGGTCGGGGGTAGAACGCAGACGCAGATTTTGCAGGAGGGGGAAGCGTAATGGTCCGGAGACAGAGCACCAGATATCTTCGATCTGGGACGCCTCTAGATGTTGAGCATGGAGTTCAAGGTAATTAAGATGAGGTAGCATAGAGATAGAAGCTATGATATCCGCTGTGACCGATCTTCCGGTACGTAACAAGAGGGTGTGAAGGGTCGACATGGAAGGAATTATGCTATTAAGCTGGGCCGGTACCAAACCCCGAAATGTGAGACTCTGTAGGTGACAAGCAACGAGAGCAACCTCGCGAAGATACTCAAGCCCTCCCGAGCTCGTATCTTTGACTGCGAATCCTACATCCAATTGAAGGTCTCGGAGTCGAGGTGAAAGACACAAAGAAGGATGCGAGCCGTTGGACAGCTTGAACTTCGTGGTGGTTAGATTAGGGAATATGTAGCCGTTCTTGCCACAAAGGGCGGCATAGATTGATGGGTTCAGGGGGCCTTTGGCGCTGCGAGCGGTATGAGTTATATGTCTGACGCGCCGGGCGTAGGAGCGGAAAACTCGAAGCTCATCTGAAGGTATGACCTTCAAGAAGTTAATGGATTTCGTAAAATGCATAGAAAGCACTACCAACCTTGTCTCCTTTCAAAGATGGTAAAAGGGTCCATAATGGCTCAACCGACGGAAGTTCTCTGTACAGCGCATCCAGGGCAGGCTCCTTCCACGCTTGACACGTTCTGGCTGCTTGAGTTAGGACATTGACCTCCAGAACAGAGCACCAATGAAATATTTCTTGAAGAATTTCGTCAATGAGCAGGACCTGGTGCATCTGTCTGGTGTCCTATAGCCGTACGCGGGGTGGCGAGCGCTGAAAAAAAACTGATCGCTGGCAGTGATCCGAAACATTGCCTTGCCTGCCACGTGTCTATCGCGATCACGTGTCCGGAACGAAAATTTGAAAACACTAGGGTCGAATGATAGGGAAAACTTAGAAGAAGGTCGAGATTTCAGATTGCGAGAGGTCCGCTGAATACTTTTTTTGATGATCTATGCTATCGGACTCTACATACAACGGTGAACTGAGGTTACTCCGGATTCCGGAAATGTACAATCAATGTACAATCAGTACTTACAGCTACTAGATAGCTACTAGATGAGACCCCGCTGCCATAATAGTAATAAATGATGGACAGGAAAGAGCAGAGCCGTATAGTCGCGCAAGTAGAGACAAGACACCGTTGGAGTGCCTCTTAGTACATGTATAATCATTGGAGGTGATATCCGCTAGTAAGCAGTGCTTTTCATGCAGCGGAAATCTGAGAAATTATGGAAGAATTTCCCACGCAGAGCGATGTTCGTTCCTTTTGCTGATGTGGAAAAGGTGTCTTTTAGAAATATATGCATAGGTAGACGCCACGGATGACAGCGGAACTGGTAAGATGTGGCGATCCTCGTCCTATGTAGGATGTTGATGAGCCCCTTGTTGCTGGGGAAACAAAGGAAACCTCACTCGACGCCGTCCGACTGTCTTCAAATTGATTGATAATGATATAACGGTTTTTCGTCTCCGATCGGAGCTGGGTTTGACTACCGGTCTCTGCAAGTTCCTGTACCGACTATAGTTCGCCGGTAAATTACCGAGCATAAGCATGTATGCGAGTGGCAAATCAGTGGCTTTACAGCGCGCAGCCGAACGCCATAATGAGGCTTTCCCGAATTTCTAGGCTGCACGACATACGTGGGGGGCTGCTAACTTTCTCACTCGCCCATCTAGCTCATATCAGGGCACAGAGCCGGAGAAAACCATATGAAGGCCATGGGTCTGTTCATATAATCTCGCACTATTTCAATTACAGCGCTTCTGGAAAATAATGAGAATAGCGGGAAATGATGTCGTCATGTTTTCGAACCCAAATCAGCTTGTAAATACCCTTTTTGGTATATACGCTGTTGAATCGTTGACCCCTGACCGGTCTGAGAGTCATGGCAGGAAATCCCTCCGTATTGTTGCAGGAATTGGTAAAAGCCCCTGCGTTGAGCCCTGCTACCATATTCGCTTCAACGATAACAACTACCGCTTCTTCAGCGTGGTACCGGACGATTAAAAGGACGTTCGTAGTAGCCGGCAAAGGAGAGATGCTGCCAAATGTGTCGAAGGGTTATGACCAAACTAGGTAAATATCCTTGTTTATTGAGCGATGTAACCGATGACGACATATTCTACGATTCTCATTATTTTCCGGAAGCGCTGTAACGTTACACAGGATACAACGGAGGCCTGTCTACAGACTTTGTCTCAGCTTGATCCGACATGTCGCCTGGAGGAGCTGACGGATTGTATTGAGTTGGGCTTCGCGTGGGACCAATGGTAGTTAGCACGATAGAGATGCTGTCATCCCAAGTGGGTTCGCCGTGTCGACAGTAGCGAACGGAATACCACCTAAGGTTCAAGAGGAGATGTGATCCCTAGAGACATATGTTAGTAGATCGTCAGCAAGTAGGACAAGTTGATGATGTACAGCGTAATAATAGCAAACGATGGACCACCTATATAGCACCGTCAACTTTTGAAACTAGGATGGCCATACTAAAGATACATACGGAAGAAATATAGCATGGATGGGACCACGCATACAGAACGCCGTGGCAATGCGTAACATTAGGGCAACTACCAAGTTAGCTTGACATCTGTCTTCTCAGAAAATTTCGCTCACATGTAATTCTGGAACGAAGGTCAGCATTACATCGTTTGACACAGAAGCCGCGCAACGAACTCACAATGCAAAGAATATACATCCATCTTCGACGAACGCTGTCAACAGCGGTGAAATGTGTTTCATCTGAGTCATTACTGTTCTAGGGTCATAGGTGCGCCCGCATATCGCGCGGTACGTTCGCCAAAATTTTGTCACGGTCAAAATCAGAAATAGTACTGAGGCTGACTTAGTTATTATCGCATGAACACGAACTCGCGAAACATACCTGATAGTAAGAAGCTTGGGACACTGTATGGTAACTTGTAACACTGGACGGAGGAATAGTGCTAAGATTGACTGACTATGCAGCAATGCCGTACTTCGTGTTCGGAGCCATCGACCTACACCCTCTCCAAGGAACAGCCATTGTTGTCACGGATGAGACGACGTGTCGACACACGACACTGAAGGCCCATAGAGCAGTCTGTAATGATGGATATAAGCACAAAGAGAACACCCAAGCTGAAATTCCAGGTCAAATTACCGCTACAGATCCTGACAAGAAGCATAAAGTCATCTTCGCCCATTGTAGCACGATTTTACCCACCGACAGCACAGGACGAGAGGAAGATGAAAACTGTCCAAGCAAAAAGAAGTCAGGATAGGCGTATAATAAAACAACACTTACGCACGAAATTTGTTTTGGTTATACAGGGCGTATACGCGCAATAATAGAATGAGGTCAAGAATGAAGAGGTACGTTGAGGGACCGGCGCTGTAAAGATAAACGTGAGACCGGGCTTATGAAAAGGTATGTCAGTCGTACAGGAACAGCCAGTAGTAATATAAATGACACCTGGGAGTCAAGTATGCCATGTAGATACGAGGAAAGAAATTAAGAGGTACGAACAACTGGAATACGATATCGTCAGTGAAAGAAGTAATGGCTGATAGACGGTGATTTTAGCATGCCTTGTCACTTGGCTCCTCGGATATGTTCACTGCGATGTATTTGTTTAGTATAGTTGAGTCAAGTCGGCATACTGACTTACCCCATGCAGTGATACTGACGCGAAGATTGACATACTGAGAAATAGCGTGAATTTCGAACACCAAGGTATGCGCACCTCAAGTAGACGACCGCGTAATATCTTGCCAAGAAATACAGCATCTTGGGGGATGACCACTGGGACCTGATCACGGGCGAAATCAAAGGGATGCCTCCGTCGCTTGAAGCACCGGGACATACCTCCACACAAGTTCGACCTAAACACAAAATCCTTAGCTGTCAACGAATTTCACACAAGGTGAGCGTCAAACGCGCCTCCTGCCCAAACGATACGATAATGTCGTACACCACCAACGTCAGAGCAGAAACTAAGGGGAGCACTCAAAGATTGCCTTCCTGATATCATGCGCTTCGGCATACTTACCATATGACATGGATGTCGCCCTGTTTTCGAAAAAAACAGTAGTTATGTCGCCAAACGCCATTGATGACGCTCAGGCGTCTACAAAAGCGAAACCTTTAACCTGCCTGCTCGCTTTGATCTGTTTGAGCTCGAAAAAGAACATAGAAAAAGGAAAATCATAGTACCTCTTTGTGATACAAAATGCCAGTACATGTAAACACCCCCGTCACGTCGCCCTCAGAGAGTCCAGGAGGGCTTTAAGAGAGGGAGACGATTCTAAATCGTCACAGCCGAGCGGAAAAAATAAAATCGAAGGAAAGAAGAGTTACTTATATCAGTCGTGTTCTGCGTGCTTGACATAATCGGGCTCCAACAAGTAAGCATGTAACAGCTACGTAACCTCCCAACAACCACTATTGATACCGAATACCCCTGAAGACTCCTCAGAGTCTTCCTGGAGCAGCGTGAGCTCCGTGGCCACAGATTTCGGCCAGCGGCGTAGGCGTCATGCTTTGCGTTCGGTAGGTTTTACAAATCAACGTTCTACCGAGTCTACCGAGACGAACAAGAAAAAACGGAAGATGGAAATACGTCGCTGAGTATTATCTTCGCTGCGAGAGAGCCCCCTTGGAATTGTAGTCGAGGCCGTGGCGGATGGGTCCCTGATAGTCGGCCAATTGAAGATCATCTATCTATAGGAATGCGGTAAGCGCATACAGGAACGGTATTATCGCTGTTAAAGGGGCCGCCACAATGAATTCGCCACCCGAAGAACATCCGCCATCTCTGCAATGTCATGCACCCGAACGGCACAAGCGCCCTGTTGAACAGCACAGGCCACAGTCGCGGCTGTGGCCCAGCCGCGCTCATTTGGTTGAGTGGTCCTTCCATTCCCACCCGCAAGTATGGTTCCTAGGAACGACTTCCTTGATGCACCAATGAGAGACGGAAAGCCTGCGAGGGGGTTACGCCTTCGGTTCGACTCTATAATTGAAAGTAAAGGCATTGACAAAAACTGCAGATTATGGAAGACGAACCGGATCCAATATAGACATCATCCGTTACAGATGATGAATCCCGGAGGACTTCCAGGTTTCCTTCCACCGTCTTGCTGAATCCAATACCTGGGTCGATGATAACGAGCCACCTCCTTACCCCTCCCTTCCCTTTCACGATATCGTCGACTTTCAATCCGAGCTCAATGCGAACACCCTCAACCACAGCTTTGCTTGATCCAGCATATGAATAATCGCTGTAGTCTTTATTGGCCCCTGCTTCACCTCTAGAGTGCATCAACACCACCGGAACGGCAAATTCCCTGGCCAGCTTCTTCAATTCAGTAATATATTGTCGGGCAATGGTTTGCTCCCCAGCGTCACCGGAAGGATATGGATAGCATGATGGACCGGTGAATGAATACACGTCGTTGATGCAGTTTGCCCCCGAATCGATTGCCGACCTTGCGACTTCCCAGCGGAACGTATCCACGCTAATAAGCACATCGCGGAGCAATTCGTTATCCTCGACCTTTCTGATGGCAGAGATGACTGACGAAACCCTTAAAATCTCGTCTTCAACACTAACGGATACAGCACCCGGTCGCGTCGAATAGCCGCCAACATCTAAGATATCTGCCCCTGATTGTGTCGCATGGCGGGCATAGTCCAGGGCGGTAGAGAGCGTATTGTGGACTGATCCGTCGGAGAATGAGTCCGGTGTTGAGTTAAGGATGGCCATGAGGCGAGTTTTGGACGACGGAGAAGCATATGAGCAGGGAAATGCCCAGTATGTTAGATTAGAAGGAACCGGGGGGATGTTGATCAAAGGTACCTTACTGTCCGAGGATAACGGATATCTGGGAAAGGGTACAACCTTCTGCATTGGGAAATTTGGTATAGGAAATGACGATAGCACTTCGTCCAAGAGCGTGGCTATCGATTTCCCATTGATCGGATGTATGTCGTCGGGGATCATGCTACAGGATAGATAGGTGACGAGACCACAGACAAGCTAAGTGACGTACTCTTTCAAGGGTCGAAGGACAAACTCCCTTTCACACATTCGCGGATGGGGAATCACTAATCTTCCTTCTAAAATTTCACCGGTTTGTCGTTGATCTTGCGGTCTAGTATCGATGACGAGGTCGCTATATAGAATAATGTCAAGGTCCACTGCTCGAGGGCCATTTCGAATGGAAGGTACTCTTCCGACAGTGGCTTCGATTTTTTTAAGGAGGCCTAAAAGTTCCAAAGGCGGGAGATTGGTTTGAATCTATATATATTCGGTAAAATGAAAATGGATGGAAGGATGATACTCACGATGCAGGCACCATTAATGAACGTGGGCTGATCTGTCACATACATCGGTGCGCTTTCATATAAGAAACTGGTGTCGAGAATATCCACAACCGCGTGCGCGTTCTGTACTGAATATCCTGGTACTTCCAGTAAACGAAGGGCCAACTCAATGTTATAGAATCGATCCCCAAGGTTTGAGCCGAACGCGATGACCGCAGTAGACAGCGAGGGTGTGTCCGATGTCTAGGTCAAGCATTAGAGGACGCGGATATGTTGTGCTTTCAGCAGACCTGATATTTTACCCCTTCCGTCTTGAACTCAGAAGGGTAATCAGAAAATGTTCGACAGACTTCGACCTCAGAAGCACTGGCGAACACCAGAGCATAAGGCTTTGCGGCTTTGATGTTAATCGATGGAGCCTGGTCGCCTCGAAGAAAAAGTCGCAATTCCTTTAGACTTTCTAACGCTGTGTAGGACGCCAATGCTTCCAATGTCAAAAAGTCTGTCTTTCCCACGTTCTAAACTGGGTATTGATATACGCAAACTTTTGAGAGCACATCACGTACCTCATACAGTCGTCTTATCAGGGACCTGAAGTCCAAAAATTTTCCTGTCCCCGGATGATCAATCGAGATATTGAAGCGGACAAGCTGCTTTTCAAGCCTTTCGGCAGGATTCACGCCAATGATGGCATGGCATTCTATGTCTTCGCATAAGTACCTGATCCGGTCGACATACCATGAATCCGCGCTTCGTACTGCGCTTGATTCGATTCCGACAGCGCGGCAATGCAGTGGGGCTTTAGTCTGAGAGATTTTCAGTTGTATCTGGTGCAAAGCGGAGCGGTAGGGGGATTCGGAAAGAAGGAGATCGTAGATGCGGCAGCCGACGCACTCCAAGGAATCAAACATTGGGGTGAACTCCGCTGAGGACGTGGGGCTGAGTGCAGCCCTTACCGCAGACGCCAGAGCCGAGTAGCTTATGCTGTTTTCGAGGTCATCGTTGTCCGCTGCATTCTTGATATCATATGGTATGGATAACGTGATAAAAATAGGCTGCAGAGTCGGTTTGGTTGGCTCCTTTGGCGGCCACCGAGCGCCTGAAGATAGGTAGACATTGACGAGCAGGTCCTTGACTCGAATGTAATCGGTGCCGCTGGAAGAAGCAAATGGATGAAAAAATATGAATGATGGTAGCTGTAACGAACCTCATCGAATTCAAACTTTGAAGCTTCCTAGTTTCCTTTTAGTTTTTTTTAAGTTTGAATTGGAAAGCGCTGTGTATTCAGCGCAAGCGAAGGCTGAATTGGATCGGCAATTATTCCAAGTCGGTTCAATCCGATATCGGATTATATAAGATTTGCCAAGTGTGATCGTGACATCACCAGTTCACTGAGTTCACACACTCTGAAGCCGCCACGTGATTAAAGCCACCCTCAATCACCATCCAGCGAAGACGCGAACGTGGCCAGTATTCGCGTCCAACATGCTCATTTTTTTGGAGATTGATTGCTGGAGACATACGGACACACACAGAAAACATGCTACCATTCCGTATCCCACTAACGCTGATCCGCTGTCATTACCCGCCGGGCAGCGGCAGTCAGAGTAAACCACGGTGCGCGCCGCAATTTCTGCGAAATGCGTGGCACAGGTGATTTTCCCCCGGGCGCTAGCAATCTTTATTCTGTTCTGGACTGGTCCAATAATGATATGCAGAACTCTGTGCCAGATCAAGATCCTACGTAACTGACATCGATGCTACCTGCCTATTGTATTAAAGGCAAGGGTGTGCAGTCGTTGCCATCAAGCCTCTCCCGACGAACAGCTCTCTTCCATACTTCCAGCGATGCCCTTCTCTCACAATTGGCCCTCTGAACCTCTCCTCGCCGTCGACGTCTTCAGGGCGGCCGGTGCGAACGCCAACTCGCGCAACAACGCCCTTGCGTTGTCCGACAATGCGTACAAGCGTGCAGAGCTCATCTGGAAGACTTGGGGTAGGCAAACCTCTCTTTATCACCGCCTCTTATTGTTAACACGTCGACAGGGCTTACCTTTGAGGATGTCCTCAACCTTACCCCCAAGTTTTGGAAGATTCACAACGACCCCATTGCCTGGCATGACGGTTCTTCAATCACCATCATGACCATCCATCTTAACTTGGCTGTTGGCACCATTGGATCCTATGCTCATGACCGCCCAGAACTCCAGGCTCTGTGCAAGGACATGATGGATTGCAAGGCAATGTAACCCAATCTATATTTAGCTCAAATGCATTCTCTAACAAGCTATATTTGAAAGTGGCCAGTTCCTTCTGACCGAAGCTGGACATGGCCTTGACGCCACAAACTTGGAAACTACTGCTACCCTGCAACCGGATGGTACATTCATTCTTAACTCTCCGAACCGATTTGCATCCAAGTATATGCCCCCCACCGTGCCTGTCCTCGGCAAGCCTTGTTATGCCGTTGTGTGGTCTCAGCTCATCGTCGGCGATGAAAAACGTGGTATCCGCCCCTTCGTAGTCCAGTTGAACGATGGTGTCCATATGTGCAAGAACATCACTGCCAAGTAAAGAATCACTTCTTTTACATATTCCAATTTCATTGACCGTTTATCAGACTAATCCCCACTCGTCACGGTGCAACTCCCGTCAACCACGCCATCACCCACTTCAACAACGTCAAACTTCCTTCCACGGCCCTCCTTGGCCCCGTAGGAGACAAGCCATCCACCCACGATGACTTCTTGGTCGCCATTTGGCGTATCTCTGTCGGTACTCTCGCTCTCGCTTCTCTCGCACTTCCTGCTACCCAAATTGCCGCACACATTGCTTACAAGTACTCCCTCCGCCGAAAGGTTGGAGCGCCCAATCCGGTTCCCATTATTTCGTTCCGCACCCAGCAGATCCCAATCTTCACCGCTGTTGCTCAAACATATGTTATTGAGGCTCTGACCAAGCATGCCATCAAGTACTTCACTGACCCTGTCGCCAGCCACCCAGCGCGTCATGCTATCACAACCATCTACAAGGCTATTGTCATGGAGCATGCCCAAGCATCTCACTTCAACCTCTCTGAGCGTCTGGGCGCCCAGGGTCTATTTGATTATAACCAGATCGTCACGCAATTCGTGAGTTTTCCCACTCTCCAGACTAATGAAGTCTCCTTAACACATGATTTAGGCTGAGATGAGAGGTATCGTAATTGCCGAGGGTGATGTCCTCGTTTTGTCTATTCGTGAGTAAAGTATATCATTGTTTTCTTCGACTTGACTCCCATGCTCTTAGGCCTTGCTTCGGAACTGCTCCAGGGTCGTTATGCCGTCCCTGCTCCCCTCTATCCCCAGAGTCTCCTTGCCCAGCGTGAGTAGTATCTAATCAATCTTCCGTTGAATCGGACTAATGTTGTATGTCTTAGACGAAAAGGGTGTATTCGAAGAATGTCGTGCTCTTGCTAAGAAGTACGGTCCTCGCAGTACGCAATACGCCGATTACATCCTTCCCCGATCCAAGGATCTCGTCGAGGCCATTGGACATCGTATGGCACACGAATCTGCTGTTGCTGAACATGTGCCTCAGATCCTTGCGGACATCTACGAGGTGTTTGCAATCAAGAAGGATATCGGTTCCTCACAAGCAAACACATCTGGGCAGCAGCAGCCAGCCCAACAGAACCATCCCCACTTCAACGATTCGCCTGGTAATGCCCCTTCACATCCATCTTCACAGCCTTTCCCTATAGCTCGCAATCGCGTAAATTCCATTCTCAATCGTAGTTTTGAAACCGCACAAAGTTTTACCAGCCCGCTGGCTCAGATATTCCAGCCGCTGGTCCTTGATGATGATCCTATTGCCGATGAAAGTCACAGTCCGCCACATTTGGTTAGCTTTGGACCAGCAAGTAGAAGAAGACTGTCATCAATGCATCAACATCGGAGAGGGACGACGGACGGTGGGCACGGTCATCATAGTCCGACACATCAGCGAAGTCAAGAAGGTAGTAACCTCAAGCGAACAGACGGTGGTTCGGGACCTTTGTCCGAGAGTCCGCCTGCTGTCACGTCAATGTCTTCCCCCAAGGACAGGTCATTTATGAGTTTGCAAACAGCTGCTGCGGTTAAAGAAGAAGAAGCCGATTCCGGTGGGTACTGGGAGAAGTTTGCGGAACTGGAGGCGAGGCAGGAAAGAATGGAGAAGCTGTTGGAGAAGATCGCGCACAGCTTGAAGGTCAAGGGGGAGTGATGGAGCCTTGTGAGTTTGGATTTGTATCATTATGGCTTCTATAGAACATTGGCACTCCTGTATGATATGCAATTATACACGCTCCACCTGCAAGAGCAGCCTCTGCTGTTCACATCGCGGAACAGCCCGTTATATCGATGAAACGAACGCCACCTTTGAAATCATGAGAGGCTAAGCTGCGGGGACGCATAGCAGCGGTGTACATCTGGTTCCATTACTAACATAATGATAACACCTACAACACTCCAAAAAATCACTAGGGTGATACCAAGCAGACAGATAGATTTCGGGGAGCCTCACGCATTGGAGGCTTGATCATCCTGGGAGGTGGCAAGATGCGCACACTATAACCTTGCCGCTCTGTGTTCTGATTTCGCTGGGACTTTCCAGCTGCTGTTGAAGCTCTCGTCGAGCGCCCAGTGGAGGTCTGCACAGGACGACAAGATGTCCGATCACTATCCTCGTTAAGCTCATCGTTCTCGCTCTCCTCTGCTTGTCTACGGTGCTCATGTTTCCGTGGTACATGATCCAACTCCTGCTGCGCGTGTGGAGGGCTCCCGCTACGTCTCTTATCAGATGTATTTATTCGAGTAGAATCCTGCGAAAGATGATCGACCGAAGCACGCAGACACAGCGGCGTGAACTCACCTCGCTCTTCATGTCATGATCCTGTTCGTTTCCACCCTCCGAGGTTGACGGACGAGGAGTTGAGCACTCAGATATAGGCTGCTCGTCTGCGGTGTCGTCTTCAGACGACGGGGGAGGGCCTGAACAGAAAAGTTCCTTCCTGGTGCGAAGTAAATGGCCTTCTGAAGGGTGTTTAGACGAATGATCTTCACGAAATGACACATCTTCGTAGCCGGGAGGAGGAGGAAACCGTGATAATGGCTTCCTTCGGGAGCGCTGAGACCTCAGCGTGCGCGTTGTTGAGCGTTTCAGGCTGTCATCAGATTGATCAGAGAACTCTGCGCAAGGTTGCGCGTCTTTGATGTGCCGTCCTGCCTTTTTCACGCCTGGAGTATACTGAATATATTCAGTACTAACGAGTTTTGGAGGCTTCTTCTTGGGACGTTTGGCAGGTGCAATGTCCTTTTTCTTGCCTTTGTCGGGCTTAAGTTCCTTAGCCTTTTCTTCCGTCCGTTTCCTCTTCAGTGACGGTGGAGGTGAAGGTGGTGGCGGAGGGACAGTGGGTTGGGTGAGTAGATAATCGGAGGTCATCATCGAAAAGAGGCCTTCAGAACGAGCCTGGTTGAGCATGCGCAGAGCGTCACCTCGCACTCTCGACGGGTCAGAGAGGCCAGATATGAAAGCAGCCATGTTATTGTTCGACCCCGTGATCGACAACGACGACACTCCCGAGGTCAGCGAAGACGGGCCTTCTGGTAGGTCGTCATCGAACGGGTTACTCTTGGGCATGTAGTCGAATAGCGGAGCAAAGAGTTTGTCGACATGGAATCGTCGTGCAAGCTCACGACCTCTGTCGAGCGGGATCCTGGAAAGATTAGACTTGGAGACAACAATATTAGGTCGGTTATTGCTCACCAAGTGCCCTGGTATTTCCCGTGTCCTCCTTGTATAATTTCGTGTTGTCCCTTCAGTACCCGTCGGTCCATGACCACGGTCCGCTTCCCCTTGTTCACGCCGGCGACCTTGAGGATCTGAGTCGCGTTGACCCAAGAATTGTCGCGCCTGCGCATGCAAGGAATGCCTTTGATCATGCATTCGTCAACCTGTAGACAATCAGTCGCGCCCCTTTCTCAGACAACCGAGCTCACCAGCACAGATGAATATTCAGCATCATAGATGTGCGGAGGCGGTTCGATGGGAGGCGGGATTTTGGGCCCGTCGTCGACGTTGGCAGTGGTGTTCTCTATGGGATTCAAAGTACTCCCTGGATCGCTCGTTGTCTGCATAGCGGCATGACAGTGGGTATCGTGAGCGGCAGCGTGGCGGCACAGACCAGACGCGCATAGACTTGAATTTTAGCTGAGTTTCTGGTGAAAAATAAAAGGAAAATAAATATTCCCAAAAAACATGACCGTATAAAAATTTCTCAAGTTATGTACAGATGCGTACATACCAGTATTCATGACAAAAAACAACAATAACAGCACAATTTCACGAACAGTCTCTAGCTACAGATGTATCATGCTATCAAAACGTTGTCCCATGATGGTAAACGATCTGCTTTCGCCTGAAGTCCTTCTAGCCGGGTAGTTTAACGTCAATGCATATGGAAAATGAGATGCAAAACGTAGATAATTCCCGGCGGCATTCGGTCAAGGAGAACAGAGGAGTCAATCATACGAAGAATTGATTGAACGATACAGAATTTCTTGGTAGTGGTATGAGAGCAGTCTTATATAATCGTGAGAGTTATTGACGTAACGTGTGTCGCTGCACTGCCACATTCTTCTCTCTCTTACCGACAAAGTCAACTTGAAGCCCATTTCTCTGTATACCCATTGCTTCAACCATCATGTCGGAACTCACTTTTGATACGCTTATGGACGATGGGAACTACCTTGGTTCTGAGCGCGCGAGGATGGAAAACCGAGTTATACTGGAGGAACTGGAAAGAAAGAAAAAGGCACGAAGCATGGCTGTACCGACAGACGATAACCGCGTCAAGATAAGGCTGAGGGAAATCGGAGAGCCAATCACGCTTTTCGGTGAACGTGTGCGTACGTGCTGTTTTCCTCGATAAATGGATAGTGACACGGTGGTGTTGTTGGCAGGCTGCCGACCGTAGAGACCGTCTCATATACGTGCTGTCGCAAATAAATGCTGCAAGAGGGGATGATGCTATGCATTTGGATGAAGATGAAAGTTCGGAAAGTGAAGATGAGGTTCGTCGCACTTTTCATATAGAGACATTATGAGTAACCTACCCCAAAGGAGGAAGAATTCTACTCTCCAGGGTCCTTGGAGTTGCTTGAGGCTCGCAGACGAATAGCCGAATACTCACTTCCCAGGTCAACAGTCTCGCTACCGATAGGTTGAATTCATTCAAGGTGCTTACTTGTGCTTGTTTCATTTTCTCTGGCAGAGCTCAAAAGCGCGTCGCCCAACAGCGAATAGATAGCAAGATGGATCTCGGTAAAATCGTTGATATCAGGAAGAAGGTTTTTAGCGAAGTCAAAGTGCGTGCTTGTCTTCTAGCAAATACTCGTCAGTTTGATGCTTCATTTGTAGAAATATGCGAACCTTGGGTCCCAAATTGGTGACGAGAGACCCATCTCCCAGGTCCGCTTCGCACCCAATAATGAAATTTTGGCCACTTCGAGTTGGTCCGGGACAGTGAAGCTGTGGAATGTACCTGCTTGTACACCAATACGATCCTTGCGAGGTACGTCCTGCTCTAGCGATGTTACTTGTGTCCTTTTATGACCCGATGTAGGACACAGTGACCGTGTAGGTGGTGTTGCTTGGCACCCCGAGGCTACACGATCTCTAAGCGCCGACGCGGCAAATCTCGTTAGTGGAGCAGGCGATGGGAACGTCAACTTGTGGTCGTTGAACAGGTTCAGTGTTTATTTTGTGTTATGATACCGTTCACCAAACAATCCATTCTTCTAGTGACGCCCCCATATCAGTAATGAAAGGTCATCAAGGGCGGGTTTGTCGAGTTGCGTTTCATCCTTCGGGAGATTATGTGGCCAGTGCTAGTTTCGATACAACCTGGCGTTTATGGGATGTTTCCACTGCGAAGGAACTTCTATTGCAGGAGGGACATTCAAAAGAAGTGTACTCTGTCGAATTTCAGAATGACGGTGCTCTGGTAGCTTCTGGGTTCGTTATTCTATCACCATCAGGTGCCATGCTAACAACGTAGTTGACAGTGGCTTGGATGCTATCGGAAGGGTCTGGGACTTACGAACGGGAAGAACTGCCATGGTTCTGGACGGGCACGTCCAGGCCATCTATGCGATAGGTTTTTCTCCTAATGGGTTCGGATGCATCGTCTGCCCTGTACCCTAGCTGAATGTTCTTTTCTTCTAGGTATCAAATTGCCACTGGTGCCGGCGATGACACAATTCGTATATGGGATCTACGTTCCCTGAAGGCTCTGTATACCATCCCTGCGCATCTATCTAATGTTTCAGATGTGCGGTTTTTCCATGCCGATAACCTCTTTTTCAAATCTCCAGAGGGAGAGGCGGATGCTCAGACTGCGAAGGAAGAGTGGGATTACCGTTCTGGATTGTTCTTTGCATCTTCGGGCTATGACGGCCTTGTGAAAATTTGGAGTGCTGACGATTGGCAGCTGCTCCGGACTCTATCGACGGATGCAGGGAAGGTTATGTCAGTAGACATATCGAGCGACGGAAACCTAATTGCGAGCGGCACGTACAATAGGAATTTCCAGCTCTTTGCTCCAGAAGATGTTGCGGTATTATAGTATAATTGAGTGTAAATATATGTCTTATTATCCCTTTGACCTCTGGCAGCCAACGCCGACGCCATAGCTAGCATCATGTATGTCCCTCATGTATGACAGAAAATTAGCCTACCAGTGGGCACGGGTCGTGGAAACTTTTTACAGTTACTCTGTATTTTTGGTGTGTAGATATCTGACAACGCGTCAAGAGCATTCCATCCATTCTACATGATAACGTTTATGACGCGCAATTCGCTCTAGTGATTCTAGGTTATCTGATACAGTATCAAACAATCATAATATTCTAAAACTTGAACTCATTATAATATCGTCTAATGTCATTAGAAGCGTCCTTCAACTGGATCTTCCCTTATGAGCCAGGTATCTAGGCATAGTGTGCTGGAAGCGCTCTCTACGGCTAGCCTTTCTCTGTAGCGCAAATCCAACGGCATAAGCTGATTGAATTGTCCAAAGTGCGAGAAGTCCTCTATGGCCCTTGAGCGTACTTGGACCTTTCTCGTAGTATGTGGCCCCATTTCCACAGCGCCTACGGGTTAAGGTCAGCATCTACTACTTGAATGTGTGGTGACGCGATACGCACCAAAAATGCGGGCATCATTAAGATTGAGATACCCGCCAGCAGTGCAGACGCGGGACCCAAACCAAGGTTGACAAAGAATGCACGCCCGAAGAGAGGAAAGACGCTGGCGATGCTCGAACGGAAGAGGTCATTTCCAGCGAGAACCGAGGCTGCGTACGCAGGGTAAGACGACGTAACGTAGGTGAGGATACTTTGGAAGCAAAGGTAGATGCCAGGGAGGTAAAGTGAGGCGCCGATAACGGGAACGATCCAATGTATACTTTCTTTGGACGCGAATCCAAAGATGAGGACGCTTGTCGGGATGAATATGCTTGCCATTAGGCCGATCTCCAGACGGATTTCCGGCGCAATTTCTTTTCCCTCCGCATCGGCTCTGGCATAACGAGGGGCGATGTGGTACATTTGATAGAGAACGTAGACAAAGTACTAGAATAGGACATGAGCATCAGTTCATAGGAGAAGTGAAAAGCCACTAACTGTAATCGCGCCAGTTACGACGAAAGCCAGGAATGGCAAGCCACTGGTGCCCAAGTTGAAGTGGTATATATCAATGAAGACGAGCGGGAATGCTTCAAACCAGAGGTAGAAGATGGCGTCTAAGATAACCAAAAGGTCAGATTTACACCAGCAGCGAAATCATCCTTTTACTTACAGACAAATCCAATGTACAAGTTGGCGAACATCAAGACCGGTTCCTTGGCTAGGATGAACGGTCTGGTCAGCGCCTCTTTCATGACTTCCGCAAAGGACTCTCCCTCGGCGGCCCTCTCGCTTTGAGACCTGAGCTCCTGGTTACCCGTGAGCTTCCTCAATCGCTGGGCCCTTCTCAACAAGATCGTCGGCTCGTACGTCTCGGGAAGAAGCAACAGCAGAAAGATGAGAGAGAATCCGGCGATCCAGAGAAGTTCATATTGAGGCCATCGCCAGCCATTGGCCTGAGCTGCGAACCCGCCAACGACAGGTCCAGTGATAGGCCCGGCGACTGCCCCGAGTGCCCATATGCCGAGCACATATGCATACTGGTGCAGAGGATAGATGTCTCCCATGGACGCTCCTCCAGTGGCGAGTGCAGGACTGCCGACGAGGCCTGTAAGAAACCGAAATGCGAGGATAGTGCTGATGTTCTGGGCGGTGGCAACAGGTATTTGGAAGATGACGAAGAGGAATAGAGTGCTCATGTACACAGGGTTGCGACCTAATTTAGGGAGCTCTTGGAGAGGAGACAGGAACATAGGGCCAATGCCGTATGCTAGAAGATGCATTAGCTTGATGAAGACATTTAAATAATATGAAACTCACCAAGTACATAAAGTGTTAGTCCGAGTGTAGCCTTCGTGAGAGAAACATTGAAGTCCGCCATTATTCCTGGAATGGATGGTGTATATATGGCGGAGCCGATATAGACACTGAATGTGAGCAAACTGATACTGAATGCTACAAAAGCACGCTTTTTCGGTGACCAATTTCTGAACAGACGGAACAAGGGTAAATAAGAGACTTGAGCGCAAGAGCAAAACAGCCTACCTTGGATTCTCTGGATCGTCGTCCCCATACCACCCCACTGTATATGGATCTGACTTAAGAGCTTCATCAATCTGCTTTTCTGCTAGCTCCTCGGCACCGTCGATGGCTATGGTATCTTCTCTCGTGAGCTGAGTTCCAGGCGTCGATATTCTTTTCCCAGATTTATCGGCATCATCGCAGATTGTTGTCGCGTCAGACTCTGGCGCGGAAAGGGCCGTTTTTCTTTCCGAGGGATGTAAGAATTGAGGGGGACTTTGAAATCTGGGCGCTGGTCTGCGTAAGGAAAAAGACGTCCGCTGGAGATGTAATTAATGGCTTGGCCGATGGTAGAGTCGCGAAAGATATCTTGAACCATCGTTGGTATAAAATACTATGCGGAGAGAGGAGGTCTGAAAAGGGCGTCACAGCCCTGACACATTCCCCTCCAGCTCTTTATATCTAGCTTCGGTGTCCACCGACGATGACTCGACAGCTGAAGATTATTATTCATCGACCTGGTTTGTGAGCAAATTTCTGTCGGAAACCGTTTATCACCCTTCCAATTCGTCATCCGCGATCAGATTTCCCGACTAGGCGTGATAATAAGGTAATGAGTCTAAAATAAGGATCCCCTATTAGAAAACTTTGCAAATACTGACTTTGCCAAGAATAAAACGGGCCACATATCTCAAGGGGGTTTCAGATTTATGAGAGGCTTGTTAGAAAGTTATCTGGTTCAGCGAAAGGAAAGACGGACGAGATTGGCAGTGTAAAATAATGTAGTAATGATGCTCGACGCAATCAAGTTGGAGAGTCTGGAAAGAACAATAGAAGTAGTACGAACGTGCGTTTGTGGGAATCTGAAGTCTTGCGTTTACCGCCCGAGTCGGGACATGACCAAGGAGGAACTGGCGGGAGCAAAAGGAGTAAGATAGCCATCACGTGACACACGGCGTATACAGCAGCGCGGACTGTATACAGCGGGAACAGGACCAGAGTTAATTAGTGCAGTGGCATTGTTTCGCCTAGAGGAGGCTTGTATAGACGGTAATATCATCCTAGAATCTAGTTAGATCGAACCTTGGAAAGAGCAACATGGGCTACCTTTACTGAGTGGCCGAGTAGTCTCTCGTAGACAGACGGACGATACGCGCCTATGGAGGGAGGGAGTGACGGCGTGTATGTAGTGGCCGAGTTACTTTTCTCTTTCGCTGGCCTTAGAAATTCCCTGCGCAAGACGCACTTAGCAGAAAGCTCGCAACTTTCTCAAAGAATGAGCGAATGTTGGGTATCTGATTAAAGCATGTCGGCTGTGAAAGCAGTTGCTATTTCTTTGAAAGCCTCTGTAGTTTAATCAGCCTCCGCAGCTATCGGGGTATACATACAGAAACTTACATTCACTTGTCAAAGTACTAAGCACTAAAAACGACACAATAGAATATAACTACACGGGCGGATCTTCACAAGGAATCCCTGGGCGCGATTGTATCAGTATGATATACGTAGTTAGCGGCACAAAGTATTTCTTGTGGCTTACTTTAGGCTTAATCATCCCATAAGAATAATTTAGCGGTGGCTAGGTTCCGCCACTGTTCCTGACACTCTTTGCTAAAGCTGCATGTTCCATACTCCTGCATGGTAATGATAGGTGCACTCGCCACGAAAGAAACGTACTCTCCCGGGCTCAAATCAGCAGGTCGTCCCATGATTTTGGGTCCATAAAGCTTCGCATGGCTACTTGGCATGGTGATGACATTGATATAACCCGCAAGTGTCTCCTTGGCTTCCGAGGAGAGTTCTCCAACTAAATCATTGAGGAACAGCCGGGTCATGAGGACCAAAGGAAGCCGATATTTCTTGGTTCTCGGGTTTGGAATTTCACGCTTATATGGTGGGAAATGTGGAGACGGTGCAACTTCTGCTCAATGCCTGAATAACGCGACCGAGGACGAGAACACAAAATACGCACCTAGAAACGCAGCCGCTTCCGGAAGAGAGCTTCCTTTCCATTGACGAGTCTTGACAGCGTTGCCCTGGGCTTCGAAAGCCTTCATCCAATCCGCGAGAATTTTGCCCATCCGTCGAATTTCATCCTCAGACTCCTGGTTGCGAAGAATGGTAGCAGGAGTTGTATCATCGTACAGAGGCGAGCAGTTGTATTTGTGCGTTTTCCAGTCTTTCCTCTGGCATCCTTCGCTCTGCGGAAAAATCAGACACTTGAGAAAAATAATCTTGAGGAAAAAGTACGCAATAAAATTGATTTTTACACTGTGCACAGCGCCTCATAGTAACTTCCTCCTCGTCATATTCGTCTCCCCAACAGCTTTCGCAGTCGCCTTCGGCTTTAGGCAACTTCTCCTTGCGTCCCCCGGTTTTAGTTTTGGATTCGCTCTCACTCGACTGGTCAGGAGCCATGGTGATCTGCTCGATTTCGCAAATCACTGGCTTGGAGAAGAATTTTGCAGATAGATAGATGGCGAGAAGGGTCGCGAGTACGAGGCACAGCGAGGAAGACCAACTTGGGTTCATGGTGAGATGTGAACTTACGCGGTTATATAGTAGTCTGTGGCGGCCAGCCGGTCCGATGGGTCATTGTATATGTTTAACTATTCGGCAGCATCCACTTCTTTGGCTTGTGCGACCAGTGATTCTTGCGCTTCTAGAGAACTCTAACGAATCAGGTGTCCACTGCAAGGGAAAGCTCTACAAAAGCGGGGGATAGCGGCAGACCGACAACAACGACTAACAGTTATACAACAAATGGACCATAGACTATTCTCAAATCACTGCCAATAGCGGTCCCTAGCATCTACACTAAGCCCATTCAGCTTCAATTCCCCTTTCGTCCAGTGCTCATTTCCAGATATAAAATCCCCCCTCACGACCTTGCCTCTCGAAACAACCCTACCATCCTTCTCAACCTTCACATACACGCCTTCTACCCTTCCATCCCAAAAGCGCGATTGACCCTGCACCAGCCTCTTCAAGTCTTCTTCCGAAGGCATCTTTCCTTCGTAAATTAGAGGGACCACCTGAATAGAAGTCGGACCCAGAAGTACCTCCGGGCTTTGACGATCGATAAACAATTCCAAGTATCGATCGTATAGATCAAAAGCGAGGAACCTATCAGGAAGGTTGGTATAGGGAATAGAATGCGTCGCGTACATCCATTCCCCATAGAGGACGTATCGTTCAGGAAAATGCTCGTCTCTTCCAAGCACTCGGATCAGCGCCTCCCAGTGCAGGTCAACCCAATGTCCTAGTTTTCTAAACTGCTCGTGGGTCGATGAATTGACATAGCGAGACCTGTTCTGTACCACAATGCGCTCTCTGTCGCCAGAGAGCGAAAATCCCATGTTGGCGCCGTCGACCTTTTCACTGATAACGACATGTCCAGGGATAGCACTGGTCTTTGTGACAAGATCATCGGACGTCGCAGCCCCGAGGTTTATGAGATGAGGTGTACGAGGGAACTTGAGAATCCCTATCGACGGGGAGAGCCGTGCAACGAGTTCCTGGCATGCACTGAACGACCTGATGATCACAACAGCCTTGAAACCTTCGCGTAAACTGGGACGTTCAAACTGTTTATTCATTTGATGGACAGCACTTTGAACACGGTTTCCAGGCGGAAGCGTAGGGTGTCCCGTGCGTCGCTGTGCCCTGGACACGCATAATTCACGGTCATAATCAAACCATACACAAATAGGCGCCTTGATCCAAGTTGACGCCAAACTGAGCCAGGCCCTGCGTTCAGCAGCTGATGGATTACACCGATCCAGGAGCATACATCTAGTAGATGGTTTCCGGCCAATAACGGTCTCGCATGAAGCACGACTCCCGGAGTCGTCTTGGGATATACGTGTCCAGTCTTTGGGGTCGCGCTTCATCAACGCCTGCGTGAACCACGACTTTCCGGCTCCAGGGAGACCGACGAGCATGAACAGATCTGCATCACAATCAAGCACACCCTCCACTTCCAATGGAGATGGCGGCGGCTCAGATGGAAGATCAGGGAGCACGGCCTGGCGCTTCCAGATTGTGCTACACCATTTCGAAACAAAGGCCTCTTGCTCTGATGTTTCGATACTTCCGGGACGCAGTGAGCGCAGAGTAGCGATGGCGTCCTTGGCTGTCATCTCTGGATGATCTTGGTTGGGACGAGGTTTACCGAAACCATATGCCACAAGGTAACATGCCGCGACCGTACCTGCCCGTCCTTTACCGCCGCCACAGTGAACAAGCAGCGGAAGCTTCTCGGGGTCATTGAAAAGTCTTATTATGATATCCATTTGCTCGATGGAAGGCGGGCGGTAATTGGGAACGGGGAGGAAGGTGTTAGAGATGGCCTTTCCGGCAAACCATGACTGATGAAGGGGTTCCTCTTCGGTAAGTGTCAGGATATGCTTGATACCGACAGTGAACAGTAAGGTGATGTCCTGTTCGGTGCGCGGGGTAGACATGATTGCAAAATAGAAAGGAATGAGCCAACGGAAGAACCGAGGCAGCCTTTGACCGCTGGATACAAACATAGGCTGACGCGAGGCAACAGAGAGGGTCGGTGTGATGTTTGCCTCGCTCAAGAGTTCTTGCAGTTCACCAGACCACGGTTTCAACAACAAATCTGCTATTTCATCCGGTATCTGTTCCCTCTCCGATTCCATAAACAAGTTTCCCCACTCTGTGTAGTGTGAGCACTGGATCAACTTCTTGACGCAGTAGTCCTTCACATTCTGGCCCGTCGCTAGATGATATGCGCTGCTATATGAAAGCATGGCTAATTTGTGCAGACAGAGGGATGAAGAGGCGTCTCCTAGTCGAAGGAATCCACGAAGGGAACCCGGGATGGTTTGGATGAGCTGTATGCAATACCGCCGTTCCGTTTGATGGTCCGCAGCGATATGAAGCGTGTATGCAAGATGGTCCAGAAAGTCGGAAGAAGGGGATTGAGGAAACTGTCCGTGCAGGAGAGAGTGGATGCTCTTGTCTATTTCATGGTTATCAGTTCGGGTAAGGGTGATGTGAAAATCCTTGGGAGGCAGGCCAAGGCGCTTTCGAAGCTGCTGACCAGCGGCCCATATCGTGACAACAAAATAGACGCCTTTGTTGCCGCCAATGCCTGCGGAAAAGTCAACTTTTGAAAAATATTTTAAGGCATCGCAGCCTTGCCTGCTGAATAGATGCGAGACGCATCTGCTTGGAGATCCTCTATTGAATGTTCCGACCGTTCATCCTGACGCCTCAGCTCATCCTTCGTCAATACGGTGATATGAAACGGAGGTTCGCCGTCGAAGGTGGTGGATGAGGTACTACGTGCAATTGTTGTGTGAGCAAGTTCTTCGACCTTAGGCCCGGTGAGGGCCAAACATCCACGAAAACGATGCAAAGCAATAGCCATGTAGAATGATTGACGGTTTTCGGGGTTGTAAAGCAGACATTGATAAAGGATGAGTGTTATTATACGGAACAGGTCGGTTCCGCGGTTTACTGGGTTCGAGTTGGCGCCCGGCCCGTCTTCCGACGATGACTCGAAAAAACTAAGATCGTATCCTGTTTGAATCGCAGTTACACCGGTCAAAAGTTTCAATCATCGAAGAACAAGAAACTTATGCGGTCGCAGGTTTGGTACCATGAATAATTGTACAGCAGATTTATGTACAGCATTTGCCAGTGGCAACCACCAACACCTAACCAACATCTCGCTCCTTCTAATATCATGGTTTCCCTTCTACAAGATATTCAACAGATCATAGATAAGCCTTATTACCAGCACGTTATACAACGATTAAGTAGGTACGTAAGTGGTGTTATACACGGCTTCCACTGTATAGGTCAAGGGTATACCCGCACAAAATAATAGATACATGTCAGTCACAAGCTCCTTACAGTTCGTTCATAGTCCTTCATCTCAAGCCATCAATTTCGGAATGACCTTGATCATCTGGTCAATGTTAATAAACTGCACCCACGTATCCAACGCCTTTCTCTCGTCCTTCCACAGAAATGTCGACTCTTTCGTCCCGCGGAAGAACGCGCAGACACATTGATACTGTTCTTCTACCAGGCGATCACCACGCGCCACACCAAGGGCCGCGCTCCATATGCGGAACTCCCATCCCTGTAGTGGATGTCCATCGCCCCAGGCCTTGCCCTCCGGGACGTTGAACTCGAGCCTAGAATAATCAAAGCCAATAGGTTGTCCGATAGCGCGTATATATGCTTCCTTAAGCGCCAAGATAATGGTTAGGCGCCGTAAAGCAGTCTCATCCCCTTCGTCAACTGGAATCAGGGCCATCTCATTGGGCGTCAGCTAGGGGAAAATGAGACCGGGGAAAAGAATAGTAGAAGAATGAAGACTAACCTTGTGCGACAAAGACTCCAAGTACACGGCGACAGAGATACCTCTAGGCTCAACGGTTAGCTGCTTGATGCCAAGGCCGATATTAACAACTCGTTTCTGTGGTCCCTGGGTCATTGCGATACCGCACAATGAAGGCCCGCATTCAATGTGGTATCCGATCATAGAGTATAAGAATTTCTCCGGAGGCATGTCATCTGGGAGCTGGACAATTCTTTTAATGTGTGAACGAAGATTCGAGTAAGACCTGTGACGGACTTGTTCTATCCAATGTTTCCCGTTCTGTGTGACCTGGTCTCGCCATTTGGATCGTGGTATTCGCCTATGTCTCATCATGAGTACAGGTAACAGCTGAGTAATGAGGTGCCCTGGATGAAAAGAAAGCTCGGGATAAAGCTTATCTTGGAGGGTAGGGGACTTACGGAAAGAGTCCGCATCTTCTGCATTGTAAGGTCCCAAGTCGACGTGATCAGTATAATCCTTCAAGAAAGTATAGCAAGCCTCGTATTCCTGTTGAAACGATCGTGTCAGCGATCGCAGGCCGACAAGACAAAACACCCACCTCAGCAGTATACTCTCGATTGAGCGACAACATCCAGATAAGAATGGGACAATCCTGAGCGAGCGATTGTGGTGGCGGAACCAGAGACAAATGGGAGCTCGGTACTGTGTTGTTCACGCTTGGACCTGCTGAGCCCGACATTGTGCAAGAGATTCAGCAAAGACTGCGAAATTGGGGGAAAGGCTAGCTGTTAGGTGGTAACAAGAGAGCAAGAAGGGCGCGCCACTATCAAGCCTTTTGTTGAAAACCAGAGTCAAACCCTGTTTGGATTCGTACAGGTCTGCGTGGCAAATTCTCACGTATGTGTCCGGTCCGGTATCCGAAGACATAATGAACAATTGAACCGCGCAGTCACTCGGTATAGCCAGTGCAATTGGTAACACTGGTAACATCAGAGAGGTTCAATTGTTGGAAAAAATTTCCTAATTGTGGTAGACTGTCTAGATGTACCGTACCGAATAACGTATCACTGATAGATGGTGTGAAGCAACTAGTACTCGTTCTACTTTGGGAATACTTATAGAAATATACATCTGCGCTGAGTCGAAGTTAGTGAATAAGGGCAAAAGGAGCGGAGGTGTAAATATTGCCAAGAGAACTCAGAAACGAGTCCGAAACGACATTGCTATGCAAGCACCGGATGCAACATCACCCAAACATCACCGTAAGGCAAGTGGAAAACTTCGAAAGAAAAAACGAGGATCGAACATGAATATGACGGGTCATGCGTTCGATATCGAGCATGATGGAAAGCAAGACGAAGCGACGTGAATGCGAAAGCTGACAGTAACCCACAGAAAAATCATGACGAGCAGTTCCATAAAGAGATGTGTGTTCTGTGTTTGTTCTCGGAGATTTGAGGCGCAACAACAGAAAATATAAGAAAACCGGAGTTCCTCCGGTGTAAAGAAAATGCCTGATTTAACTGATCCTAAGATGATTCTGAGAACTGATGCAGATGCCCTGACCCGGCGCTAGTGGATCAAGAATGAATAGCGTCCGCATACAAGGTGAAACCGTGCAAAGACAAGAAAGGATAGCGATCAGATAGTGGAAGGAAGGATTTTGTATTAGTCGTCGGTGCTCCTGTGGACAGCACTGAAGATGCATGCAGCACGTAATATATCGCGCAAAGGCCTGTGGGAGGTTCATCATGATATGGATATGCCCCAGGCACGCAGAAAGCGTATACTAAGAAAATGAAATGGGCGGGACCGGACCAATGTAGTGCAGTATACTACCAAAAAAGCAGCACTACATGGAGGTAAAAGTTAGCTGCACGAGACCAGAGTAGCGCGCAAGACAAGACGGCAAAGGGTGCAGCAGATATTGTGTTTGGAATTCGACCTTAGACAAGGATAAATCGCGCGCAAGGATATTAGAAGTGCCTCTAGACGGGGGCCAGAGAACAATATAACGAACAATATGTTGTCTCGTAGTGAGCGTCTTGAATTGAGACACGGCCTCTATCAAAATGAATGCCGATACGACCACGTGGAGTAAAATGGCAGTCTACTTGCCTAATTTGGGCTTGACCCTGTGTCCGGAGAAAAAGCGAAGAGGAGCTAACATGGTAAAACGACTAACATTACAATCAAATCGGACAAGCTTTGTCACAAATGGGCTAGCAAGCAGCCTTTCGTTCCTTGGCCAGCGGGACGACATATATTTGCGCGGAATTCGGACCAAGTGACCGTACCATTTTGACTGTAATTCCTCCCAAAAAAATCGTACCATCCTTTTTTCGCATTCCCATATATAAGCCCCGCATATATTCTCGCCTTTCTCCATTCCATCTTTCCCTCCTCATCCCTCCATCTCTCTACCTACCACCGCTATGTCTGCCTTCGATGCTACCCTCGGTCGCCCTAAGGATGTTGGTGTCCTCGGAATGGAGACTTACTTCCCTCGTCGCGTACGTTCTGCATGTCTCCTGTCGTCGTTGTGCACGCTAACACGCGCTTGCAGTGCATCTCTGAAGCCGACCTTGAGGAGTTCGATGGAGTCTCGAAGGGAAAATACACCATTGGTCTAGGCCAGGAATACATGTCGTGGCCAGATGACCGTGAGGATATAAACTCGTTCGCCCTCAATGGTGTGTATGTTTCTTTTCCCCAGTTGGGCTCCTCTGACGACGCGCAACAGCTGTCTCTGGCCTCCTTGAAAAGTTCAACATCGACCCTAAGTCCATCGGACGTATTGATGTTGGCACCGAAACCATCATCGACAAGTCCAAGTCTGTCAAGACTCACCTGATGGACCTCTTCGCTGAGTCGGGCAACTTTGACATCGAGGGTATCGACTCCAAGAACGCTTGCTACGGCTCCACTGCCGCCCTCTACAATGCCGTCAACTGGATAGAATCCAGCTCTTGGGATGGCCGCAATGCCATCGTTGTGGCCGGCGACATCGCCATCTACGCTGAGGGCGCTGCTCGTCCTGCCGGTGGAGCGGGAGCCGTTGCACTTCTGATTGGTCCCAATGCTCCCGTCGTGTTTGAACGTGAGTGCATGTGTTTAGGCCTCGTGATGGTAACTTTAACCTGGTTCTAGCCATCCATGGAAGCTACATGGCAAACACGTATGACTTCTACAAACCCAACCTGTCCTCGGAATATCCCGAGGTCGACGGTCCTGTCTCCGTCGTCACCTACATCGCTGCCCTCGACGCGGCCTATTCCGCGTTCAGAGAAAAGACCAATAGGGTTTCGAAGCCCTCTTCTGATGTCAAATACTCTTTCTCCAGCGATGACGTCGACTACCACCTTTTCCACAGCCCGTACGGCAAGCAGGCCGTAAAGGGTCACGCCCGCATGGTCTTCAACGACTTCCTTTCGAAACCCTCCCATCCAAAATACGCCAATATCCCGAACCCTGAAGGGTTCCTTTCCGCCTCCCATGCCGCCTCGTTAACCGATAAGAACGTCGAGAAGACTTTCATTGCTGCAGCCAAACAAGAATTCAAGGACAAAGTTGACCCGGGAATGGCGTGCTCAAAACGGCTGGGTAACATGTACACTGGTTCCCTGTACGGCTGCCTTGCCTCTCTCATCTCCACTGTGGAGCCTGCCACGCTCCTTGGCAAACGGGTCAGCTTGTTTGCTTTCGGCTCCGGTTGCGCAGCCAGCTTCTGGACACTGCGCATCAAGGGCGACACTAGTGAAATTCGGGAAAAGATGGATCTTCTCAATCGCTTGGCATCGATGAAGGTCGTGAAACCTCAAGAATTTGTGGATGCACTAAACGTACGATTTCATTTCCGTCTGTCTTTGCTTCGATTCTGATTGTTGAATTCCATCAGCTCCGCGAGAAGAACCACAACAGTGTTTCGTACACACCTGAGGGCTCGGTGGATAACATCTGGCCAGGTGCTTACTACCTTGACAGTGTTGACTCCAAGTACAGGAGGAAGTATCTCCGGGCGCCATTGGCTTAAGCTCTTGGCGTAGCTTTATTCATCTATCACGCCGGGCGGGAAGGTGTCATCATAGAATATAAGGAATCTCATAGACGTCGATATTGTAGTCGCAATTGTAAGATATCTTAATGTGGAAGGGGAAAATACCAAATAGCTTTGCATGTTCTCTTTTGTTAACCACGATGTCTGTGCGCTATTCTACCGGTAATGACAAAGGAAAGAAAATTCAGCGACTGGCATCGTCGTACCCATTCACACAGCAGGTACTACGACAATTATCTTTCAATCTCCTAGCACTAAGGACCTCAACAGCTGGACGTGATTTTTCCGTCCCACGATGTACTCGAAAACGCGCTGCTCCCTCTTGAAACTCACTACGCGAGAGGAAAAACGACCCTTTCAGATATTATTGCATCTGCCAAGGAACTGGGACCGGAAAGGTGCGGGTACTACTTTTCCTCGTCCGTCGTCACTCACGCATCAACACCCACCAGCAACCTCACAGTCCTGAGCACCAACTTCGATGACAACGATGTATGGTGTATCGACCCTCGCGGAATCCTCACGCTCTGTGTAGCAAAAGACACGTACGAAACCCTTGGGCTCGTTGGGACGAAAGTCGTATTGGGATACGGCAGGAAACATCCCCACGAGGAGCGACATGGTATGTGAACCACTCGCTTCGAACGCGTAAAGATTGAGTCTATCCAGTCATAAATATTCCTCTCCAGGCCGACACGGAATCTAAGGGCAATAAGAAGCGCAGGGACGAATCTTTGAAGGTGTGGGGTGGGAGAAGGGAGCCGTGGAGCATCGTTTGTACCTCGAAAGGTGAATATTTTGCCATCTCTCTTCTATTCTGGCTCATTGTTAGCAGACCCAGTCAAGCTGACACGGTTGGGCACCGTGCGTCCAGTAAAATGCCAGAAGACGAGCATGAACGACGTTCATATACCTATTGTCGACTTACCACCTCGACCGGATGGTAACCAGGACGACATCGATGACTGGAATGAAACCCTTCATGGCCTGTTCGAATGGGTGGGTATGGCAGGCTTAGGTGCTCAGAGGTTCGTTTCCGGCATAAGCCGTAAACATTGTCTAACGGGTCCCACTTCGAAGACTACACGCCAATGACCGCGTTGACCCCCACGTATCACTCTACGAGTCACCCAGCCCGTCCAATAATGGCAACATCACGCATCTTCGTTGGCGGGGCTTCCTCGGTCCCGACTTTGTCCAGTCTATTATCGACACTATGACGTTCGTATCTTTTTAATTGATGGATAATAAATTAACCCTGCTTGTCAGGAAAATCTCTTCACCCCAATTCGTCTCCCTAACATCACACAATTTCCCGTATACCCCGGTACCCCACCTTCCCCGGTCTGCTTTCACCCCTTCAGACTCGGAAGCTGGATATATCACTCCGGTCGTGGATCCGACGAAGCGGTCGGGAGATACTTGGTCCATGATCTTTGTGCCAGAACGAAAGGCGGAATCGTTGGCATGGGTCATTGCTGAAACAGCGAACTGATCGATAACAGGCTGTAAGAAGGAAGTTTATATTATATCATGTCCATTGTTTTAGGGATTGGAATGGTATGCAGTGCAGAATTATCTGGTGCTGTACATCTCATGCGTAGCAGATGCGACGTTGTATCTCAGGACTCACAATGACCAGGCCCTCCTCGACACCAAGAATTGAATGTCGGGCCTGAATCTTACTCGGCATTTTCAACGGTCCTCAAAATCTCTATGCTCAGATCCATATCTCTTAACATTCCATATGTTTTCAAAGCTTCCACTTTAAAGTCAGTAGGGCCATCGAACCCGTCTAGATCGCTATGAAGCTTCGCGGTCATTTGATGGATACTTAACCCCGTCAAAAGCAATAACCCTCTCTCTTTTCCTTAAGATGACGATTTCTTTCGAACGGCCGTCATATGAAGTGCCATCCGAAGCCGAACCTCAAGTGCGCATTCGCTGGGATTCTTTAGACCGTCAAAGCATTGTTTTTTTTTGCCACTATCCAGTATCTGTGTCAGATAGATCTGATTGATTGATAGGACCGTTGGTTTCATGGGCCGGCAGCTCTCTCTAGAGGATGATTGTCGTATCGCATAACTTACTGCATGAAACAATGAATGCAGTATCAGTGTTGTAGTAGTATACACGTCACATTCCAATCGGCACGACCCGTACGTGGAGACACGGGAACATATTCTAAAATCTTGTCAAGTTTCGAGATAAATAGTGAGCGGGCATGTCGTATTGGATTTTCATTTCGGAAAGAGATTCACAAGTTGCAGCGATCACCCACCTTTCTCTCTGTATTTGTGCAACAGAGTCGAAGGCGACACTCAAAGCCAGACGGACCAAAGTTGTGCTCCTGATTTGTCAATATTCTCACCGGGGAGGATAAAGTCGCAATGGTAGCCTCGAAGATTAAGAAGTCAAGCGAAAATTCATCAATTACACAAAGTAGACCAAGAGACATAGTATAGTGGCTACGCAACGTCAACAAGTATCAGCATGGCATAACTACTTTTCAGCACACGACTGGCGTCGCCACGGAAACCATTAGACCCTTCGTATTTTGGCGTCGTACGCAAGTCATATAACACTAAGTCCACAAGAAACTATTCGTTAACATGGAAGTGGTAACAAAGATGCGTTTAGGCTCGGTACGTTATCGTTATCATAGGCAACGGCATCGTTGAAGTAAAAGAATACCAGCCCGTCGTGGGTCTGTAGTATGCTAACCAAGGCTGAAGAACATGATAACAGCCAGAAAGTCAGAAATAGATCCGATTTCCAGTCTTCCGTCGGTTTGGTGTTATCATTGCCGCCTTTGACCCAGGTTTCGTGACAATGCAAGGGTCAGTGTTGGCGAGCAGCATTCATCGACAGCGACCTTTATCACGAGTAAGATGTAGATGAGTCAAGCCTGACGTCGATTCAAACCTCCCACACTTGGCGGCGTCCACACTGTTTTCGACATCTCCAACGGTATTGTGTCTACGCTGCCGGCCATTGTGTGAATTACTGGGAAAAGTGCTGTACGGAGGGAAGAGGAATAGGAAATCCAACATTATCTCGCGTGGGCTGTTCAGGAGGGATCCGGAAGGAACGATGGCAGAGACGTGTATACCCAAGAGGTTCCTCCGACCGATACGGCGGGGAAATATAGGGTCTTCAGCTCAAGTTTCTCAGCACCTACACCCGAAGGGGCCGAGACCATCATATGCTACCACCTCTGTATCGTCAATCCAACAAACCATCAACATATTGGCCACCACCCGAGAAATGTGCAACCCGCACACATGCTCGGTGAAGGGCGAGGAGCACAGGGCTGGGAAGAGGAAGTATTTTCTCGTCGGAGGTTGTGAACGTGACAGGATTTTTAGGTATGGTATACAAGACACCTGGGACGAAGGCCTCGATCCTGTACGTGTTAGGCTGTCCCTAAAAGCGAGCGGTTAATGACATAGAAGAGTTCCACAAATAAGGCCAATACCTCTACGGCCACGAGACACATGTGAAGCCCATCAAAGAACCGATGCATCGAGCTATTCAGAGACATCATGTTACTCATATGGTTCAAGTCGTCAACGTTAAGGTCCTCAAAGATATCCGTCTTTCCGAATCGGGATAGAATCGTCCTCATTGGGTATTCAAGCTATAAAATCATCTTCAGTTGTGCGAAGTGGCAAAGGAAATAGATGAATACCTTGGCTTGCTGATTGTCAGCGATGTTGGCCTTTCGTTCGATGGGTATGATGCGGGCCTCTTCGACAGCGCCGCATGAAACTGGACCATGGAGAAGAGGATGTTCAGGTTCAGTGTGTAAGAGATCACACATGTATCGAAGATCGTGCCAACGAGATAATATGCATTGATGTAGGTCACGTTTCGAGGCCTATAACAGACCTTAATGATGGAAACATAGACAGGTGTGGTGACTAACGTTTTGCCTTGCTCCCCAGTGACTATCTTCACTGAGAGGGACGTCATTTTCTTCGTTATCAGATGAGTCAGGCGAAGTCTCGTCCATATGTATAGGGGTCCTCCCCTCGTTCGCCTTAACTAGAGAGATGTAGCGTGAACACAACTACTTTCGGGTCCGGAAAAATCACTCACAGGTCTGGATGTATACTGCTGCGTAGAGCTGAGCCAATTGCTTCAGTCGTGTCTCATCTTCACCGCACGACGCAATTTCAAAAGTAACGTTATCTCTTCCTTCCGTTGTTGGCGCCTCCAGCAGCATATAGCCCAAAAGTCGCCCCGCCACCTGTGGTTTCATAGATCCCGCCGACACGGCAGACCACTGCGAAAGAGATTCAACTGTTTGGGCACCGACGTAGGCCGTATGCTGTTGTGCGGTAAAGTTCTCGGGAGCGTTCGCAGGTAACGGGGCAGGACCACGCGGGAAGACGAATTGTAAAGGGTCGTAATTGAGCATATCGTCTCTGTGGTCGATTATAAGACATTCATTTCAGAGAACCAAGCTTATGTACCGATCGACCCGCCGGGTTCCCACGACCATTTACCTGCCAGTGGGTCCGTTGACTCGATATCAACACGCCTCTGCTCCCCCAGGACCCAGAACACGCGGTATTCGTTTCGTCATCTGCATGGGACACGCTATGCAGATCGTGGTGGCTAGTCGCTTTATTGGGAATTGGTGCAGGAGGACGATGGATTGAGGACAGCCTCTCGTCCCTGTTATACCAAAAACAGCCGCCCCCGCATCCAGAGAAATTCGATAGAATAAAGTAAAGGCATACACACATGCCTTAACACCTCTCTTGGTAAAGTCAAAATATGAGCGGAAATTCTTCAATTATGCAAGGTGTACCAAAAGATATATCATGGTTGCCATAGCACACAATATCGACAGACAGGTGTTTGAAGAGCCGTGTGCTGAAAAGCGGACTCGGCGTCGCCACTGGATACCGTCGGACCATTTGGATTTAACTGGTCACAAGAAACGTTCAGATTCGCTAGTACGTTATCGGTTATCGCAGGCAAACGTACGGCGTCATCCAAGCAAAAGAGTGCCAACCCGTCGTGGGCTTGTAGTGTGACAACCAAGGCAGAAAACACAGCCAGAGAGTCAGGAATGTATTCAGTTCAGATAAAACACCAGGGTCGTTCAAAGGTCCACGGTATTGCAAGTCCTGGCTCCAAATATGCATGTCACCATTACCGTAGCCACGCCGCTAATGTGTTGGTAATCTGTCATGTCAATGTGTCCAAGTGCTTAAGGGACATTCGTATCTGTGCTCAGGGTGGAATACGAGTGGAGTACCGGGGTACATCGTCGTCGCCTTTGGACAAGGTTTCCAGAAGCCAAGTAAAAACGCAAGGGTCATCGTTGGCGAAAATGTTGTTCAACGTCGACGGCGAAATCATCGACTGGACGGGTCAGGCAAAAGTCAAACTTGACGTCGGTTCATAATTAGCGGTGTCCATAAAATGTTTTTCAGACACTTCCAACGGTGAATGTTTATCTCCGCCCTCGACTGTTGCGTCGTGTCAATGCTGCCGTCTATGTACGATGTGAATACTGAGCAGAGGACGGGAAGAATGCGGTACGGGAGGAAAGAGGAATTTGGAACTCCGACATCTCGCATGTTGAACTCGCATGGCGGACTGTGGCATCTTTAAATTCAAGGGCACCCCGCAGCTGCAGCCCATCTGACTGATTTCTGGTTGACACTGGACTTGTGCCTATCACTGATGTCTGCGCTTCGGTGTTTCTAGGTACATATCCATATTGCTGCTCCAACCATTTCTCTGGGCATATTTCTCTCCAACAACGACATATGTCGCCCTACATTGTCATTTGTACATGTCGAGAGGCGAAACACTAAAGGGGATCCAGAATTGACGCCTCAACACCCTCGCAACAACCGTAAATCTAGGTAACTGCGCCTAAATTATTGATTCATATTCTCAGTTACGTGATCGAGATTCGAGAGCTTCCAAGAGTTTCCAAGGCGGTTGCCTTCCGACCGATACGGCAAAGAAATATGGGACTTCCAGTACAGGTTTCTCAGCACCTGTATCTGAAGATACCATGTACGAGTATATTTCTCAAATGATGAAGTGCTGAGGGGACTCACTAACGTCGGTCACTTTGACCCGAGTGACCTCGGACATCGAAGTTTTATCTCATCAGGGACGCGCAGCAGAATTTTAAATTCCGGACCAGAAATATCATCAACCTGGCTGCGCGGGCTGCAATTGGGAGAAGTGCACGATGGGAGTTTGTTCCGTCATGCACTCTTTACCATCAACCATCCACTCGTTTACCCACTAAGTCATGTCTACACGAAGGGCCCGTACCATTGAATCTCAGGCTTCGTCAGCGAGCCTTCTTCCTCGAGGGTCGTTTCGCAATGTTTCAGAATTCGTACAGTGTCAAAACATTGTTCCTGCTGCGCTCTTCTCTCTCACACAGTCTTGTCGTAGGGGGAGACACCATATACCTTGACCAACTCAACAGTGCTGTCTTTATCCGAAAAAGTGAGTTCCTCCTACCAGTGTAGCATTGCGCAAGACTTATCCACAGTATTTGATAGTTTTCCCTTGCTGCCGACCCAGCCACATGGGGTTCAAACCTATCCATGAACTACCAGGAACCGGACGATGCTCTTCACAATCCTACTGTGCGCGGCGGTAAGATTGTGGACGACGAAGCTATATCTTTTTCAAAGAGAGGCATAGCCAATGTCGGATGTCTGATGATCCTTTGCCTTGGCCTGCTCGCGTTATTGTCGGTGCCTCTCTCTGTTTTTTGTTGCTGCTTTTGATCGATATCGGAACAGCGTCGTATACCCTGTTCTAACATACGTTCAAGAACAAACTTCCTCTTCTTCCTCTTCTTTGAATTTGGGAGTCAATGCATCGGGGCAGGTCAGTTGTTCCCAGTGTTCTCGTTGTCAGCGTATCAACGTCTTAATCATTTAGGTTCCCGAAATGGGAAACTTTGGCCTCATAGATTTAGATACCCCAGAAGACGCATATACCTTCACATCTTGGAGGGACGGCTCGGAGTGGCAGCTCGTATTCTCGGACGAGTTCGAAACCGATGGCCGGACTTTTTATTCAGGTGATGATCCTTACTGGGAAGCTGTGGATCTCCACTACTGGGTGAGATTAATCTTTTGGAAAGACCTTGAAGCGACCGTTAAATTCTCGCAGGGTACGAATAACATGGAATGGTATGATCCAGCAGCTATAACCACGGCGAATGGATCCATGCACATCACATTGTCAGAAAAGGCGACGCACGGCCTCGATTATCAAGGAGGTCAGATTTCGCAGCTAATGGACCATCATAGAATATCATTGACTATCTGTCTACAGGGATGATGACGACATGGTAATACTGCCCTTTGTCTGGACTCCGCCTTCTCATTGATAGCATAGGAACAAATTCTGCTTTACAGGCGGATACCTATCCGCGTCCGCTCGACTACCAGGAATCAGTAATGTCGTAGGACTATGGCCCGCTGTATGGGCAATGGGTAACTTGGGACGTGCTGGCTACGGTGCAACCCTCGATGGAATGGTACGTTGTCCTGTACCGAGTTAGCAATCCGCCTCTTCATCCGCATTTCAGTGGCCATACACATACGACGCTTGCGACGTCGGTACGGCCCCAAATCAAACCATTGACGGTCTACCGACAGCCGCGACAACCAGTGGCTGGTCCGACGTCAACTACGCGCTTTCGTACTTACCCGGCCAGCGACTCTCCCGGTGCACATGCGACGGCGAGAGTCATCCCGGTCCCAAACACTCCGACGGAACCTATGTCGGGCGCGCCTCCCCGAAATCGATGTGTTTGAAGCACAGGTTAGCGATGACATCGGACAAGTATCGCAATCTGGACAATGGGCGGTATGTCGATTAGTCTCTACGTGTGTCGTCCTCTTTGCTAAAGTTGTTGCCATAGCCATTTAATGAGGGATACGTCTGGGACAACAGTTCGGACAATCTCATCATTACAGATAGCACCATTTCGGCACTGAACTCGTATACTGGTGGATCGACACAGCAGGCAACGTCAGTCGTGTCGACGGCAAATTCAAGCTGCTACCAATTGTCTGGCGGTTGCTTTGCGACTTATGGTTTCGAGGTGAGCTTAAATTCTGTAACCGCTTCTCGTGCCTAGCTGACATGACATGTTTAGTATAAACCTGGTACGTTGTGGAGCATAACGACACTTTCCTCATGCTCATTAAAGTCATTCCCCAGGTTACGAGTCAGATAATGCCGTAAGACGGTTACTCACTCGATCACATTTTCTCCACCTTGACGCATTCACAGTATATCACCTGGATAAACAACGGCAAGGTGGCTTGGACCATCAACGCTGCTGGAGTCGGAGCTGATACTGCTACCGAAATATCCGCGCGACCTGTCCCCCAAGAGCCGCTGGTTCGTCTTAAAACCCAAACTAAATGATTACTTTGAACTTGATTGGCTTCTTGACAGTACATCATGGCTAATCTTGGAATGTCCACCAACTTCGGAGATGTAGATTTGGACCATCTAACCTTCCCCGCAATCATGTCAATAGACTGGATTCGCGTATACCAGGTTGGTACATTCTGCATTTTGTAAACATCCACCGCTGGACCTTTCGTGCTCCCAGGATCCCAATAACATTAACATTGGTTGCGATCCGGACGATTTCCCTACCGCCGCGTATATAGATACGTACGTTCGGTCTTCATTTCACCTCTCCTACGTCCTCTTCCTAACGGTCATACTAGATACTCCGAGGCGTACAACAATCCTAACTTGACAACATGGGTCGATGATTATGGCCAGACGATCCCTAAGAATTCTCTTGTGGATGGTTGCTAACATTTCCTGACTCGTTACTCATGTGAATCCTATTTGTATTAAGGATCGATCATTTTAGCATAAGGATACTGCTGAGAGAGATTTACACCGTAAAGTAAACCATTTTTCATCAACATAGAGCCTACTTGTCGGGGTAGACTCAAACTCGATTCCCTTTTAAAATCCTGTCGAGAAAGCCTACCTGCTCCTTTCGCCCATCTCCTTCGGGTCTATGGAAAATGACCCCCGTAGTCACACTAGCATGTTGAAGGACTTTATGAGGGAAATAGAAAGTCGTTTTGTGATTCTCGATTCCTGGACCAACAGCAATATAGTGGAACTTCGAAAACTTCCCTGAACTCATCCAATCGACGGCTTTCTTCAGAGGCTTGGCATGTACACTGTGCCTATACAAACGGTGGATTGTTGGTACGACAAAATAGTAGAGCCGTCTGCTTCCTTGATGACAGTAAACGAATCCAGGATATTTTCGTCGCTTTTTCCAGGGAGATACAGGTCAGGACAATCGGGGGAGATGTCATTCAGATAGTGTTTCGATGACGTGACTTGGCGCGACTCGGCGTGACTTCATATGACTTCGGCTTCAACGGCTTCACCAAGTCATAATTTTTGACAGCTTTGAAGCCAAGTTGCCGTCACGCCGAAGTCAGCCGTTGAAGCCATGACTTCATGCATTTCCTTCAAATGGCAAGTCATTCGTTGTTTAGGCAACGTGATATTCGAGAACTTGTCGGAGAAATACCGGGAACTATCGGGCCAGGTGAAAATTGACCTAAAATAGTATTTCGGTATTTTTCAATCAAGTTGACGCTCGGGCAACTTCAGGTCGCGTCAAGCGCCGCCGAGCCGATACCGTAGTGTGACTTTGCCGAAGTTGCTCGGCGATACCGGCGCGACTTAGTTCGGCTTGACTGGCGTGGCGCGCGGCTTTAAGCCGAGTCATCGAAACACTACATTCAGATTCTTGTAAAGGAAGGTGGCGGGCGTCGAAGGAAGACTGGAAAGCGGCGCATCAGTGTATCGGACGGCTTCTGATACTTCGAGGGAGCAATTTTCGGCCCCTACATGGCCTATTTTCATTGAATACACCTCGCGCGACACTTTTTTTTTGGGGGGGGGAGAATGGACCTCAATTCATCCTCAAACATGCGACCAAGCAGCATCTGGGAGTGCGAATGCACGTACATCAGCTTGAACACTTTCGGGAGCTCTAGATCGAAATGCTCCTTGTGACGAGCACGAAACAAGCTGAGAACCTTCTCAGAAATGAGGAGCCTAGTGGATGTGAATGGATTCCGGTAACGAAGAATAAGGAGAAATAGCTGATCTGACTGCTTCTCGTTATCATTTAATGTTGAGAGACAGGAACGAGGAGTGTAATATTGCAGACAAGACACAGCCCTCTCCCAGTTGGCATCTGCCAACAACCAACGGACCTCTGAGTCGTGCATGATACGGGAGGAGTGTCTTTGGTTATAACAGCTCCGAGAGAAAGGGCCGAAGGTATCATAGCCTTGAGAAACCTCATTCTCAGTCGGTATCACCGGTAGAAGTTTACCGTCTATGAACATTTTGTGTTTGGAACCCTCCAATCCAGCGCCGGTGATACACTCACCATACAACATTTGAGAAAGGAAGCATGATACATTGTGTGTTTCTTGCCTTCCGCGTATTCAAAATGCCAGTGGCTCGGTTGAGGGGAACATGTATGCACAAGAAAGACGGGACTAAAGGACTGGGAGAATGTCCTCGTATTGACTCGGGGGAGAAACAAAATCATCGGCTAAGGCCCATGTTCCTTTGGGGATAAAATGCCGTAGTCGAAAAGAATAACCGTATAAGATGGTGTAGACGCCAGTTGCATCGAAGACACGAAACCAATCTGAACGATCAACTCGAAAGGCAGTCGGACGGCCGTCGATGAGTCGTAAAATGAGTAAATAATCTGAGAGAAAAAGAGTTTTTCCTGTCGGCAATGGTAAGTAAGAGTCCAGACAAGTGACAATGTGGCTTCTGAGTCTCACAATTATGGTTCAGGGACATGAAGACGCGCTCGTGGCTGGTCGTGGCTGGTTTATGGCTATCCGGCGATCTCGGAGGCACTTTCGTGCGCCTGGAGTTCCCCAAACACGGTTTCTGATGAAGTCTGAGTCTTCTTTCATCATTCACCCTGACTGCCAAGCTGTATGCCAACGACTGTAATTCCAAAAGTGTTTCCACACTTGAAAGTTGTCGCCAGAAGTTTGATACACAAAGCTCGGTGCAACATGTAAAAAGTGACTGCCAATTTCATGGTTCCACAGGATGCTGTCGTTCAGAGTTGACATTGGCGAGACATTTGCTACAATTGGTGCAAAGCAACACCAGTTTGAAGTGGCCCGGTGGGGGCGGCAGTACGGCCCGAAGAACCGGAAAACTGGCGGCATTGGGCAAATCAGCGGCTTGTCAGCGGCGCTGTTGCTCCGCCGCCCTCTTGCACTCCCCGTCCATTACGGAGAGTTGTAAGCCGTCGCCTTCTTCGTACCTATTTCTAAGCGTCGAAATGATGCTCCCCGCGAGCACTAGCCTACAAAATACTGCCGGGCATTATTAGCGTCATTCCATTTTGTAAAATCGCAACAAAATCGCACGGCAGCGAGGCACGCTAAGTTCGTTGCATACAATTCTGCATAATAGTCCCTGGGTTATCCAAGGGCGAGCACATTTCACTGACGTTATATCAGCCGACGCCATGCTGCAACGTCAGTGTTTTTTGCCCTGGTTCTCAGGGTTTATGGTGTCGTATTGTAAGCTATTCCCGACCTCACGCATCTGGGCTGGTACTTAAACCTTTAAACTGGCGGTGATGGACTTCACTTCTCCTCATGTTGGCTATTTTATTGGTTCTTTCCTACGCCTCCTTGGCGCGGTCTCTCCCTGCGGTTCAACTTGGTACAACGAAGCTGGTAGGAACCGATCTAGCGCTCTCTCAACTAGAGTTCTTTGGCGGTTGGTGATCATCCGTTATCTGAATACTTGTTGCTGATCAAAAGTATCAAGGAATTCCATACGCTGAACCGCCTCTTGGAGCACTGCGTCTGCAGCCACCCGTGCCGAAAGCTGATCTTGGAGTTGAAGTCTTCAATGCCAGTGGATTCGGTTTGGCGTGCCTCCAGGCTGTGAGTGATTTCCATTTCTTTGTGGTCTCCCACAAAGACTGGACATTTCAATACAGGGCTTATCTATCGATGCGATCTCGGAAGACTGCTTGACTATCAATGTTTTGCGACCATCTGGGATATCCCAGAACGCTTCGCTACCAGTGTTATTTTGGTCTGACATCCCTGTTATCTAAAAATGTGAAAAAAGCCCTGATACCTTTTCCTGCAGGGTCTACGGTGGTGGTTATTATGAAGGTTCAGCTTCTCTCTATAACGGTAGTGCAATTGTGGCTCAAAGTGTCCTAAGAGTGGGCGTTGTTTATTCGCCTCAGAGCTACAGCTGAGCGCCTAATCTAGGGTACACCTGTTATCTACGTCAACTTTAACTATCGTCTGGGACCTCTCGGATTTCCTCAAGGAAAGGAAGCCGCGGACAGGGAGAAACTAAACCTTGGGATCAAAGATGAGCTCGCAGCACTGGAATGGGTCCAACAGAATATCGGTGCATTTGGTGGTGACAAGAAGAAGGTTTGACGCATTTGCCATTAGTGTTCATAGATGACTGAAAGGCGACCAGGTGACTGTGTTCGGAGAGAGTGCAGGATCTGTTATGAACTCCATTCTCTTCCTACATCCGTCTATTTCGGACCTGGCATGGGCGGCGGTGAGTTCAAATATTCCTCCCTTCATCTGCGCTTGCTATATCCAGTTCGAATCCTAGATTTTCCAGTCCGGATCCGCGAGCACCTCTCTGCCATTCAACGCTACCGTTCACGAAAATGAGTGGAGTAGTTTCGTCACTGCCATTCCGGGGTGCAGTGCTTATCTCGGGACATCGTCAACGTTTCCTTGCGTACAAAATGCCAGCTCTTCCGAAGTATATGAAGGATTTTTACAGGCATATTCGGAGGCAAATGAAATGTTTCCCTTTGCTCCTACTCTCGATGGACCTTCGGGTCTCTTTCCGGACTTGCCTTCGCGCTTATTCCCCATGGGACAATTCGCGCGCTTACCGTTCATTGCTGGTACAAATTTAGATGAAGGTAAGGGAGTTCGTTGAATGAGTTGTCCGTGTACTGATCCAACTCAAAGGGACCTTGTTTGATCCGCCGACGCTGAACTATACCGAGGAAGTGATTCGCTCAATAGTGAATGCAAACTACTCCCCCCCTGCTGTTCCGACGGATGTCATGGATGAACTAATGAATCTGTATCCAGATGATCCAGCGGAAGGATCTCCATATAATACAGGAAATGAGATCTTTGGCTTGTCTCCAGGATTTAAGAGAATATCTGCAATCCGTATGAACCTGCCTTCTTACGTCTGACATTTTTTAACACTAAATACAGTCGGTGACCTGGCATTCGCCTCCCAAAGACGTCTTTGGAGTCAAACTACCGCGGATGCGGGCGTCAAGTCATATGCATACAGATTCGCACAACGACTTTCTTCTACGCCGGCTTACCTTGGAGGTGCGTCCTGTTTTCCTTGCACATCATAGGTCTGAATGCTCATTGCGAATGAAGTGCGTCATGGGAGTGATGTTCCATTCGTCTTTGGCCAAGTGGCAGCTATGAATGAATCAGCGTCAGTAATTGCCCTAAGTACTGTGATGATCGATTATTGGGTATCATTCGCAACAAGTTTGGATCCTAATGATGGTTTGGGTTCGCCCCGACCAACTTGGGCTCAGTATACTGCTAGCGATCAGGTAATGCATCCCACTATTTTCGTTGGACTGAAGTCTCTAACTTCAAGTGATAGGCGCTGCTACAAATTAGTGCAGACAACTTGACGGTGATACCCGATGATTTCAACAAGGAGAAGATAGATTTCATCATTAGCCAGACAGTCGTTTTCCGACATCGCTAAGATGCCAATGATATAGTTTCTTTTTGAACATCTTTTGATACCTCATAAGTTGTGTCTTTTTTTAATTTTAAATCAGAATACTATGTAGGGTTCTTACTGATATGCGAGAATCCAGCCAAACGCAGAAAATTGATGGCGATGCATTTCCGTTTGATACACAGATAGTAATGTAAGTACGAACGAGATTGCCGTGTTACATATACAAGATGGAAAGAGCGTGTGATGGGAGCATACGGAAAAATAAACAGCAGAACACAATCTATACAAGTGAAAAATGGTAGCATGGAATCCAAACACAATCCACCCGAAGTACAACAAAGGAAGGGACGACGCGCTCAGATGTGAGAAGATAGATAGTTGATAGTATACTGTATAAACAGACCGACCCGATCTATGGCTAGTGAGCGCTTTTACACCGCAAAGGTGGGAAGACGAATACGAGCAGGCACGATTCGAGCATGCGACATGCGAGCGCTGGGGTTGGTGAGAGGGCCAGAGCTCTCGTGCTGGGAGGGCGATGCAGTCCAGCGATATACGCGAGGCGTCACAGATGGGGCCGGGGAAGGTGTCAACGGAGATAGAGAAAAGGTAACATTGGGCGGTGTCAGGGGGCCATCTGGAGTGACGGGGCTGGACGACGACGGTTCATTAGGGATGGTGATGGGCGCGATAGTAACGCTGCGCCTCGGCGGGGTGGCCGGCTCATCGTCGTCGAGATCGCTCGCCGTCGTCGAGTTACGGAGCGACGATGGCGGCAGGAAGGGCGGCAGGCTGGATGTTGGGGGGTCTGAGACGAAACGCGTATTGGCGAGGGTCCAGATTGGGAGGTCGCCCACACGCCGCCACTGATGCTCGCTCTCGACGTCGGCGTCGGCATCGATGGCGGCTCCAGACAGGCTCTGGTCCCATTCGCCACTGTCAATTGCATCAGCCAACATCGCAGCTGGATCGTCCGAGCCTACAGCCATGGGACTACTCCTGTCCTCCATGCTGCTCTCCCGCGACAAGGCAGGGGTGTTGCCGACGTCTGACTGCTCCTGCTCCCGCTCCTGCTCATCGGTAATGAATGCCTCGTACTGCGCATCTTCGAAAAAATCATCCGAATCTGGGTCGAATTGGTTGAAGATGCTCCATTTCTCATACATCTTTTCGTAAGGAGTGTCTGCGAACGGTGTGGGCGTCGCTACCGCAGGCGCAGAAAGGTAGACTGAGGAAAACAGAGCCCGGCCCATGGTGAATTTTTAGGAAAATGAATAGCAAAACGGTCAAGTAGTGCTAAAATGACGCAGTCGGAAAATCGACGGCTTTTAGGGTATTTGAAGGAGAGGGTATGAGTATAGGGTACAAAGAAGTGGCGGTTGATCTTTGTTGGGTGAATTGCCACCAAAAAAGACGCGTCGTGCGGAGTAGAGCGGAGTTTGAACAGCACAGCCCTAGCCTTCACTACTTTTGTCCAGCCTTCTGACCTTCATTCTGTTCTCCTCCGCCATGTTTCCTGTATTCTCTACTTCTTCTTACTATTTCCAGGATATTCTCTACGTGCCAGTCCAATCCTAAGGGTCCCGCTCTATCTCCGCTGCGGTGCGACTCGGGGGCTTTTACATGGACTTTCTCGATGGGTTATCGTTCCATGTATACATACCAAGCAATACCAAGGTCCGGTACCGACGCCTTGCGACCATCTGATCGGACTCTCTGTTGATTAACGGCCGGGACACTCTAAAGGTCTTGGCTACCGCTGCTCCATGATCCTCTATATGATATCCATCAAGATTCAGGCAGCGGTCGCCTTGATCTAGCATTACAAAACAAGACTTTCGAGTAACGAAACGCGCCTCCGCACGAATTGCGCTCTGCCGTTCGTTCGTACCGCTTTGTTGGTGTGAGATCCGGTTTGGCCTCCTGGTATGTACGACTCCGCACATAGCTTTTGCTTCCATTGCTTCTGAAAGTGTGGTCGGGATCGTCAGGGCCGGTTTCGATTCGGATCTTACCACACTTTTTTGTATTCCCAATTTTTGGGGGGACGCAAGTATTTGACTGGACGTTGAGCGACTGAACAGAAAAGCTATTATCGTTATATCTGAATACTGAAGCACCGCCCGTATCATTCAGCTACTTCCCCGGATGTAAAAACTCTCTTTGCAATCCAGAATTAGAACGCCATTGACAACGCTCTATTTCTGTATATCAGTGTCACGCATAAATCGAAATTTCTCGGGTTTCAATTTGTGATATAAGATCATCTCCGAGCTCTCCTCCACCCGCTCTTCCTCTTTGCTCTCAGTTGCAGCCCTTTTTGGCCGTGCAGCAGTTGCAGATTTTTTGGGACCAACTCGAGATGAGCGAACGCGGACCAGACATACGCCTGATTCGTATGTGTAGTTGGACTATTCGGAGGACAGCGGCTTACTTTTCTTTCTCCAGAGGCACGTCACCCCACCCTAGTCAAGGAATAGACCTAAGGTGAGTGGATGACTCTGTCGCGTCCACGTCTCGTTATGACGCGCTTTTCAGCTACGCTATTCTCTGAACGTACTCGGTTTGATGCTTCGATTGCTGATGCGGATTCCTTGTTATCACACAACCGGGTGAGAAAAGTGACGACTCCAGCATTTGAAAGGCCACACCCTATACATTATGATGAAGCGCTGTGACCAATATTCTCACTAACTTAGTGGCCAAGGTGGTGTGGGTCTCGCCAGTCTCCCATAGACAGACGACGAACAGACCCATTGATCGGATGGATGGACGGTCTGTATCGGCGTTCGGGTATATCGTTAATTTCTTGTACAACCCCAATAACGAGTTGACTAGGGCGTACAAAGGCCGGCTTATTTGCAATCAGGTATCCAAATTTTCTAGCAAACGACACCTACCAAGTAACAACGTCGCTGGCCTGGTCCTTTTTCTGCTCACTCCCGGTCGTCTCCGACTTGAACTTGGCATACAGGTGTATGTTCCGGTGCCTGCCTTTCCTCTGTCCATTCTAGTGCCCTCACATGGAATCTTCTCACGCTGATCGCCATCTTTGGTGCCTACTTGGGTATCGTGCATGAAACCACTACAAGCGCCTTGACCCGGGTTCTTGTTACGATCCTAATGTCAAGTTCCGACCTGAGCTCCCGGATTACGCCGTACGTTTGAGTCTTTCTCGTGCACTTTTCCTATATATTAGGATTACTCCGAGGCCAGAAAGCTGGCGTCTAATGGCTCCGGTACCTACAACATCCCGAATAACTACTTACCAAATCAGATGATGTCCATCATATTTTTGTGCTCTTATCCATACTACTGTATGTTACTTACGTTTCTATGTGCGCTGGCGATGTCAACTTACTTCCCTTCATTGTAGATTCAAAATGTGAATATTCGAAACAATATTTGGGCGAGTGAACCCCTGCGCTGCATCTATGACCTATTCCGCCCGGAGCAATGGTTGTATCGGCTGGTAAAGTACAGCTCGTTGCTGCACCGTATGCGTGCCTTGGGAAGACTACGACTCGTGGGAATGAAAGCTATTGTTGCGTGAGTTTTGATTGGTCGACCAGCATTTGGCACACATCTTAATGTGCCTACACCCTGAAGGCGTTGATTGTCAAGAGTTTCATCGTATACTGACCAGAGGTTTTCACTGCATCTGATACGACGATCAATCATTAATCACGTTCATGAGATGGGCGTCTAGTCAAGTTGAAGTCCCCACCGATCATTGGAGAAAGACATAACACGAAGCAGACATGCTGGCAGGTACACTCGGCGATCGGACGGTGTAAACCTGCAATGTCGAAGACGCTTTTGACGTTCTATCAGACGAGGATAGTACTCGACAAGGTCTTGCATTTCAGCTGTCTCTGACCAGGCACTGTGAACGGTTCGTTGCAGGCATCCACCGGCATTCGGACTCGTCGTTTCTCCTGCTACCAGGCGCCAATTCATCTTGGGTTTCCGTTAAAATGCCGAAGTTTGGGCCATAGAACGTTAGGCGCCTCTTGCAGCTAGCCTAGCCTTGTGCTACGACTTCCATTCCGTTAGTCCAGCCTCGGTGACCACGGCCGATTCGGTCGATTGTGCGTCAGCGCTAATGGTAATTATCTCGAGCGCCAATCCGAGTTCACCGCAAGAGGTATGACTGGGTGCTTCTCATACATAAGTACCTTTCATCTATTCTAAGCGCTCGTGAGTGTGGTTGTTCTCCCAAGAAAATCTCGTGAGCTTGCGTTGCACTAATCGCAAGCGCCGAGGATCTTTTATATATGAGTCTGCGCGACATGTCTTCTCCATCTTGTTACCTGCAACTTCATGGATATTTCCTCTCCTACTTTACCGGCCAACGATGTTGAATTATTGGAGCTAGGATCTTCTTCCATCTCTGACTCAGAAACGCGTCCCCGAGATGGTGGGTACGGCTGGATCTGTGTCGGCTGTTCTTTCGTCGTCCACTTCTTCGCTTTGGGGTGGGTTTCGCTCTTGGTCCATTTCAAATTACTCAAGAAGTGATTATTAAACGAAGGATTGAATCCTCCTGGGGCGTATACCAGAGCCATTACTTCACGTCACAAGACGTAGGTGCTGTATCCAACTCGGGTCTTGCTTGGGTTGGGTCTATACAAGCGACCGGACAGCCTCTGGTTGGTTTGTGAGTCATTCATATATGATCATTGCGTATAAGTAACTCACGGTTTTAATAGTGTCGCTGGCATTCTGGCGCAGCGTATTGGTTTCAGAGTTACAGGATTTATTGGGACGTGTATCATGTGTCTAGCGTTGATCACAGCGTCTTTCTCGTAAGTGCACATCCTCGACGGCCGCGACTCGGTGTTGATTGTTGATTGTCCACATACAGGACGCAGGTATGGCATCTGTATTTGACTCAAGGTTTGTGTTTGTATCGACCATATGGTTACAATATTCATCCTGTGATCTTATAGGGTTGCTGTTCGGCATTGGAAGTGGCTTCGCCTTCATTCCAGCCGTGTGCATTCCGTCCCAGTGGGTGAGTAGTATCTTCTTGACTTTAAGTCACAACTTCCTGAATATAACGATGGGATATGCAGTTCACCAAATATCGAGGTTAGCCTTTGAACTGGGGTTTATTTCATGACCATGTTTAAAGTGACCGCGCAGGACTGGCGACTGGAATAGCAGCCAGCGGATACGGTAAGTCGCTTCTCTCACTAGATCCCTTTCACTCTGACATCACTCATTCTAGGCGTTGGAGGTTTAGTGCTTAGTCCCGTTACACAGAAACTGATCAATCACCTTGGCTTTCGTTGGGCACTTCGTGTCACTGGTCTCACGACCCTTGTTGGTTGGTTGCATATGTTCGACGTACGGTATCTCTCTTGTTCACCTTCTTCCTAGCTCTTGGTATAGCCGATGTGTTCCTCCGCCCTCGGATTTCCGTAGTTCCGCCTAGAAAAGTTAATCGGTCTTTACTGATGAACAAGGTGTTCCTTGCCCTTTGCTCTATAGGATTGTTTAGCGGTCCTGGGTTTTATGTTCCTATATTCTATGTACCCGGTGAGTGTCAAAAGTCCGCCTTGAAATATCAGCTTCATATTTCTATAGACTATGCTGTCAACAAATTGGGACGTGACGCCCAGGATGGTGCCAATGCTGCTGCTCTCATATCAGGCTTTTCGGCTGTAGGTCGCGTGGTAGGGTTTACTTTTTTGAGTCGGATTTCCATACGCTGAATTTTACCTAGTTTCTAGGCATCGTTGGCGATCATTTTGGTCACTTGCATGTTCTATCTCTGTGCCAATTTTTGGGGGGTGTCGGCCAAATGGCAATATGGCCTTTCACTCATAACCTAGCAGGACTGATGACTTTCACTTCATTTTATGGGTTCTTCACCGGTGGCTATGTTAGCTTGTATCCAGTCGGTAAGTATTTTATTGGCGCTACTGCTGAACCATTTTCTGACCCACTCACAGTTGCCGCCGATCTCTATGGCGTCGAAGGTCTGGCAAGTATCACCGGTGTCATGTTTGGTAGCTTTGTGGTACGTGTAACGCTTTTATCGAAGGCTTTCATCTGATTTTCTCCTGTAGCCAGGTACTTTGATCGGCCCCCCGCTCTCTGGAGCAATCCTTGACCGGCATACCAATCCTATCACCGGGAAAATTAGTTTTCTTCCTGTGCAGTTGTTCGGTGGAAGCTGGCTGTTAGCGTCGGCAGTTATGGCAGTTATGGTGAAAGTGTTTCAGCGTTCAGCGAGGGAGTCACGAACTTGAAGAGCGCTTCAATGAACTTAGTATTCGGGTATTTTGGGGAACGGGCTGGGTTTTTATTTTGTCAATCTTCAATAATGCTTACTTGTGAAGAGTCAATGAAGGCTCCTGTCGTCCTTCATGCCTGTGTATACTTCTGGTTTCTTATTTGGTTTTTGTGAAGCCAAAATATCATGCTCGATTTGGAGGCTCAGGCGTGTACGTCATCTTGATTACGCATTCCCTGGACCGTGGGCCGTGGGCCGCCGGCTGAAGTTGCCCTCATGCGATCGCGACGATTGCAGAAGTCAACCTAAACGACAAAGGTTGGCATAATGATTAACTTTACATCTCTTGTTTCATTTACTTGCAGTTCCTCAGGCTCAAATATACGCACTTCAGTGCCACTATGCTCTCTTTTCTGTGCAATCCTTCTCGAAGACTCGTCCGACGGGATGAATGTTGAGAAAACGGAAAAAAATCTCAGGCTTGATAAGAGATCAGCCAGGTCGATCATCTGACTCCAAGCATGAATAGGACGCGGTCGTGAGGTTATGGATGTAAAGAAACATCTCTTCCAACACCACCATGTCGCCCATTAGCATCTTCGTGCAAGTAGTGTCTGAGGCCGCCTCTGATTGGGGTCTTACCCACTTGGTCACTATTCGGCGTTTGTGTTATTTCATTGGAGGTAAATCTTCTAAAAAAATAAGTAAAGAGGACATTGGTTACTATCTCACGCGGCTTATCCCCAGCGTTGCTCGCATACAAAGTCATTCATCGACTCTTCTTGTATCCATATCTCTTGTCTCCTCTCCGTACTGTCCCTGGACCGCCAATTGGAGAACCTATTCTTGGACAGTCGGCAAAGATTTTCAAGTATGAGACAGGTGTAGTCCAGCGGGAGTGGGTTAAGAAATACGGATCTGTTGTACGAGTCGTGGGGCCCGTAGGCGTGGAGCGCTTGATCTTCATGACTCCAGAGGCTCTCTACCAAATTCTAGTGAAGGGGTGGTTAGATTACCCCAGGGTATGCTCCCTAAGAAACTAGCAGCCTCCATCACCTGTCACTCACTACTTACAGCCGCGGTATCTAAGGAATATCTTGGGCCTGGTGGCTGGCTATGGGTTGCTTACTGTCACTGGAGATAAGCATCGACAGATGCGCAAAGTGATGAATCCAGCCTTCTCAATTCCGAACCTCATGGCGCGTACGTGGGATGTCTATTCTTTCCGCCTTGGCATCCTTACCCATCTTGTGATTCAGAAACTGATATGTACTACGAGCCGATTGAAGGGCAAGTGGATTGGTTCCATCACGTGATTTGATCATCCCAACGATATATATTTCCAGCCTCATCGACGTTCTTTCTTCTCAACTTCCTGGTCCTGAAGGAGCAGTCGTACCTGTATATGAATGGAGTAAATAAATTCCCGGTTCTCTGCTAGTCATTTCGGCGTACTGATCATTGGATATAGTGAGCAAAGCCACTCTGGATATCATCTGCAAGACAGCCTTTGGTTACCATACCGACTCTCTGCATAACCCGCATAATGAGCTAGCTGAGGCGTGAGTATCCTTTGTGTTGATTTGGAGTTGAAAGGATTCTGACAGTAAAACAGGTATGAAATGTTGCTTAGCCTACAATCAGGTAATTCCAAGACCACTCAGGTCTACGAAAGTTGACAGCCCTTCCCAGGTCCGAATATGGCTCGTTTTATCTTTTTCATGTTGCTTCCGGGTGGGGCAAGATTTCTCTCATCTGATCTGGCGTATAGAATAAGAAACGTGTTTTCTTATATTCAATTCTTTGGTAAGTATTCATTTATCGAATCACTACCACGCCACTGACACAAAAGCAAGCGACTCTCACACCGCTAATCGACTCAATGCATCATATCCGAGATATTTCGAAACGGATCTTGGACCAGAAAATGAAAGAGACATCCGAATCCGGGATCACTGCCGATGATACCCACACGAAGAAAGATATTATGAGCATCTTGGTGCGCGCCCGACAGGCTGATCTGCATAAGGATCAGACGGCACATGCGATGAGTGATACTGCGATGATAGACCAAGTTGTCAGTGGTCTATCCTGTGTTAAACCCAAGCTGAAAATCCATCGCAGCTGACTTTCCTCGGAGCCGGTCATGAGACTACAGCTAGCGGTTTGACTTGGGTATGTATAGACTCTCTTCATATTTCCGGAAAAACATTACTCATTTTGATATCAGACCCTTTGGCTTTTGGCGAATGACAAAACAAGCCAGCAACGCTTGCGCGATGAAGTCCGTCCAGTCATGGCAGCTAAACTCAGGCCCGATTACAAGACGCTGAAAAGCATGCAATGGTTGGATTGTGTGGTGTAAGTTGATGAAACATCGCCTTGTACTGACAACGTAATGACTGTGATGTAGGATGGAAAGTCTGCGTGTGATGCCCCCCGTTCCGCTGACCGTTAGAAAAACTGCCAAAACCGATTATATTGAGGGTGTTCTTGTTCCGAAGGGCACTCTGTTGCATATCTGCGTAAGATCAAACTCCGCTGATGCAAAATCCTGTTTACTGATCAATGGTATAGATTCGAAACGTGAATACATGGCAGACCATCTGGGGTGAAGACGCCGAAGAGTGAGTATGATTGATGGGAGTATTGAACATCAAGTTGATTGACATATGGTGTGATAGGTTCCGTCCAGAACGATGGCTGAACTTGCCCAAAACATACAACCCTGCTTTCTCTCTTCTCTCCTTCATTGCTGGACCGCATGGGTGCATCGGCAAGACTATGGCGATCATCGAAATGAAAGCTGTTCTAGCGTCAGTGACTGCTTACTCGTATTATCGCGGTTTGTTTGACTTGAAATTTCTGTAGGGCCCTGATAACGAATTTTGAATTTGAGCCTGCATATGATGGTCAACAGGCCCAGCCTTCTGCTGCGATTACGATGAGTATGTAAAAGAAGTTATCCGACAGAGAAACCCGATGACTGATAGACTTTTCCAGAACCTGCTGATGGAATGCCTTTGAGGATTCGTCGTATATCATGAGGAGAAGTTTTATTACCATTGCCTTTTATATGATACTGTATACTTTTATACTTGTCTGAATGAATAGAATCGCGCCATGACGCGTCGAGCCCCTATCTTGACGACTGCGCCACGTGCAAGCTCCGTTTAGTCAGTCTGCTACCGTACGGCCTTTCTTTCCAATACCACCGCCAGTGCCAGTGGCGTTGTAGGTATGGCGTCTACCTCCACCAAAGGCGCCGACGACGCGCTACCCGACGTCGAGAAGCTTCAGATATCTGACTCATCCCACGGCGCGACATCAATAACGGCAGACGAGGTCATTTCTCCGAATCCATGGAAGGATGACACGGCCGACGATGCCCAGAAGGACGGAGGTTTGGATACGTCAATCCATCGCTTGAAGACGCCAGACCCGTCGGCGCTGGACGAATCGATAACATCTGGGCTGGGCACACAGGTATCTCTACCTTCAGATCCTGTTCCAGAACTAGCGAACGCTCAGGAAGTACTTGAAGAATTCGACCCACTCGTAAATCAGGAAGAGAAGGATGCAAGGAATGCATGGGAGAGTTCCGAGGGACATCCGCCACATCCGGACCCTTCGCCAGTCGCCCCAACACCGCCGTCGAAAGATCAAACCCCGCCGCCCAACGATGTTCAGGCATCATCGTCGTCGTTTCCTTCACTAGCTGCCTTGGCACGCTCTTTTCAAATGCCCAAATTAACACATTCACGTCCTCTTTCACTTGATATGGCGAAGCCCGTTCCCTCTCCCGATACACTGTCGTCCTTTGCGTCCCAGCAACAGCGACCTCCAAAGTATGAGCCGATTTCTCAAGCGAATCCGGAACCCTCAAGAACCAGTACACCGGGAATGGTGAGAGAGGACTCGCCAGCTGTAGATCAGAGCAAGGGCGATCCACCTTTTGATTTTCAAAAGTTCTTGGATCAGATGAAGAGTAGAAACGCGGAAGCCGTGTCGAAGTATCTCAAATCGTGAGTCTTTACCTCTCTCGTATGTTGAATATTAAGCCATCAGACTATAGATTTCTGAGTAACTTTGCCAAGCGTACCTTCACTGTCAGCGACCAAATCAAGATCATAAATGATTTTCTGAACGTGTGTAACGTTTAATGTCTGCGTATAGCCTTCCTGACATCTGTGTTTGTGTAGTTCATTGCGAAGCAAATGCGCGAATGTGAAGTCTGGCGTAGCGCTTCGGATGCCGAATTTGACAACGCCATGGAAGGTATGGAGAAGCTGGTCATGAATCAGCTCTATCAATTGTTAGTATCGCTTTGCCATACTATTCTCTGTACTTATGTCTTTCTAGCACGTTTACACCCCAGGTGGCGCGAGTAGTACCCCGTCGACAAATCACAGCTGATGATCTGGAGCGAGATCGCGTACTCTCCCAGCGCATAGCTCTCTTTGGGTGGGTAGAGGAAACACATCTTGATATTCCAGAAGGGGAGGGTAGCAAAGGTTTCTTGATGTTTGCTCAGCAAGGTCTGCTTTTTATTATTATGCGGCGATCGAGTCCCAGTCTTACGTTCTATACGTAGAACTACTCAAGATTAACCATTATAAAGCCCCTCGCGACAAACTCATATGTATACTGAATTGTTGCAAAGTTATATTTGGTGCGTGAGGCCATTTTGATATTCAAATGTACTAAACTCAAGATTGCCGCACTCTTCATCTAGGCTTAATTCGGCATTTAAGAACAGAAGAGGGCGCGGATTCATTTGTTCCGATACTCATATTCGTCGTGCTGAGGTCAAACCCGGAGCATCTTCTCTCGAACGTTGAGTAGGTATCATATTTTGTGATTCTGCGGTTCGCTGATCTCCATTCACTCGCAGGTTCATCAACCGATTTAGGAATCCTGTTAAACTGCAAAGCGAAGCAGGGTATTATCTATCTAGCCTTGTATGCTATGTGCTATCTCATTGAGAGGTAATGCTTATATCTGTGTCAAGATGGGTGCCGTATCTTTCATCGAAACCATGGACCATACATCTCTATCAAACATTACGCAAGAAGAGTTCGAGAAGTGAGTGTCCAACCTATTCATTTGGAAAGAGTCTGTTAACGAGTGCTGCAGGAATGTCGAAGAAGCTATTCAGTCGCTGCCTACCGACGCTGAATCACCTGCTATACCTCACTTCACTACCGAACCACCAACATTATCACGGAGCGACTCCAGTCCCTCTTCACATGCAGGTGAAGAATCCGCACAACCACTCTCCCTCCCTACTCCTGCGCAAATCCTTTCCGATGACGCGAAGCGACTTCTTCAAAAGACAGGCGACACCATATCAAAGCCCCTCAACGCCATAAGCCGTATACTCAATGAAGCCATTGACAGTGCCGCCTCTCCATTCGCTCCTTTCGAGGCGGGTCGAGAACAACGTACAGGAACTCCCCCACCTGTACCTCACTGGTCGCACCCAGACCAAGTTCGACAATATCAACAGCAACAAGATTCATCGCGATCAAGTTCTCCACGAATAGTACCACAAACACCTCCGGGTGATGGTATGTACCAGCCTCCGTTGCAAACCCCGTATAAGCCTCGCGTGCGCCGGGTACCGTCTCCTTCGTTCTCTCCTGGTATGGAGGAGACGCCATCACGGCCCGGTCCATATACAAATCAGCCATTAGCAATCGGCCCTTCACAGTCACTTTTCGCGTCCCCACATCGACCTGATTCAGCACATGTATCGCGGACACCGACGCCCAACTTGGATCTGGTAGGGATGCAGGAGGAGATTGATACCGCGCATCAACAGGCAGCGGAAGCAGCGCGAGACACGTTAATACAGATATTCCCCGCGGTCGACAGGGAGGTTATAGAGTGGGTGCTAGAAGCTAATACGGGTGATTTAGGGAAGAGTATCGAGGCGCTCTTGGAGATGAGTAGCGGTGCGTAGCTAACCAGAGTTTTGCATAATGTACGGATAGGTTTCAATGAGGTTTTCTGATTTATCGGCGGGATAGACTGAATCGTGTATTGACCGTGGGTTAAATAATTTCGTTCCAGCGACATCCACTTGCACCTGAATACATATTTCCATCCATCGACTCGGTACGTTGAACTTCAATTTCAATGCATTGATGGTATCTATATCGAAGGCGCAAAGAAACCTTCATCTAATACGAGAGTAATTTTACATCCATTAGTTTGTCCATTATTTCATTTCCACGCTATTCAGATTACTGGAAAGTATGGATTGTCAGTTCAAGAGTAGGAGCAGCATAACGGAGGAAGTGCTTACAGTGATAACGGTAGGCTTGTCCCTGCCCAAGAACTCCTTCAGCTTGCTGATCTCCAGCGCCACCTCAATCAGGCCCTTCAAGCCTTCCGCCGCATCTTTCTTTAAGGCAGCGGGTCCAGCCTCAGGAGGTACATACCTCTCCACATACATACGAACGGTCGCGCCCTGACTCCCGGTACCACTCAGCCTGAATACCACTCGAGATCCATCAGCGAATGTAATAACCTGACCCTGATTCTTCGACACGGAATGATCAATGGGGTCGGTGTATGAGAAGTTATACAGTCCTGAAACCGTGAATGTGGTGGACGTAGAAGTAGATGTGTGCACGGTGTTGTTCAAGGAACCCGACTCAAGGGCTTTGTTAATATGATCGACCATAGCGTGGGCACCCTCGGAGGGGACCTCTTCATAATCGTAGCGGCTAAAGAACGAACGACCGTAAATCGCGTAGTGAGAGTCGAGCAGGTCATTAATCCCGATGAGCTTGTTGGGAGACTTGGCATTGGCTGCGGCGATGATGTTTAACCAAGCTAGCTAACATTAAGTACTCAGGCGACGTATCTAGTAACGTGCGACTCACCAAGAACTGCCCAGAGACCATCCTTTTCACGGATATGATCAGATCCGGTACCAAAAGACTCTTCTCCACAGATAGATAGCCGTCCAGCATCCATCAAGTTTCCAAAGAATTTCCAACCTTAGGACGTGGTCAGAGCACGCAAGAATGTCAGGACAAGGCGCTAACCAGTAGGAACTTCAAAGTATTCCAAACCCTTCTTCTTCGCAACCAAGTCAATAGCCTTGCTTGTAGGCATGCTCCTAGCCAAACCTTTGACCCCGCCTTGCTTCTTGAAATAAGGAATGACATCAGCCCAATCCGCGATGATAGCCACGGAGTCTGAAGGAGTGACGAATGCGCCCTTGCCGTAGATCATGTTCCTATCACCATCGCCGTCACTTGCCGCTCCAAATTCAATACCGTTTTTCTCGACGGCATCAACCAGGCTATGAGCGTAAGTGAGATTAGGATCGGGGTGTCCTCCGCCAAAGTCTGGAAGAGGCACGCAGTTCTGGACAGAAGTAGGCGGTAAACCCAGAGTATCGACAAGGATCTTGGACGCATACGGGCCGGTAACGCCGTGGAGACCGTCAAATAATACACGATAATCGTTGGAGTGAGAAAAGAGGAAGGACTTGATGAGGGGGAAGTCAAAGATTCCCTCGAGCAGGATCAGATAATCGTCGACGGAGTCAATTATGGAAACCTTCGTAGGACCATAGGTAAACTCTCCAATCTTGGACAGATCCACCTACGCAGTTTTTGAGTGAACAGACTATATGCGGTAATTATATTGACGCACCGGTTTGTCCTCGATGATCTTGTAGCTGGTGATCGTCTTGGTCTTTGCATATATTTTGTCGGTAACGTTCTCGGGAGCAGGTCCACCATTAGATACGTTATATTTGATTCCAAAATCGTTGTTAGGACCACCAGGGTTGTGGCTGGCGGTCAGGAGGATACCACCATCAGCCTTGTACTTCCTGATAACATTGGAAGCAGCAGGGGTTGATAGGATGGCATCCTTCCCGATAATCAGCTTAGCGACGCCATTGGCAGACCCTATCTTGAGAATCGTCTGAACGGTCTCCGGTGAGAAGTAGCGTCCATCGCCACCGATTACGAGAGTCGATCCCTTTGTCTGGATGGAATCGAAGATGGACTGGATGAAGTTCTCCGTATAATGCTACAGAACTTTGCTGTAAATGCCTGATCGATGGGACGCGTCTCATCAGCGTACCTCCTGCTGGAAGACCTTGACCCTGTCGCGACCGTCAGTGATGTTGAGCAAAGGTAAAATAGACGATGGCAAACCTTTTCCTGAGGCCTGAGGTACCAGGCTTTTGGCCTTCGAAAGGCTTTGTCGCGATTTCTTTAACGGGGAAGGACATTGACGGAGAAAGTAGGAGGGTGAGAGGAGTTGAGTTCTCGGCCAATCCGACTGCTTAAATGTTTGACGTCACATCACGTGACGATGATGGCGGCTTCCAGCGGTGTCTGGCGGCTCTGGCTGTCCCCGTCGTCGCCCTCGTCGTGCGCTACGTGATTGTCGCTGTCGCTGTCGAATATCTTCTTGATTGTACCGCGTTTTTTTTGGAATAATGGTCTATCATCGTGGCCCGCAGGCATCGTTAGACTTGACGCACGTTCTCTGTACGACTTCTCCTCCCATGTGAACCGCTGATGAGAACACCTCCTTGCAGACGATGATTCTTCTCTGCTCTCTCTTGGGCTTGCCCTAGTGACGCTCAGCCCTATTCTTCTCATGGTGTGTGTTGCAGTGCTGGTGTTGGAGCATCACTGATCAACATCCTTCCAGCCGGCGTATGCATCCTTGGCCGTACAGACCCGGGAATACGTCGTCATAGTGATGTGGGCGGGGCAGTTCGCCTGTGAGGCGTTCAGTTGGTTGATCAAACGGGCCGTAAAGGAGAACAGGCCTGCAGGCTCTGTCGGTGTGTCCTGTGAGAAATCGATTTTATACACGCTCGTGACATATTTCAGCGTGTAGGTAACGGATATGGATTTCCATCCTCCCATAGTCAATACATGGGGTACTTCGCGACCTTTCTGATCTGCCATCTCTATTTCCAGCACCGATTCGGGACCACTGGTTATACCTTCCTCGATCTTGCATGGCGCGTCCTGGTCTACTCAGCTATCGGTGGTTGGGCTCTCCTTGTCGCGTATTCCAGGTAAGCATCTGGTACCGTCTCAAACTAGCCTTGTGTTTCATGCCAATTTACGTAGGTATGCTCTCGGATACCATAACGCCCATCAAATTTTATGGGGTTTCGGCATTGGCGTCCTCTTTGCTGTCATTCTCTTTGTTGTTTCTCAAATACTTCCGCGGCAGCAACCATTGTCAATATTCGGAAAACTGAAAATGTTCCTTCTGGTGAACCCTGTGTCCACTTGGCTCCAAATACGCGACGGCTGGGATATATGGGCAGATGGGGGTCGTGAGCACGAATGGTTCCGATGGAGAAAGGAATGGGACTCCAAACGAACGCGACATGATAAAAAGCGGCAGTAATTGTGTTTCCATGTACGATGTTAGTACGTGCGAAGTACAGTTCCTCACATGCGGCCGGTGAAAGGTCGATCTCACTGCATTAACACATAAGTCCACTCGAGGTCTTTTTCATTTAGGAGTTTACGGTAAACCCTTCATCGATAGTGATTCGACCCTTCTCGACAGTATCTGTCAGCCGAAATTATTCAAAAGGCAATTCCCAGGGGCAAATTGGAGCGCTCAGCGACGAACCTGGTTCTCCAGCGGTGTTCGCGCTTTTTCATGCCCGACGCTGGGACTCGGACTGACTCGGAGCTTCAAGAGGCGCCATATATTGGCCCAACCCTGGTTACGGAATATTGGCTTGGATCGTTCTGGCCGTGATACACGCCGGTCACTGTGAGACCGAACTTGACTGTTCAGAATGTCGCCTGTGGGGTGCAATCTATGCCTATGACTGCCCCAAGTAGCTCCTGCACATCGCTGCTTCTTTGTGAATTAGACATCTGTAAGCCCAGGCTAGACCTGGCTGGTGCCTCATATCATATATCATCATCGATGCCAGTTCCTCAGGCTCTTCAGGGCTCCGCTTGTCGCATTCCGAGGATAGATGATCAACCAATGATCGGATGAGCCACTCTAGTACTCCCGAGCGTCGATATCTCAAATGCTCCCATCTTCATTGCTCAAGAACAAAGTCGCGTGGTTTCCTAGCAAAATATTTGACGAACAAGAGACTTTTTATAAGAACATAATGCTCGTCGTTATCGAAGCCATGTAAAAGAAGCTGCTCCATTTGGCATTCGCACATGTGGCGACCTCAAGTCATTGCACCTGGTGATTGCCTTCATACCCATGCGCGCGCTACATTGATGCTCATTAATAGGATAAAAATAAACCACCAAACTTGGGTGACCCGTAAACGGCCATTGGGCCACACCACTAGAAGAATCAAACCCATTGTCGAATTTTTCTGTGTTGCCGTCGGTGGCATCTGCACTGACTGACATTGACTGGCCCAGATTTACTCAAGGAGCGGAGCGTGATTGCAGACAAAACACGGCAAACATGGCCGACATGCCGAGACAATCACTTCCTTACCTAAACAGGCACCACCATCACGGAAGCCAAATTTGTTTAGCCCACCGAAAAATCAATCGATCGGGGACAATGGCTCCTCCTTATAAAAGGGCTCGCGGGCCCTCATCAGCTTGTGCTCTTTGTTCTCCTTGCCCCCGCCAATCAAACCCACTCCCGTCCTTCACTTCTACGGTTCAGCCGGCCTCTGACCTTCATTATCACTTTTTCTCTCATTTGTTCTTCAGCAACAATGCATTCCTTCGTCGCGCTCTTCACTCTTGCTTTGCCAGTTTTTGCCAGCGCTCTTGAGCATGATCGTGTCTCGCGCAGACATCGCAGGCATCCCAACCGTGCTGCATCGGCACCCCACGTTCGCAAAGCTACTTATACGTTAAAAGATATGTATCAGGGGCAGTCATTTTTAGAGTGAGGCAATCTATGTTTATCACAGTGACAGTTTCGCTCATTTTGTTATTCCGCAGCGAATGGGACTTTTTCTCTCAGTCCGATCCGACTAACGGCCTCGTTGATTATCAGACCAAGCAGGACGCCACTTCCAAAGGCCTTGCCTATGTCCAGGATGACGGTACCACCATCCTTAAGGTTGACAATTCTACCACGCTACAGTCGGGTCAAAACCGGGCATCGTAAGTACTTCTTCACTGCACTGGTATTTTAGGGGGCTGACAGACAATTGTAGAGTTCGTATCAGCTCAAAGACTCAGTACAGCAGTGGCCTTTTCATTGCAGACATCTATTCTATGCCGCACGGTTGCAGTGTATGGCCTGCTTACTGGTAATTGCATCTTTTATCCATTCCTAATCACTCTTTGACCTTTATTTCCAGGTCCGTCGGTCCTGATTGGCCCAACGCTGGTGAGTAGGTTACAATCAGTTGATCGGTCCGTACTGACTATCGATGGCTCGTAGGTGAAATCGATGTCCTTGAAGGCGTCAATCAGCAGGATCTCAACCAATACACACTTCACACCGGTAGCGGCTGCTCCTTAACCAACGCGAACGCGAAAGTCGCCTCCGGCAGAGTACTGGGTACCACATGCACTTCCAGTAACGGGGATAACTCAGGTTGCGCGTTCCAAGAAACCGATGCTCGCTCTTACGGTCATAGCTTCAATCTTGCTGCGGGAGGCGTCTACGCACACCTCCTTGCGGATGATGGCATCTCCATCTGGTTCTTTTCCCGCGACGAGATACCTACTGATATCACGTCTCAGTCCCCGGATCCATCGTCTTGGTCGACGCCCAGCGCCTTCTTTCCATCCACGTCGTGCAGTATCTCGGATCACTTCTACGACCACAGTCTGACCATTGATACCACACTTTGCGGAGACTGGGCTGGCGCTGCCTACGGATCCGATGGGTCTTGTCCTGGAACGTGTGCGGAGGCAGTTGCTGATCCCTCCAACTTCGATTGTATGTCTTTTCATCATGCCGATGATTTGTCCTGTTGATGTTGATGAACATTCTAGCCGCCCACTGGGCCCTCAACTACATTGCTGTTTATCAGTCATAAGGAGAGCACATTCAAACATGCCTATTACGATCATTTCACGTCCGTTTTCCCCTCCCGCACTGTATCATAAACGCATACACTGCGATGCCTGGTCGCATCTATTCTTATCATTCTCACGTTGATCGTGCTGGTCTATCCTCTGTTATTTTTCGGTATCTGCTTGCTGTAGGATTGGGTTTTTATTAGGGTTATAATACTTTATACAAGTTTATAGAGGTATATTATGCATGGCCGTTCGTAACGAGCCGTGATGCTCATGGAATATAACACACTTGATGTGATAATTTGCCTAAGTCAAAATAAGAACGAGCAGGAAGATCAGTGGAACATCCTTAGCACAAGGGCGTCTTTCTATTCTTAATTTTCGTGTGAACCGTTTACGAGAGTAGTGCAGTGCAGAATTCCTAACTGATTCATTCATCGGCTTATTGTAAGTACGCACAATGGGCTAGTCTGTCCCCTAGTTACGAGATTTCCGGCAAACAATATCGTGCGTGGTCACCATTGTTCGAGTGTAGCGATGGTCATCGCATTTGCCTCGTGTCGCCGAAGAAGACTCTTTGAGCTCGAGTCACTAGCCAAAGAGGCGGTTGCAATGCTATATGAGATCTGATGGCAACTCATGAAGCGAGGAAATTTGTTGCAACTCGAGGAAGGCGCAGCACGGGCAGACAATAAGCAGGGCACCTGGCTCATCGAAGATGGCATAAGGCTTCCTCGTGCGCGCCGCCACCTGGAAAGATACACAAGGAGACCTGCTGCAGAAATTCGCATCAAACCAACACGGATGTCGAGAAGATTCGACACCATCAGCCTGTTCCGAATGGTCGAGGACCGTGACCCTAGCGCTTGAACTGCATATGTACGTATCGAACAAATGCCGAAATCGAGGGTCAATATTCAATACTCAAAGCTAAGTAATCTATGGAACGATGCATGGAGAAAGATGAGGACAAACGCGTCCTAATTTAAATTAGCGGATCGGACTCTCAAACGGAACGCATCCGCCGCCCGCCGCTTCAAGTTCCGCTTGCTCGTCGTGCCCTCAAGTTGGACCTGGCCTGTCCATCGCCTTTGACGCGTCTGTACACGAAGACGCAGCGCTATCTCGCACCGTGTTTGCGTTTCGTGAATTGCTGGAAGGCTCTCCACTCTTAGCATCATTTAGGGCGGAGAGCCCTTGATTCTTAGGTGTCAGCACGGCAGTGCAACCTAGACGGCCTGTATCTCATACTTGGGACTCGAATCAATCGACGCTACTTAGTGTGCACCGGTCTTGAGGCTTGTGCTTGATTGCTCTCCGCTGATTTCCGCCCGGGCCTTTCGTCACCATCAACAATCCCCATGGTCGACCGGCCTGGCTAATTTGGCCGCAAATTCGTGCCCAAGGGCATCGCAACTCTCGCTATATCTCTAAGCAGCAGTGACGAGGCCCCTCTCTGACCTGCGGTCTACATAAAGGATGCACGGACTCAATATTATCAATCTTACTCTCATTCATCTCCGGGTCTCAAGTGCTGGTCACACCCACTCGGACTCCGACCTTCAAGAACTGGTTTCTTGTCCAATCCTTCCCTGCTATGTTGTTACCCATCTTCCAGTTCACACTCTCAGTCATTCTGTTTACGACTCTCTCGCTTTCCTTACCCGTTCATCCTGCGCAAAATAGAGCTGCACCCAAGAGCAGGAACTCTCTGGATCATCTCGAAGCGCGTTTGCCTTCTTCAATCTCCGGCTCTGTTCATAAAAGAGATCCTGGAGCAACAATTCTTATCAACGGCTCTCCCACGACTTTATCAGACATAGACAGGTCTAAATATACTCCTCTTAAACGGCAAGAGGTCGCCCCTACGCCAGGTATCGCCGATCCTGTTGCTCCTACTGCTGCTGTGTTAGCCGATCCAGCAACTACTGCGGGTGCGAAAACCACAGGCGGAACGTATCAGCTGCTTGATATGTACAAAGCCAAAGACTTCCTGAACCCTGAGTGCGTAGTTCTAGTCTTTAATGATGCTCAAAGGCTGAGATTCATGTGGTAGGAAGTGGCAATACTGGTCGGAGTCAGATCCGACTCATGGTTCTGTCAATTATCAAACTATGGAGGCGGCAGTAGAGAAGAAGTTGGCGTTCGTTGGTGATGATGGCACCGTAACGCTCGCTGTTGATGATACGACGGCGTTAGGCGATGGTGAAAACCGCGACTCGTATGTTGACGTCTATTCACCTTTCCGGGATCAGATTAACGATTTCTTGGATGTCTAGTGTCCGCATCAGTTCAGTCAAGAAATACGACAGTGGACTGTTTATTGCGTCTTTCTCCGCTATGCCTTACGGATGCTCTGTCTGGCCTGCTTGGTGGTAGGACCTAATATATAAAGCTAGTTTTTATGGTGCTTACATTTTGCTTTCCAGGACAGTTGGTGACAACTGGCCCAACCAGGGTATTCATGCTTTCTTATCGGTAGATCTCAGGCTGAATATTTTATAGGCGAAATCGATGTCCTAGAAAACGTCCACAACGCCAACGCCAACCAGTATACCTTCCACACCGGTGAAGGATGCACGATACAAGCAAGCGACGGCATGACTGCGAAACTCAACAATGAACAATGTGCCGTTAGCGGAGGAAGCGATAACACTGGTTGTGGAATGGTGGACACGTCCAATCCTAACTATAGCTATGGCAAGCAATTCAATGAGATTGGGGGCGGTATCTTTGCACACCTGTGGAATGACAAAGGAATTCAGATCTGGCACTTTCCGAAGACGAGTATACCTAAAGATATTACTGCCGGAACACCCAATCTTGCGAATTGGGGCAAGCCTGCAGCTTTCTTGTCAAACGGTGCCTCTTGCGATACGGGGACACATTTCAAGGGACACAACTTGGTTATCGACACCACGCTATGTGGTGACTGGGCTAACGGAACCTACTCTGGTGCGGGATGCCCAGGAACATGCTCTGATGCCGTTAAGGATCCAAAAAATTACAAGAGTTAGTGCATACTCGCGCGTCTTCTCCTTCATCTCACTGACATTCTGTTTAGCTGCAAAATGGAACATCAATTACATCGCCGTGTATAGTGCAGGGGGTGGTTCCACAGGTGGAAACCGTAGCACTGCGGGAACTAACGTGGAAACTGGAACAGAGCCTGGAGCTCTTGCGGCGGTTGTTTCTTCCCCTGTTGTCAGCGAACCCAGTGCTCTACTTACCCAACGATTTGTTACTAGCATAGCTGAACCCACAGCTACAACGAGCAGCGTTACCGTGGCTACTGGAGACCCGCGATAATACTGTTGCGTATTATGTATGCCATACTGTGTAGATGTATTTTTTTACCAAATTATACGTGATGCTTACCGGGCAAGATGCCGGGATGATCCAGGATGATCGGAGGACCTTGATGTGGCGTCACTTCCCAATTAAGCGGGGTATCCCTTTTGGACCCTTACCACCATGAATCCGCCTAGCCACCTTCTCCCGCACCAGCAGCCGGTAGACATGTCTCTCCTCAGCTTTTCGCTAGGAAAGGCATTGAAGAACGGCAAACGCACGGACCAGGCATGCATGTTTCGTTGTCCTACTGTCAGATCGCGATTGATCTCCAGCACAGGCTTGCTCAACTTGCAGGTAATGCACTCTTCTTTTTACCGACGAAGTTACACTAAGTTCTTCTTCTAGACGTGACAAGGTCGGGTGCGATGGGAACAGGTTTGATCCTAGCTCGATTACGCTGCATGATACCCTCTCATATGGGCCGGTAGACCTTGTGGCGTATGCACGAAGAAGGGATATACACCAGATCAGTGCGTAACGGGATGTGGACCTTGTCGGAGGGCGAGGGTACGGTGTGAAGATGGAGCGCCATGCCAACGTTGCCGGGAGATGGGAGTATCTTGTGTCGATGCTAATGCAGACGCACGGCGGGGCATTCAACAAAACTCCCTTCCGTCTAGGAGTGCCCGACCCAATGGTAGGGAGCGGGTCAAGCTCGCGTGCGAAGCGTGTCGTAAGGACAACAAGAAGGTATGTCGCCTATCGTGCTATCTGTGACTAGGGGTCTCAAAAAGCTGCCCAAGTGCGACGAGCAGCGGCCTTGTGGGCGATGCGTTATCCGAAAGAAGGACTGTGTCATGTTGGAGCGAGGGCCCAAATCAACGAAGCTGCGCTGCGAAGGCTGCCGGAAGGCCAATAGACGCTGTGATGACTTAAGACCATGCGGTCCGTGTCGAAATGCCAATGAAGAGTGTATCAATACCAAACGGCAGGGTGGGCATGGTCATCGAGTCAAGCAGGTTTGTGTATTATGTTTCTCCAGGTACCTTTGCTTATTTTGTTCTAATACAGGCCTGCCTTAATTGCAGGTAGGTTGGAAAGTACCTGCCAGGTACCTTCAGATCTAATGCGGATAATAGGCGGGATAAGATACGATGTAACGGTGAACGGTAGGTCGGCCCCAGCTTTCAGTAATGCGGTGAATCTCATCGACTTTGTTTTAGACCTTGCACACATTGCGACCGTAAGAATTATGAGTGCATTGACCGGGCATGTAAATCATGTTCTTCCGCCGGATATCCTCATCTATGTAATCACCGAGCCGAAGAACCATCTGGCATTATTGGTATGCATTCAGCACTAGCTTATTCTCACATTGTCGCCAACGTGATGGCTGGTTTTACAGAGCCAAGACGTTCATTGTCTGATTCTATTCAACCAGTGGAGCAACTTGTAATGGAGCAACTACCACCACAATCACAAACCTCTATGTTCTCTGTACCTTATTTCTTTCCGCACCAGCATCCTCCCATGGGAGCGAACCCGATCTACGAGAACAGCACGCCAACTTATTACCCTGTCATTGACCCCAACTTGGATAGACCTAGCTTGGTAATATCACCATCAGGCCTCACCGAACATTTGTAGTACGACTGTTTTCTCTATCTATTCGTCTTATACCTCTGTGCCACCAGCAATGATTCCCTCAATTAATGTTTCCACAGTTTGTAATGATGCGTGTACTATACTCACGGTGAGTGGTGAAGTTTCTGTTCAGCAGCGTATTATAATTCAATTCTCGTTGCAGAGATCTGATTATCTTGTAATTCTGGAGCGCCTGCCACTACCTCTCTGTCTGGGTGTTGAGAACGCCCTGTCACTCAAGCTCTATAACGAACTACCATATTCCCCAGAAACCACGGTAATCTCGCGCTACGAAATTACGTATACGGTTTCCGTTCCCTTTCATGAACTTTTTTTACGATCACCGTCGCTTTACATGGTACTTGTTTTGACGCGTCGCTACGTATTATACTTATTTCCACTTGACCACCACGGTGTGTTAATCTCTGCCATCCATGTCTGCAATTTGTCGGTCGCTCTGTTTTCTCTCTCTTTATGATAAGGGAGGGCAAGTCTTGCCCGGCATCAAACCTATGTGTTGGGCAAGATAGTCTCCGCGTCTTTGTCCGTCAAATTCCAGCGGCAAAGTTGACTCTCTGTTCGCGATGGAGTTGACATCCTAGTGACAATTTGACGCCGTGCTGGAGCCATTGAGTATGTTTCTCTCCATGTCTAAGATTTTGCCTACATTTATCCGACGATTCATCTTATTAACTTTGGGACACGGATGCAAGAATCGTGATGAGTACCTTATTCTCAACTTATCGCATCAAGATATCCATTCATATTATGCCCTCAATGCCGGTCAAATTGGTCGTAGGGCATTCAAAGCAATACTTTCAGTGACAGACAGGAATCTCACCTCACAATCGGCATCGATAGAGGGTCGAACAATTGAAGGTAATACTGGTAGGCGCAGACCGGTCCGATCACCGGCCCACAATGACTGGCCAGATCCGGCAAGGGAAATCCAAACGCTTCTGAGTCTGCACTAACAAATGCGGAAACACCTCGGGAACCGTCTGTCGTACTGGGCACTTGTCGGTATCATTTAGCATCATCTTACTACCTCTTAAAGCTCAAGACTTGATGTACCAGTGTCCAACATCATGAACGCGCTGTGGCAACTATTTTTTCAGAATCCTTCTTGTATAAAAGACGATCGCACCACTGCTCTTTTTTGTCAAACAAACCATCCGCCATGTTTTTCCCAAGGTCGCACTTCTCTTTCTCGCTCTTGCCGCTGTTGTTTACGGCCAGCAAGTCGGGACTCTAACAGCGGAGAACCATCCCACACTCCAAGTTCAGACATGTACATCAAGTAGTAGCTGTACAACTCAGTCTAGTTCGATTACACTCGATTCCAACTGGCGCTGGACACATCAGGTTTCGGGTTCTACCAGTTCCTACACCGGAAATACCTGGGATACGTCTATCTGCCCCGATCCCGTTACCTGCGCAATCAACTGTGCTTTGGACGGCGCCGACTACGCTGGCACGTACGGTATTAAGACCAGCGGCGACGCACTCACCTTAAAGTTCGTCACAAGGACCATCCTCTGCCAATATCGGTTCGCGCGTGTACTTGCTCGACTCAACCGGCAGCAAGTACCAAATGTTCAACCTGAAGAACCATGGTGGAATTTCCAGGTTCCCTACCAACAAGGCTGGTGCCAAGTATAGAACTGGTTATTATGACAGCCAGTGTCCGCACGACATCAAGTTCATCAACGGACAGGCAGGTTTCTTTCTCGTCTCTCACCTTGGCTCTCCAGAAACCAAAGTGATCTTATGTTACGACATTTCGTATACGGCTTCCATTGTAGTATTCTATTCCCCAGCCCTTTCTGGCCCTTTCATGATCTTTTTTTTTTACGATCACTGTCACTTTATATGGCACTTGTTTTGATGCGTCGCTACGTTTTATTCTTATTTCACTTGACCACCACAGTGTGTTAATCTCTGCCATCCATGTCTGCAATTTGTCAGTCGCTCTGTTTTCTTTATCATAGTAGATTGACGAAGATGCTGAGCAGGGGCGCCCAAGTTTAATGGCCGACCGGTCGTCGCCACAGCTGCCTCCAACAGTCTTCGCAAGCTGCTGGTGGAGAGCTGGAGTAAAGCTGACGCATATGAGCTTGCAGAAGCGGTCGTGCAGCTACAGCTCAAGAATTGGGAGGAAAGCGAACAAGAGCTCAAAAAGAAGAGCGACTCCCTAGAGATTCTGGGCCTCGACTTTGGACGAGTGCAATATCAGAGTGCCCTCGGTGAATATTCTGAAAAAGATTCTGAGAGCATCATCGAAGCCGTTCGAGAGTCGCCGACTGTCGATAACGGCTTTCTGAACGATGTGTGGACATGGAGCAGACTTCCCTACTCTATCAGGTGCGCTGGCTTAAAGGCAATGGCTCGTGAAGGCGGAGGCGCGTCGTCTGGTGATGCCCGCGAAAAGAAAAAATCCCGAGTTGAAAGACAGGACGAGCTCATAGCCGATGCGGACGAATGGTGAGCTGATTTTTTTTTTCAAGTTTCGCAACACTGACTACGGGTTTTCCTAGGATCCTACAAAACGAAGGTCACCTTCGATTCTTGTCCTGGAAAGCTAAATCTTCTCCCAATTCTTGGACCTACGGGCTCTTGCGTATCGAGGACCTGCCTACTGTTCTGGCGGATGGCGTGTGCTGTGCGCTTGCAGACAACGCGGCTCTCAAGATTACTCGAAGCGACGTCGCGTCCTTGCCGAGCTTTACTGTCCTTGGGGAAAAAAGGAAGCCCGCGGTATATATCCAGCCCACTATCCAAGCTTTCAAGTCTAGCTGGGATGCTATGACTGACAACGTCCTGCGTGGCCTCAGCTGGGACAACATCTTCGTAGCAGGCGGGCTCATCTTTGGAACACTCCTCACACCACAAGTTCCTGCTGGCCATCCCGATGTTAACAAAGCTGAGGAATGGCTTGCCTCCGACATAGATCTTTACATCTACGGGCTTAGCCCAAAGGAGGCCAATGACAAAATCCGGCACGTCGAGGATGTGTACAAGAGCAACTTGCCTGCCGGATCGCCCTTCCTCGTCGTCCGCAACTCGCAGACTATTACCTTTTATTCAGCGTGGCCCAGGAAGAGAGTCCAGATAGTTCTCAAGTTGATGAACAGCCCTCGTGAAGTGCTTTTGAACTTTGATTTAGATGTGTGCGCGGCCGGGTATGATGGCTCAAATGTGTGGATGCTTCCGCGGTTTGTTCGGGCGGTGGAGAGTAAGTCTAAAGCGATATACGAAATATGGGAGTGTTGTTGACGTTGTTCTCATATAGCGGGTACCAGCATCTTCACGATGGATCTCATTAATGGACATTACCTGGGAGATAGGAAAGCAACCCGCGATCAACGGTAGGTTCATCATGACTCCTCCTTTTCTACTTTACTAAATCATAATGTACCGTAGTGTTTTCAAGTACGCAAACAAAGGCTATGGTATCCGAATCCTCCCATCTTACATAGCCTCCCTGTCTACGTATACCTCCACCCAACAAACCGAGCTGATATCTCGCGGCGAGAATCTCTTTCCATCTCCTCTCACTCTACAACGTCTCGCAAAGACATCGCGAAAGTGGACGGACCAGTGCATCAAAAGGTTTTTGAAGCGAGGGCATAAGAACCAACCACTCTATTGGCCCAGTCACAGGTATAAGCCTATCGAGACGGATGGCTCCCGCCCAGCGTTTACCCATGCGTTATTGGAGAGTAACATGCAGAGATCCAGTGAGCCGTTGGGCAGAAGCTGCCTAACTGGTTTCTCGTTGTTCATGAGACATGTCGCGCTTTGGGAGGAAGAGGTCAAAGGGAATATAGTGTATGTTTATTTATGCATAAATTCGACCGTTAGTCACGGTTTCTTTAACAGGATTGACGACAAGTATTGGGCGGAAAACACATACGGGGATGGCTTTGCACGTCTATCTTATGATGATTCTCCTGAGTAAGCGCTTCTTCTTCTCAATCCGTCTGACTCTTGAGCGTATGCCTTGACAGATATGAGTGGGACAAATCCTTTACCCTTGAATCCTTCCGCGAATCCATCGAATCGTTCAATGAGCGCGAAGCCGGAGGCTTTTTGGAGACTTACGAATATATTTCAGAATCCGACATTACCGTCTCTGCCGCAAGGGTCACATATGGGACCTCGGTCAACGATGTGCTCACGAAGGAAAAAAATATCCAGATTCCGTTGATTCTGAAGAAAAGCTTCATGGATTTCGCGAATACTACGGTCCTCAAGGCCCTTGAGGAGGCAGGGATCAAGGATTGTCCTCCCCCACTTGAGGCTCTCGAGAAAGACCACGACGGTGAACGAGCATTTCTGTGGCAGCTGAACGGTGTTCTCAACTGGCAGATGATCGACCGGAGGATTGACGAGTAAGTTCAAGTTTTGACTCTTCTTTTCTGCTGCTCATTCCAATTTGTTGCTCACAGGATCCGCGAAATACTTTGGGCCTTGCACCGAGCAAATGAACAGACGCAATATGAAGATCGGATCTATCATGTCATGGAACAGATATCTAAGCGCGCCATTCGTACAAGTGTAGAGGAAGAGATGGAGGCGTTCGTCATCTGGGTCGGAAGGAAGCCATACCACCTCATTTCAAGGATCAATGCACACTTCTTGGTGAAAGGATTTAATTCCATGTCGCTGACAGGGTGACTGGATAGGGTAGGATCGACGTTATTACTGAGACTATTTGTGTGTCCAAAATTCAGTGCCAAAGATTGAATCTACGGTTTATCACTGGCCGGTGTGGAGCCATTCTAAGTGTTCATTGCCGCCCGAACTGGAGTTCGAGTAAATTTGAGGTACAACTTATTGACGACAAGACTACAGCTACCTAGGCGCACGTCATAGAACGCTAGTGTGTGGCGGCATAGATCAAAACAAAGTCGTCTTCCCTGGCCCAAAGGTCAATGCACATTCTCACCCGGCGGGTATGTGCTCTACATAGATGAATGTGATATACTACTCACTATTATTCGCTAGACCAAAACTCATCACTGTGAACACACTGTCTCGCCATCTCAAACTGTAGATCCGATCAGGAACAGCTACAGTAAGTGGATAGCAAAGGGCCCACCTGCTCATCTGTCCGACATACCAAGATGTGCTTTATTTCTGGGGTCCCCTCACTGATATCGATTACGACCTGATCAAGCTTGCTATCAACGTTCCCATTGTCGCCGCTAACGCCAGAGTAGCCTAAGCATTTCAATTTATCCGCGACAGCTGCCCTGAGCTCCACGCTGCGCTCTCCGATACCACCAGCAAAGACCACCGCATCGACGAGGCCGTTGAGCTTCAGATGATAAGACCCGACGTAATTGAGGATACGGTCCTTGAAAAGATCGAAGGCAAGCTGGTCAACTTCCGAGCCCTCTTTCGCGCGCCGGGTAACAAGTCCAAAGTCGGTCGTCCCGGTAAGAGATTTCCATCCTGATTTGGAGTTCAGGATGTATTCTGCCTAAACGGTTGAATGGTAGGTATTTGAACAGTGGAGCAGGGGCAAATACTTAAGGAGAAACTTACTTGTGTGACATGGACCTGCGTCGCGAGTTTAGGGTCGTGGCTGATTCTTCCGGCTTTGTTGGTGTAATGGAAGATGAGACTAGGATCAATGGCGCCCGAACGTGTTGCTCCCGGAAGGCCATTGAGTGGAGTCAGTCCCATAGATGTGTCGTATGATAAACCGTTCTTTACTGCGCAAACCGACGCGCCTGACCCGAGATGGAGGATAATGAGGTTCAATTCCGTCGGAGGCTGATAGAAGAAATAAAATCAGAACTCGGTTGAAACATATAGCGTATACCTTGTCGAGAAACTCCGCGACGGAACGAAGTATGAAGGAGTCTGATGGAATTTTAGACTCAGAGATCGAGAAACAGGGAAGACATACAACTAAGTCCATGGAAACCATACTTCTTGAGACCTCGCTTCTTGGCCACGGCCTGGTCAATGGCATAGCTGGCTATATGCGAGGGTATTGAGCGGTGGAAAGCCGTATCGAAAAATGCGATAGAGTTAGCTTTAGGAAGGACAGAGATGCAGGAAGTGATGACTGTAAGGGCGGCACCATTGTGTCTAAAAGTACACTTAGAACTCAGGAAGAGTCGGGGAAGAAATCTGGGTGCTTACAGCGGTGCGAGATCAGAAAGCCTCTCAATGTGATGTAGTGTCTCGTCGCTGATGATGACAGGATCACTGTAATCCCCGCCGTGAACAACGCGGTGACAGACATTCAGAATATCGCCTTTGTCGACATCTGCTTCACCCTGGAGCACATGCAGAAAATGGGAAAAGGCTGACGCGTGGTCGGTGATGGACGGGACGTCGGACGCAGTATTCTTGGGTTCCGTCGAGACTAAGTTGAAGGAGAATTTGGCCGGTGGAGCGGTTATATTTGAGATTGTCGATGTGAGTAGTAGACGGGGCGCTGTGCTTTCTCGAAGGTCGTAGAGAGATATCTTCAGCGACGACGAGCCCGCATTGACGGCAAGGACGAGTCCTGTTCTGGAGGACATGGTGATGGAAGAGACGCGTTCGAGTCTCGGCAGTGATGTCACCAATCCAGGCCATGACGTCCATGAGCAAATACGGAATAGCCGATACCTGCCGCCGAACCGTCTCGAAAGCTGAAATTGAAACTTATGTCGCATATAAAGACCTTCGTAATGCCAATATCGGTTCAACCACATCTTTCCTTCGCACACGATGCCGGGACAATATCTCTTCCAAGCGAACCCTCTACCTGACCCGTCCCAGCTTCCTGATATCTTCGAGAGTTTTGGCATCAAGCTCAATACCAAGGACTACCTTCCCAGTGATGAACTTCATGCCTTGCAGAAGTTCAGGCGTGCCGCCGACTACATTGCTGCCGGTGAGTAACTGAATGTATGCGCCTCAAAACGATGCTTACCACCTTGTCCCAGCCATGATATTCCTCAATGACGACGTTCTTGTCGAGAAGCCTATCACCCATGACAACATCAAGCCCCGCCTTCTCGGCCACTGGGGAACGTGTCCCGGGTTGATCATGGTGTATGCGCACCTCAATAGAATCATTCGCAAAACTGGCCTGGAAGCTCTTTATGTTGTCGGTCCAGGTACCGGAATTCCATCTGCTGACTTGGGCTCAACTGATGTTATGACATAGGACATGGCGCACCTGCTATTTTATCCTGTCTATGGCTTGAGGACTCCATGAATAACTTTTTCCCTGAAATCACTCGTGATTATCGTGGACTCAAGAAGCTTATTGCCGGCTTCAGTGCCCCCGGAGGTTTCCCAAGGTGCTCCATCTCGTGAACTTATACCCTTCATCGTTTCACACCTTTTTAACATGTAGCCACATCAATGCCGCGACTCCAGGTGCCATACACGAGGGTGGTGAATTGGGATACGCTCTTAGTGTCTCTTTCGGTGCAGTCATGGACAAGCCTGATCTTGTCGTCGCCTGCGTTGTCGGTGACGGTGAAGCCGAGACTGGTCCCACTGCCACGGCTTGGCATGGGTTCAAGTACATTGACCCTGCTGAATCTGGCGCCGTGCTTCCCATTGTTCACGTCAATGGATTCAAGATTTCAGAGCGTACCATCTACGGAACCATGGACGACAAGGAGATGATTGCTCTTTTCACGTAAGCGCGTTTCTATATCTTCCCTTTAAGGACTCGGCTTGATGTCATCAACAATAGTGGTTACGGCTACCAGCCACGAATTGTTTCCGATATCGAGAACATCGACAATGATCTCGCTGCGTCTATGGACTGGGCCTTGGCTGAAATCAAGAAGATCCAAACTGCTGCTCGTACTGGCAAAGCCATCGTGAAACCCCGCTGGCCCGTCATCATTCTCCGTACGCCTAAGGGTTTGACAGGACCGAAGGAGTTCCACGGCGAACTTATTGAAGGATCTTTCCATTCCCACCAAGTCCCTCTGCCTAACGCCAAAACCTCTGACGAGGAACTCGCGGCCTTGCAGACCTGGTTGAAGAGCTACAAGCCCGAGGAATTGTTTACCAAGGAGGGTTCACCAATTGAGGAGATTCTCAGCGTTGTTCCCATAGATGCTGAGAAGAGGTTGGGCCAGAAGAAGGAGAGCTACAAGGCCTACGTCCCGCTCGATCTACCCGAGTGGAGTGATCTTGGTGTCGAGAAAGGGTCGGAGGAGAGCTGTATGAAGGCTGTCGGGCAGTTCTTGAAGGAAGTTGTGAATCTGTAAGCTCTGTTTCGGTCTCTCCCTGTTTCCTGTGTTCACCATTATTTTACAGGAACCCTTCGACGTTCAGGATTTTCTCTCCTGATGAGCTGGTGTCTAATAAGTTGGACGCTGTCCTTGATAACAGCGGCCGTAACTTCCAGTGGGATATCGCCTCCAGGGCAAACGGAGGTCGAGGTTGGCCGTCTTCTACATTCTACTTCGTCTTTGTTTATGGGTTATCCAGTGATCGAGATCCTTTCGGAGCACACTTGTCAAGGTATGCTTCAAGGCTACACGCTAACCGGAAGAACGGGTCTCTTCCCGAGTTACGAAGCGTTCTTGGGCATCGTCCACACGATGATGGTGCAGTATGCCAAGTTTGCTAAGATGGTGCGTCCAACCGACGTCAAATCGGAAGTCAGTATTTGTAGCTTATATCCATTTCTAGGCATCCGAGACGCCATGGAGACAAGACGTCGGTTCCATCAACTACCTCGAGACGTCTACATGGACCCGGCAAGAGCACAACGGATTCTCCCACCAGAACCCATCGTTCATCGGGGCCGTCCTCAACCTCAAGGCCGCCTCCGCTCGCGTGTATCTTCCACCCGATGCGAACTGTTTCTTGTCGACTGTCTCTCATTGCCTGAGGGCAAAGAACTACGTCAACTTGATGGTTGGTAGCAAGCAGCCCACACCTGTGTGGCTATCCCCTGAAGAGGCTGATCGTGTAAGTCTGGATGTCTCGCTGCTTCGAGTTCACTTTGTTCACGTCGTGTCTTATAGCACTGTGTTGCCGGCGCTTCTGTCTGGAAGTTCGCCAGTGTTGATGATAGTGTCAGCCCCGACGTGTACGCCCCATTCTGTATCTCCTGATCTCGTATCTAATCCTTTTTCTAGTGTCCTCGTTGGTATCGGTGTGGAAATCACATTTGAAGTTATTGCTGCCGCTGCCCTCCTCCGCCAGTATGCACCCGACCTCCGCGTCCGTGTTGTGAACGTTACGGACTTGATGATTCTTTCTGCGCACGGATTACACCCTCATGCCCTGACGGAGGAAGCTTTCCACTCACTGTTCACCGAGGACAAGCCTGTTCACTTCAATTATCATGGATATCCCATGGAGTTGAAGGGTTTGTTATTCGGCCGGCCCGGACTTGATAGGGTGACGATTCAAGGCTACAATGAAGAAGGGACGACTACATCGCCGTTTGACGTATGTCTCAATTGTTTGTTGTGTGAAGGTTCTAAATCCCCTCGTAGATGATGTTGTGCAACCACACATCCCGCTACGATGTTGCCATCGCTGCTATCCAAGGTGGCGCGCTTCACAACCCCAAGGTTGCAGTGTCGGCCCACGAGACAGAGAGCTACTTAAAGCACCTTGCGCAAAAGGATAAGGAGTACATCCTTGCGAATGGTCAAGGTAAGTCCGAAGGTTCTACCTCCTTTATCTGGCTGATGCTTGCCTTAGACCGTCCCGGGGTGTTCGACGTTCCTACTTTCTAAAATGCTTCGTCGCGGGCCAGTAAGATATGTATTGCCACGGACAGTTTCTGAGTGTGGTCAGCATTTATTCATATAGTACCAAGCCACGGACAGTTTGTATGGGTGTGGCACAAAATTTGGTTTAAGTACAGTGTATACTATCAATTTGTAGGATTATGTGTGTACCGGTCGATAGCGAAGACACGACAACGAAGTCTGTCATTGAGGTGAATGACACCCATGTATAATGAGGAAAGATTTTTGGCAGTGCCTAAGAAGGATAAATATGCGTTCAAGAGCCAAAGAGCGACCAGACGTACCCAAACTGCCTCAGGCGCCTAGTGCTCATCCTGCTATTCTTCTCTTTACGGGTAAATCAACACTCCAAACCAGTATCCGCAATGTCAACAGTCTGCCAACTCCACCCACTAGTAGTCCCGTTATGCAGGCAACGCCCACGAGGACATAGAGAGGGTAGACGAATTCAAGCAGGGATATGACGGTCCGCGCCGATGTGAAGACCACGATATCCAGGGTCACTTGCGTGAATATAACGAGCGGCGCGAAGGCGTAGATGAATACTGGAAGTGGTGAGAAAAGGGGATACGAGGCTTTGCTGAGCGCCCATTGTGCTGCTCGAATACTCGTCGTTGCAGCGCCCGATAGAAAGGAGAGATACTGAGAAAAGAGAGGCAGCAGAGGCTTGAGGGCGTCTAATAAGGGAGCGTCCGAAGGCACGGTTGGTGAGGGATCCATGATGACGGTGGGTGCAGGGAAAGAGGAAAATAGGGGCTTGCTGACGTTATTGTTATTTATTTCCTTCCTTCACCAATCAATCCAGTTTTCCAGTTTTCACTCTTACCATGGATGCAGTCGAGCGGGCCAATGTAGAGCGCCAAAAGCGATGGTAAGCAGCCAAGCCCTTCGAAAGCACTTTGTTCATTCTTTTCTGCAGGGTGAAGGACCAGAAGGTCGGAGAGGGAACATATGCTGTAGTATACAGAGGTTTACTTTCTCCCTTTCATGCCCTTCATATAATGACTATCCTTCTAGGGAGAGAAGCCTCGACTGGACGCAAGGTTGCCATAAAGAAAATCAAAGTCGGCCAATTCAAAGATGGTCTTGACATGTCTGCCGTTCGGGAGGTCAAATATCTGCGAGAGCTAAAACACCAGAATGTCATCGAGGTGCGTCCTTGTCCTTTCTTTGTATTGTTAGCTGTCTGACGAGTTCTAGCTTTTAGACGTATTCTCGTCCAAGACGAATTTGAACCTTGTCCTAGAGTTCCTCGATTCAGACCTGGAAATGATAATAAAGGATCGGTCCCTCGTCTTTCTTCCTGCAGATATTAAGAGTTGGATGGCCATGACTTTTCGGGGGCTCGAGTTTTGCCATAGGAATTTTGTCTTGCATCGTGTGATCATTCATCTATCCTTACCGCTCTACGTCGCACTTACACGCATCTCATTAGGACCTCAAACCTAACAATTTACTCATCGCATCAGATGGTCAACTGAAAATCGCCGATTTCGGTCTAGCCAGAGACTTTGCTGATCCTGGATACAAAATGACATGTCAGGTCATCACGCGGTACATGTTCTCACCGTTACGGTCTGGCAGGTTCTAACATGCTTCCAGGTGGTACCGACCTCCAGAACTTCTGTTCGGCTGTCGGTATTACAGTACCGCAGTCGACATCTGGTCTGTCGGTTGTATATTCGCCGAACTGATGCTCCGAACGCCCTATCTCGCAGGCGAGAGTGACATGGACCAACTAAAAACCATATTTCGTGCACTAGGCACACCCACAGAACAAGATTGGCCAGTAGGTGTCGGATAGTAGGAACCGCCGGTATCCTCGTCTCATATTGTTGATAGGGCCATACAAAATTGCCAGACTACATTACCGTTGGTCAGTTTCCAAAGACACCACTCCGCGACTTGTTTACTGCAGCAAGTCCCGACGCCCTGAATTTGTTGAGCAAATGTCTCATCTATGAGCCGCGGAGACGTATCAGCGCCAAAGATGTAAGCTGCAGCTCTTTCTGTCGTGAATATCATTAATGTTGACTTGATGACAGGCTCTACACCACCAGTACTTCTTTGCCCAACCGCACCCCTCACATCCTTCGAAGTTACCAAAGTGTGCCATGCAACTAGCCGCCTCTCGACCACTAGAAGAAGTTGATGCCAATGTTGACATGGACTCTACCGTTCCCGGTGGCAAGGGTGGTACCAAAGCAAGGCCAAAACGTAAACTCAATTCTCCTTATGACGACTCGAAGAGTAGGTCCATTGCTCGACGCTTAGATTTTACAATATCAGGCTCATAGGCACATGCGGAGAAGAGAAGAACTGTCTGCCCAACACCCCTTGTTCATTCTTCTGTAACTACTGTAGCTACGATCGTGTAAGATATACAACTGTGATAAAAGGAAAACTGGATGCGATGACGTGGATGATGTTTGTGAGTAAGAAATGGGGAGAAGTAGACAGTGAAATTGGAGATTGGAGATCAAGAAAATAATTTATCATCAGGCGCGAGGAGTCTCGCAGATTGCACACTTGTTGGTTCCTTCCTGCGTCAGCATACAAGCAGAACATTGCCATTGATCTGCACCCGCAGCTGGTGGTTTCATCCCCGCAGCGGCCCAATTGAACGTCGCGGGAGGAGCAGCAGGTTTAGGCTTTTCCCGACGCTCGCCACAAATATTACATTTCTCCGCAGCAGGATCCGTGTTTGTGAGCGTACAAGTACCACAGGTCCATTCACCGCCCGCCACCTTTGAAGGTGGCTTTATTCCAGCAGCGCTCCAGTCAAAAGGTTTCTGTGGGACTGTGGGGATCGGGGCGGCAACTGCAGGGGTCGCAGCCGTTGGCTTCGATGGACCAGCCACCGGAGAGGATGGGAAGAGAAATGTGGGAAGCTCAAAGGTAGATGCAGCCTTTGCCTTGCCACGTGCCTCAGCATCCCATGATTCCGACGACGATGACTTAGATGGAGAGGATGCAAAGCTGAAAGTAGGTAACGATGATGGTGGGAGTGCTAGAGCAGCTGCCTTTGGGTCAGGAACACCGAACGTCGGGGTCACCGTTGGCGAGGACGGGGAAGGAGCAGGGGTTGCCGGGAAGGAGAAGGTCGGTGGGGGCATCGCGGCTGGGAAGGGGAAGGTAACCGGCGTCGGGTTTGACCCAGGAAGAACTGCAGGAGCGAGCACTGGAGCAGGGGGCGGGGAGTTTAATATTTCGGGCTGATAGCTGTACCTCAGCTTTGAGGGCTCTTTGGGGGCATTCGAGGATCTCCCGACGCGAGCGGACGAAATCGGAGAACCAAAAGGAGAAGGCGCAGACGTGTTCGATTCGTTGACTCCATTCACTTTAATTTCAGGCATTGGTGATTCAGCACCCTTGGAGGCGGAGGGGGCTGTATGTCCATTGGCAGTGGGCTTCATCTTCTTGGCGACTGGCTGGTCTTCATCATCATCTTCATCTTCAACATCCTCGACGGTGACTCGGAATGATTTGGGTGCAGGGAGAGACTTAACAGCCGAGGCAGAGGTGGGCGGACGCGATCGTTTGCTACCCTGAACAGAGAAATGAGCAGGAAAAAACACTGTTTTGTGACGAGTACGAACCTTAGGAACAGTGGCCTCGATGATCGCTTGGGGGGAATAAACCTTCTCCTTCTTCTCCTCCACAGGTTGCTTCTTTGGAATGGTAGGTTTTCCAGTGGCTCTCGGTCGCTTCGGCCTTGTTGCTCTAGCAGAGCCCGGTGTTTGATAAGGGTTGCTGATATCCGGTTTCTTGGTAGGCGTATTATCTTTGATAAGTCCTGCCATGAAATTCGCAGCACTGGACTGTTTCTGTGTTTGCGGTGGCGACTCGGGTGAACCAGGGGAGCTTTGGCCCCAAGCTTGACGCAGAGGGGACGGAACGGCAGGCGTGGTAGGTTTGGGAGGGACAAAGGTAGCGCGAATTCGAGGGGTCGAGGTGGAGGCCGGTAGTCCATTGGGTTTAGACGGACTTCCGTTCATCGCTGGGGGTTAAAAGACAATTTCGTGGAGATTTCAGCATTGGATCTACGGAAAGTCGGCGTTGGCGTTTGGGGAGTGGCTGGCGCGCCGCTTGCCTCGGCAAAGGAACTCCCAGTACCATTAATCACGCGCCGTCTCTTGGTATCTGCTTTGGTATTGTCTGTGATGGAGGCCGACGTAGAGTGGTCCAAAATCAAGCGGTCCGGGGTGGCACGCGACGGTCCAAACGCTGGGGATCGATATCGATCTCGAGAGCGAACCTTGGCGCTGCCGCCTCCTTCCCACCTATAAGCTCCGTTAGGATTCTTGGTAAGCATCTTGGTCGGAGAGGCAGGGGGGCTGGCCACAGAATTTGCAACCAAGGCAGGCGAGTTGCCACGAAGTGGCGACGGACTGGTTGTAAAACGGAACCGTTCCCGTCCCTGAGCTGCAATAACATTAGTGTTGGATAGAAGTATTAGAACGTAAGATGTGACCTACAGGCAGTAGCTTGCTTGATTGTCTCAATTAAATTGTCAGCGTCCGCCGGTAGGAGAGTTTGATTTCGTCGATCATGGAGGTAAGCAAAGACACTCTCCAGAGTAGCCTCGGGGACTCTGCTGGCGACGGCAACGTGTAGGAAACAGTTAAGGGCGCGGCAGGGATAGTTTGAGGGAGAGTTGGAGGATGGGCCGGGGGTGGAGGTGGAGGCGCCGACGCGCCCGGGGTATCTTCACTATTCGTGTCCGATGGCTGCGTCATCTACAGAAGAGAAGGTTGAAGTGGCACATAGGCATCTAGTAGCGAGAACGTACCGCTTGTCCTACAGTTGGCTGTGGTTGAGCAGAACTAGAGCCACCCACTGGTGGTGGCGTCGGCGTTACTTGGTCAATTTCCATGTCATCCTTGGACCGCAAAGGATTGAGATAGTTGAGAATCCCCGACAACGACCACATCTGGGAAATTTCGGATAAGCGAAAGTTTTCAACAAGCAGGAAAAATGTGACAGACCGATTTTTTGGGCTTTAGAGTCCTTACAGGCTGGGCGTTGGGATCATGCCGAACATAAGGTGATCCCCGATGAGTTCGAGTCGGTGTGTTACGAATGGCGCTCATGTCGGTATCCGGGGCGTGTAAGGGGTCTCTAACCAGGATGGTAGAAAAGGTTCAAGGTAGAAAAGTACAACACCCAAAAAAAACAAGGCTGCGAGGTGGCGGATGCCACAAACACAAGACACTTGAGGGCCGGGTGTCACGTGCTACAGACGAAAGCGTCACGCATGTAACTGTCACGCTCTCCTCCGTAAACGCTACGATGCCGGAGAAGGTCGTAGAGACAGCATATCCCGTCATTGACTCTGACCCTCATGCATACCGGGTAGTGAGGTATATGCGCCCTTCCGACTTTGGCGCCTGGGCCGCCGTTACTGCTGCTTTTCCGGCCGCCTTTTTCGCTTGGGGTACGGGCTATTCCCTTTCTCTCAGTGGCTTCAAAGGTGTTTATGATCTTGCAGAGATGGCGGACCCTTCTGCAATGACGCAGAAACAGCTGAGACTAGGCATGCGAGGAGCTGGTATTCTTGGTCTGTTTGGTGGATTCTTGTTTGCATACCAGCGGTCCAGCCGTGAGTAGCATGTACCATTCAAAGTTATCTGCAATGCTCAGTGGTTATTCAGTTCGCTTCTTCGGAATGTCCGAAAATAAACGGGAGGAAGAGCTAGATTTACAGGAGCTGACGCAGCGCGCGAAGGAAGGAAAGTCATTGTACGGGGAATCTCCTCAGCCTCAATGGGTCCAAAACGCTGCCCATCAGAACTCCGTATGGTCGCAGTTCAAATTCTGTAAGTTTTGGGTTTTGATCCTACCGTTGCACCTTATTAAAACCCTGTTTTAGCTGCTATCCCCATGTAAGTTGACGTCGCTAGGGTACCGCTGGGTATACTCACAACACACAGGTTTAACTTGGTCAATCACCCTTACCACGGCACCGATCCCGCAAAGTATGGTGTGACGACAGAAGACACCACGTCAAAGTAAACAGCAAGCAGTATGTGGCCTTGTCCCGTCTTTCAGTCGCCTTACTAACATCCTTTGAAGCGATGGAATGGTTCTAATGGTAGCATAGAACAGTTGTAGTGGCGCCTCTCGACTCGCTTATGTGCATCTGGAATTCAAATCGGAATAACTTCGAAAGGTGTGGAAGTAAGAACGGTTCATGGTCGGGCACCTGTACAATGACAAGGGTGGCGCAGCAACGACGAATCCTTGAAAACCGACGTGCTACTTACGAGTCGTGCAAGGCGGTTGTGCACGGCAAAGGTCACCCGAGTTACCCAGTATAGCAGTTTCCAAATTGAGTTGAAACTCTGATCAAGTCTGGTTAGTAGGAACTGCTATCGATAGCAGCCATCCTCACTTGCTTATTGACGAGAGACGTCTCCAATTTTCTACATTCCCGCGTCTTTTTTTCTCTAGATTTTCTTATACATCAATTCAAATCTTTCGATGTAACTCGTATATTCCGTCGTGGTTCACACGGTTTTGACAACTGCCTACTAGTTGTTCATCTACCGGTTCACTAAAACTACTTGAGCACCCGGACTTGCTTGCGATGCCCCCCCAATTCATCACTTTCGTCGCCTTGGGTGTCGTCTCTGCGACGCAGGTAGGTTCATTCCTTCTTTTGCTATTGCTAATTAACCGTCTATGCACAGAATCATACCTGCCTCCAAGAACAGGCAATACCTCTCCTCCGAGGATACAATGGAGGGGTTCATAACCATTTTTACACCACCAGCGCTGCGGAAATGGAGAACGCTATCATGCAGTTCAAGTACAACTCCGAGGGTGACGCAGCCCTCGTTTTTGGTATCCAAGCTCCCGGAACGGTGCCATTATATCGCGCATTCCAGCTCCGTGGCGTGGATCATTTCTATACCACCGATGAAAACGAGCGCAACAATGCGGTCAAGAATTTTGGATATAATGACGAGGGTATTGCTGGGTACATCTATCCTTCGGCGGTGTGCTGCAGCGTCCCGCTCTACCGCATGTACAACCCAAAGTTGCACGACCATTTTTATACCGCAAACAAGAACGAGAAAAACACCGCAACCCAGACTTTGGGGTATGTGACCGAGGACATTGCAGGATGTCCTTCCCGTTTGACCGCAGTATGTCACATTCATACATCTGGTTAGAATATTTACTAACTTGTACTATTTTCTCAGGCGAGAGCAGTTTCGTGTTGAGTTTTAGGATCTAGTATTTTCGCTGCTTTCAGTTGTCCGTAACTTTGTGACTGCCAAATGATTCACATCGGTTTCTTTAAGAGAATCGGTACCACCAGACATGGTGTACACCTGGAAATCAGCTGTAACCCTCCAATGGCGATCACCTTTCAACACCTTTCTCCAATAATTTCTGCTCTCGCTGTCGGCGCGTCAGCACTCGATTATCGAGCTGGAGGTGGTTATATTGAAGAGGTGTCGGGCATTGCCTCTTTCACCTCCTACTCTGGGTGCAGTTATCCAGGTTCGCCCCGTTCATATTCGTTTACTTGTCTATAAACATCCAGCAGCCTGTGGCCAATCTGTGACTGGATACGCCGTAGCCATGAATCAACTTGGATCCTGCAAAGCATGGCGTGACAACAGAGGACACCACGTCCAAGTAAAGCAAGCATTGAGCAATATGTGGCCTGGTCTCGTCTCTCAGTCACATCCTCTGAAGCGATGGAACGGTTCCAATGGTAGCATCGAACAGTTGTAGTGGCGCCTCTCGACTCGCTTATGCGCATCTGGAATTCAAATCGGAATAACTTCGAAAAATGTTGCAGTAAAAACGGTTCATTGTCGGGCACCACAACGGGGTCTTAGCGCAGCAGCAACGAGTGCTTTAAAAGCGGCCTACTACCTGGAAATATAGTTGTAACCCTCCAATGGCTCGACTCCTTTCTCTAGTAATTCCTGCTCTCGCTGTCAGCGCATCAGCGCTCGATCGTCGAGCTGAAGGTGGTTATATCCAAGAGGCGTCGGGCCTTGCCTCTTTCACCACCTACTCTGGGTGCAGCTCCCCAGGTTTGCTTCATTTATTTGACGTTTACTTGTGTATGAACATCCAGCAGCCTGTGGCCAAGCTGTGACTGGGTACACCGCAGCTATGAATCAACTTGCGTATGGTGCTGCAAGCGGCGACGGTGCAGGCGATGCATGCGGGCGTTGTTTCGCTGTGACCGGTAAGGAAGCCTGCATACCCGTCGTTCATACCTTTCTTGACTTTTTACAGCAACCGCCGATACCTCCAACTCTGGTTACACCGGCCCCTTCTCCACCATCATTGTGAAGGTCTGAGAGCTTTGAATTTCTTGACATACCCAGTAATTCTAACCGACGCAATTACCCTCTAGGTTACCAACCTCTGTCCATATACTGACACGGTATTTGCTCTCCTTGCTATCACAAGGCACTATTGACGATGCAAACTCAGGAATGGTGTGGCCAAACCACCAGTAACCTAAACAACTCGCACGGTCTGCCGTACCAGTGAGCATTTCCATGGGCCCCCGTATTCGCCTTTTACTTAATGAAATGTTCGTCTTCAGTTTCGACATCTGCGCTGACGACGGTGCCTCCGATGTATTCTTCCCCTCGGGCCACACAGCTCTTTCTGGGAACTTTACCGAAGTCTCCTGCGATGAGTGGAGTGGAAGCGACGGTAGCAAGCTGTGGGATACCGGTTGCCTAGACGGCGAAACAGCCGATTTCTGGCCGGCGGTTGGATGTGGTAACGTAGGTACGTGCGATCCATTCTTCATCATTTCTTGCAGCATTTGATGTATCTATCCTCTTGCAGGTACTGCCCCTAGCTAAGCTGAGTAGACCTATATCAGCAGTGATGTGCATGTACAGGAGGAGTTTTAGCGGCATTCGCATAGCCCTGGAGACTAGTACCCTCTTAGTACCGTTGATACATACAACAACTCTTGATTCATTTTGTGATGCTCTATCAGTTTCATCGTGAGACTTTGAAAAGTTTTCAAGGCACTGCTCAGAACGAGCAAGAAGCCCTCCAGATTTAGTCAAATACCCAGCTAGTACATGTACAGCATCGTTAGCGCTGATCTCCAGCTTATTTCGTACCGCCATGCTGGCATTCCCTTCCCCCAGATGGAGAACTGCTTTTGGCGCGGCCAGTCTGGCTGCGAACAACGACCCTGGCTTGAACTTGAAACTAGGCAAAGCTAGCCTCATTACACCGAACATATTTCTCTCAGATTATTATACAGCTCGCGACGAGAAAGAACTCGTCAAACTAGGCATCACCCATGTCGTGTCAGTCCTAGAGCACGATCCCCATATCCCTAGATGCATTCCAGAGACGAACAAGCTAAGGATCCAAATAACGGATAGGCCAGACGTTGATATCCTGATTCACCTCGAGCGAACGACCGAGTTCCTTCGTCTGGCCCTAGAGGAACCAACCAATAAAGTCTTGGTATGGACATTTTCCGACTATACATTACATCTCCTCACTGGTTGTAGGTCCACTGCTTTCAGGGAGTCAGCCGCAGCGCAACTGTCGTGTGCGCGTATCTGACTTCGACCGGCATGACGGCGAAGGAAGCAGTGAAATTCGTCAAATCGAAGCGTGGTATTGTGCAGCCCAACACAGGCTTCACACGGCAGCTCGGGATTTATGCGAAACGCTATGCGAATGTATCGCAGCCTCGCAGGGAAAACACGTTTACGAGAAACATCAGGAAGCTGAAAATCGGTGATGGGGTTTCCGAAAGGATACGGCGGCTCAAAGCCAAGAGGGCAGAGCCTGTCGAAGTACAGGAGGAGGACAAGTGACGTTTCCACGTTTTGACCGTGGATATTACTGGTACCCTATTGTTATTGTCGGTAAGTGGCAGCCGACACAATGGCCGCCCATGACGCTCACCGAGCTGTAGTCATAATTTTGTTCACAAATCAGGATTCAAATCGAGGTCCAGGTCGAAGAACTGTGGTTGAGGAGCGCGGAGATCTTGTCTGTACGGGTTTGCCCCAGGGCCCATCTGGTTAGCGTCGGGGCCTTTGGGTGACACGGTTGGTGCTGGATCAAAACATTTTGAGATGCAGAATAGTCTACCAAGTCGGAATAATATACCTCCAATAGAATGTGTTTCTCCGGGCAGTCCAAGAGGAGCCTCTGCATTGAGACGACCCCGACGCATCTTTTCTTCGTTTGGAAATGGTGGGAAGAACAGTGGCGGAGGAGGCTGGCCTGCCTGCAAGTCTGGCATGTTGGGAGGAGCAGACGTAAATGCACTTAGGCTCTGTGCGTACGCCAGCAGCTCAGGATACGGAATAGATCCTAGACAACCGAGTCAACACCTCTGGTGCCATAGCAGAAAGACAATAACACGCCTTTCTTTGCATTTTCAATGGCCTGCACCCGTTCCTCGCCTTCCTCAATCATGGCCTCCAGCTCGCGTTTCTCCCTTTCAAGTTCCATGCATATTTCCCGCCATCGAGCATCGAGCTCAAGGATCTCATTCTTCAGTGCCTCGATCTTTCGTTGTCTAATTTGATGCGAATGTGCAGTGTTCACGGCAGATGCCAAGGCCTGGTCGCACGAAAGAAAAGCAGAAACCGGTGGTGGTGGTGGGGGCGGTGGCTTCGTGACAGGTGAAAGCGAGACGAACAAGGCCTGGGATAGTATTTGGAGGTCGGTCAAGGGGGCAAGAAGAATAGAGGACATGGACGACATGGTGGTCAAAAGTAGTGTCGCGTCGGCTGTTTGCCACTGCGATGTCATGTCACATTTGAACCACTACCCCGAGGAATCCTACGCGCTAACGGAGAATGGTCAGCTCCACGACACGACCAAGTACCATGCTGCCCGATACCAGGACGGCAGTTCCATCGACTGGCTGTATGAAGAAGCCTTGGAACGAGAACGGACACAGGCGCAGCGCTCACAGCACGGTGTACGCGGCCTCCTCCTTCCATGGATCGACTCGGCTCGAATGTGGCTGGTAGTAATATTGACTGGCATTGGAATAGGCCTTGCTGGAGCGTGGCTGGATGTTCTCGTCAAGTGGTACGTTGCCTTTCTGAGCTGCCTTCAAGCAATGAAACTTTCAAGGTTGGGTGACTTCCGGGAGGGCCGTTGCACGTACGGTTTCTTCTACAATCAGAATACTTGCTGTAGTGGACTGGATCGTACGCGCCATATGTTTACTCCTTACGATTAGGTCTGAACCTTGCCTTTAGCGGGAGAACTTTGTAGAGAATGGCGCGCATGGAGCGAAGTATTCAATATTCGCTTCATCTTCGTGCAGTCCTTGCTACACTCCTTCATTTATGTATCTCTTGCTGTAAGTAAACCTTGACCCTAACAGCTGTGACTATCTAAAATCTATTCTTGTAGGTCGTATTCGCTGGAAGCGCAGCAGTCTTGGTGAAGACCTACGCTCCATAGTAAGCATCACGTCTGCATTCCTCGGACGGCGTCAATGACTTCTTGCAGTGCCTTTCACACCGGTATACCTGAGATTAAAGCTGTACGCATATCGCTATACACTCTCATATGAATACATTCCAACAGCCCATAGATTTTAGGCGGTTATATTCTGGATGCCTTCTTTACACCGTGGACACTTCTAATAAAGGCCCTCGGTCTAGCATTAGCTGTGGCCTCTGGTCTTTCGCTCGGCAAAGAGGTGTGCATCATCCCTCTTTCTTTGTCCTTTTCCAAATTATGGTTGTAGGGTCCATTAGTCCATGTAGCGTGCTGCATGGCCTTCCTTCTGTCGAGGTTCTTCGAGCAATTCAGAAAGAGTGAGGCGCAGAAGCGAAAAATCCTGGCTGCTGCCGCTGCCGCGGGTGTATCAGTGGCCTTCGGTAGCCCTCTCGGAGGTGTTCTATTCGGACTTGAAGGTAATTTCACTTATAACGTAGCGCGACTTTGAAAGCCCATCTGCTTGTACAGAATTGGATACCTTCGCAAGCGAAAGTGATGTGTTGTGGAGGGGTTTCGTAGCATCAGCTATCGCCGCTGTTGCCTTGCAATACGCAGATCCTTTTGGAACTGGGAAGCTCGTGCTTTTCCAGGTCAATGCCCTGCTTTGGATGCTTTTTATTTCACTAACTCAATCAAATGTAGGTTACGAGTGTAACAGGCGATACATGGAGAGCGTTCGAGCTTGTAAGTCCAATACCAATCCTGATTCGTATGTGATTAACTCCTTTTAAGATTCCCTGGCTTGGATTGGGTATCATTGGAGTAAGTGTTGTTTACTTCTTCCGAGTTCCATGTTTTCATACTCTCTAGGGAGTTGCAGGGTCCCTGCTAATCAAGCTTAATGTCGAGTTTGCCCTGCTTCGTAGAAATTCAATCCTGAATGAGTGGCCTGTCGTTGAAGTCGTGGGTGCAAGCGCAATGACTGCCGCCATTAGTTACCTGGTAGGCCATTTCGCTTCTTTTATGCAATAATTGCAGATCGTAGCATCTTTCTAGGTCGTCTTCGCGAGGTATGCTAGACTTACATCAACATAGTTATTGCTCCTCACCGCGACGTTTCACAGAGCCCAGACTTCCGAACTAGTATCCAATCTTTTTCAAGAATGTGACCCGTCGAAAGGAGACTACCATGGCCTTTGCAAGTGAGCGGTGGGGCCTTTCTTATCTGCAATACGTATTGATGTTTCTCAGTCCAACAGCAATGTGGGAGAATGTTTTTCTTCTGATTCTGACAGCGATCATCAAATTTGGGCTGACTGCCTGGACCTTTGGAATGATGGTATTGCTCTTTTATTGACTTGGAACCGATGACTGTTGGACGTCGCAGATCCCAGCGGGAATATTTCTTCCTACGATTGCGATTGGCGCCTGTCTAGGAAGAGCAGCTGGTCTTCTGACGTACGTAGACTCCATTTCTCCCTACAAGTGACCATGCTCAGCTGGCGATAGGCAAGCTTTGCACAAGGCATATCCTACAGCTTGGATGTTCTTGTCTTGCCCTCCGGACCCAACTGTCCGCTGTGTTTCTCCGGGTTTTTACGCAGTGATTGGCGCCGCTGGCATGCTGGCTGGCGTCACTCGTATGACAAGTTAGTCGCATACTCATTTCCCTATATACAACTACTAATATCCCCTATAGTCTCGTTGGTTGTCATTCTATTCGAGGTAATCGATGCCATGTTATTTTTTTTGCACATGCACTCATTCTTGTGTAGTTGACGGGTGCACTTTCGCATGTCCTGCCCATCATGATCTCTGTCATGACAGCCAAATGGGTCGGGGACGCTTTTGGGAAAGATGGGATTTATGCAGTGTGGATCGCAATGCAAAAATATCCGTGGTTGGCGCCTGGTGATTACAATGACGATGGAGAGACCGGGGCTCGTATTATGAGGCCGGTGGATAAACTCGCTGTTATTGAAGACGGCCAGTGCACTCCTATGACACTCGGTACGTTATTTTTCGTCGCTATGACGGGACGGTATTGTTCAATCCTATGAATTAGGCAACCTTCTTAGTACATCGGCCTTTCACGGTTATCCCGTTGTATCGCAAGGAGAGTTGATGGGCTATGTAACACGCGATCAATTGAAATCAGTCATAGGTGAGTCCTATCGGAGTAATTTATATCTCATATTTATGATTTTGGTAACAGATTACCTCCCCGAGGAGCAGCGATCTAGAAAATGCGTGTTTTCTCCTCGATTTACTCATGCACCAGAGGAAAGCATCAACCTATCCGGCGTTCTTGAACAGTCTATCATGCAAATTCGGAAGGAAGTCCCTGAGGAAATAGTCGTGAAGATGTTCCAGAAATTGGTAGGTTTCCACCAAAAATGTCCCATAGCCGAAGCTAAAACAAATAACTATGAAGAACCTTCGACATATATTGTTCACTCAAGGAGGCAAGTTAGAGGGTATAGTGACAAAGACAGACGTTGCTGCCTTGTTGACGGCAGAGTTTCCTCACACTGGAGCGCTTTCTAGATCCTCATAATCCCCCAACGTTGTGACATGTCATTTATATAATAGATAGAATCTGATTGTACATCATCATCGACGCGTCAATGCTTGTCTTCATGCATTCCTATGCTACAGATATACATAATGGTTTCTAATTTGCCCACAAGAGTCCAGCTGCCGGGAGCTCCTCGTGCCGCGATAGGGGAGACCGGCAACTCCCGAAAGGTTACCACGAACCCTACCATCTCAGAACGCGTCTCCGGACCTCCTTGTGCTCCTGCTCGCCCTCCTTTTTCTCCCTTTCGACGACCCGTTCCATTTTCTACCATGTCGCAGTACAGCAACGACGACGACGACGTCTTCGGCTCAAGTTCCCAGTTTCTTTCACCGCCAAAGCCCAAGGCTTTACACCGCAAATCGCCTTCACGACAAAGCCTGAATCCACGCCGTTCGACGGCCTCCTTGCGGAGTACGTCGAGCCTCGCGCATGCCATGGACGACGATGCATCCAACGGTCGCTTCTCGTTGGCCCATGAACTCGCAGTAGCGCTGATGCCAGAGCCGAGCGCGGGCTCCATGCTCCTTGCCGAAGAATTTGGAATCGAGTACGACGAAGGCGCCGAGGGCATAGACCAAACCCCCACGACGACAAAGAAGACCCGCATCTCACTGCTGGCGGTGAGCCACTGTCATTCCCATCCGAGTCAGATTCACCGGTCGATTCCCCGCTCCACGACGATTCCCATTCCGTGTACGACCCTATTCTCGACAGTCCATCAGCTAATAAACATCGACGGCCGGAAAAGAAGGATGCCATGGAGATCCTGTCTGAAAACCTAGAATCCACCGATAAATTCCTCTCGCATTTGCGGCGCATTGACGTTGACATGGGGTCTTCGGCGTCACAGCAGCCAGCCTTGGAGAAGATTGCTACAGATGTTATACGTAGAATTAACGACACCGTTAGGGATCGAGAAGGCCAGGTGCGGGAGCTGTTGGAGTACGAAAGAGAGCTACGGAAGATTGCTGGGGAGGTCGGCGGGAACGATGTGCTCGGGCAGCTGGAAGAGTTTACGCCACCAGACGACCTTGTTGACGGGAAGCCGCCTGCAGAATTGCCTCCCTCAGGATCGCGGCATTTGGATACCGTGGAGGAAGAGCATTTCGCGAACCTTTCAAATTCTAGCGAATGGGATATGGATCCTGAACACCGCCAACTAGGAGATTATTCCGACGACGAATCTGATATTCCATTTTCGCCCTTGAAAGATTCTTTCCCGCCACCGCCTACAGTAAACGGCCCAACTACACCTGCCGTGACGTTACCACAACTAGCACATCTGCGTTCCTTCACGACGTCCCTTGTCAGCTCCCTTTCTACTATCTCTGAACAAGCACAGGTGAATGGCGCAGCTACAACAGAAGCAGGTCGGAAGATACGAGCGCTGAAGAACAGGTTAGGGGGCTGGCGGACGGAATGGGACAGTGCTGAAAGAAGTCGACAGAAGATTGAACGATGGGAGGCAGGAATCGTAGACGGCCCGGATTCCAGCGGGGAAAACACGCCTGTCGCGTCGCCAACGCGTATTAATGGGACGAAGAGAACAGATGGTCGCCAAGTCGTTCGCGAGCACTTAGACGCCTTTCAACTCGCTTTAACAGATGCGGGTGTGAAGACTCAAGCTATCATGGCATCATAATGGGCTTTTAACGCCTGTGTGAGTTTTCGTCTTATTGCTCTGCATATTTCATGGCACATCTTCCTACATTTTTATACTATTCTGCTTTACTGTACGATCTCATTACATATAGCACACGTTACTCTTTAGAACCGTAACTACTGACTGGGTTCGCATCCATGTTGTGTAGTTTCATACTTATCTGGTAGATGGAATCGATACCCGTCGCGTTAACCGCCACATTTAATCCTGTTGGCCTGATTAGAATTTGCGGCAACTGTACGGCGATTGAATACTAACCAATTGGTTCTGAAAGGCAGAGAGAAGCACTTCAGTCTCGGTGCCGAAATTTTACAGAATACTTACCGTGCATCGACGGCTTCCTTTCTGACAGCACGCTTGGGATCGTCTAGAACCTTTGCCAACTCTTTGACAACTTGCGACTTGTAGGGATGCAGAATATCGTAGCGGACGATTTGCGGCAGGATGGCCAGATATCGGGTCGCTGCGATTCTTACTCGCTGATAAAGCATGACCCATGAAGCTCGAACCGTTTAAAAGATCCACATACCATCGAAGGCATATCCCGAATGCTACTGTTCTTGAGCATCTTGGATATCAGCGACGGAACGTGTTCAGCGACCAAGCTTTGTTCAGGCGTATCTCCTTCTGCAGCAGCAATGAATGTGTCAATGACATCCGCATGTATACTTTCATCGGAGAGGTCGAGGCCGCGTAATAGAAGAGGTATTAACTGACGATATCGTTAATACGACCGAAACTAGGACAAAGGAAGCAATTCACTGTGGGCATCTGCTGTGAATACAATGGTTTTGATATAGATTTAATGAGAGATGCTAGGGCTACAAGATTAGAAATTTGTTCGTTAGGATCTAAAGAATCGTCAGTAGTCACGGTCGAGGATGGAAGCTGTCTGCATACTGCTCGCGTCGTTTGCCCCGGCAATGATACGGGGCAGAATGTTGCTAACGAATCTTTGCACATGTAATATCTGAAACGGTCGTGTTAGTGAGAGCGGGTAGTCAATGCTTGTCCATGCACCTTGATAACTGCGTGGTTGCTCTTCGACAACACATCACCGGGTTCAACAACTTGGCCGATTGCCTTGGCTGCATCCCAACCAATGCTCTCGTCCCCGAACACGCCAAATAGGCGGTCAGCAAAGTCAAGAGTCAATGGATGGCTTTGGACCAGGAGCGCTTTACATATCTAGTACACTGTGAGTACAGGATAGAAAGGTAGGACATGTGTATTACATGGACCCAGGCCGCGACACCTTGCTGGCGCTGAAGCACAGTCAAGGCTGTATCAGACAGTCTGTTTGATGCGAAAGCCTTGAGCTGCTGACTGAGGAATCCAGAGGCATCTGCTGAGATTTTAACATTATGTACTTGACAGAACGAGGCATGGACTTTCCTGCAATATGCTTATTAAGAATAGAAGTTAGAATCTTCCAGGCAGCTTCTCGCTGTATGTCGTTGTCCGCTGTCGTGAGACTCCACTTCAGAATGTCATCTAGAAAGCCGTCCAAGGAAGGGACCGGTACGGAAACCTAAAAAACTATAAATCCATTGCGTAGACTAGAAGTGAGAAATTTCTATACTTCTTTGGGTGCTGCGATAATTGCTGCGGCAAATAAAAGTATCAGATTCTTTAGCGGTGTAGAGGCGGAGTCCTATATCTAATCAGAACCTAGACCTAGACGGGGAAAAGGATACCCACCTGGAATGGATGTAACGCCACATCGGCAGGAAGTTTTGGCTGTCCTTCACAAATACCCGCGACATTGCCGGAAAGAAACGCAGGAAACAAGGCCGCCATAAACGTTTGATATCTCCTTCAAAGGCCATCAGCGTAGAGCACAAGACAGATTGTTTGAGTCTTACTCCACCGTCAGGCATTGGGTCACTAGGCTAATGATATCCCCAGCAACGAGAATCAACCTAGGATCTGTGGCTATCACATACCCGCCGTCAGAGGTCAGAGCTGAATAGATGAATAGATTGAATAGTCTGGGTACAAGTCGGTCGATGTATTTAGGAACATCGACGTGCTTCTCGTCGACTTTCGAAGACATCGTCTGGGCGATAGACTTGAGGATGGCATGGGCGTATGCTGCGCGAGGCTCCAAGTCGGCTTCGATATCCGTGGCAGAACAAAGAAGCTCGACTCTCGTAGTCAGCCGTATCATAAAGACTTCGAAGAGCTCTGGCTGTTGACAGAGAGTGCTCAACGCTGTTAGAACGCGCCGGTATTTTATGCGATCTGCGACTGCGTCTCTTGGGGAGCGCGGTCAGGGAGGTCGTTGAATAGAAGAGGCAGGGTTTGGTCAACCACATGGTGGGGAGCTATAGTAGTTATAGTTGTTAACAATTTAAGAGTATCGCTGTGGATTCAGAATCAGGTTGGGAGCAAACCGAGACGGCTCTTGCATACCTTTCATCATCGTTTTCATTGGTGTCCCCTTGCAAAACCTCATTTGCCTTATGGACGACGAAACCGAGTTCTTCATCTGTAAGTAAGTTTTTGGTAGACACCATTCCCAAAAGACAGGCCAAGGCAGGTCGCCTAAGAGAGCTGGTTTGGAGACCTGTAGTGACAATACCAAGGACCTCATCTTTGTAGGGTAACAACGGAGGCTCCGTGACTTCCGACTGTTGAAGGTTGGACACAGAATCCCTTGCCGCAGCGATGAGATCCGACAGTAGCAATAGATCGGATAATCGACTGGCTGTATCCTCAAGGGTAACGAATAGTGTAACTAGATGTGGTGCTGTCTTCGAAATGGTGTAACGGGCAACAGAAGCTAAGAAGGATTTAGCTGGTAGGACGAAGACACTAGAATGAAAACACCAACGGGTAGTCGACATGAAAGCACAAAGAACCTTGATTGCAGGCCTCGCCTGACTTTTTTCAGGCTCACGAAGGATCTTGATACACTCCTCGCATGCGTCCTGAGCTAGACCTTCGATATCTGTCTCCGCATCGCCTTCTGTCCTCGAGTCCGCCGAATATATGGTCTTTACTAGAGATTGCATGCAGGTTAAAGCCATGTCCGCAGTGATGGTATCCGTCGGTTGGAATATCTATTTGCGGCAGGATCGGTTTCAATCCATAAGGAAAATGCTCGGGCCCCACCTCCAACTTGAGTGTATTCCAAATATCGCGCGCAGAACTCCTAGCCAGACCAGCACCGTACACGGGGAAACATTCTGACATACTCTGCAATGTATCTCTCTGTGCAGTGTTTGCTTCAAACGTATTCTTAAGCAAAAGAAGACGTTGGAAGCTACCTTAGTTATGGGCGATCCGGCTGTAAGCTTTTCCAAGAAGACAGGTATAGCCATTGGGCCGAACGCAGGTGTTGCACACAAACAGCGGCTTTGGGTCTAGTAAATGAGTGGGGCTCAAGCGGAATTCAGCGAACTTACCGAAGATTGTGTTTGAGGTCGTCGGCACTGATACCGTAAGGGTCATTTGGAGGTGGTCGGAATGTGATAGGAAAGTAGCAGAATGTTATGTTGAAAAAGCCCTCCACAAAATCAGATATATCAAACTCGACGAGAATCACCCGTGCGATTGCAAAAGCGACCAAAAGATTTCTCGGATCTTTTTCGCCATCTGCGAGTGTGATATAACCAGCCAAGAACTCCTTGTTCATCTGCTTCAAGGCTTGAATATTGTTAACTACGGCAGACATGTTTCAAATGGGCAGCTCACCATCTCTGTGGCGTGCCATGAAATTGTCAATGATAGAATACACGACCAGCCGTACCGACTGAACGAGTACTTTCATTTTGACGTGTGTGAATAAACTGCGACCACAATTGTCAGGCTTATTCATTTGTTGGACCTCTCAGACTCACGCTCTGATAATGACGGGCACATCTTCATTTGTGCAGTTGACAAGACGAGAAAGTGAAAACAGTCCTTTCAGAGCAGGTATTATTGTCTCCGTGTCCTCGAGTTTGCTGCAGTAGAACGTCGCAAGGACTCGTACTGAAGAAGAATGAGCGACTGCGGGGGTTCAAGGACGGTATTCGAACCAGATTGGCGATTTAATTTTTCTGGGGGACATCGATCCAGTACCAGAGACAGAAATTCGACGCCTATATGACGAGTATGAACACTCAGAATCCATATCTGACAATGCAGAATTACCCTTGGTACGAAGATTATCTTCTTCAGAAGTCAAGTATTCTCCCAAGGCCTTCACGACATTCAAAAGGGACGTTCGACCATCGGAGACCTCTTGGTGAAACATCAGAAATGGACGAGCCGGTAGCAAGGAATACTCAACGCACCAGACACTATCGCTGAAACCTCCTCGTCCCTGCCAGACGCCATCCATGTATGCACAAGCCGCTCTGTCGATTCCATCGAGCAGGATGAGGTCAGAGGAAAGGAAACCACGTGCAACTTACATTTTTGTCATCGACCACCACGACGAGCAGGCCCCCAGTCGCGTCTGCAACTCTCAGAGAAGGCGCCGAGGACGCGTCTCATGCTATCTCTGGGTGCACAGGCTGTTCGATGTATCAAAAAGCATCGTACCCCATGGCTCTCCCTTCGCTACTCGACATCCCGCAAGCAGCCACCTACAGACTTGCCCAAGGATAAATGGAATTACAATACCAGTCCGCTCTTCAGCCCTATTGTAAAGGACACCAGCCAGTATCCAATCATCACCGGCACTGCCCTCCAGTCGGGTACGACGGCACCACGCAGCGTGAAGATGCTTGCACGAGACTTCATTGAAGATTCCCTGTACAATCCAAACTATGGTTATTTCTCCAAACAGGCTACTATTTTCGACTCCAAGCAAACGCCTTTCGTCTTCTCTAAACTTCGAGATTCGACGGAATTTGAAGCGGAGGTTGCCAAGAAGTATGCCGCGTATGAGGCGGACCAGCAGTTGTGGCACACGCCAACCGAGTTGTTCAAGGTCGGCATGCTGCTCCTTTGCCTTTTATCTCTCTTCTCTGACATTTCTACTTAGCCTTGGTATGGTCAGGCAGCTGCCCAGTGCCTCGTCTCGGAGTACCTGCTAAAGTACTTCCCTTACGAGGACTTCATCATATATGAGATTGGTGCTGGAAATGGAACCCTTGCCCTCAACATTCTGGACTATCTTCGTGATGAATATCCAGACGTATACGAGCGCACCCGCTACACCATTGTTGAAATTAGTGCAAACCTGGTCGAGCTTCAAAAAGCAAAATTGCACGATGTACATCCCTGCGTGAATGTGGTACATAAAAGCGTGTTTCATTGGGATAAGCGCGAGCCCGCTCCGTGCTTCTTCATGGCCATGGAAGTCATCGTAAGTCCGCACCACTTCAAAGCAGACACGAGGCTGATGTCGCCCAGGATAACTTTGCGCATGATATTATTCGATACGATATGGAGACTCTAGAACCATACCAAGGACTTGTTGTTGTCGATGATGATGGTGACTTTGACATGGTCTATACACCCGTCAGCGACCCGTTGATATCAGCTTTCTTGGAATTGCGCAAGAGTCTCGCGCATCCTCCACCCATCTCCAAGGTGTTCCAGTCCTCGAAGCTGTTGCGAAATATATACCGTAGGCTCCCATTTGCAGCAAACCTGTCTGTAGAGGAATACATCCCAACGCGCCTCTTGAGCCTTCTACGAACCCTGCGGAATCATTTCCCCCGCCATCGTCTCCTTCTATCAGATTTCTCGCATCTTCCCGAAACTATTCCGGGTGTGAACTCCCCTGTTGTTCAAACACGGTTTAAGAACACGACGATTGCCACTGATACACTCTTAGTCCGGCCGGGGGCCTTTGACATATTCTTTCCTACCGATTTCGATAGGCTCAGAGACATGTACGAGTACACTCTATCCCAACCACCTACGCTACCGCGCCCATCTTCCGATAACTTCCTACCCTCACGTTCAACACCGTTGACAGCGCATTCCTTGTCCTTGTCATTGGGTGCCGATTACTTTTCATCCCGTCGTCGGACTGGTCGTCGAACGCCGCTCGATGGAGTGACGTCTGCAAGTGGTCTGCCGGTGGGTGAACGAAAATCAAGCGTATTCACGCATGCCGAGTTTTTGGAGACATACGCAGACCTTTCACAGACGCGACTACGCAATGGGGAGAATCCCATGCTGGATTTCTACAAAAATGTCAAGTTTTTGTTTTGAATAATGGGAATTGTAATTTATGTTGAACATGCCTCGCTTTAGCGACACTGACCAACCAGTGCCCGTCTGTGACGGATCAGACCTTGCTCGTTCCTCGGTCAGACAATGCACTGACCACATATGTACTGCTGCTACAATAAAATCCGTGAAATGTTTGCTTCGCAGTGTCATGACCAAACAAGGATTGGTGACTTCAACATATCTGCACACTAAACACGGTTACGTTACGGGGACCGAAATGTCTTTTCTGCTCATCGTCACCGCTGCTGCTGCTGCTGCTACTGCCGTCCTCGTCCTCATTTGTGTACTGGCATAGTCTGTCTCATAGACTTTTCTTCACCTATTATATGGTCAAAGGATCGGGGTTTACTAACTAATCTACAAGGCCATGATGCGTCCAATCGAGGGCTAGTTAATTATCGTTGGATATGTCCCAATTCCGCCTCTGCTTAAAGTTGCACTGCGCTGCTCCTCGCTACTCGCCCTTCGCCCTTTCCATTTAATTAAGCAACCTTAGAAATCGACATAATCTGTTTGTACGTGTTGAAATTTCCCAGTTTTTGAGTGACCCGGGATAGACCTTGTCAAGCAAGGTGATGGGAATTAGTACATGTCTCGCTTCAGCCAATGGCAAGAGATGAATATGTATGTGTTAGAACTTTTTTCCGAGTGGGGTAACTTTGATCGCGGTGGCCAAATGTGGGGTACATATACTCCGACCGGCATGCCCACGGAGGTAAGGCGTGGAAACGTAAGTAAGCTTCATTCCCTTGCTACCGTCACCAATTCGTCTCGCCAGGCCGTATCTCTATTTCTGAAAACATGGTACGCTCTACGGGCTTCACTGTCACTCAGGTTTGAGAAAATGTCCTCCAGTCTGCTTACCCGGCACTTGTCATGGGATCCCTCTGTCTCTTTGGAGGCATAACCGGGTTTGCTCGAACTCGTTCAGTACCCTCAATAGTCGCCGGTGTCAGGTAAAATTTTATGCCCCATTGTTAAGCTGAAATTGTTGAATATTGTCAAAAGTGTGGGTGCATTATACTTGTGGTCGTCAGACAGTATCCGTAAAGGGACACCCAACGGCTTGGAAGGCGCACTAGGTTAGAACTCTGCTCGTTACCCTTGGAAACAATTCGCTGATCACCTTCTCAGGTGCATCTGCACTTCTCTTTCTGTCTTCTCTGCCACGAGTTGCCAAAGGACCTGTACCTGCTATCCTGACCGTTACCTCTGCCTTGGCCGGAACTTGTAAGTGTCAATCAACTACTACGACTCTCTCGACGACAACTTGTTCTGAATACTTGTCTTAGACTATGGAAGAGTCGTGTACAATCTGAGGCAGTAGTCAGTTTATCAGCTGAAACTACCTGGCCTTTTGACAGCTATGATTAGGCTGGCACCAGTTGTATTAACAGTATCGAATGCGTTTGCCTTGAACTTTTTCCTCCTGAATGCGATCGATCGTGTACGCCCATCGCCCAGGCTCGGCCGATGCTTTGCCTGAAAGATGATGCAGTCCTTTTCCACGTGACGGCAGGCCCCGCCCGCTAAGCCTTTCCATACCCCAGTAAACCCTAGACAATCCCCCCAGGATACACCAGGATATAACGCCCTAAGATACTGATGCATCGGTGAACATTTCGGCCAACTTTTCTCACCGGCGAAAGATCGCGCAATTTCAGATCCTTCGAAAGATGATCAGATCCGAGTCATCCATTTCCACTAGCATGCGCACGCCCAGCCTTCGTTAGTACCCCCAAAGTCGCTGCGCTCCCAGGAAATGCTCGTAAATTCTGCTGCTGAGAATGCACTGGGCACTCTAGGTATGTCCCTCTTTCCATCCAGCAATGCGATTAACAGCAACCCCCCAAGGAGCCGTTTGCTGGACCATACAGCTGCTCCCACAGATCTGGAAGACCTGGCATGAGAAATCCACAGAAGGACTCTCACCCTGGCTCGGGTGCGTTTTCTTCATCTTATCATTATCAGGAGGCTGACAGATCTTATCCCAGCCTTATCTGGGGCCTTACTTCCATATTCCTAGGGGTGTATGCTATCGTGCAAAAGCTCAGTATCGCGCTCATAGTACAGCCTCAGCTCTTTGGAACACTGTCCTTGATATCATGGGGACAGGTGCGCCTTTCAGTGGTTCCCCCCAATCCCATCTGACAGTGCCCTGTTTAGTGTCAATACTACGACAACCACTGGTCCATCAAGCGTTCAGTCTTAGCGGTTGTATCCATCGTCTGCCTAATAGGCGGTCTCCAAGCAGGCATGGTATTCGCCGTGCGACCCTCGTACGAACATGGAAATCACCGCGGCGTCGATTTCTTCGGTGTCTTCGCCTCAGTCATGCTCTCTGCCGGCCTGTTACCCCAATTTTACGAGATTTATAAACACAAGGAGGTCATCGGGATTTCGAAACTCTTCATGTTGGTTGATCTGTTGGGAGGTACGATCACTTCAAATACGCATATACCCAGGATTGACACTGTTCTAGGCGTTTTCTCTCTGCTGTCCTTGGTTTTTAGAGATACCTTTGATGTTCTTGCAGGGGTTGCATACAGCTTGGTCGTCGTAAGCAGTCCCCGCGATGCTTATTTCTTTCCAGCTCATGTTGCCCAGGTTCTTGATGGACTAGTCATAATGTTAGCGATGATCCTCAACCCTCTCGCTCGCAGACGTCGACGACGGGCTGCCTCTGAAGAGGAGGCGTTAGACACTCCAACAACAACTTCCACTCTGGAAAAACCTGATGCTGATCCTAGCCCTTCGGAAAAGGTACCCGTGTAACATGATTAGATTGTATAATGTCTACAATGTAAGCTTAATAAATAGAGACGACAACAATAATAGATCCTCCCTCATCATACTCGTGTGCGCTCCTCATCCGTGTTACTGCTGCTCTCGTCTGTTCCCAGCTTTGAGTGACCGCGCGAACTAGAGGTATAGGTCATTTCGTCATCATCGAACAAAATAGTGTCGTCTTCCTCCCCGCTAACAACACCGCCTCGGCTCAAGGACGAAGGCGGCATACGCCGAGGTCTGCTTGGAGGAGCGTTGACAAAGTCAGCAAAGCTAGAAACGGAATTGCCAGTGTTGGGAGTACGAGCTGGCGTGCGGTAGAAATCTTCTATCTCTCCCTCTTCTTCGTCGCCGAATCCCAGCGTCTCGTAAGCATGGTTAGCTGAGAAAGACGGCGCGCCGGCATGCCTCGACCGCGAAAGCAGACGATAGGAACCCTTCCGTAGGTGTGTTGCGTAGGAATAGACAAGGAGGATGAAATAAATCTTCAAGTCTGGGTTAGGCCCGGCCACAGGATGGAGACCGAGACAGTACCTTTGACAGCCACCCCAGCGCAATGACCGTAGCCGCCATTCCCTTTTCGTGATTCCATATCTTCATAGCGGCCTCTATGCGCTCTTCTTCACTGAGAGGCTGACCCGCCATGATCGCGCCATTGATAATTTCAGTCTGAGCGGGTGAGTTTGCCTGGCGACTACCATCATGAGGCGTCTGGAACCACCAGGTAACAGCGAAAAAGACTGTCCATGATGTCGAGAAGACGTGGTCGGCAAAGTACAGATGTGCAAAGTAGAGGGTATGCTTGGGGTCTTCCTGTGGTAGCGCCACCATTCAGCTCCGACACGGGGTAATAGAGCGCGATTCTCACCTCTTTGACAGCGTTGAGCGCCCAGCCAAATGCCAGCAAGGCGACGACGGAGTATATGTACAAGCTGAGTTGGGCAAAGGAACCACCGGCGCCAGTGACGACGGCAATGAGACCGTATACCCCAGCAACCTTATTCAAGAGCTGTGGAGGGTCAGATTAGGCGCTGGGCGCTGCCTGAGACGACGCACAACGAACATAAGGGCGACAACGACGCCAGTTTTTATGTCAAGGAGGCCGAGGAAGGAACTGAAGGGCCATAGCCGCCATTCAGGCCGGAGAGTAAGTTTCATGACAGGTGGGTGTTGAAGGAAAAGGAAGGGGCATTACATAACGCACCTCCCCTTCAACTGCACCAACAAGACTATTTTTTCTCAAAACTTTTTTTATACCGTATTTCATGGCCAACTACTTTTCGAACCATTCACAATCTCGTTTCCTCGCGAATTCTTCATCACCAACGACCACCCAGCAGGCCCAACAACAGCCACCACCACGTTCCCGCCTGCCAACGTCGAAACACTTTTCAACCTCCGTCACGACGAATTCCGTTTCTGAGCGTTCTGTTTCAAAGGAAAAAGTAACCAGCAGTAATGGGTCGTCAGTGAACGGCTCTGCGAGTGTACACCCTCTGAGAAACACGTATGTTCGTGATCTGCCGCCTCGAATGCGATTTCGGGTCCTGACATTTGTGTGCAGGTGGGTCTTTTGGTTCCGGCAGCAAAGGGCTCCTGGAAACAAGATTGCAAGTTACGAGGAGGGCATTAAAAAGATCTCTGCGTTCAGTTCGGTGCGTCCTTCCCACACTGTCTACTCCCTCGCCACCGACCGATGCACAGGTAGAGTCCTTCTGGTCTCTATGGACACACTTGTCTCCGCCGTCGTCCCTGCAACCCACGACAGACTACCTGCTGTTCCACAACGGCATACGACGGCCTGTTTGGGAAGATCCGTTAAATCTGACCGGAGGCAAATGGATAATACGACTAAAGAAGGGCGTGGCGGACCGGATCTGGGAGGATCTCGTCCTGGCGATTATCGGAGACCAGTTCGATGTGTGTCGTCCGTCGGAGGAGGCAGTGAAGAATGCCGGGGCATCTGACGAGACCGAGTGGCCCGAGATTTGTGGTTGTACGATCAGTGTAAGGCAGAGCGAGGACATAGTCAGCTTGTGGAACCGTATTGACGGCGATATCAAGCTTCGCGAAAAAATAAGGTATGTAATTATATACTATGCCTGCTGAAAGACTGACGCCCTGTCTAGGGACACGATACGGAGAGTACTGCATCTGCCTCCTACGACTGTAATGGAATACAAGTCGAATAACGGTACGAATCTTTCTCTCCGCTGGGTTGAATATCCTCACGTTCTCTTCCAGACTCGATGCAAGACAAGTCGAGCTTCCGCAATTCTGCAATCGATAGGACACCTTTGTCGTGATGTACATTGAATAAATTTAGCATTTTAATGTCACGTGAGAGTATGACGCATGTCTTTCAAATCCCGATTCTTCAGATCGCGTTATCAACCATGATAAGTCAGAAAAGCTCATGACCCTAGTAACGCCTTTGATAATTCGCACAGCATCTCGTCTTCCGTATAAAGTTCGCACCTCACTTCCCTACTCTCGAACGATGACTACAGTAAACAAGACCGACGACGAATGGAGGGCAATTCTCTCCCGTGAACAGGTGCATTGCTTTTGCTTCTATCATGGCTGATGCTGATGGTCCCTCAGTTCCGTGTGCTCCGTCAGAAAGGCACTGAACGCCCCGGAACGGGCGAGTACAACCACCACAACGAAGAAGGAGTCTACGGCTGTGCTGCTTGCGGGACTCCGTTGTACAAGAGTGGGACCAAGTTTAACGTACGTCTATGTCTCGTATATCCATCGACACTAGGCTCACAATTGCACAGAGTGGCTGTGGCTGGCCGGCGTTCTATGATGGTGAAGAAATCCAATGCGCACTCATTTACGATGTACTGACATTTCGTTCAGCCATCCCAGGTGCCGTGACCCGCCACGAAGACAAATCTCTTGGCATGGCCCGTATTGAGATAACATGCACTGCCTGCGGAGGTCACCTTGGCCATGTATTCAAAGGAGAAGGATTCAGTACTCCCAGTACGTTATTCGATCACACTTCAAGACTGCTGTTTAACGCCAATTCTAGCTGACGAACGACACTGCGTCAACTCGATATCCCTGAATTTCTCCAAATAGAGGGTTTTAATGGTGTATTTCTGTGTAATGATATAATGGTGGTTGCTATGTTGAAGCGAGCGTGATACTGCTCTTGATATGGGTCGTCTCGGATTGCTCATCAGCACAGATTACGAATAGATTCTGTGATTGAACTGGTTATCCTCGTGGTCGTTGGTTACGACAAGTGACAAATACCCAAGCACGAGAAATACGAAACATCGCCACCGCGAGGTCCAGGAGGTAAGTTGGCAGTACTTTCAAGTCTTGGGGGAATGTTCCTCAAAGTTGGCTATTGACTGTGCCGTACGCAATTACGTGCAACGGCTAGTGAATTCTGTCAGTAATTATAAGCAACCTCAAAAGCGATGACACACCAGAACGAGTCGGTAATAGGGAGAGTTCCCCCGTCAACCCGTCTTTACATATCACGAGGCATCCAAACCCCATCCATATTCTCCATATCTTCGGCAGATAGATCGTCAATGAATACGCCTCCCCTTCTGTTCTCAGGTGAAATGTCAATACCGATATGAGAACAGACTTTGAAGAACTCTGGCGGTATCGGAGAACGAATTCCCAATTTGTAACGCTTGTTGGGTCCAGAGGACTTGAATCTCTGCATTGAACACTCCGTTAGACCATTGACTAAAGATGAACGTAATAAGGCACTTGCTTCCATCGCGACATAAGACGAATGCAGGAATAACCTATCCTTTGGGGCACAGCGAATGGGTGCCATCTGAGAATAGAGTCTCTCCCCGAGAATTGGAGCTGCAGCATCGTGGTCAGTAGGTTTGTCCCTATGGGGTTTGTAGGCAACACACCGTTCAGAATCTTGGCGAGATGGAAACGAATCTGGTGTTTATGCCCCGTCAAGAGGTTCAAACGCAACAGCGACAGCTTGTTAGCCTGCATTCCGAGTCCCGACGTATAAGCAACTGCTACTTGGTTGTTCCAGGATTCATTGTACGCACCGAAGCAATTAGTTCCCATTCTGTGATACACGCTGGATCCGATGCCTGGCCTTTCGATACATACCCGTCTCGGAGCTGCAGGGCCTGCGATATGACACCGCTCGTCCCTGGCAACGCCTGAGGAGTAGAATGAACCAAGGCGAAATATTGCTTATCTATCTTGCGCTGCTGGAATTGCCGGGACAGGTCCCGGGCCATGTCTGTAGAACGGGCAAGAAGAAGACATCCGCTAGTTGGCTGCCAGTGTCATGATCAGAAAACATAACTTCCAATATTGTGCCAGAGCGCTCACTTTATCCAGTCGGTGAACAGGAAAGAGAGGACCGTCAAGTTTGTGTTTAGCTTGTATTTCTTGACAAACGTGCTCTTTAGTACATATATGAGATGGCGTGGCTTTGAACAACGCATACCGCACAAAAACTTCTTGAGTTGGTCATCTTCCTTTGAAGAAGCTTGGCTCACTAGGCCTGGCGGCTTGTTGATGACAACGACCCTCTTGTCTATGTACAGAACATCGTTTCGCGGTAGTAGACCCGTGCTCTGCCTTGTTTTCCTCACCAGAGCTGCAAAGCCAGGCCTCGTCATGGACGAGTTGGTGGAAAGGTCGGAATTCGGGCCGAGAAAGTTTGTGCTCTGTCCGGTCCGGTTAGCCGAGACTCAGTCCTTCACAATGGACTCGCATGGCCAGGACGACAAGCGCAGTGGAACCGCCGGAGAACTTATGATTGTCTCTCGCATTTTGGTGGGTAGAAGCAGAGAGTGTAGAAGAAAGCGAAAATACGTGAGTTATTGGTTTTCCACCTGAGCTTTACTCTGAAGTTGCAAAAGTAAACTCGAGTCTTTCGCACACTGGATATTACTTTTACCTCAAGCATTCTCGAATGCCTCTGACAAGCAGACACCAACACTCTCTATCTCGACCTGCAAGTCAGCAAAACGTCCAACAAATCACTGCGAGGATTCAGCGCTCGTCCATGAACTTGTGTTGCTTTTTCTCCGACGGGCCGGCGGGAAGACTTTCGCCTGTGCAGCATGTGGGTATGACGGCTTCTGCACACTGCACATGTCACGGTATTCACGATAACCAGTGCTAGAAGGTCTTGGCCCTGGAGAAGATAGCACCCATCTATGTTCCCTTTCATCGATAGGTCAGGTAAGAGTACAATATGGCTTGAGTATGTCATGTGTAATGATTTCGGCTTAACATCGTGAAGAACACCTTCAGGCCTTATGGCTCATGCTGTTCATCTCAATATCTCAGCACCGCGGTGTATATAAAGCGTTAGCGCGTTTCAAATTCAACGAGAAATGGCGTCTCTCACCTCAATAGCTCTCTTCCTCAGTCTTGCGGTATTTTCCCTTGCATCCTTGGGGAATTCCTCCTCCGTTTTGTCGAGAGCCGGGACGTTCAGCAATCCGCTGAACAAACAAAAGGGCGCGGATCCGTGCATGCGATACATCAACGGCGTTTACTACATGACTTCGACCCAGAACACAGACATTGCAATGTGGGCAGCCACAACGGTCGAGGGAATCAAGACCGCTACCCCTACGGTCCTCTTTACGGACACTACGGCAGGCCGAAATTTCGACTTCTGGGCACCTGAGTTTTGGTACCTTGATGGACGATGGTGCATGCAAGTCTATCCTCGTTTCTCCGCTTTTTGTATCTGATTGTATATGTATAGATATTACGCTGTGGCGGGGAACGGAGATGACAATACTCATCGCCTTCATGTTCTTTCCGGAGGTACAGACGCGTCCAATCCAATGAATGGGGCGTATTCCCACACGGCTTCTCTCGTTCCATCAAACTTCGACTTTTGGGCTGTCGATGGATCTATTTTGGAGTTGAATGGCGCGCGTTACTTGATATTCTCGGGCAAGACGACGGATGCTGTATGGACACAATGTACATATATCGTTCGTATGAGCAGCCCCACGACGCTGTCCGGTAATGCTGTACGAATCAGCTGCCCTACTCTTTCTTGGGTATGTGTCGCTTTAAACCTGATTTGTGCGCGCCATTGATGGGACAATGATATGGTAAGAAACAGCCGCTACTCCAGTTCAAGAAGGACCAGGTAACACTGCTTTCCATCACAGCCTCACAGAGTAGCTTATACCGTGAATGTCAGAGGCTATTACTATTGGGGGCGTAACACATGTACGATATCTCCTTGTATGTCCTCAGGCCTCAAGGGTTTGCTTATCTGTTCCGATAGATTGTCTACTCCGCTTCGCACTGCTCTACAGATGACTATGCGAGTCTTTTCCATCATTGTCATTTATGCGAGTGGAAGGCTAACCATTAACAGGCCTTGGGTTTACTCACCCTGACTACCGGCGCCAATCCCCTTCTGGCATCCAGTTGGACCAAGGCAAGTAGACTGACAAGCAACTTCCTGAACTTGGACCTCATGCTAAACACGTTTGGCAGGCTACCTCTCCCGTCTTCACCAAGAACGTCGCCGCTGGGGTTTACGGTCCCGGTCATCAGTGAATCGCTTCTTCCCAGTCTCTTGGCACCACGCTAATGGCTTGACAGTTTTATGTTCGAGAAAGACGGCGAACATCTTTTCGCATACCACGGAAAGAGCAAGCCTGGACTCGGTTGCGGTGATTTGCGTACGACTAGGGTTCAACCTTTTAGCATAAACGGAACAAATCCGGTCTTCCCAGTTGCAGTAGGGGACGGCATAGTGGTGGCGGAGCCATGAAGTATTCGCGTTAGAGGCTCGACATTTGTCCGTACAAGAATAGGTCCTGTGTCTACTGATAATCAGAATATGTGTTCAGCATCCTTGATTCCAGGTCTTCGCAACTTAATTTGACTGGGAGGAGCACTGGGATACATGTCCTTCCTCCAATCAGGGCTGTATCGAGCCGACCTCAGCTGATCCTTTGTAACACCGTCTAGAAGAGAACGTCAGCGTTGAAAGAGAAAAAGCAGTATGATACACACGATAACTCAGGTAGGTCTGGACCTCACCGGCCGGTGAAAACATCAGACAGATAATTGGAATCGTTACGGACCCGTCTAAGCCATTTCCTGGCCCGTGGTCGAATTCCTCTAGCACCTCTTCAATGAAGCTCTTTCCTTCCCCTGGCTTGAGTCCCATGATAGTCTCAAAATCCTGCCATACATCCGCCAACTTGAAAATGCCAACTCCAGTGGTCTTGAACCTTTCGAGCATATTTTTAGCATTGGGAACATGTTCGACCTGTTGGAAAACGATGTGGGTGCGGCCATGAGAATCATCTCGTGCTAGTCTGAGGCCGCTGGCAAAGCACAGCGAGTGCGCTTGACGAGGGGCGTCTCGCCAAATATGCCAGTCACTGGCATGTTGTGCTTCCAGAGGAGCAGTGCGAGAGAGCTCTGCTATCTTCTTGAGGTGCGCAGACAGCTCCCTACAATTCGAATTATGAGGGCTCTTAGTGAATTACCAGAAACCATGACGTACTTGCATGCCTCTCTATGTCATCCATATACGTCGTCAGAAAGGCTGCAGCATGACTTGTAAGGATTTATATACGTACTTGTGGTAGGGCCAGTTGACTTGTTGGCATTGCTTGGAACTTGTAAACCTCGTGTTAATGTCGTTGTAACTTGGAGGCTTGACGACACTCACCAATAATAGATGTGCTTGCATCGAGCACATTGGGCCAGCTTCACCTGAGGTTCGCGTGCATGGCAGTTTCGACAGGTTCTGGAGAGACGTTCGTCGGTCTTCTGTGTGTGTTTCCTGCCTTCGATCCATTTTATACCGCCGAGGCCTTTCAAGACCGGGTCTGTGTCCTGATCGATGTCGGTAGTAAACATCTCGACGATGATTTTGTCGCTCATTTTGTGAGGATTCTTCTTGAGCCATTTGATCAGCCAGGTTTCCCTAAAACGAACTGAGCAGTCATATCGGGATGAGAGAGAATCCGTACAGCTCGTCAGCTTGCTTTGTTTCTCCTAGTCGACGAAGGACACGAGCAAGATAAACCTTCCCTCTGATCACATTATAGGTGGTGGTCGACGATGCGTTGAGGCTTAACTCGTTCACAATACGGGACAGCGCCTTCTTTGCCTCCTTGTCATCTGTCCTGGCGCGTGCAAGGCAAACTGCGTAGTCGCCATATAGTACCCTGTTCTTGTTCGTCGACGGGCTGAGCATGAAAGGTTTCCTGTACTTACGGGTTCAATTTCATAACGTCAGAATTACCCGTGCGCTCCGCACCGCGCTCTTCATCAGTCTGAACTGCTTCTCGTAGATGGCGCAGAGCTTCGATAGGACGGTCAATTTGCGGTTTCCTGATTGAAACGTGAAGAGAAAAACGTGTATCCAATGCCAAAGTACTGACAGGATATGGTGGGCCACCTTGTTTCTGGCGTTGGTGAGCTGCACGCAAAGTTGAGACGCGTATTTTAAAGAATGGTCATCCACAAGCGAACTCACTGCAAAATATCTTGCGTACTTGGCCATTTCGCCATGCTGATGAGGAAGGATATGTCCAACGCTCCTCAATTGATCCTCAGAGCATTCTTTCAGTGCACGAATGAACCACTCTAAGGCCCAGATACACTGCAGCAGAATGTCGGATGGAACTGAGGAGAAACAAATACAGTTTGGTGTCTCATAAACTGTAGTAACACCTACCGTCCTCTTCTTCACAGAAATAACTGAAGCGAAACAGATTCGGAAGCATCGTGTTGTAGACCAAGGCCGTAGGGAGAATTCCAATATCCTGGCCTTTGGAGTTTCGACCGTGTATGGCCTCGGGTTCCGGCTTTCGCATCAGTTCTGTCACTGCTTTGGGATAAGACGCGAAAAAACAGGGTTGATCATGCCGAACATACCATCGTCCGCTTCCTTACGAACTAGAGCAAGATCAGGAAGCCTGAAATCAGCAGGCAAATCGAAGCCTTCAAGGTGGGCTCTTGGCTCCTTCGCTTTACTGGTACGAGCGACGCTCATGCCTCGATGTAAGATGGGAAAAGCAATTTCGCGGAGCTTGAATTTGGTTGCGACAATGACTATGCCCCTGAGACCTACATGGACCCACAATAGCCATCAATCAACGCCACGGTAACGCCTATGAGAATTTGGGAAATCGCTTTTTGAGGACCGACGATTTCGGATATTGAAAAATAAAAATTGAATGAATGGACTGCGTTGCACTTGTAACGGAAATTCGGGCTTGATGGCAGTCACTGTATAAGAAGATAACAACTTACTACTACTTCATCACGATTCGGAAGTGCTCTGATATGTTTTATAAGAATACAACGACCTCTTATAAGCGCCGTGCTCCAGACTTTGTCTGATCGTCGTCGCAAAGTTTCAATGGGCCGTATACGGCTCTTCTGGGGGTAACAGCATCACATTAAGAATTCACAGCTATGGGATTTGCTTCACGGTAGCCAAGGTACAGGAGAGAGGACAAGACTGAAGAGAGAAAGATACTTAGCAGTAAACAATGACGCCGGTGGGAGAAAAAAACAAGACCGGACGACTTTACTAAAACTCCAAATGATTCGAATCAAATGTTGGAGCCAGGCTTCTCGTGCCGTGGTGGATTCGGAATTGCCGAAGCACTCTCTGGCAAGAGCTGGAAGAAATGAGTAGGGATGGGTACCAATAAACCGTTGCAACGCACCCATTCCAGCAAAGTCACGTAAAACGCTCGTACATAGTATCTCCACGTCTGCTCTGCTTCTGCCTGACTCTGCTTTGTACCATGATGGCCATAGAAAGGGATTGAAGGGAACAAGCCATGCTGCAGTGGGCATGATGTGACCTCTGGTGAGCCTCCATCGAGAGGATTGTACAGATGGGCAATGATCCACTGATCTTGAGAATTTGTCACAACGAACCGCACGTTGGGCCTTCTGCGTGAATAATCCAAATCAAGTTCAAAATTATCTTTCAAGCACATAGACACTCACTTGAACTGTGTACTTAGAGCAAGGGCTTGAGCCGATGCTTCGATCAGTGGCTTGGGGTCGAACGGGTCCTGTTCTCCACCCACTTTGAGAAAGAGGAGCCGAGCCTCCAGAGACTTAGCCTTGTGTAGATGCTCGTGCCAGAATTTGGAGCTAGCATTTCGAACTTTCTCTAAATGCAAAGACGATTAATAGAAGAGAGCTTGAAAGTCGATAACTACGAACCCTCATCCTGTGTTTTGAACACCAACATTGCATTTTCTACAACTCCAGACAGTGTGATTTCCTGGTCATTGCGATCGCGATAAGACGCATCTTTATCACCAGAGTCGATATTGAACTCTGGGAAAAGGCGGATATGGGACGTGTCCTTGACGCCTTCGATGTCTAATATTCCCCGTCGCATTACGTTCCGGTTGCACCAACCGATATAATTCGCCTTGTCCTCGACGCTGAGCTCTGAGAATGTCGAGGGTAAGCCCGCGCCCTCTGCCGACTTCAAATATGCTGAGAATAACTCCTCATGCGAGTTTGCATCTATACGGGTCGGCATGAGTGACAGGACGTCGAGATTGGGATCGGCTTCGAGTCTGGTCTTGATAGCATTCTTTATGTCGGTCTCGCGGTTTTTCCTTATGGTCGCAAACGCAAAGGAGAGATAGGCATTGGTGACTTGACGAGTAACTGCATTCTGGTTCTGTACGGGGAAAGGTTCTTGCCAGTAAAGATACATAAAAGGATGGGTACTGACATCGGGTTCGGCAGTAGAGTAAATTGTTTCCAGCTCGTTATATAGGGGCTCGAGGTCATCAGCATAATGTTTAGAAGAGGACACATTACAAAAAAGACGCTGAGGAGTCCAGTCGTACAATGAGGAAAAGTGAAAGCCTAAACGGTCTTGAAGGATCGTCTGTGATACTTCCGAAAACTTGTAGGCCTGGACGACGTTCAGCTTTAGCAACGATAAGAAGAAACATTCTTCGCTTTACTTTGCGGCAAGATTCATCCTCGTCCTGTGGTGGTTCATCTTCGTCTTGTAGTTCCCCGTCCAATAGGGGACCAAGAATTCCCAGAGGGCCGTACGTTCGCGGTGGGCTACTATTGTCCTGAAACAGAGCCTCGCATATCCGAAGAGCAAGTCTCATTCGTTTGGGAAGCGGACTTGCAGTTGAATCAGCGTCGAGCCCTCTTTTTTGTGCCATGATAGATTGATTGAAAGACACAGTTTACCGACCGAAACACAGTGTTCTCAAGTTCCCACGCCGACTTGGTTGGTAAGATCGAACTTGAAGCGTAGAGATGTGTAGCCTGGTTGACCAGATCCTGACTTGCCACAATTTGCGAGAGACCCTTTGAAACTTGAGCTAATCATGACGAAACCGAACTTAGTCGGGGATGTGAGCGCTAGCGCTGAACCGTAACGGGTTTGAACAAGAGAATGCCGGGAATGCCGCCACATCAATGTCGTGACAATCTGTGACAACGTGACCACCTGAACCCTTTCAACAACCCCACGACGCGTTTCTAGCATGGAGTCCAAACTCAAAGCATTGAAAGTAGTTGACCTAAAAGCCATCTTGGCCACCGCCAGTGTCTCTCTCCCTGCAAAAGCAAACAAACAGGACCTCATTAACACCATCCTTGCATCCCAGCCTGCCCTTGACGCCTACAACACCCTTCACGACGTTCCCGTCCAGGTCGACCCTCCCAAGGCCCCAGAAAAGAAGGCAGACCCTCCCACTCCTGTGAAAGCAAAGCCAGCTGAGGCGCCGCCAAAGGAAGAGCCAGTGGCGGAGCCAACAGCAGTGCCAGAGCCAGCAGCGGTCGAGCCAGCACCTGCTGCTGCCGTAGATCCTGAATTGGAGAAGCGAAAGCTACGCGCTGCTCGATTCGGCATACCCCTTGTAGAGTCCAAGCCAGATCGCAAAAACGCGTCACGGAGAAAACTGCCGGATGTGAGTCGTCACTTCTTTTGTTTTTCTCATCTCATCCTGGCACAGGATTCCGAAAAGATAAAATCCAGGGCGGCGAGGTTTGGCATCACTACAAAGCCGACAACTTCTCCACCTTCGAAGCGAAAGGCGACGGCTACTGTGACAGAAGAAGTTGATGCTGAAGAGTTGGCGCGGCGGCAGAAACGAGCAGAGCGGTTCGGTCCCAAGTCCACTGTGGGTACTCTACCACCAACGTGCCTGTACATAGCTAACCCTAAACACAGTGATGATAAATATGCTCAATTGTCGTGTATATGCTCCACTGCTTGACCTATGCCGTTATTTATGTAACGACGCGCTTGCGAAATTTTGACTCACAGAGCGGCGCATGTATCACATCGCTGTAACGGATACTGTTCCAGTGGATCGGCGTGTATGTTGTTTACCTGTCCTAGTTTATCATTATTATAGCATTCTTCATGCACAGGATGATTACAGTGGCTACGTTACAATTTACATGAGGTATAAGCACAATCAATCGATCGTCTGAAAGTACGCTACAAAACACAGTTCCACCTGATCCCGAGAATTCTAGACATGCCATCACTGGATGAAGTGGAGACAATCGGGCAAGTCCGACGCAGAGCAACGTACAAATCCTGCTTCCACTGTTCCAGCCAGTGGTCCTTTCGCATTCTTTCCACAACGATGGCTTCGGGTGGCAATGAGCGCAAGCCGTGACCCTGTAGAGTCAATTTGGTACGGTACGTGTTCGGGCCCTTATTTTAGGTGCTACGTTGGGTATTGATTCGTGTACAGACAGACCAATGGGTACAGCTGGCGCCGGTCAGATGTTCTTGATAGTATTCTAACACACTCTTAACACACATCTAATTTCGACAGAATACCAGCAGCGAACGTTGTTGACCAGTTCCATTGTCCTGACATCTAAGGGGAGCTACGATTGATTTGCCCTGCGCTCAATCAATACAGGATACACATAAAATTATAATCCAGGTAAGTACTCTAACTACAATACAATACAAAAACACTAATTACCTACTACCGTAAAGAGAATTACCGTTAATACTTTTAATCCTGATACCAGATACGTGCATCCTTGTTGTTCCCATCAATGACCGGCGTCTGGTGAAGTGACTGGTGCAGATAAGAAGCAATATCCACATATCTTGTCTCTGCTGTGTATGCCCCGGACCGGAGAAAACACAAAAGCGATTCGGTGAAAATCCCAGCGTACCCTAACGTCTCGCCATTGTTCCCTTCCACTTTCCTCGCCTTTGCATACTGATAGTTTTGACAGGCTGCCAGGATGACATGGGAGGTCATGTCAGGGCGCCAGTTCCTCGACACAATGGAGGGCTGGCCGCCCAACCTCTTCTCCCCAGCGTCCAGCATACCCCGAAACGTGGCGACTTTTGTTCCACGGGTCATGCGTGCTCCCCTCTCAGGTAAAGCTCGGCTCACACCACCAGAGTGACAACAATCGAAAATGGCCGTGACATGGTTGCCCTTCTTTCTGGCGATAAGGGAAAAGATGGAGTTGAGTTCGCGGTTGCTAATGTCTGGAATGGGGACGTTATTGTCATCACGCTTGTCGCGATCGATGGGGCAAATTGCCTCGATGGCTCCCGGGCCGATCAAATCCAGAAGAGCTTTATCGTCATCCTCCGAAGGGAAGTAATACGAGCCATGTCCGGAGAAGTAGATGATGATGTTGTCCCCGTACACGATCTGGTCGTTGGTGATGATACTGAAAAGGGCGCCGATGATGTTGTCACGGGAGGGATATATTGCGTCGTGAGAGGATGCAGGCTCCTTGGGCCCAAGAAGGAGCTGAATATGCTTCTTGGGAACATGGAGGTCATCCAGCAGGTACTTCTCCATCGCCTTCGCGTCTTCTACACAACCGTTCAGTGGATTCAATTCATAATCATCGATGCCAATGAGTATAGCCCAGAATCGAGAACCATCGACGCTATGAGGGACCTACAACGTTTCTGATTAGTATCAATGCTAATCGCTAACAATATGCACGTACACCTGGGGGAGGACGACACGCTTCCATTTTGACTTTAAAAGAATTCAGAGCGCGACTATATTGAAGGCGGAGGCGATGGAGCGTGACGAGGTTGTTTAACTCTGTCCGCCACGACGAATTATCCTCGCTGCCCAGCGCTATATCCTCAACCTTGCGAAGCACCTTTAATGAGTCGAGCTTCTCCGTAGGAGTGCCCAGGTACGTGGCTAATTGCATCTCGCGTTCCGCATAAGGTTGCATTTTCTTCTTTAGTTGTTCCAAATTTGCTATCGATGCACGCCAATCCTCAGCCTGGCCAACGTTAAAACAAAGAGCCGAGAGAATGTGAAACTTTAAAACGCACCCTGGGATTACTCAAGTCTATATATTCGCCTGGTGACAACTCTCCCTGGTCGGTAGGTGCAGCACGTTCGCTCTGAGCATAGTGACGAGTGGGCATCATGGTCTGATGTCCATAGGAATTCCCCGTGGGCCGGAAAGGGGGCGGGTATGGCCTAGGGTATGATGTATCTGAAGTCATGCAACCCCAACATCCGCCAGGGATCCGGGGCGCAGCTCGGTATACCGGAGGATCCAGCTAAGGCAACAGACAAAAATATGAGTGAGTACTTGACAACAATTGTCTGGCGGGACTTACAGAACAGCCATTCATCGCAGTCGGATAAAAGGGATCAAAGTCGTTTGGTGACCCCGCCTGACTGTCACTGTACATGCTCGGGAACACTGAAGAATGCCTGAGATCAGAGGAAGCAATACGACAGCAATGTACGTACCATTTGCTGCCTTAGGGATCATGGGATAACTACGAGATGGATGCACAGGATACATACACTGAGAGCTGTACGAGTGGTCTTGAGTTTCTTAATGGACATGAAATATTGAATGGTCATTGCATTCATGCCAAAGAAGAGAGCGTTTGGACTCACCTGCAAATATTACTTGCTGAGGCGAATAATCTTGGGACATGGGGTTGTATTCTCCTGGAGGAGGATGCTGTTAAGAACACCGGTTGGAACACGAAATGGGAACCTCACGTACGTGGGTTTTCCCTGTACCAAGGCAGCGAGTGAAGCCTATAATCACAGGGTCGGGAGGACGGGTTCATAGCCGCGATATGTTGGACGTCGAAGCTATGAATGCCATCGGGCTCAGCTTTGCGAATCAAATCCCAGTGCCAAAGTGCCTTACTACGTTTGGACACATGCGATAGAACAGTTCTGTTGATGGCGTAGATGTGTACTTCCACAGCGATGAATGCAGTTATTATGTTCGGCCTGTAAGTGGGTGAACATTAGATGAAGGTGATATACAATGAAGAAGACATAAATACATACCCTTCGACATTCTGTAACGAGTCGGTGTGAGGAAGTGTGGGTATTTAATGAGGAGCACATTGTTTAGGCGGCAGGCTTGGGTGTCCGCAGAGTGTTCGAAATGGCTGGTAGGAGCTGAGCATTATATAGCTGCCAATCGTCAGGGCGATCATGATGCGAGGAGTCTGCGCTGCGAGGCGCCGAGCCTAAAATAGATGTCCTGAATCAACGCGATTTACTCGTCGCTAGGGCTCCAACCATTTACTTTCCGTTTGCCGGTCGGGGCAAAATAAATGGAAACGGTAAATAACATTTTATAAACTATTTATAAACTGTTTTAAAAGGTGGTGTCACGTGATTTATTCAAGTATTGATTTAGAGGCACTCCGAGCATTGGATACATGGTCTGTAGTCTTTATATACTCGTAAATGTACATCTTCACTCATCCTGATATCAACAATGTCCATGAAAGAGCATGTATGAGCCAACAGCAAGCAGTTGTGACACTTCCGTCACGCAGATCAAATGTTGCCGAGTTGCCGAAGAAGTGCATGTCTATATGTGGGCATAGACTTCGAGATAGTCTGCCTTCATTCCTCTCTCTTTCTCTTTCTACCGATTTCCTCACATTCCAAGGCTATTGAAACAATACTTTCAACTGCTCCGACGACATGTGACCCTGAAACCCTTTACCATTTAGTTTACCCTTTGTTTACTGTTTGCGGCCCATCTCAAAATAAAACAGTAAAATAAATGGTTTAAACAGTTTATAAACTATTTCAAATGGAAGTGGTTGGAGCCCTACTCGTCGCGTGAAACAATAAAAGTGCCACGTGATGTCACCGGAAATAACATGAACGAAGCCAAGGCGATAACTACTTGAACGCCGACGACCCCGCTGCTACCACCCCCTAACATTCCTCTACCGCGCCCCTCAGCCTCAAAATACCCCTATTATCGACATGAGGGATTACGAATATTAAGCCCGTTTTTACCCTCAACATCGTCATCACCGCCCCCGCCGATGACAACGCCCAATCCTCATTCTCGCCTCATATTGCCCCCTCCACCAACCGTATGACCACTATCGGACCTACACGCCCTTTTTTGATAGCGGGGAATCCAATGGTGGTCTCCGTTTCCCCTCCAGAACTCGCCGTGACGCTCAGGTGCCGTATGTCCTTGCTGGGGCAAGCAACACTGTTGTCCGATCTGGCGTACAGTGGTAGAGCCAGAACGCTTGCAGGCCAGTCAGCACGATGAATAGTCTTACTGTTGGTGGACGGTGAGGAATGAGCGCCATCGCCTGGCATCTAGACAACGTGCGTCCTGCCGCTGTTTCTGCGATAGTATGCTCACTCTGTCATCCAGGCTACGAGAGTGACCTATATATTGCATTCAAAAACTGGTATTATCAACCGCTGTAGCACGAGCTTAGATCGAGCACCAGAACATAGAGAGAAGATAGTTTATAGAGCGATCTCTACCATGTCATCGACTGCTGTGTGTAGTGCATTGACTCTCGTGATGTTAGAAGACTGACGAGCCCACAGGCAGATTGCGACGACCTTCTGGAGCCCATGAAAGTCGCAAAAGATCCCTACGAGAAGACAGGGAAGGCCCTTATCTCATCCACAATGTGTGCTCAGCTTGTTAAATACCCTGACGACATTGAACCCATGGATAGCCTGGCACTGGTGAGCTTACCTGCAACGCTCAAGGGCTGCAGAGCACCGATGTCGTCTACTCGGACCTCGATATTCCTCTTTTTGAGACCCTCCCCCCAAGTCAGCCTCGCCGTAATTGCTGCAGACAACGAAGGTTTGTTAGCTTGTTCGTCGTGTCTCTATCTTGTCTAATCATCATGCAGGTTATGTGAAAACCTACATTGTTCTCCCCCCTACTATCTACGGAGTACCCGCCGGTATCATGCATTAACACGGCCTCCAATGTTCGCTCGTTAGTCAAGCTCGTAGAGGCGAGCCTTGCTAGGAAACAAGGTGGCGTAGTCGGTGAGGGCAAGAATTATTGGCCAAATGTTGATGTGAACGAAAGTATGTCTTTTCCCTTTATCTCTCGTGTCTTATTCACGATGCCTGCAGTGGCCGAGCTGTACTTGATCATCTTCAAATCTCGCCCTCTCGCCGTCTTCTGCACCTGCCGAATTCCGGCATTTGCTTTACTGTCAGTAACGAGCACCAGTCGTACGATGTTTCCAAGGCCGTAGCCGTGGGTCTTGCTCGCCGAGGTATCGGATCTCCCGAGCCCACATCTTTCAGCAAGACCGAAGCGGAACCTTTATTATACGCTCTGAGTACCAACTCACGAGCCGACTTTGAGATGCTAACACTATTCTCTAGTGTTGAGGTTACGCGTCTATGTCCAAACGGTAATACACCGAATTTTCCTGTTCTTTCCCGATACTGATGTCTCAACAAAGGTAGTTTATCGACGGGCCAAGGTGCGCGTTTTGTACTTGCAGCAACTATCGAAAGGTTGTACGTCTTACCTACCAATTGGAAGATGCCCTGCCGATGACACAAGCTCCGACATTTCCCATCCATCGTTGCATTACGACTTCACGGAAAGCGACGTGCCAATGTACCTCTAGATGTCTCGGAAATGATCGAGGTCTCGGATATCCTTGCTGTCTCAGGCCATACCGGCGGCTTGCTTTGTTCTATATCATGCGTTGCATCTAAGTAATAGTCTTCTAGAGCTACTTCCTCCTCTTCCTGTACGTCAAGGCACCAGCACCTTTCAGACCGCAACAGCAAACACTGGGGTATTTGGAACAGGATAGTTCAATGCATGGTTCAAAGCCATAACGTATAAGTGTTTACTCTTGTAGCCTCCTTGTATATAGAGACTAAAGAGATTTGCGTTATGCGTAATCGTGCTAGATAAGATGATTCGGGTGGTCTAAAGTCCTGCTATAAATTATCGACATTCAGGCAGAATGCGTCGTCGTCGTTCAATGCGAGCTTTTTGCTGTAGGTCCTTTGGTAATTTATTGTCTTTGTTTTGCTAAAAAAGCGAAGCCGGTGAGCGGGCACAACAAGGTGTATAGGACTCGGGTCTGCCACACGTATGTCGTGGCCCTCAAACTCTAGTGGTCGTGGTCACCGCTGTCGACGTTGGAAGGACACATCTCATTGATGGAGGGATTAGGAGCATTCAACAAAGGTAAGCTGTTCTTTTCTCAACTTAGTAAACCTTGCTAACGATGTTTGCAGCAATGTAGCAAATAAGGAACTCACTTACAATAAGGGTACGTGTACTGACCGCTGTTCCATTTTATTTTACATTTCTCAAACCCTTTGCTTAGTTTCCTCAGGATGCTTACTCCACGACGCACGCTATCCCTGGTTGGTGAAAGTCAGCTAACGTACGACATTTCTTTAGTCGCCATGCCCGTTGCTCACGCTGTCTGTTCTGATAGCAACATATCGTGTCCATCATTGACCAATAAGGAGATCAGGGCTCGATAAACCCACCTGTTAAGCCCACTAGAGTGTAGATATAATAGCTGTTAATTCTGTCAGCTAACACCTAGTATAAGTGTAGAGGACGATAAAACTGACTGCACTCCAATAATTATTGAATAAAGTCTGGCCGTATCCGTACTAACCATCGACGCTTGCTCATGTAAATTAGGGACCGGTCACAGATCTACACGGACTCGTATGTGCCGTGGCTTGCCAGCGGCCGGCCTCTAAAGTTCGACTTCGCAGACTCTCGCAGACCCCTCACAATGATAATGTCAGAATATTATCAAGAACGTAGGGCCAGCCCCAGCTGTACTCATCAGTCTGTCTGTACACGGGCAAATGCCCAATGTAGCACATAAAATATGGGCCCGAACACTTACCGTACCAGATTGACTCTACAGGGTCATGGCTCATCGCCATTGAGAGGAGTAACCAAAGAGAATACTCTAGACATTTATGCGAGGCGGAGGAACTAGAGATGTGACTCTTCACGCTTTCTTTGTAGTCATTGGCCGTCGTCGTACTTCACTGGAGACACGTCGAACGCTAGGATCTATGTCGTACTCTTCTCAGGAGCAGCAGATGAAGGTTTCATTGATTTCAGTCGATGTTGGACGTTGAACCATAAGCAGAATGTCCTTCGAGTGTACTAGCGAGTGTAATCAACACCTTTCAGCGAACCACTATCAACCAGTTCCATATGCAAGTTACCTTACAACTTGGAATTACCGCATTCGGTGAACTCCACCAGCTTTGCATAGTGTCGCGGTCGCGATCCTATTACCTTCTGGTCTGCTACACATTGGATTTAGCCCAAACTCAGAGTTACTTGTCTCATGTAACTGTATTTTACTATATCCCACCCACTCGCTCTTCTGAATATTACCAGGTCATTCATGCAGTCCACCTTAGTGTCGCCCGCAAAGAAACCAACTAAGTTCCGAAACAATTATATAAAGCACTGACGGAAGCACATGGCTGGACGTCTTTCCAGCAAGGTCTCTGACACCGGCGCCGCCGCGGGCCCTTGTACGTCATCAATCCTCTGTCAAGTCGATGACAGGCCCAGTAATGGCCATAGGTTTTCGAGGTTGCTTCCTTTTGGTACCCGCGACGATTGATGACGAAGGTGAAGACAGAGAAGTCGACGCATCTTGTGGTGGAGCATCTACATCTATTGATGGCGGACCTGTGGCAGGATGCATAGGCAAGGTAAACTGTTTCGTGCCCTCAAGAGCCCTCAACACATCCGCGTACCGCCGTCCAACCAGCTTCGAAATGACATCTTCGTCTCCAATCATGTTCAAAAAAGTCTTCGCCTCCGCTTGTCGTGTGGACCATTGCAGCGAAGCAAGCACCTCCGGTCGTTTCCTCACCAAAAGTCCTTGCGGCCGACCCGTGCGTACGATCTCATACGTTACTAGGTCACTAGCTCCCCGAAGAAACCCCTCAATATGATTTCTCTTCGCTTGAAGGAACCGCAGAGTAGTCTCAGCGGAGGTGTTTCTGAGGAATGTGTTGAGCATGCCACATTCAGCACAACCACAGCCCAGCCGTCGCATGTTGACGGGGCGCGGTTTGGCTCCCAACATGTCGCGAAGGTGAGAGCCAATAAAGACCTGCATGATGTCGGCAAAAGGGGGAGTGCAAATGTCGATCTTTTTCTTCTGCAATAATTGCCGAAGCTCGGGGATGACGGGTGTATATAAGGTTTGGAAGTTGGCGCGGTTCGGAGGTTTGCGTTTAAGAATGGTTACGAATAGGGTCTTGCACATTTCTGTGTGGTCGGTGGAAATGCACAAGTCGACCAGTTGTATGACTCGGGTGACGGTCGGTTGCTGAGACGGTGCAGCAGGGGGTCCTGAGTAGTAATAAGGGCGAGGCGCAGGCGCAGCGACAACAGATTCCCATAGGTTCAGGACGTTGTCCAGGCATTGGACTAGAAGGTCGGACTTGGGTGTTGAAGAATCAGATCCAGTTTCTTGTATTGCGTCTCTATTCGCATAGAGCGACTGAATGAAAGCGATCCAAAAGGAATAGAGAGAGGGGCTTTTGGCGAGGCGAGGCATGATCCTAGTTGGCATTTTTATAATTCAATATCAATGACGACAAAATATGAATTGTAACTCACGTTTCAGAAAACCAGACTGTACCTTTGTCCTTAACCACTGATACCAAAATGGGTACATCTTCTGATTCCGGAGTTGTCAGATTCAACAGCGCTTGGGACAACTGCGCTTGACTCCACTCTCTGACAGCTGGCTCGTCGTCGGTGGCTGCCTCACTAATGCCTTTGAGGAAATCGTGAATTGCCTTCAATTTGGATGTTTTGGTGGCCATTTCTTCGAGGCTGTTGCGTGCAGCGTAAGCATGAGCCTATCATAGAAGGTAAAAGAGCAGCTCACACAGGATGTACATCCTCGAACGTAAATGTTCGCCAAGCATTGACTAGTCTGTCAAGCCCGTACGCTGATAGATCGAAGGCGGTCGCTTTCACGATACGCTTCCACATTTCAAGGTTTTTCCACTTGATAGCAAATTCCGACATTGACATCGCATACTGTTTATTCTGGACATTCAGCCGGTCAATAACCAGATTTGCAATCTTCAAGTCGTCAGGAGTGGGTGTTTCGGATGTGGAATCTTTGAGACGCTGAAGACCATAATTTATGCCGCCGGCCGCAGAGAAGAATACTTGTGGGGCATCATCTTCATGCATGAGCATCAACACCGTCCTTCGGTAGACTAGGAGAAAGCGGTTAACCGTGATCAAGATATGAGAACAAAAGCTTACAGTGATCCAGGGTTCCGCCGTACTATAAAATGTGTCAACACTGATGAATAGTAGAGCAATGTGTAGAGCGACATACATTTCCCATATAACCTTCATATTCTTCGTCGTCAGGATCTTCACCATCGAAAGGATCTTGAGGGACCAGACTATCGTCGCCCAAGTCCAGAGAGGCCTTTCCGGATGCAAGCAAGTATTTACCCTTCATATCGACGATGTTATCCACTGTAAGGAACGTCTCATAATCTTCGCCCATGCGATGAGAGCTTTCGTCTTCGTCCTCGTCCTCATCATAATAACTGTACCGCCGGCGCTTCCAACCGTAACCTGAGTGGAATCCCATATCCTCGGCCTGGCCGCTCTGCCGATACGACAGGTTGCCGAGGCACACCATGTAGCCCAAATCCTTGGCCACACTTTGTAAGTGAGCCATTTTATGAGCGTCCTGTCCTTTCAACGCCATAGCCCCAGTTTGTAACTCGGCTGCACTATATTCATGGCTCAGAACATATGCGACGAGATCTACAGGATCGGACTGGAAGGAGTCCTTTCTCCATTTCCGGAGAACACTTCGTAGTGATTGTACGGCTGAATGCATATTGGGCAGGGATGGAAGAGCCGCAGTGGGTACGGTTTGGATAAGGTTGTAGGAGAGCGCCAAGCGATAGCCTGATTTGACAGGCCTGACTTCATGGAAGACGTCTGTATACCAAGCAAGAACTGATGTGGAAACAAGGGATTGTTCAGAGAAGTCGAACACCTGGGACGATCCTGAGTGAGACACATGAACTTCGCCACCCTTGTACGGGGAAGGCAGGATTATAATGATGGTGCCGAACATTCCTGGGACTTTGGCGGTGCTACAGGGATTTTCAGTTGATATCAACGATAAAACAATATGTCCTACTCTTGGTGTTTATGAAAACTGATTGACAACATGTAAGACACACGAAATGATAGAGAGAGAGTCTTCACTGACTGCGACCCTTCTTGATAAAGTAGGAGCTTGTACAAATCACAACGAACATTCGTAGAGGGTGTTCCAAGGCTCTGGGAGACTGTCGGCACAACAGTCTGCTTCAAGAAGGTATCCCACATTGGATTTTCGAATTTGATGGATCCCTGGTCGATTTCCCAAGTGTCGCGCACCTCGGTATTGACGATGGTCTGCTCGTTGTGGCCGTAAGGTGCTTGGGATGCGCATTCAATGATGAGCCGAGCATCGCGGGGGCTCAGGGGAAGGCCCACAGGGCCAATACCCTCTATGGAGAGACACGGATTGGGCGCCTGTGGAAGTATACCACTGTATGCGTATGAACCTTTGAAGGCGAAATCGCCACCCATGGCTGCCTCAAATTCTTCCTGGTGTTACCGTTAGTGATGTCTACTCTTTTGGCAAATCGGAAAAACGTACCCTAAATTCCCCTCCATCAGATAATACAGATTCTTCGTCGTCATCGTGTTCATCTTCCTGTTCAGTCGCGTTCTCCATGGTGATGTCTGCATTCTCAGAGCCGCTGGGAGTCTTTTCAGGTAGTATGGACGGTCCGGGTGAAGGAACTTCTTCCCCTGAGAGCACAGTCGGTATTGAGGGTTTCCAAGTTTTACCTCCAAGAGACGATCTTTCCGGAGTCTCAGAGGGAGGTGGCGGCATCGAAGACATCGGCGTCTTTCCGTCCAAAGTAGGGTGCTCTGAGTCGGTATCATCTGCTTGTACATCTTCCTTTTCAGGACCTACGGGAGGCACGGAAGGTATCCATGTTTTACCGCCAATCGAAGGGCGTTCCGGAGGTTCAGCAAGACCTTCTTCAGACAGAATGGTGGAGTCCCGTTGGAGTGGTACCATATAGTAGGTCTTACCGCCAACAGAAGGATGCGAGTCGGACGGCGGCGAGGTAGCGCGACTTTGAGGTAAAATCTCGTCTTGGGAATCGGGGTTGTCGTTCTCAACGGCTACAGCGTAGTATGTCTTACCACTAACGGTAGGACGGACATCTGCAGACACGCCAATTTCTGTGTCTTGGGAGTCGACAAGCATGGCCTCGACGTCTCGTTGATCATCACTGCCAGTGTCCACGCTTGGAGTAATATCGCGACTCGCTTGCACTGGGTCGGCGGCGCTGTAAACGGTGGGCGCGACAGCGTCCGGCGTTGGTAACATGGTCTCATCGGAGATGTCGTTCATTTGATTGAATACGCGGGTCGAGGAAGCAGAAAGGATCTCAAACCATGGAACGGCGAGGGGACGAGGAACTGAAAGGCATCTTCGCGAGGCCCCTAGAAGTGTCACAATGCACGTGCTTTGTGTCACATTCATATCGCGGTTCCCCCGATTCGGCAAATTTCATATGTCAGACGATCATGTTGTTTGTAAGATGTATGTCTCCCTCCCTTTCCACCGACCTGGGTGCTCACCTACTCCTTATAGATGTCGTAGACAGGTTTCCAAGTATACCTGTCCGACGTGCAACCTCCCTTACTGCTCCTTGACGTGTTTTCGCTCCCCCGCACACGCTGATTGCTCCGAGACGTTTTACAAAAACGAAATCCAACGAGACGTCGGCGCAAATCCGAATTTGAAAGCGGAGGAGCGGCTCAAAATGATGGAGATGCTGAAGAGATTCGAGGAGATGGAAAATGAAGAGGACGACAACGAGGACGAGGATGATGGTTTGGCAGAGCGATTTGAAGGTATTGACCTCGGTACGTTTTGCTCTATTCCCAGCTTTCGGATGACTTATGTCTTTCACAGATAATACAGATGAGCTTTGGAGCCGTCTCACGCCTGCCGAGCGTACCAAATTCCTGAATGCCGTTGCTGATCCTTCCAGCGAGCTAGCTCAGTCGCTTCTTGCATCTGAAGAATTTGATCCCTCTCCGTGGTGGGAAACGAACGTCGAGCCCGACCTTCCAATGCTCGAAGTCCCCACGACCCTTCACCCGCGTGTTAGCCGTGCTTTGATGTATAATCTCTGCGGGATAACAATGGCATACGCGTACACCACTCGCCACCTTTCTTTGGCTGACCCAGGAGCCAAAAAGCTGATCACAAATCTTGTGCCCTTTCTTGCAGACCCAAGGTCAACATTGGCTCACGCATCCCTTGGAGAAGCTGTGACGGCTGTTTACTCTCGCGCGTCCATCGATCCCCAAGCACTAAAGGTTCTCTTGAAGGACACCACAGCTTTATTAAGGCCTCGGGTTGTGATGGAAGATGGAGCCCATCCCAACCACCGCGCCCTTATCATGCTCTCAGATCTTGCGAAGCTGTTTGCACAGGGAAAGGTGGTGAAGAAGTTGGTCTTCTACGCCGCTTGTGTTATGGAGGGAAGGGGCCTATTGGCCATGGTAGTGAAAGAAGTAGAAGAGATGCTTGACGTGGAGGCGGATCAGAACCCGCTACAACCTTCTACATTGACGGACATCAGGGCAGAACGGGTCTCCGCGAGCATCGAAGAGATTGGATAAATCAGCAAATCAACTTTTTCGCAAAGTTTGGACCGAATCTTCTTGCTTCTCTAAATGCTATACAGCTCTAGTGCGACCATTCTCAGCGGCAAATTAGCGCAAGGTGTGCTTTCACTTCCAAAGATAGGCCGTATCGATTTGTCGAATTGTTCGTTCGGCCCGTGATAGCTCTATAACATGCATGCTCATGCAATTAGGCTATACCTTGGACACGACCTTATGTATATACTTTGAACGTGACCTAGCGTATATAACTCTTGTAAATAAGTACTATCGATCGACTAGAAGTGTCAATCCGAATGTACGAAGTGACTTGTTTCCTCAAATTTGGTAGAAGGACAGTTTAAATATCATATCTGCATTGTGCCAAGTTCCAAATGTTTTAGGAGAATGTGAGCTGCAGCGGAATGGTAAGTACCGGCGCGCAAGTGTTCAATATTCCGGTCAATTTTGGCAGGGAAGTGTCAATCCTGATCGGTGCACCTTTGCACAGTTCCTAATTATTTATTTGGGGCGAGACACAGCAAAAAAGTAGACGGAACAGGGAAGGGCATTGATAGATATCCTAGGAAAAAATACGAGGTAAAACGGGAAAGAATTGCGACTGCTAGAAGTAAAAAAGCGTCAAAATTGACACTTCTGCCAGTAGCCTTGACACTTGAAACTTCTGGTCAATTGATAGTATCATCTGCAATAAATAAGCATGTATATTCAGTGAGAACTACCCTTTCCTCCACTCAAACTTCTGAAGAATTCTGCATATGCATTTTCGACATCAAATAGTAGCTGTGGCCACTGTTCAGAAAAGGGTGTCTCAATTTAATTGGACGGACTTACCTGCCGCGACTGCTCCTCGGTGATTTCCTCAGACGCTTTCATGGCATTCAACGTAATCAGCCTAACAATATTGTTATTGACAGCGGATCGCGGATCGAAAGGATAGCGCATACCATCCAACCATCTTACTGTGGCCTTCCCAAGAGTCTTTGCCTTTAAACCGGGCATAGCCTGTGACCAGCTCCTGCAAATATGGGTAGAGCTGGTCTTTTGCTCGCAGGCGTAGTTTCAGAGCATCCATGAGAGTTATAAAGCCCTGGAAACCTACATCAGTGACGGTCGGAATTGCCAAATAGAACATTACATACCTGTGTCGTTTCAGCAACCCACTTGCCTGTCTCCGGGCCAGCTTCGCTTGAATGCTCAACTGTCGCAGGTACTCCCACTTGTATTCGATGAAGAGCTGCCGGATTATCCATCTACGCAACAGACATGAAAACCCGCGAGATATCGACAAACCCACACTTACCCGATACCTCTGCATGAACTGGTCGATAGACTCAACATCGTCGCCCACGAGCTTCAACATTGTCTTGTACTGCGACAACAGGCGGGTACATGCAGGCGAGTATCTCTTCAATAGCAACCTTAGAAAACTGTTCGTATCCTCAACAGCCAAATCACTCACTCTGCCGCCGTTATCGAGTCCCGCACATAGGCTCTCTCGAGATAGTCCAGAGCCACGATTATCCCAAAAAGTGTCGCTAGCAGGTTGTATCTCTCGCGGTCGGCGTTGTTTGTGTAGAGACGGACCTCCTCGTCCATGGAGAACGTCGACATGGTGGTGGTAGCTGATTCGGATTCGGCCCGAGATCCGATCCCGTCATGCTCACTAAGACTGACGATTACTTACCTTCGTCGATGTCAGGAGGCGAGCAAAGGTCTTGATAGAGTTCCCGTACCATGGCATTTAGATTTTCGGACTGGCCCCCTGCGCTGACCGATAGCCAACTGGATGCATTGCATTTGCAGGCGTCGACCTATGCACTGGCTCATGGTCTTCTGTATCTCCCAGTGCAGCCTCCACTACTTCCGACATCAGCGATACACGCACCATTATCCCTTCTCCCTTCTCCATTTCCCAGGCGTCTCTTCGACTTTGCACAGAGAATCCAATCCACGTACAATGTCTTGTACTCCCGTATCGCCATGGATGAGGACTTTCTAGATCAAATTATGGGGACCGAGCGCGGCGTTGGAAAAGTCGACACATTCACTGGTCAGCTTTGGTCTGGTTGGAAGGAAATTCGGGATCAAGGTGGTGTAGTACAGGTATGCTGGATTTTTCCTCGCGACTCCGTTGAATTTGAGGCCTTTAAGCCCTTACACCTAGGCCTGTTTCGATCAGATTATCTTTTACATGCGTCGGGTTCAGACAAGCTGGCTCTGAGGCAAGTCGAATTCAATACGATATCATCGTCGTTTGGGACTTTATCTGAGCGAGTTGCCAATCTGCACCGGTAAGCCGTATTTAATATTTAAAAATACGCCTTCCTCATAGCAGAAAGCCATCTTTATTCATTAACAGATTATTTCAATACCTCTGCATGGCTAAAAGCAGAGAATTTCCCTCCAAATCAGACCACCCCCGGTCTGGTTGAGGGCCTGGCGGCCGCGCACGCCGCGTATAATATTCCTGGGTAGTCGCTTTCGATACTCATCTACCAAAACCCGCTAACACTAAATTTTAGTTCCCAAATCCTATTTGTCGTTCAGCCAGGCGAGCGAAACGTCTTTGACCAAAGATGGCTTGAATACGAACTGCTAGAAAGGTCTGTCACTCTCACACAATTTTACTTGTCACTAATCGTTCCATAGGCATTCAATTCACGTCATCCGCCAAACCTTTGACGAGCTAGCATCGTCAGCCTCGATTGACCCGTCAACATCTGCTTTACTCGTCTCTTCCATTGAGATCTCGACCGTCTACTTCCGCGCAGGCTATACCCCAACAGATTACCCAACTCGATCACATTTCGAGACCCGCTTCCTCCTCGAACGTTCCAAAGCAATCAACTGCCCTTCGATCCCACTGCAGCTCGCAGGCGGAAAGAAGGTGCAACAGGTTCTTGCACAACCAGGCACACTGGAGCGCTTCCTTGGCGAAGACCTCACTCCGGAACAACTCGAAGAGCTACGTGCAAGTTGGATGGGAATGTGGGGTCTTGACGAACCAGATGGGGTACAGAAGGCCAGGGAGAGATCGGCGGGGTTGGTATTGAAACCTCAACGAGAAGGCGGCGGTAACAACGTCTACAAGGAGTCTATTCCCCCCTTTTTGGATACCCTGTCTACGGAGGAAAGTCAGGCATGGATAGCCATGGAGTTGATTGTGCCGCCGGAGGGTGTGAAAAGCCACTTGGTGCGGGCCGAATTGACGGGGAGCGTGAAGACGGAGGTAGTCAGCGAACTGGGGATCTTTGGATGGTCCTTGTTTGGGAGCAAGAAGATTGTAGGAGAGAAGCAGGTCGGGTGGTTGGTCAGGACCAAAGGGAAAGATAGCAACGAGGGAGGTGTTGCGACAGGATTTTCAGTTTTAGATTCGCTGCTTTTGGTCGATGACTGAGGTGGTACTGAAGTTCCTGAAGCCCTAGAATGACGAATAAGTACCTCTTTTGTGTACAGACCGTGTTCCTTGAAATTCTCTATGCGACAGTGGTAAGTTACAGCAAGCCTATTGGCTAGTCTACCTTCTACACGATACAATTTTAGTGGTTAAGATTAATTTTTTACCACCTTTGCCGATGCAGCTCTTCCTGCCTCTCGGAACGTTTCGAGAGCTTTCCAGGCATTTCCTGAGGTAATACTCTCAAGCGCCATTTTTGCTCCTTCCTCAAAGTCACTTGCCAGTCCAGCAACCACCAACAACGCTGCTGCGTTCATCTGAACGAAATGCAAGACTGGTGTCAAATCCTCCGGGATGATTCCACCAGAATTGAGTAACCTCTTGAAGGTCTCGGCATTTTCCTGAGGGTTACCACCCGCGACGGTGGACAACGGGTGTACATCCAGCCCAAAGAGCTCTGGATGCAGCGTCAACTCAGTAACCACGCCATCCTTCAGCTCCCAAGCATACGTCGGCCCCGCACAACTGATCTCATCCAGCTTTTCGTAGCCACAGACAACCAAAGCACGCTCGACGCCGCCATCGCGAAGCGACTGAGCGAACGTTGGACCGATTTCGGGCTCTGCAACGCCTAAGACCATTCCTCGTGGTTTCGCAGGGTTGATCAAGGGCCCGAGGATGTTGAACATGGTCCTGAAGGGAAGGGCTTTTCGGTATGGTGTTATGTAGCCTAGTGCGGGGTGATAATGGGGCGCGAGAATGAAGGTGAATGGGACGCGAGGAATTGGCATCGGTGTTCCTGGTGTTGGGGCAACGAAGAGGCAGTCGAGGGCCTCGAGGAGGTCTGCTGCGCCTGACGATGAGGTCGATGCTCGACTGCCGTGCTAGATGAAAGTTTGAGGGTAGCTGGAAGAAAGAAAGAAAATTCAAGCCATACCTTGATGACTCGCGCCCCAGCACCAGCTGCAACGATCCCCGCCGTTGTGCTGACATTGAAAAGGTTGTACCCATCCCCGCCTGTATTTAGTTGAGTACGTGGTACGAGTAGAAGGCCATGGAGCCCCACCTGTTCCAACAATGTCGACAACAAAGTCATTCTCCGTGTCTTGCACTGCAGCCTTCAATGCCTTCTCCCGTAACACCGATGCAGCAGCCGCAAGAGATTCTGGCCGTCTCTCCACCCGGTGTATGTGTAGTGCGCTGAGGAATGCTCCAATCTGCACGGGCTGGACGACGTCGGGGGTGAATAGATGGTTAAGCGCCTTCCTGAGGTCGTCCGGAGTGAAGTACTCGGGTGTCTGCACCAGCTTGTTCAGCAACGGCCTGAAAGACTCTTCAGTGTATGTTTCCGTCGAGCTCGACGTCGTCTGGGGTGGCTTCCAGGATTTTGTCATGGTGAAGTGCTGGAAAGAAAGTGAGTCAATTTCAGCGGCTAACTTGCATCATGTGTTGGCAACGGGTCGTACACGGTCACATTCTCGCTGTCAGTTCGACTATGCCGGGATGTGCTCCGCAATGCTCGGAATATTGGAGAGGCGAGTAATTGTATCGATAACGTGTATATCCAGCTCCTGAAAATTTCGCGTCGCGCGTCGCAGTCGCTAGGCAAAAAAATTTATGCCGATCGAGTACCGCGGCCGAGGGCTTCCGTATCAATTTATTCGGTGCGTGCTTCTTCAATTCAGAGAGACGACATTCTGAATCGTACGTATCGCTCCTAGCAGGCGCCTAACTCGCTCCGGTCAAAATCCAAGAGAAATCATTGGAAAATAGATTAAATGTTGGCACAGGCTTGAACTTGAAATGTGTCGACTTGACCATTAAAAGCAACCCCGACTCATTCTGCTGGTCAATGGCCTGGGTCAGAAGATAATATGCTACCTAAGCACCGTTCCCCCCTTTTTGCCTGACCCGAAACAGTTGGTTACCAGGAGCATACTGGCACATTGCTTGTATTTTCATGACAGTATTTTCTATGCTCGACACAGAGACTTTTATATTGCCCACGGGCCTGTTAATGCGTACGAGTCGTACAGGATTGTATCGGCACCGATAATCAGACATAAGACAGGATCAAATAAGCCATTAAGCCCATCTACCCAACAGTGCCATGATCCCGCAGCCAGCGAGCATGCATCCAATCGCATATGCTAGCTTCCCGTTTGAGCTGGTCATCATCTCCTCGTTAAACAGGAATTCATGGGCGAGCAACTGTAATATTCTCTAGTCAATAAAAGCTCTCCGTCCACAAGGAGATGGGGGCCACTTACTTCAACAAGACCCGTGTAGATCAAGATGCCAGAGCTGAATGCGTCAAGAGTGCCACTGACGATGGATGCAGTTGTGCTGCCAGGATTATAGGTAGTTCGGACACCCAGGCCAGCTGCGATTCCAATGGGTGTTGTCAATCCGTACAGCGCTGCTCCAGCATAGGGAGTCCAGCGATATTTGGGCGGTAGGTCCAAGTAGGCGAGCCGTGAGCCTACACCTAGCCCTTCGAACGTTTCTGTAAATCATGCATGTTATCAGCAATGAGTGGGCGGTACAAAAAGGCACTTACGGTGGAAGATCAAAACGACGAAGAGGACCTTGAAATCTGGATCGACGGCAAGCGTCAAGCCAACGAACACGCTTTTGGGAAAAATCAGAAGTATGAAGAGTGGAATGACGTGGCAAACATACCTATGCAAATTGACACCAAACTCAAGGATCGCAACGCCGATAATCTGCGTCATGGCCGAGTCTAGGGCACGGTGTAGTTGATCCTCGATGTCGAGTTCGCTGTCGATGATATTGAGTTTCGATTCATCGACGTTGCCTTCTGGTCCGTGTGCGGCATAGCTGCCCGCCTGATGTCCGTGTGCGTCTAGAAGGAAGGTAAGGTATAAGGGATATTAATGGAAGCTAGCCCTACCATGCCTCATGCCGATCTTTGCGAGCTTCTTAGTTCCCCATCGGAAGGCAATGAGCTCGAGGATGAAGATGAAGACGATGCTGAGCATGCACAATGCAAGTGCATAAGGCTGACGGGGGGTAACGTCAGGACGTGGAGTGAGAAGGAAAAGATTGGAAGACCGACATAAGCTCGCCATCCGTCCGCAAGACAGTCTGACGAAAGCGCATCAAGAGCGGGTGACAAGAGATGGATAAAAGCGGTTGCGATCTAAAAAAACAAAAGAAAGAGTCGGTTCGTTTGCTACGTTTGCTAGCAACCATGATAGAATGCACAATGACACCGCTTCCAAAATATTTCGCGAAGCTACACAGACGATTAATAAGAGATCATTTAAATTTATAATCAGAAAGACGTTCTCAAAGACGGATTTCGGCACATGTAACCAGGAAGAGCTTTTTACTAGGACGGGAAACAGTCCACCAAACGTCGAACACACTGAAATAATAAAGATTGACGCAACACGCAATCCGAAGAAAGTATCAGCGCCGCCGCCAGAGCCGCAGTTGAGCGCATCCTCGTCGTCTCTAGTAAGTATGTGCATCGAAGCAGACGTGTTCGGGAGAAAAAAGACTTGGACAGGACCAGGGTAGGTACTGAAAGTCGCTGGAGAGAGGAGATTTATTTGGGAGCAACAGGGACCAACACTGTTCCTCTCGTGTGAACGACTTTGAAGGTCCTCTTGATGGACTGCAGAGCCGGATGGGTGACCGTGCCGCTGGATCCAGTGACATACGCCTCTTCTCATTGGCTTATGATCCCAGACTTTACCGAATCGTAGCAGACCCTCAGCTTCAAGTCGTCGCCGGTGACTTGCCCAGCCGTGGAGAAGTGTCATCCGACAGCAGTCCAGGACCGATCTGCCAGTCTTATGTGTTTCGTGGGATGACAGTCTTCTATATGGCAGCCAGGCCCTTGTTTTCATTCAGTTGAGTCTTCTGCCAGAAAAAGACTATCCAAAACTTACTCACGAGTCGTGATTCGAGTTGCATGTTTCACTGTTATCGGGCCACTTGACTCGTAGGTAATCTCCACGGCGATTGTTCTATTTAAACGATCATCAGCCCAGGTAGGTCTCCAGGAAAGAATCCGGCTGGTATCGAACCTACGTCTCGCTGCATTACGTACGTGTTTATGTCTGCACTCTCGGAAAAAAGGCAACCTAATGCAGTCACTTGCTGACTCCATGATAGCCAGTCTTGATAAGTAGGCTCTCATCACAGCATCCACTCATCCCAAATCCTGGCACCCATGTTCCGCGCAGTACCATACGCATGTCTCTCCATTCAATTAGGCTGCCAGCGATCCAAACTGGACTGCATTGATCCCCCGATTTAACTACGAACGACTAGAAGTGGGGCCGCTATGAAACTAGAGAAATTACCAGAGCGACGTGGGGGGAATGGCAAGATCATTTGATGCCGATTCCTGCCAGCTGGGTACGAGGGAAAGACCATTTCGGCCTATTTCGGCGGCGGCGTGACGGTGTCGGACGAAAGGCCATATGGGGATAAACTCAGCTACGAAGATCGACATGGCTTGGTCGGCGCGTCGTGTAGAAGGCTGGGAAGAGAACAACGGGGGCAGGGCAGGGCAGGCAGGCAGGGCAGAACGGGCTCGTACATGTTCACATTCTCACTCTCAGTTACTTTCTTCGACTATCGAGTGACGTACTCTGAAATGCTCGAACTGGAGAGGTGTAATTGTATCGAGCTGCTGAAAATTTCGCATCGTGTGTGGCAGCTGCCAGGCAAAAAAGAAACTCAAGCCGATAGAGCACCGCGGCTGAGGGTTTCCGTATCAATTTCTTCAATGAGAGGATATTCTGAATCGTATGCACTTGCGATCACCGCGTGCGGCGTGAGTCTCCTGACCTTATGAATATATTGCTGCATGTCCGGAGTTCCCTGCTTGATACCAGAATTCATTACCGGGGATGCAACGAACACGTCCATGCAGTACTCATAGGCCACGCCTAAATTTTTCTGCGGCCCGATCCTCAGAATTTCCAAACTGAGATGCGTCTTCATCTGTAACGGTTCGTCACGCTTATCTAACTTAGTCACTCCTTCCTTTTTGATATACCTTTTTCCGAGCCTACTACACTCCTTTATTATACTACAGCTCTCCATCTAACTCGTACCACTTTCCTTCTATTCAGTTATACTCCTTTATTCCTGGTTATTTACATGTGATACTTTACCTACAGTATATAGGCAGCTCGTGTTGTGTGTAGATACCTCGGTTTTGAATCTTACACCAATACCTTGTCTCTTGCCAGAAATCTAAGCTTATCTCGAAAGTCTTATCTTATCGCTTATCTCATTTAATCTCGTGTGACTTCAGACGTGTTACTCATCACACCTCCATCACATATTTTGACAAGTTCGGTTAACTCTACGCTTCTTTCTTAAACTCTACTCTCTGTCGCCCACGGATCCCCCCTGGTCTGATCAACCCGGTATTCCTAGTCGACAACTATACCAACACTTTGGGCACTCTTATTTCTGACAACTTATTTCATTCAATCTACTTCTATGGCTACCAGCAACAAAGTGTACTACCTTCGGAATCGGCGAACAGCACAAGCAACTCCCAAAGCTAGAAAACAGCAAAGGTCGAGAGCCATAAAGCCTTCAGGTGCATCGCCTTTTAATTCCCCACTTACCCCACTACCTGATGATACCCCCTCGGTTAAACAAGAGTCGAGCAGTCCTATTAGGCTGTTCAGTCAGGTTGCGTCTCTCACTCCAGTCATGACAGGTGCGGCCTCGCCGTCAGTCAGGTCTGAAGATGGGACGGCGGGCTTTGTTACCCCATTTATCACTTCACCCATCGGCTCTGATGCTGGTGGCTCTGATGTTTCTTCATCCGTACCTGGTGACGGCTCTGATGTGCCCTTTGAGGAGGAAGATACCAATCCAACTCCTTGGAAAGTAGTACAATATGGACGTCGTAAACGTACCTTTAGTCCTGTGTTAAATACTCCCAATTTATCTCAATTTTCGGGATCCACTGTGACTAGAGTCAGAAAACAAATACATGCAAGTATCAATGATACTAAGAACCTTGGAGCACAAGACACTCCAATTAGTGCTGCTAAGGCCAAGCTAACCTTAGCTAAACAAGAGCTCATCCGTAAAAGGATGGAAGCTGTTGTTATCATCGATGAATCAGGAAATGAGAGTTTCTGGGAGACCGATTCCACTTCTCGTGGGGAGGGCCCATCCTCCAGGAAAGGGAAAGGTATTGACCCAGGAAACTGGGGAGCAGTTTGTCTTGACGAGGGCGAGACGGACGCAGATGTGCAGTGAAAAGTGTTTGCATTCTGGAACCAAGTACACAAAGACAAGTCAAAGGCACCACAACAAGCCTACGATGAGCAGAAGAAAGAATTACCATCAGCACCTCCACCGATGCCAGTGAATACTTCTGCTGAGGCCTCGCGACAGCCGAGCCTCAGGAATTCCACTCCCAAACCAAATAACCCTTCGCCATTGATAGGCCAACCTGTATCAGTTCCTTTTGAGCTCATCCTGGGGTCTGCTCCTGCTACACCAGACTTCCCGAGCATGGAAAGCCCAAAGCCTAACAAGGCTAAGGGGAAGAGCTCTAATTGACCATCAGTTACCATTGAGGAAGTGATGGACGAGGACGAGATTGAATACCTCATAAGGAACGTGAAGAACCAGCAAAACTCGAAGGTGTCGACGCCTGAACCTTCAGTAAGACCAAAGGTCTCAAGTCGCGAAGCTTTGGTAAAACCCAAGCCGAAGACACCCAAGCGACCGCCCGTAACTATCGAGGAAGTAATGGATGATGACGAGATTGAATACCTCGTGTGAAAGGCCAAGGCTGACATGGATTACAAGAGTTCAAGTGCCGGACCTTCAGTCAAACCGAAGGAGAAATCCAGTGTAATTGACAATAGACGGAGCTTCTTGGTGAAGCTATCCAGCTTGATGGAACAGCAGATCGACCAGATCGTTCACCGCCTGACTAAATCTAAGAAGACAAAGTCAAAGAAGATACCCAAAGTTTTCATCAATCCGAGTGACCAGATAGAACCAGACAGTCATCTAGGAAGGGCCTTGAATCGGCCTGCTCCTGTGGCTATGGGAGGGGATCCTCCCCGTGACTCGTCTGGGTCGTCTAGCTCGACCTCGAAGGCATCCAAATCCGATTTTTCGAGTGATGATGTGTCAGGGCCCGAGCAGCAAAGTTCGTCTGGCTCTGAAGAGGATGGATACTTGATAACGGCTAATCACAGCCTTCGTCGTCGACGTTTGCAAGAAGAAAACAGAGCTCATCGACTGAAGAGGAAGATGATCCTGAAGCCTGTAGCACCCACCAAGTATAACGGTGAGGCGGACTCACATCTCTTCTTGAAATTTTTGAATGATGGTATGGCTTATGTGCATGAGGGTGGCGTTCCTTGTCGAGAGTGTGTCCGAAAGTTGGGAGCTTTCTTGACTGGGGAAGCAGCAGACTTCTATAAAGATTTAGTAGAGGATAATGCCCATGAATGGTGACTCATGTCGTTCTTTAAGGAGTTGTACAATTACTGCTTTCCTTTAACCTACAGAATGGAACAACGCCGTAAATTGAAGAAATGTTTTCAGAATGAACTCACCATGAAACAATACAATGCAGCTCTTTGACATCTCTGGAATACTATTGGAATCACCAGTGAGCGAGAACGGGTTGACCGTCTGTGGACAGGTCTTCGTATTGAGATTTAGAAGGGCCTCTGGCGAGAGAAACTGCACCCAGAGTTTTCGAGGTACAAAGATGTCTTGCGTGCGGCAGAATTGACCAAAGTAATTGAGTCCATTGACAAGCTAAGAGGTGGTATGAGAAATAAGCCCCAGAAGTCAGACCACCCGCAACCTTCAGGTAATCAGGCAGGTGGTTCGCATAATCACCGCCAGTCTCATTCGCCAAAGATGTACTTCAAAAAGAAACAACCTTTTGGAAAGATGAACAATGGTCATAGACATGCTAGTGGATCCTGACCGGAGAAGTACTCTGGAAACTTACCTCCCAAGGACTCTCGTCCTAAGTGGAAGGAGCTCTCTGAGCAAGAGAAAGCCCACTTTAAGAGCGAGGGGCTATGCTATCGCTGCGGGAAAACGGGTCATATAGCACGTCAATGCCCAGATGGAAAAAATGTGTCTTCAGACCGCAAAAACAACCCCCCAGGGTTTAGTAGCTCCAATGTGAACTTCGAGAACCTTCATGGCCTAGCAGACATGACTGAGGACTTGCACAAATTAAAAGTTGGGATGATGTGCTGGCCAGATAATGATGAATCAGTCTCCAATGAGAATGGTGAAGAGGACGATTGCCCTAACCTGCAAATGGTCTCGGCCTCGAGTGAATCGGAATCGGAGGATACTGAATCTTCAGCTTGGCCTTATTGTGATGACGATGAATTCCCCTTTGGAGAGGAAGAAACCAGCTCTTCGGAGTGGGTGACAGTGGTTTCCACCTCCGAGAATACTAGTCAGTCATCGCGGCATGAGTACCATAAATGCATCAGATGCCATAGTTTGGAATGGTGTGATGCTGAGTCCAACAAGGAGAGCAAGAAAACCCGCACACGAATCCCTTATCAAGTACTATTCAATGCTGTGTGGGATCTTCTTGACTTGGAAGCCCTCAACATCGATGGTGAGGTTGATGTCTCTAGTGTGAGGGAGATGCTATTGGACAGCGTCGTTCGATACTTGATCGCAATGGATACCGGGGAAGACTCCCCACCGGATTCACCTCACGAAAACGAGGAACTAGCCGGGATTATTGATTATCTGGTGGCTGAGACTGGTGTTCGGTTGGATCCAATTCCTGAGGCCATTGAGCACTATGACAACGATGGTGAAGGACGGTCCAATCGAAATGAAGACATTGAATCTTGGCGCTGGGAAGTCGAATCATCTGAAGATGATGAGCTGGATCTCGATTTGGTCCCTCTCCTACTGGCGAGCCTGCCGCACGGCGATGATGAAGATGCTGAACCTGTAATCAATATATGGAATATTTCATTGAGACACGGCCTTACCTTGATTGAGCCTGGCCAGATCTGGTATAGAAATGATGAGGAGGAGTTGGGAACTCCTCCTCCCATCCAATTGTTACCTTTCGTACCAAGGGAGTCAATAGATCCAGAAGCCCGAAGGGGTCTGTGGTATTATAGTGAATTAAGCAATGATTACCCACGAAGCTTTGAGGAGAAATTTTCCTTCATACAGTCATATGGACGTGAGGAAAGCTGCCGTCCTCGTTCATTCGGAGATACTGTGGCTCAGAATGCACAATGGGTACTGGACTATCATGGCCCATACCCTGGGGACCATCCAAGTGTCTTGAACGATAGATGCGATATCCTCTTGCCTTGGGGATGATTCCATGTAGAAAGGTATTCTGATATGCATCATTTAATAATGGATAAACGGTACCAAGGAACTCACCTCCCTTGTGAAACACTAATCTGGACTGACTGGTTGGAAAAGGAAAACTTCCCACTGGTGATGTGGTATGCACAGGAACAGAGTGTAATCGCTGGAATCCCCTCATCGGACTGGCCTGCACTGAGTCACTGGATTTCCAGCGGGAAAATGCGTGCACCGTTTGAATTTGAGGTGAAGAACTACCTTGTGAATCATTGGTTCCCTGGGGACCAGGATTTTGATTCCTCTGGATGGAAAGGGTCCGAGGAAGGACATTTCCGCATCATTGATTTCTGTGATACCCCAGATGATTGGCCTCATGCACGGTGACGAGGCTGGTAACGGGCACTCATGAAACTAAGAGCGGCCTAGCGTGAACAACACCCTAAACCACTACTCAATCCCACTAACACACACACACACAATCTCTATAAGTGTGGAAGGGAGCAAGGAATTTAATTCTTCTTGCGCCCTGACAGTATCTCAAATTATCTTAGAGAGCTCGCTAAGTAATGCAACGCGATTGCGTACAATTGTCAAGCAAATCTCAAATTCTCTATCTCCTCGGAGCTTTTACAAGAGAGCACGGCGAACCACGCAACCCTCAAGGCAAATGATATTTCAACAGAAAATACACACGGACACGCAGATCCGCAAAACGATCAAGTTCGTTCAGTGAGCTCGCTAAGAATACGAGTCGCCGCTAGGTTCTACTGCGCATGACTTCGATTCCTTTCCTAGCTCGCTAAGCCTGGGTCCTAAACTCGTCGCAATAGAGGCTCTCGGCACTCTCAAATCACAATACACACAATCTAATCTCTCAGAACGTCCCCACGAGTCCTCACACACAGTGCGCTCGCTCTAACAACGGTGCCGCGAGATCCAACTGTGCACACCTGTCACACTTCGTGCAACTGCTAGAACAGCTCAAGCTGGCTGATTCTCTCGTACTACTTCTCAAGGCCTACTCAGAGGCCGACACAACACAATTCTCTCTTACTACTGAACCAGAAATGGTACAGAGGTTTTCTCAGATGTTTTCTCAGTTTTCTCTAGAGACCGGTGCAGCTTCACTGGTACCGGGTCTCGTTCATGTCTCAAGTAAAACCGAAGTTTTATTATCCAATATGTATCTCTGGTTTATTTCTCTAGTGAGCTCGCTAACTCTCTGGTATAGCTGAGACTCGAAGTTACTAACTCTTACGCATCGCAACAAGTCCAGGTTCAGACTGAGACTTTATTACTATACGTGGGGGGTAGGTAGCTTATTCTAATACATGAAAATCTGCCCTACTTATACTACGAGAGATTGATTGTTACAAACGGTTTATTAGTAAAATGCTTCTTGTGTCGGCCGATAATCCCTCGTCCGAAACGTCGCAGCTCTCTTGGCAGAGCACCGCTTTCTCTCTGTTTGGTAGTCTCAAAGGACTAGGCGGCGTCGACGTCGCTCGCCCGACAGCAGAGGCTGTCCACGGACTAGCACTCAATAGCTGTTTAACGCGCGATCATTGATCACACATCATTCTTGGTTCTCTGTTCTGTTCCGAAGGTGACAGCGTCATAGTCTAGACACGGTAACCAAGAGACACATTGGAATTCCAGTCCGCTCGCTAATCCCTTCGGCCGGTACCTGTTTCTAGACCATGCCCGGTGGTTCTCTTGATGATCTCTCGTGTGGTATCGCTTCTCCGGATCTCCAGGGTCTATGCGTCATTGATTATCGACGCGTAGCTATCTAAATTAGCTTTGGTCCAAGTACAAGCGTGTCCCACCAAGTCTGAATCCCCTAATGCCAACGGATGTCATTGCGAGCGAGCTCGCTAGTCGGCCTTATTGCCGTGCATGCCCATGAGGTACAGTGCAGCAACGAAGTCCTATGTTTTAATTCCGTGGCTTCTTTTTCTGACAGAAGGGCATTCTGACTCAGTGACCTTGCTTCTTCTCGTGCCGCTTGCACTGTCAGCGAGCTTGCTAAGTCTACACAGTGCCTAAGTGTAATTTATTGATTTTCGCAAAATTACACGCTTAGACACGCTGCAGGTGTGACAACGGTGCGAACCCCCAGATTATGGGGATGAGTGGGTGATCCTAGAGGACAAGCATCGCAAACACTTTGAGGTTTTGTCCTGATCTTTGCTTCGGAAGTTCCACTTTGATCTAGACAGGTGGTATCGCACTTGATTGGCTCATGAGTATTGTGATGCGAATCCTTTCGATGTTTGGGCACATAACGAGGACCCAGATGATCCTGATATGGTGTGGGGATATCTGTTGGAAGTTATGAATGAGATTGATATGGAATTGGCTTCCTCATGCTTATGTGCTGAGAGAACTAGGCTTCGTTCGAATATCCAACAATGGTTTTTTGAGTGCCTTGAGCTCAACATCACTCAGGCTCGACGAGGCGACTTTTCAGCAGTGCAGCAAAACTCAGCTAACGTCCATGATGCGAGGAAGAAGATTCCTCATACTCTCATAATCGTGGTAAAAATCAATGGGCACCCTTGCCATGCACTGATTGATACTGGATCTATGGGTGATTTCATTTCTACAACAATTGTGGATCAGTTGGGATTGAAACGAATTGTTTTGGCTGTACCTTTACCTTTGCAAATGGCCATTCAGGGTTCCCGATCAAAGATCAACTGTGGTGTGCGCTGCGAGTTTGAGTACCAGTCCATAAAGGGCGAACAATATTTCGATGCTGCGAATTTGTCGAGTTACGACATTATCTTGGGCACTCTGTGGTTGTATCAACACGAAGTGACAGTGGGTTTTAATTCTTCCAGAGTGATTATAGGGTCGGCAACCCCATGACCAATGCAAGGTCCTGCTGTTGGGATACTGGAATCCTGAGCTACAGTGATTTATGAGGAGTCGTTAGTGGGGTTCCATGAAGAATTGATTGCATACGCGCGGCCTTTGTTCAAAAAGGCCGCCGAAACCCCATTACTGCCTCTGCGAGCGATAAACCATCAGATCCCTCTGATGGAACCTGAGAAGATTTATCCTTGGCAACCCTCTCATTGCCCGGAAATGTTTCATGAGCAATGGGACGCTAAGTGCAAGGCTTATATCGAAACAGGTCATTGGAAGGTGACTACCGCAACAAATACAGTCCCAATGTTGTTGATCAAGAAACCAGCTTCTGTCCTGTTGAGGACTGTAGTTGATTTGCATGCACGAAATGCAAACACAAAGAAGTTGGCGTCACCTCTGCCCGACATTGATGGTATCTTGAGGCGCGTGGCTTGCGCAAAGTATTTTTTGTTGATGGATTCCAGCGACACTTATGAGCAGGTTCGAGTCGAGCCAGTGCACATTGAAAGGATGGCCGTCTTGACACCAGATGGAAATATGCTGAGCTTAGTGATGCAGCAGGGGGATTGTAATGCCTCCGCTACCTTTCAGGCTATAATGAATCATATTTTCTCGTCGTATATTGTGTTACGATTTTTCCATTTTCCTTATCTTATCTCCAGCGCCTATCTTATCAACGGCGCTTACGCTATCTAATCACGGACCTCGGACCACATCTACACGCGATCACCACGACCTAAACGCACGACTACAGACCCAGTACTGCGGCGAGCGACTCTCGCCCCGTTACCGAACGACATTCATTGATCGAAGCATGACTGCAGAACGCTCGACACGTATCAATATCTAAATATAGCGTTCTGGACTTAGTATATAAGTAGCACGGATATCCGTTGTATATCCCTAGATTCGAACTAAAGTTTATCTTACCTTGCCAACTGCACGATTAGCACCGATTACGCTCTGCGACTAAACGAGTGATTGTCCGAACGCGAGACAGCTCATAGTCCTTTGCTAATAAGGTCACGTGTTAGGCTAGGCCTAACAATTAGTTCGAATCTTCCCTTCCTTCTTAACGAAGGACCCCCATGAACAACGACGACAAATACACCATCAGCATCGTATCAGCAATCGGAGGCGCAGCCCTCTTATCCCTTCTTGTAGGCCTCCTCGTCTTAGCGAACGAGGAGCGCATTCGACGACTCCTCGGAGTCCAACGCCACCCCGCCCCCCGACAGTACCAGGACTTCTCCAGGTATGTCACGCCCTACGAACAACGACACCCGCCGCGGGAGATACGGCGTGCCACGGGACTTGAGCCCGGACGAGAACACGCCCGACGACGCTCGATCCCAGCTCCCGCCCCCTCCACTCCCTCCTCGACCGAGTTTCCTCCGCGCCGGGAGGAACTTCTTGAACCCCGCCCCCCGACAGCCCGCCACCGCGCTAGGACGCCTCCTAGCACCCCATCCCCCGACGACCTCGAGGAATCAGCAGAAATCATCCGCTATCTCCTCGTCTCCCAGCCCACCCCGCGCGTCCGCACCCCGGACCCAACCGACCCTTCCCCCGACTACGACTACGGGGAAGAACTTAGACGACACTTTGTCGACCCCGTCGCCATCGGGCTCGCCCGACCAGAGAGGATCCTGGTCGCCGCGGCCCCACGACCACGCGCTGACCGCGCACCCCCCTCTTCACCTCGAAACGTCCCCCTCCACATCTCGGTCGACATCGAGGAGCTCAACAATTCGGGCTCCGACACCGGCACCGATCTCTCCCTCGGGCTCTTCTTCGAGCTCGGGGACCGACTTTCAGACCCCTCGCCAGAGCGAGCGGTCCCTATCGACCTCCCCCTCCCCCCGATCGCCTCGACGACGATCCTCTCAACTCTTATGGAGGGGACTACGTCTGGCCGATTCTCAACGCCATTGACCGAGAGGTCCTTGGCGCGCAGCGATCCCAAGCCTGGGGACTCAGGCAGAATGACGTCGACTGACGAGGAACCCCCCTCCAAGGTCCACGACGAGAAACGATGGACGACTACCTCGCCCGCCACAGCGGGGACCAGATCCCGTTCTTCGGAAACGCCGCTGCCGCCATGGCAGCAAGAATATTCGCCAACAGAGAGCGAACCCTATACCCGCCCTCCGCAGGGCCCCACATCTTCGGTCTACGAGACCGCACCCCCGATGAGCAAACCACGCTCGATCGCCAGTTACTCGCACTGGCCCAATCCCTCGGCGACCGCCCCGATCTGGACGACCCAGACTACGACGCAGACGCCGTCCCCGATCCCGGAATCAATCTTTGATCGATTCCATTACGACCACGAGACCTTCGGCGGTCTCGACGACTTCGACCCCGCCGAGATCCGATATTCCCCTCCGTCGTACCCCCCTCCAGGATGGCAACCCCATCCTCTACCGATATCCCCGCCCCGTAACCCTTACGGACGACGAACAAGACCACTTAGTGGCAAACTCCCGCCGCGCGGCTACCGCCCCGGCAACACGACCAGTTTCCTCATGGGAGGAGGAGACGCAGCGCCAGAAGGATCTGGCACCCAGAAGACGCCCGCCGAGCGCCTTCAGGCGGCGATCGACATCGCCAACGACAAGGCCAAGGAGCTGGAGGAGATGCGACGTCTCCTCGCTCAAGCCGAGAAAGATCACGACGACCACGTCGACCTTTTTCAGCTTCCCAACCGCCCCCAAGGCAAAGGGAAGCAACCCGATCGAGGGCGACCACCCCTCCCAAACGCGCAGCGCCCGCACCATGAGCGCACCGACAGATTCTCCGTCCCGCGACCGCCAACTCGCTGGGACCCGCCATCTCCCCCTCCCCACCCTATCGGTCACTGGACCGACGACAACCCTGTACTCGGGATCAAGCCCGTTCTTCTCTCTCCCCCCGCCAAGTTCAAGGGGGATCACGACGATATTGAGCGGTACATCGGGGACTGCCAGATCTACTTCGAGGCGTTTGGAAGCTACTTCCAGTTCGCCTCGCAGAAGGTCCCCTTTGCCGCCTCTTACCTAGAGGGACCCGCCAAGAAGTGGTGGGTCCACATCAGACAGTCTTTCTGGGGCCGGGTCCCCAACAAACAACCCCGATTCCGATGGCCGAGCTGGTCGGAATACGTAAGTCTCGTCTTCGAGCAGTTCCGAGACCCCGCCATCATGGACGTCCACGAACAACGCATGTTCGCGCTCCGAATGGGTTCCAAGCCGGCAACCCAATATTTCCAGGAACTGGAAACGGAGGCAGACCAAGCCGGCCGACGATCCGAGGAAGATGCTAGAGGCGCGATGGTACGCGCGGTGCGAATGGGAGTCCCCGACTCCTACACCAACGCCATCGCCAATTATGGTCGTGACATCCCAGTCACGTACCAGGATTGGAAGGCCCGCATCCTCATAATTTATGAAGAGCGACAGAAGAAGGCGGCGTTCGACGCCACGCATGGAGGCAAAGGACCTGGGGGAGGATTCGCAAGTGGCCGAGGGCCAACCACTACCGCCACCAGCTACGCAAAGATAGTAGCAGGTGGCGCGACAAGTTCGTCGTCGGCCAAACCGACGAGCAGTGGCGCCAACAAGGGCGGCCGCGACGCGGCGACTGGTAAGTGGGTCTCACGACCCGGAGTGACTTTCGGCGGGGCTGGACAGCCCATGGACATCGGAGAGATGAGGCGCAAGGGACTGTGCTTCCGCTGCGGTAAGCAGGGGCACATGGGCAAGGACTGCCCGGACAAGAAGGAGTACACCGACGTGCGCTCCCTTGTCACCGAACCCCTTGGCGAGACGACAAAGGTAGAGGAAGTCAAGGAGGAAAAAGCCGCGGCGGTCTAGGGCGCGATTCCCCTAGTACCGCCAAGGACTTACCCACTGGTGGGCTCGCTGATCTTGCTGGTCGGACTGACATTTTACTTAGTACGGACATTTCTGTACTGGCGCATTCGAATATACCCCGTCCCGCGATAGGGGCGGCATCTTTTACTTCTACCAGCACGATACGACCCTCAGTACCAGAATCGACTAACCGATACTCCCTTTTAGATATCGAGGGAGACGACACCGACGACAACGATGACAACGACGATACTGATACCGATACCGACCTCCGCTCCCGGGATGACGGGCGCGATGCAGGTGATGCTGCATCCGCTACGGGAATAGCGAGTAGACGGGACCCGTACGCGATTGAAGGGCGAATGCCCTTGTCGCAGGGTCTAATGTCGAAAGCCAATAGCCCACCGCCGTTAGGACCAGTCCGGGGAAGTCTCAAAGGGCCATCACAGCCGCCTGCCAGGGCACAAGAAAAGACGACCTCGATCGACGCCTCGTCACGACTTAGTCGGACGACGCGAGAGGCCGTTGGGCACGGGGCAGAGGGCCCCATCGACAAGAAAACCGAACGGACGCCGCTCACCCGAGCTAAACGTCCAGCAAGTAGCCTACGCGGGGAAACCCAAC